>JAHTLZ010000015.1:14347707-14382111 GCA_023846285.1 Phrynocephalus versicolor
CCCTAAAATCCAATTTCTTTATCTGCTTTTGAGCACCTATGTTGAGCCCTGTCTGGAAGCACAACAATGTTGCTGAAACCAAGCAGATTTGTCTGGTCCACAAATAGGTATGCCTTAGAACTATAAGAACAAAAGAACATAAGAAGAATCCTGCTCAATCAGGCAAAGGGATCACCTAGTCCACTTTCCTGTATGTCACAATGGCCCCATTGTGACATACAGGAAAGTATGTCACAATGGGGTGAAAGTCTTGTTATAAAACTCCAATAATGTCTTGTTATAAATGCATTTGCCTCCCTTCCTCCCAAAGCTAGAATAACGACACGAGACTCTTGCATTGAGATCAAATGGGCCAAGGTTTATTAATTCATTTGGAGCCGAGCAGATTACCACAAGGAAGGGACTGCCGTAGTGTGGAAACCAACTGGGACTAGGAGGTCTACCCGGGACCTCCCCCCCCAGCGTTCTATGGCTGGGCGAGTTCAAAGCCCCTCAGGGGTGATGTTCCTCAGGCAGTGCCCCCTCAGCTGGCTGGTGCTATGTGGGTTCCCCCCAGGTAGTCAGGTGCCATCACATGGCCGGTGCCGTTCCCTGACGGGAGATGCCCAAATGTTTATACTAGACCAATATTTCAGTCTCAGGAACTCATTTCACCAGACTAAAGAGCCCCAAATGTGGTAGCCTTTCCTCCTAAGGGAGGTCCCCCAGCCTAATAATCATTTTAATTGCTCTCTTCTGCACCTTTTCCAGTTCCATCCTACTTATACTTGGCATCGTTCTGTGTGATGTATGCTTATTAATAATATGAAATGTCAGATATAGATGACTTTTAAATCAATGAATAATCATAATAGCTCAAATCTGGTTTGCCAAGCAGTTCCAGAACCCTTTTAATTTTCTTTCATATTTTTCTTGGTACATTGTTTTATGTGTGGTCACCTACAAAATATTCCCTATAAACGTATCACTTCAAGTAGGGATGTGAAAGGAAATGATTTGTGGTATGGTGGAGGATGAAAAAGGAGAACAATCACACTACCTTCTTTCTTCAAATCTTACTTCATTGTTGCTAAATCTTACTAGGGTTTTAAGAATTGAAAGTTAAAACATAAAAATTCATAGGACACAAATAACAGAGTCTCTCCACATATCTCAATAGAATGCATCTCAAAATCCATTTTTGGAGGGGGTCAGATTTATCTTTGAAGAGAATATCAGGATTCTCCTCATTTCTTCCAAATAATTGTATTTTAATACAGAATAGTTGACAACCAATAAAAAAGGCAATTTAACAATACCTCTAGTGTGTCACCAATCACCATAAAGGCCTGGAGGCTCCCACCAACCCTACTGCAGTACAATAGGTTTGCCAACCTGCTGGTTTCCAATTGGTACCCCCTCCCCATATTATTCTCTCTTTCATCCCCAAGTTAGACTGCAATATTCTTGCTTCATTCACAGTTGACAGCATTTTCTGCTGTTAAACCTTTACTCTCATAATCATATATGGGGAAAACAGACATAGCAAAGACTATCCCTCAAAATTTTTGAGGAACTAAGGTTTGAAGTGAATCAGCAGCATCAATAGGAGTCAAGAGGTTAAGTGACATACCTGAAAAATTATCACTGCTAGCATGCTGACAGTATCATATAAAGTGACCACAGAAACATACTCTGAGTCTAGTGTATTGACATCTGATAATGATATATAAAAACACATTGATACCAATAGGGTCCTGCCTGATTCAGTCTGCGGCAAAAAGGCAAGGGTTTAACTGGAGATGGCTAACAGAATGCCCACAAAATTCCCTTTCTCGGTGATTCTGAATTAATGGTCATAAAAATAATGAGCACGTTTAAATGATGCTTACCTCATGAACATGTATCTGTTTTGCCAATTCTGCACATAAGTGTCTCCAGCTTCAATAATGCCCTTTTAAATGGATAACTGTTAAATTACTATATCTGCTAAAAGAATCAATTTTTGTGCACTCCAAGGTTACGTGTTTAACAGACTTCAATAATTCAATGAAAAATTGAGCTAGTAATGAGTTGAAGGCTAAATGAATGTTAAATACTCCAAAAGACTGGACAAACAAGTAGACAGCAACATTTTTATAGGTTCACTTCCTTCAAGGAACCTTAAAGAGACTTTTTTTATTGCCGTGAATTCTAGACACCTTTTTCTATTCCTCAGCATCTGTTTGAAATATGGAGTAGACAATTGCTTTTTTGGCGCTGACTCAGGTGGTTGAAATACAGGACAAACAGACTACTGTATATAAGCTTTCCTCCAGCAATGAAAATTTTATTAACTCTCTTGCATAGCAAACTCTGCTGCCTAGCTTCCAATCCCCACAGAATCATCAAGGAATGTGGCTAGTTATTAATTCTAGTGGTCAAGCACAGGGTGGATATGCTGAGACTTGTATGCAATATGTAACCTCACACTTCAAAGAGCTATACAGGGAAAGGGGAAAAATAAATGAATTCAGTTTCAGTCATCATTCACATGTACAGAATTCAAAACGAAAAACTGCCTACGTACATAAATATGCCACTCTTGGTGAGAACTTCTAGCCAAAGAAAGCAAAGCCCACAGGAAAAAGACACAAAATGCTCATTAAAGATCATGAACTTCCCCACCCAGCCTTTAAACTGCTCTTAGATGACAGTACTGTTTTCAAAAAGATGTACAGTACATGATAATTGGCCTATTGCCTACCTTATGAACAATGTGTTGAAGAAGGCAAAGGATAAAAATGCATTAAAATTAAATAAAAATCCTTCCATATATTTTGAAAATATGCTTTTAATCGAGAACAGAGAGTTATAATCTGGATCCAACCACTTTCCACCCTCTGCTCACACCAATGGAAAAATCTCTTTTTAAATTACCAGATTACTAAAATATGCATTTTACTTTCTTTCCAGGTTCCTGGTCACTGGTTTAGGATGTCGTTCCGAGTTAATTTATGAATTTAAATGAAGGAGACTGTAGTTGTTTGCAGCTCCTGTACCTTTAACATTTGTCCAGAAGGTGTTCAGCTGGTGCAACTAATCACACTGGCGATTTCCTCCTAAAAAATCATTCATATGTAAGAACATAAAATAATCTTGAAGTTGAGTCATGGCAACTGGATTTCTTTTTCTTGAGAGATTGAAATGTTTCGCTGTTCATCCAAATAGCTTTGTCAGTCTGAGGAAAGCTAGTTGCGAGTCCTCCACTTTATAGTTCACTTTGACCTATAGTGAAGGACTTGCAACTAGCTTTCTTCAGACTGATGAAGCTGTTTGGATGAGCAGCGAAAAGTTTCAGTTTCTCAACAAAAAGAAATCCAGTTGCCATGACTCAGCTTCCAGATTATTTTACGTTCTTACATATGAATGTAAGGTTTTTATTATTGTTTTAATTATCTATTGATAGTCTATGTTTTAACTGTTTTAATTTTTGGTTGTAAGCCACCCAGAGACCTTTGGGTAGTGGGCGACATATAAATTGTAAAAATAAAAATAGATAAATAAATAAATGAACTCACTTGGATGACTGAGAATCTTCACAGAAACATAAAATAATGTGATGTGTAAGAACACATAGCTGCTCCCGCTCCCAGGCGTATGCTTCAACCCTCAAGCCTTTATTTTTTAAAAATGGAACAGACTGTCAACCAAAGTATCACTCCACAGTTGCCCGCTCTTTCCATCTTCTGAGAACTCCTTTGGGAGTCATGTGGCCTTTGGAGGCTGGTACTTTGTACTGCAGGACAACAGCGTACAAAACTAAACTAAAAACAGGATAGGCAGGGAACCAAGGGAGGTGTGCAAGGGAACAAGCTGTGCGCACTGGACCTCAGATCTAAGCAAATCAGTCCATGTGTCTATAAGTCACTTCCCATGTCTATTTGCCAAAAGTTCTTTAGCAAAAGACAGGCAGAGGACAGGAAATAAAATAAGGATGCAAAGATGGCAGTCATTTGTTCGTGTGCAACCCTAGTTTGCAATTTCTTACTTCAGTTGCGTCAGCAGCCATTTCTAATCATTACTGTTTCCTGTAAATGATATGGTATATGTGCACGTCTTAAATTGCTGATGTTTCTTTCACACATTTTCACTCTTTGCCTGCATCTAATCCAGGTTTTTGTATGTTTACATGATAAACTGAACAGATGGAGAGATAAAATGAACCAACATGGGTGATACCTGGTTCAGCAATACTATGAGAAAGAAGTATCTTGGGGTCTTCACAGATCACAAGCTGAATAAGAGCCAACAATGTGATGTAACTACAAAAAGGCAAATGCTATTTTAGGCTGCATGATTAAAAATATCATTTCCAAATCCTGCAAGGTACTAATTCCCCTCTATTTGGCACTGCTCAGCATCATCCTGAGTACTGTGTCCAGCTCTGAACACCACACTTCAGTAAGGATGCTGACTGATTAGAACAAGTTCAGAGGAGTGCAACAAGGATAATCAAGAGGGTGGAAACCAAGCTTTGAGAGGAAAGACTGAAGAATTGGTTATATTTAGCTTTGAGAAAAGGCGACTGAGGGGACATACAGTATGATAGCACTTTTCAGATACAGTAATACAGTGATGCCTTGAATTATGAAATTAATCTGTTCCAACAGATCTTTTGTAATTCAAAATTTTCATTGTTCAAAACACGGTTTCCCATAGGAATGCACTGATAACCAATTAATCCATTCTAAAGGGAACGAATTACAATAGGCTTTCAATGCATTCTTATGGGAAGCCTGACCTGATCCAGCAAAGCAGGGGGGAAAGCTTCCCCTGCTTTGCTGGGTTGCCTGGAAACCTCCTGAATGAGCTGTCAACATCAGCTGTGTGGTGGTGGTGCTGAGCAGCGGCCAGCGGCTTTACTCCTGCAGCTGGGTCTTGCTGCAGCCATTTGGCTGAAGCCAGAACGGAGAGCAGTAGTGAAGCTTTGCCACCCCCTGCCACACAGCTGATTTTGACAGCTGGGCAAGTTCGGGTCCTCCTATTCTCAACCAGGCCAGAGTCCGACGGGTGGTGAAGTCACCACCCGCCCAACCCTCAACTGTCTCAGAACAGATGGACCCAATCTTGCCTTGACTTGCACAGAGACGGGCGAAAGGGAGGCAGCAGCTTGTGGTCTTGTTCATAGCCCGTTTACTTTCCTGGCACACCACTCTTAGCATTCCAAAAGCAGCATGTCTAGAGAGTAAATGGGCTATGAACGAGCTCACAAGCTGCCACCCCCCTTCGCTCAGATCTCTGCGTTGAAACAGCTTGGCAAAGAGACCCAGGCGAAGGAGGGGTGGCGGTGGCTTCTATCCTGGCTTTCCCTTTCTGAAGGTTGGGCGCTCACCTGGCTAAGAATGGGAGAGCGGAGTAGAGTTTTGAATTTCACACTGCACCAGTGAGGGTTCAAAAGCCTGCTCTGCTTTCCCATTCTGAGCTGGGCAAGCACCCAACCCTCCCCTTGTTCAGAATGAGAAAGCCAGCTGCAACCTGGCTGAGACCCGATCTTGCTCAGCTGTCAAAATCAGCTGTGTGGCAGTGTAGGGGAGGGCAAAGCTTCACTCCTGTCCTCCTGTCTGGCTTCAGTTGTGGCCTCTTTCCCTTGGAACAGGTTTCCAACCGAGGTTCATCAGGCACCATTCTTCTCAGCATTTAGGGAGTTAATTAAAATGGATCTGAGCAAAGTTGACTTTATTATTTTTTAACCAAGTAACCCTAGACAGTGAATTTATTTAAATTGTTTTAATTTTACTCACATGGAGGTTCATCGATTTAGCTAGTGATAGGGTTAGTATGACATTCATTGCATGTTTATTGTTTTGTATGGTTTGTAATTACTGTATGTCACTGGATGAGTGGTAAACCACACAGAAAATGTTCACATTAATGTGGTAGTGTTGAAGTTGAAATAATAAATAATAAATTTATTAAGGCATATATCTGAGTAAATAGTTTATAATTTTCTTAGCATTGTTTCAAACCCTCTTCCAGAAATTTAAGCTTACATGCCTTAAGTATGCCACTCTGTCTTAAGCAATTATGTTCTCACAAGTGCACTCAGAATTTAGCAGGATACAAGTGTGGGATAACTAAATGTTAAAATAAAAATAATACATAGTATCATGCAACATTTCAAGCAGAGAAATCAAAGCAATGTTGTTAAAGTGATTCAGATTATATTGAGACAAGTTTATTTAACTCAGTATTGTTCAAATACTGGAATGTGTCTATTGAGTTTCAAGACTGGCCTAGAATAGTATATGGATACTCATTCTGGAGTAAACCTACAACCAATATGGCGGCAATTCTATAACCTCACACCCAGAAGTACTACTGAACACAATAAACATATATAACATCACACTATATACAAATAAATCTCCATAAAAAGTGGACTGCAGCTGTTATTTGGAAGATCCCATTGAAAAGCCCATAAAATGTTATTATTCTTTAGCAAAGTTTGCAAATGCAGTGAGAGCATGAGCTTGTGACGATGTCATGAAAATGATGTGATTGTATCCCTAGTTGCTAAAGGACATTATCCCTCCTCAATGCATTGTATCAATTCAATGTTGTGCATGCTTATATAAGAGATTAACTGAGAGATATTTTGTAAAAACTAAAGGTCTGTCCTTCCAAAAGTCAATTATTTTTACACCAATACAACTAAACAAATGAAGTCTGTCAATGGTTCTCTTGACATCTGGACTTGTTTCCTCTGAATGAAAAAGCTCTGCCAAAGATACTATGCAAGCAGACAAAAATAAGTAAATAGATAGTTGAGTCCTAGTTCTGATTCAGTCTTCTAAAATTCCCAATGGTAAGGCCCAAATGTGCACACCTTAACTTCCATCACAACTTGACAAGGATGAAAAGAGAGAAAGGTACAAGAGACAGTGTATTGTACTTGGCAAAGTGAACATTCTTACAACTCATCATTCAGCTCTGATGGTTACTGGACTCTTCCAGACAAATCACCAACTTTCACCTGATGATTTCCCTGGAAGATGCTATTTTAAAAAGGTGGGATCAGTAAACTTACTTTTTCAGATGCACTGTTGATTACTTTTGATTTACAGTGGTACCTTGTACAAAGGAATTAATTCATTCCAAATGAAATTATGTTAAGCAAATTTACCTTTATACAAATTTCCCATTGGAATGCATTGAAAACAGCTATCCCATTTTTATGTTGTAAGAGATTCGCCCCATAGGCGATTATGTTAAGCAAATTTCCCCTATCTCCGGAATTTTTTATGTTGTACAAATTTTATGTCATACAAACCGTTTGTTATACAAGGGTCCACTGCAAATGCAATACTGCTCTTTTTAAATATATATTCAGGTTAGAGAGTAGATTATTACAAACAATAAGTCAAATTTTGTATCTCAAAGCATGGATTCCCATAGGAATGCATGGGAAACAATTAATCTGTTTCAAAGGTCAGAAAACAGTAAAACAAAGTCATATTTTTGTTCAAATCTCTTTATAAAGTACACTTTAAAGACATGCAGAGCAGGGTCACACACATACCCCACAATTCAAATGCACAGAGAAAAGCAAGGAAACGGCAAAATCAGCTCCCCCCACTCCACAATCCAATGAAATGCAACACAAAATGCTCAGAAAAATGTCTTTAAAAATGTGGTACAACAGTGATCATTTTCAATATATATATTGCTTGAATATCATAGGATGCATACAGTTATCTTCAATATAAATGCTGATCCTAGGGAGTTTCCAAAGATATTCTGAAATAACTCTTTTCCAGAATCCTTGGCTCAAGTGCTTGATCATGGGCAGCTTTTGCTTTCTGTTTCCAAGATACCCCATACTCACTGACACACATGTGGGATGCCCATTCCATGCTGGTCCTACAACAAATGTCTATAAAACAGGCAAGTAGAAGACCGGCACAAGCTGAACAGTGTATGGACCTGTGCACTGCCTTCTGGTGTGATCAGCCACTGCACATATCATGAACTCAATGATTTATCAGGATCCAGAAGAATCAGGCTCCCACAGATCCACAGTGATACTGATTGTCTTTGACCAGAGTACCTGTCGGAGCATATCTCCCAGAGATCAACTGGGTCCAGGCCCATGAGAATGACGCAGGCGCGCTCACTAAGGGTGGCCACACCCAGAAAGGCACAGAAATCGTGTATGCATGACCATGCCTTCTTTGTGGTGGGCCCCACGTTGTGGAATCATCTCCCCAGTGACCTGCGCCTAGCAGACTCCCTGCCCACCTTTAAAAAGGCTTTGAAAACTTTCTATTTAAGTTCTTACTTAACTCTTTTTTTTTTGGCCGCTTGCGTTATTCCCGCTGGAGGGTCTGCCACCCCTCCTTTTTACTGCAGTCTATGGTTTGGTCTTTTATTGTTTTGTTATGTTGTTAGCCGCCCAGAGTTCCGATCCGGAAGATGGGCGGGATACGTGTACTAAATAAATAAATAAATAAATAAATAAATAAATAAATAAATAAAAGGTCCACATGTGAGCAAGTGGAACAGCCAAAGACAGCATAGTTAGCTTTCTGCGACTATAGTGAAATATCAGAGTTTAGAAACCAGTACCAGGCATGCCATTGGTTAGGCTCAAAGAAGCAACTAAACCAAGGGGTGCAGATGCAACAAAAGGGAAAACACCAGCCATTGTTGATAAACGACCCTGGCTTACAAGAAACTCTGAAGGGGAAACCAAGTCTGAGACAGCTTCTATTGAAAGCAAACAAGCTTCCTATTTGCTGACCTAGCCCAGCAAAAACAAACAAACAAGCCTTCAAGATATTTCAGAACAGAACTGCAGAGCAGTAGGAATCGAGACTTAAATCCCTTCTGCCAGTAAGCTGCTCACTTGAGACTGCCACAGGGGGTGTACCAATTCCTATGCACGGCACCACAGGTGCCACACATTCCCTGCCCCCACCTGACCAGGCAGAGTGTGCTCGTCTCCTCCTCCTCCTCTTCGGCCCTTTGATCAGTCCCCAGCAAGAGCACAGGTTTGCTTACCCTGTGTCCTTGTTTGAGTGGGTGACCAGCAAAGGAGGCAGGGGAGTGAAGCCTGTGATCCTGCCAGAGCCTGGGCACAGCCAAAGAGTAGGAGGAGAGGCGTGTTCTCTGGCTGGTGAGTGGGTCACAGGTTCGGGAAGTGGGGCAAGGGAATGAGTGGTACTTGTGGTGCCATATATATAAACCATCACAAACCTCCGAACCAAGGTTTGCGCCCACATCTATGCTCATTAGTGCAAATACTGAGGCATCTGAGCCCTACATCTAGATATCTTTGTTTGCATCTCCTGACAGCACATATAAGTGAGAATGGTGGTGATTTACATTGATGCCAGCCATGTTCAGAAATAAAAAAAACTAAGAAAAAGGTCAACTAAAAAGACCATACTGCTCTTCCATTATTTCTGGTCTATCAAAGTAATGCAATCAGTCAACAGCATGCAACAGCTAGCAAAGCCAAGGGTAACCCCAGAGCCTATTTTACTACAGTAAAATACTACAGTAGCATTAATTCCAGGCAAACACAGAAATACGATCGTAGATCTATTCAGTTGAAACAGTCTGATCTCAGTGGAATTACATGAGTACCAGTCTGATTGTTGAGAAGGGTGGTGGGAACCGGAAATTTATCAGATGTGTGGCAGATATTCAAGGATTAGTACATTTGCTATTGCTCATGTACTGATACACACAACAAATTTCTTTCCCCTTCCTCAGTTGTAAGTGCCTGGATATCACTGACAAATGCAGATAGTCCCATCATGCCCCAGTATTTTTTTTACCCCCATGATGCCCTCACTTTTGATTGTGTAGATGAAGTTGAAGTGCACAGGGTATTTACTGATCCAGTTATCTTGTTCTGTGACAGGCAGAATCAATCAATCAAGAGGCCAGCTTTGTGCTTGCATATTCCAGGCACATCTCCGCACTTCAGGATACAAGAATCACAGTGTTATCCAGCCAAATTTGATCAACAAATGCAGTTCCCCTGTGCCGCGGCAATCTCAGATGAAGATGTTATTATGTGGAACTGAGCAAAGTGATAAGGACAGTACAGGAAAAGGGAGGGGGGATTTAACTTGGCCTTTCTAACTGTATTGGATGCATTTGTTAGCAGTATGTGTTGCTGCTAAAAGCTTCGTTTCTCGTGGAAACTAAACTATTTACTTTTAAAAATAAATAAATTAGAAGTATTTGGTTTTTCACAAAAACAGGCATGACCTCAGAAGATCTAGAAAAATATATAGTGGCAAAATCCTGAGCATTTTAGAGCTCTGATCTATTAATAACATACTCTTGTGGACCCCCCCCATGTTCCTGTATGGGTGTACGCATGTATCTCAATCTACTGTGTTTTGTATAATATCCCACTTTCATGATGAAAACTGATATGGGGAGTGAAGGTAGATTTTAAATTGTTTTCATTGTGGGCAGAGAGCCACATAACTTCACCCCACCCCCATTCCACCTCTTGTTCCTGTCTATTCCTGCCTTGCAACAAGATGCAAGCAACTGTGTCAGTATTTAAGTGCATTTCAAGCAAAAAGATAAAGAAAAAAGCACATAAGTCTTTTATTTTGCCAGTAGCTTTCCACTTTGATACTTCCCTGCAGTTATTTTACATTATTTAATCCAAAATACCATCTTTTTGATTCTACCTTTTTTTTCTTTCTAAATCTTTAATGGAAGCCGTTGGCAGTCCAGGGGTACAATTATTAGATACCTACAGAAAGAAATTGAAAAATTAATAATACTTGCCCATTCTCTACTAAATATAAAAATTATCTAGTCTTACTGGAATTCAGTAGATTCTTCCCCACCTCTCTATCGCACCCACTCAAGTTAAAAAAATAAATTAAAAAATAAATACATTTTAGCCTGAATTAGTATAGTATGCATTTAAATTGGTGCTGTCATCAATTTAGGTAAAGCTTGGGGACACTGTATTATGTTTCCAACTCATAAATTTATTTTAAACTATTTTTAATTAAAGGACATATATTAGGGCAGCTTATGACAAACACAGCTAAAAACCCAGGTAGAATTCTATAAACTAATCATACTAATGTTATTAACATTGTTTATTGCTTTTTTATAGATTTTGCTACTCAGGTTACAATGTTTCACAATTGTATGCAAAACGTGTGACATAGTTCACATCAGTTTATTATGGTGAGTGATCCATGCTTCTATCTGACCCCTTATCTAAGCCTGGGGACAAGGACCAAAGTCATCTTTCACCAAGGGATAAGTATTAAAATGTCTATAGTGATTAATTTGTGTTTTCCTTTCACTATTGTTAAGATCAAATGCAACTGGAAAACATATGCCATTTGGGTTCCCTTGTCATCGTGTGATGATAAGGATGAGAAATATATGTGCAATAGCCAAATGGCCAATAGACAAAACACCCACTCCAAGTGACGTACTGTTGTCCATAGAACACAGACAGAATCAAAACAACAGAACTTCAGCAAACAAAAACAAAATCACATTTCCCATAAGCATTCCAGACAGAGTAATTTTACACAGAAGGGACCTGAGAAAGAAACCAGAATGAAAGGCAGGGAGGAGGGTGGAAATATTCACACCTCCAGCTAAATAAGCGTGCTTGTCTTTCTTCTTTTAACCCAAAACTGTTAATGAATGCATGCTTATTCAGTAATCTTATATTGCGCGCACACAGCAGTTGAAAAGGTTCTATAACTGTATCCAGTCTCAATCTAGTTTATCTGGCAAATGCTTTTAGATGATTTGGTGATGAAATCCAGCTTTTATTAATGAGGTCAGCACTTGGCTCCTTCTCATCAAATGAGAAGTAAAATTTGCACAAAGGAACTGGTTCTCATTCACAGAAAACCAGAAAGATCTCAGGTTATGATGCCAAAATGTGAGTTTTTAAATAAAGTCATAGAATGAGAAGAAGTGTCAATTGAATGTTTCAAGCATTTTTTAAAGTTAGAAATACTTCAAAATACTTCTTGAATATTTGCTCAATGCCCTGTAAAAACCATCACTAGCTAAAGATATTTGTACATTCTTTACATTAGGATTTTTATATAAAAAAATGGATTGATGCTGACACAATTTTTTCAATTTCTGCTCCCAGAAAGTGATGGTAAAAGAAGTCACAGTATCTTTATTTAGCTGGCTATAAATTGTGGCACTGCAGTGAACATCAACAGCTGCATTTTACTATTTCAGCTAAGCAGCATCCAGTATCTCCATCAGAGTGGATTCTTGCCAGCTGCACTCTTTGCTAACACAATTCCTATGTTTTGCCTGGCAGTAAATGGACGCTTCTGCCCCAGCATCATCTAAACAACTCTGTTAACATTTGCCCTCCAGCGTCTCTCTCTTTGTCCAGTCCCTGTCTTCTAACAGATGTCATCCAAGTCTAATCAAGCATAAAATGGTCATAAATATTTCTTTCTGGTAGATTTCACATTCGCATTTCATGCAGGGACATGATATTTTTCTGCTACCTCTAGGGAGTACCTAATGCAAAAACCAGTTACTTATATTCAAGGCTCATGTTCCTTTACTAAAATGCAGCACATGTTCTCAGTTCAGAGACATAAAATACACACACACACACACACACACACACACAAAGAGAGAGAGAGAGAGAGAGAGAGAGACTTTTATCTTCTTTTGTTTAACTGCCCTCCTTAAATGACGAGCACCACAATTTACACAAAGATACATCATCATGTTCTGTTTAATGCAATATCCCAAAAGCTATAATACACTATTCTTATAAAATCAAACACAACCGAAATACCTTAATTATTGCCCAAAAGAGATTTAGCTTCTAGATACTTAATTGAACTAACAAGCTATTTAACAAATGCATGAGATAAGAAAGGCAGCTTTCTATTTTGGCTGATTTTATGCACAATTTTACAACCTACTTCATCATATTTAGTTAAAACAATAAAATGAACCTAGGGTATAAATTTAAGGTTCATGCCTATTTAGCAGATGAAGGGGTGGGGGTGGGGTGGAGATAAGTGTGAGACGGAACTGATTTCCACTACTTAAAGATTAATCATTCACGAGGAAACTATGTAAGCTAATTAATTCTCTCTACTTACTGAAAGAATCCCCAGCTAAATCAGATTCCTTTCTGGCAAACTTTAAAGTTAACATGTCAGAATGTAAAATAAAAGTAACCTGGGATTACTTTTAAAGCTATATGTCTATTTGTTACTCTTTTGTCTCTGTGTCTCTCACACACAAACGTTATGTTTGTCAAAACAGAAATCTTATACAGCTATTTAAAACAAACCACAAATGCTTAACGATACAGATCACAAGGCGAAGCTTCTCTTCTCTTCTCTTCTCTTCTCTTCACCCCACCCCCAACTCCTCTTTCTCCGCTGAGCCTAATATTTGATTACTGTTAGTCAAATCAAGCTTTCAGGCAAATAATCTCCATTTTTTAAGTTAATGAGATGTGGTCATGTCGACAACAGCTTGCAGAAACTTTTAATTCTGATTCCTGCAGGCTGTGCTGGCCTCTTTTACAGCAGCGACCACTGTATGAATGAGTCAAATTTGCCAAAATGACTTATGTAGACAAGTGCACATTTTAAAGAGGCACTAATTAAAAAAATACCCACTGGTGTCAATTTAAATACCATGAAAATAAACTGTTAAAGTAGCTCAGCTACCATCTCCTGGCTTTCCTCGGAGCACCTTCCATTCCAACTAGATGGCGTTCTCACTGCAGACGCATTCTCTGCAAATGAACTCATTTCCCACCCCCTCCATCTTGGAGGAATTCAGAGTTTTTTATATAATTAAACTATTTAATGTTAATATTTGTTTCACATAAGCCATTAAACAACCCCCTCCCCTGAACAAATTCTAATTGAGAAAGTGCCAAAGAGCTATACTGCTGAGATAAGCAGCAAATTTACACTGTTGATTTAGAGCACCCATCTACAATGTCCTTTCTTATTAAGACTCTCTCTGTCTCTCATATAAAGGCTTCTGGCTACACTATATCCTATTAGAACACTTTTCCATATCTCCTAATTGCCACAGGCAAAAAAAAAAAACACCTCCCTTGCTCCCCCCCCCATAGGTGGAAGAGTGGGGAGAACTTTCCTGAGTTCTTTTGACTTTTTAAAGGTTTTCTTTTCTTTTCTTTTCTTTCTTTTTTTTTGCAAGAAATGCAGACAGCACAGCTGTTCTGTAACATAAGCAGATGTGACACCAAAAAGGGGGGAAATAGTTGGAGCTGAGAGGGTTACATCTATTTAAGGGGTTAAATATGCAATTACCGCTGACTAAAACCAGAGAGACATATAGATAAACAGAAGAAATGAAGTCCCCAGGTTCCATTCAGAAGCCTTCATCACATTACTACCAGACAGAAAACTCTTTAAGTGCCATTTTCAGATGTTAAATCATTGTTCTTGCAGCACATATTCTCGCTATTCCTGGGGGAACAATATCTGAAGACAGCGTGCTAACAAATGCAATCCAGTAAACAGGCATTTTCCCTCTTGTTGTTAGTACCTTTGTGTTCCAGCTCCCAGCTCTGTCATCCATGCCTTCTCTCTGCTTTGAAGTTAAAGTACTGAATGAGCGTTGTCATCTATTATCCAGAGTGTGCATGTAGATTATAAATAAGAAATAAAAGTGACTTTCAGTACACTGCTTTTGCATTAGCAAGTTGCCTTCTCTGTTACCTCTCCTGTCCTTCATACTTTGCTACCAACATTATATTAGAAACCTGCTTTGTCTTCTATGGACTGAAAAGAAAAATCCGAGAAAAATATATGTACACCGAAAAGACAGAAAGACAGGAGTTTTACCGCAACAAACAAATCCTGCCTTTTAAACACGTTTCCAATTTAGCTTTAAATACAAATTCTTTAAAGCCTTGCCTGCAAATAGTCTTCTAAGCTCATGTGAAGAAGAAATGGTTTGGGACACCGAAGAAGCAAGAGATGGGGCGAGAACAGCACAGAGGCTGGACAATGTAAGCATGAAACACAACAAGGCGAGGCAGCAATGTTCAGAGAAAGGGAAGAAAAAGTCCTGGAATGTGGTTGACAGTTATCCAGAACTGCTGGATCCAATGGCTAGTGCCTCCTAAATAACAAGCCAAATCTGCCATTTACATGTAAAACACAAGGCTCTCTATTTGTATTGTGGGCTTAGATCAACAGAACAATATTAAGACCAATTTTTATGAGAAAAAAAGAGGTGCTCCTATACCGATCAATCAGTTATATTTCAGACATACATGAAAGTAAGCTATTAGTTCATATCGAGAAATATGGCAAATATAACTCTCTCGAGTGTTGATGTGGGACTCTTATTATCTCATATAACTCTGGCCTATGACTGTGAAGCAGTCCTAAGGAGGCAGAAAACTCTATTAATTTACGTTTCCATATGACAGATCTGGTCAGCCATTAGTAAGTAAAAATAACACTATTTGGCATAAATCAATTTTAATGAAACAAGGATGGATGCATGCATTATCAGAGTCAACACATGGGTAATATTAATTCTGCTGATTTCATGGGATTTACTGTAACTAAATCTGGACCCAATGTGGTGGCAGACTCTGGTTTCTGACACTTCAAAGGCCAGACTACCTGCACAACCTATAGAAGTGAATATGAATTCATACATCATCTTAATGATGTGGTTACTGTGCCTCCTCGTCTGAACGTGCAAAATGTCTCACATCAGTGGCTTGTTGTGTGTTGCATCAGTGGCTTCTTGGTGTGTCACCTCAAATGGAATGGACTGCAAACGCTCTAAACATGAGCCAAAGAGGGAAGTAGAAAACACAGTAAGAGAGAGTTATTCATTAAAGGGTGATGAAACCATCAACTTAAATATTTTAACTCATCCTTACTTAAGATATGTAGGATCTAGATGTTAAGGTCTTCATTAGAAATGAAAGACATTGAACCATTCAGTAAAGGGCATATTTTAAAATTATGGGCATCTCTTTTTATCATTTATTGATGTTTGTTCAGTTAACCTCAGTTGGAGTAACATGTATTAGGTAACTGAACTCCTAGGATATAACACCAAAAGCTATTCCAGGTTGAAGATTTAATTGTTATAGTGTGCCCTTCTCTGGAACATCTCAAAACAGCTACCCTTTGATAAAATTTGGGTTTTTAAAAATACTGTACTACAGTTCCTCCCAGAATAAGATGTGTGTTAGAATGTGTTAGAATAATACACATATAGGAGATCGTTCCAATTTACCTTCACAACAACCTGGTAAGAACTGTTAGGCATCAGCATAAACTTTTAAAAATAATATTTGGTGCTTAAAGTCACCAAGTGAACATTATGACAGCTGACACACAATGTTAAAAAATCTGGTCCTTGTACATAATCAGACAACTGGGGTGGAGGTTGGTTGCTTTTATTAGACCACTGTGTCTCATGAACACGCAAACTTCGAGCCCTGCAGAACCCCTCATCAGGCTAGGCACTACAGAGGGGCAGGGGTGTGCAGAAGAAACAGAAAATTCCTTGAAAACATCATGGCTACATTTTAAGGCCAAGCTAATTTATTTAGAACTACTTCCAAAAGAGAGTTGGCAGCCTTATAAAAGCAGCTTGAAATAGTACATTTCAGGTTTTAACTCAGGTGATGTATATTTCATTGGTCTCCCCAATCTTGGTTGGTATACAAAAGCCTGTCAATCACTCAAGCAGCCTTCTATTCCTTTATGTTGAAGCATACAGCTTCTGCCTGTTTGAGAATAGAGTCAAGCACAAACATTGCACTGCATTCACCCAAGTTTAGGATAAAATTTAGCGTATTCACTAAGCAAGGCACAGTCAATTGCAATCAAAATACGCAATGGTTGGAGGAAAATGTAGTTATCAGTTCAGTGCAGCACTTCTAGTTCTACAAGAGATACCTTGATTCATTAGAATCTAAAACCAAGCAAGGATATTCACCATCATCTATGAAGAATTGCATTTAACTGAGCACCATGCCCCTCTCCAAGCACCGGGTAATGCTCTTAGTTTGGCAGCAACTGACTGTGGTGGGAGATGAAAGGTTTAAATACCCCATTCATACACATTGTAATCCTGATAATTATCATAAAACTCCCACTGTTTTTACTTGCATTTTAAAAAAGGAAAGAAGAAAAACATGCTTGTTACATGCAAGGGTGTATTTAATGTCACCTCTAATTTTGGCCAGATTACCTAAATCATAAAAATTGCATGTAAAAAAAATATGGAATATTGGGGGAAAAACTCTAATAAATGGAAAAAGTGCTAAATAGCTGAAAGCAATAAATATTTGGAAGGACTTGCACAGTGGAATTGAATAAATGGTCACATATTTTCCCCATCTGTGCTCTTGATTACCTCTTCATCTTCCAAAATGAGCAATATATCTATAGACAACTTAAGGAGTTTCACTGGTCTCTAAGCAGCCCAGAGACCATTTGGTAGTGGGGTGGCTAAATAAAGATCACATTTTTTAAAAAAAATAAGAGCTGTCTAAACCAGACAAGACAAGATTCCAGACAATCGATAGTTTTCAGCCATGTGACCAGCTTTGAAGACCAGTCTATTATAATTTGCTGCAACAACACACATTAAAAATGTATTCAACAAAAACAATTTGAAGGAATACAGTAGCTGGCATGAGCTTTGTTATACAGGAATATCAAGAAAGTGGCTCTTGGTTCTCTTGTGGCGGCTCAGTGGACTAAGGCTCCGAAAACTGTCAGCTGCAAAGTGGGCCGCTCGTGCCATACAGCGGAGCGAGCTCCCGCTGTTAACCCCAGTTCCTGCCAACCTAGCAGTTCGAAAGCATGTAAATGCAAGTAGATGAATAGGTTCTGCCGTAAAAAGTGGGAAGATAAAAAACAGTGCTTCCTTGCAGCCATGCCGGCCACATGGCCAAGGACTTGCAAAACACTGGCTATTCGGCTTGAAGACGAAGATGAGCACCGCCCCTGGAGTCAGACATGACTAGCACGCATGTGCAGTTGGGAACCTTTACCTTTACCTTTTTAACATCTTCTAAGGATGTCTTTTGGGAGGCAGGGCAGGAAACCTAACTCCCAAACTCTGTCTCAGTTGCCTAACTCAATGAGCTATCCAGCCAGTTGCATCATGGGAAATGACTCCTAGCAATATCAATATACTGGCAGAGGAGAAAGGAAGTGAAAATAGTAATTTTGACTCTATCAAGATCACTACTGGATCCAGGCAAAATCACAACCGTGGATTTGACTGCAGGTGGTTTTTCCTTCACTCCTTTAAGGCAAGGCAAAGAAAAAATATACAGTGGTGCCTCTGATAACAAATGTAATTCATTCTCAGAGGCAATTTGTTATCCGAAAAAATTGTTATCCGAAATGTGGTTTCTCCATTGAAATGAATGGGAAATCAATTAATCCGTTCCAGAGATCCGAGAAAAGGAAAAAAAGCCGAGGGGTGGTGGTGGTGGTGGTGTTTCCAGACTTCTTTATAAAGTGCACTTTAAAGGCATTCAGTGGTGGAACACCCTGTCCAGAACACCTCCCCTGCAGTGCAATGCAGACATGGACCAGAGAAACTAGCAAGACTACCCAAGCCTGTTCCTCCCCAAGGTGCAATGGGGAAAAATGCAAACAGACAAACATAAGCAGAAAGAGAAATCCACCCTGTTCTTGCCTGCAGAGCAATGAAAAAGTTTGTAAACATGGACAGAAGAAAGCAGCCTGATTACCCCAGACTTTCCCTGCCAAAAATGCAAAGAAATGCAGTGCAAAGATTAATAAAAGCTATCTCCCTAACCTTTTCAAGTTTGAAAGGTCCAAATCCTTCAGCAAAACAGAATGGCTCAAAGAAAACATGAAAAAAAAACCTCTTACTCCTCCCACCCCTCCACAAACTATAGGGGGTGCAATACATCCTGGGTACACCTTTTTTGCAAGGCAATATGAAACATTTGTTATCCGAGGAAGCCCATAGGGAACATTTGTTATCCGAGGCAGCCCTATACCAAGAAATTTCCATTTGTTATCCAAAAAAAATTGTTATCTGAGGCATTCTTTGTACAAGGTATTACTGTATTTTTATTTTCATAACTCTTGTAGCACATCAACATTAGTCTACATATGTCAAAAATGTTTTTCACTTCCCCTGCTCTCTACTAAGCAGCAGAGGTGACTAATTTGGCAATACAGTATCCTGAATGCCTTGCTTATTTAGCCACTTCACGATACTGGCAAATAAAAAATGTTGCTTTGGAGAATCAAGAAATCACACATGCTGGGACCAATCCAATCTGGAGAGATCCTACACCAGAAACGTAGAATCCCCTTGGCACAGGACAGAAAGGTTTGGGTAAGAAAATTCTGGGGGTGGTCTGATGCTTCTAGCAAAAACATAGTCGGATTACCCATCCCTATAGTATTCCAAACATCCCTATAGTACTCAGAACAGCTCATTAAGTCAGCCTCTAAGATATCAAATGGAAGGAGGGTTGTCATGGCTTCCACAATTTACTGAATATGTGTGTTACACAGAAGTCTAGAACCTGTGCAAAGCCAAAGACTTTTCACCTTTGGGAAACCAATTATGTATAAACACAGACAGTAAGTACAAAGGATAAAGTGACTGATGAGAAAGCCCCACCACCACCAAAAGTTGGAGTTAAAACCAGTCAAGATTGTAAAAGCCTCCTGGAACTTTATATTCATTTGTTGGAATCAAACTGTTGGTGACTTTATTTGACCCATCATGGGGCCAAATGCTTAACTAAAGAATTCTGTCTGAGAATCTATAGCTAGTCCTAGAATTCCAGGGCAACCAAATTTCATTCTTTCAGCTGAGCTATTTCTTCATACCACTGTGTCTTACCTTGGACAATAAACTCAAGCTGAGGAGGACTTTCATTATCATTCCTTACTGCTCTGTGCCATCATGTTTCTCTACTCTCCAATTGCCCCAATCCCAGATTTCCTAGGCTAGTTCCAATCACATTTGCCTACAGAACAACTTTAAGAACTGCTGTATAGCTCCATGGCTTAGGTATCTAGCTGCTGAGCCAGATGTTCAAAGTTCAGGTCCCCACCATGCATCATTTCATAAGGATTAATATTCTAGATGAACCATAGGAGTACTTCCAGCTATGCAATTGTAAAATGATGGTGATGATGATGTTCACAGTAAAATATCCTTTCAGTCCCAGTGCCTAATTCCACAAGGGCAAATTAAACTTGAATTTGAGGATAATGTGCAAACTAAGGTTGTTTGTGACTCTATATGAGTTATCAGCTTTGAAGAGAAATAGAAAGGAACAAATGCTGATTGTCCCATTTTGCCACACATGTGCCCACTAAGTACGGTCCCTTGAAACATGCCTGTGAAGATTCTCAGTCATCCAGGTGAGTTTATCTGGAGGTTGAGTCATGGCAACTGGACTTTTTTTTTCTTGAGAGAATGAAACGTTTCACTGCTCATCCAAACAGCTTCATCAGTCTGAATAAAGCTACGTGCGAGTCCTCCATCTTATAGTCCACTTTGACTTTTTGTCACCTCTTATTCATTATAAAAATGAATGCCAAAATCCTCTTGCATATCTTATGTTTGAAGAAATGAGGTGGTATAACCTGCAGTGGTAGATTGCAGCTCATTAAAAAAATCTTTGCTTTGAATTTGCATTGCTTAAAAGTAATCTCACTGTTCATGAGTTTATGAAATATGATTTTGTTTATTTAAAACAAATTGTATCTAGTCCTCTCAAAAGTAACCCCTATTGTTTTAATGGCATTTATTGCAAGGAAAGCAGGACTATAAGACTTCAGAGAAATTAGTGGTGGTTAATTTTTTCTCAAGGAACTATCAATCAATCAATCAATCAATAGAGAGAGAGAGAGAGAGAGAGTCTTCTACTCTGTTATATATGATACTGTGGAGGTTTTTTATAAACAGAAGAATGAACTCAAAAATACAATAGACAACAACGAACAGGTCGGCAATATAAGGAATAGACTCGCTTTCAGGAGAAAAGGTACTGTATATACCTGAATATAAGCCTAGTTTTTCAGCCCTAATTTTGGGCTGGAAAAAGGGGCCCTTGACTTATATTCGGGTCAGTACTTTTAGTCACTGAGGCAAGTGCTTGGGTCGGTGGCTAAAAGTCATTTTAAACATTGCATGCCGCTTCTCATGACCCCCCTCTGAATCACAGGGGAGTGGCACACAATGTTTAAAATGACTTTTAGCCACTGACCCAAGCACTTGCACCAGTGGCTAAAAGTCATTTTAAACATTGCGTGCCACTCTCTCAGCTCACAAAGGAGGAGCTGCCAGGCCCTGCTGCATTTCCCTTCCTAGACTTATACTCAAGTCAATATGTTTCCCCAGTTTTGGGGGGTTAAATTAGGGCCTCGACTTCTCCTCAGGTCGACTTATACTCGGTATATGTTAACATAATTTATGAACTGGTAACAAACCTACAATAAATTCAGACACTACTTTAGAGACTACTGTATTTTATTTATTATGCAATAAAAATACCTTTTCATGCATAATGCACTCTGGCTTGAAGAAAAACAGCCAGTTAACAAAACATTGGCAAGAATTAAAGCAATCACGTCTGTGAGCAAAGAAACATTGCTAATCACTGCTAAGCCTTTATAATCCAATCTTCACACAAGTTAAAAGTATAGAGCTATGTGTAAAGTAGCTTCAAAAGGTCTGTGCTAATCAGCAGAACTTGGAATAATTTGTGATAAAAATGAGAGGAAGCGTATTTCATTCTGTATACATCTTCCCTATTGCAGGAAGAGTTTAAATGTGCTACGCAATACTGAATTTGTGTCATTCCCTATGCCTATCAATTAATGACAACTGTTCAGGATGCCTGCATAAAGTTTACAGTTTAAGGATCACGGTCTGCTACCTATACAAAGCAGTAATGTAGAAAATGCCTCCAAGAGAAAATGGCCTTCTTTTAAGTACAGTAGTTTGCAACATATATCCTAAGAACATAATTTCTTGTACCTTCTTTACTACTGAAATTAATCATATTAATATATTTATATTTGCCATAGCTAGCAGTTTCACTTGCAGCACTAATTAAAAGCTACAAAGGAGGAAGGCAAATAAGTTTTTTACTGCTAAAAATCACAAACAATGCAAGACACCAGTGTAGGATTGCGTGTTCAATGCTATCCAGGCCAGCAGGGGCTTCTGAGGAGTGTTGAACACAACTCATTCCATGTGGGTTGGTAAGAAGGTACATAGACAGACAGGAAGAGAGACAGAGAGATACACAGAGAAAAATGCATGCACGTTTTTGAAAATGGAGCACATAAGCAAAAATTATTCTGGCAGGAATTAAGCTGCACTGAAACCCAAGAGATACTGGGATCCCTGAATAATTGTAGAACTGGACTCAGGGAGTCAATTCATCCCTAGCAATATACACACAGACTATTGTACAAACATCTCATGGGCTGGGAGAGTCTTTGGTTAGGCATTGTTGGCAGCTCCTGCACTAGTGCTAACACTGACATACCACAGTTACCCCTCAGTGCTTAACCAGCAGAAAGGTGCAGCACAAAGGTAGCCGTAGAAACAAGGGACAATAAGAGACTCTCCCACATCATCCTTTCTAAATTAATTGACATTCATCAGCTAGAGCAGTTGCCTGCTGATAAAGTTTCTGAATCCAATAGTGGTCAAGTTTTCTCTTTTTTTAATAGGAGCTTTCCTTTTGTACATATAAAAAATCCACTGATAATACAGTCATCAAGTAATGAGCAAGTCCTGATGCGAATTAACCCCAAGAAACTGAAAAAGCAAAATGGGAAAACAGAAATTTTAACTATAAACACCTTAATTTATAATTTGTTCACTATCCAAGGAGGTTATGGGTGCTTTTAAGTTCCCTAAAAGAAAGAAGAACCATAGCAGTGCACATAATGAACAGAGTAGTGACACAGATGGCAATGCTCAAATTACACTTACAAAATGAAGCCAGGAAAAGGGGGGAATCTATTTTTGTATGTTTAATTGACAACAAATATTTGGTTTACCTGCACCATGAAGCAAGAAAATGAGCAAATGTGAATCAATATTAAATTTAAAAGCAGTGTGAAATCAGATGTTCATGAGGGATCCATAAATTACAGAGTAAACATTATTTCCATTTACAAAATACTACTACTAATCCTAATTTCTACTATATTTACAAAGTTTTACCAAGTGAACAGTAGTGAATTATGAGTGGTCTAGCAGATACTATCCCATGGAAAGTAATTTGTCTCATTTTTGATTGACGTAGTGGCTTAGCAGGCGAGACCACTGAACACTGTTGGCTGTAAAGTCGGTAGTTCGGTGCTTCGAATCCCGGGTGCCACACAGCAGAGTGATCTCCCGCTGTTAACCCCAGCTCCTGCCAACCTAGCAGTTTGAAAGATGTAAATGCAAGTAGATAAATAGGTACCGCTGTAAAAAGCGGGAAGGTAAAGCAGTGCTTCCTTGCAGCCATGTTGGCCACGTGGCCATGGACTTGCACAACACTGGCTCTTCGGCTTGAATACAGAGATCAGACACGACTAGCATGCATGTGCAGGGGGAACCTTTACCTTACTCTCCCTGGTAGAACCGTAGGAATGCTATAAACACGTTATATCTTGACTTCAGCAAAGCCTTTGGCAAAGTGTCCCATAATACTCTGATTAGCAAGATAACGTGACCTAGATAGAACAGCTGTGCTTGTCAATGACTCCTTCACAAACTGGTAGGAGAAACAAGTGTAGAACCATAGGATTCAGTCCTGAGCCTAGTGCTTTTAATTTTTTTTATACATGTTCTGGATCAGGAGGTGAAGGAAATAGCAATCAAATTTGCGAATGGAACAAAACTGGGTGGAATAACTAAAACCCTGGAAGACAGAAACAAATATCGGAAAAGTACAAAGTTCTACTCCAAGGAAAAACAAATAAGGTGGTACCTCATAAGACAAATGCCCTTTAAGATGAAAAACACATAAAACAAATGGGATTTCCAGGGATAGGAAAAACTCAGACGAATTTTTCCCTACGTGTTCCATTTGTCTTACGAAGTACCAATGATCCTGGCCCAGCTTGGGCTGTTTGGAAGGGAATGCTCAGGCTGAGTGAGGATCACTAGGTCCCTGTTTTGTCCACCAATTTGGTGGGCAGAGCACAGACCTATTGATCTTCAGCCAGCCCGGGTGCCTTGCAAGGCAAACAGCGTCAGTGGATTGCCACTGCCGCTTGCCTTGCAAGGTTCTCTGGTTGGCCGAAGATCGATCAGTCCCTGCTCTGCCCAACACTTCGGCCAGCCCAGAGGTAAGCAGTGGTGGCGGTCATCTGCCACCACCGCTTATCTCAGTCCCAGGGAAGAGGAGGTGGTGGAGATTTCTATCCTCCCTTCCCTTCCCTGTAGCACACACGGATCGGATGCTACAGGGAAGGGAAGGCAGGATAGAAGCCTCCTCCTCCTCCATTTCACCCAAGTCTCAATGCAGAGATATGGGTGAAGAGGAGGTGGCTGCCCCCTCAATCACCGGCAGCTCTGAGCAGTCGAAATCAGCTGTCTGTTTGCTGCAAGGGGGGACCTGCCTCCCACTGTCCTTTGATTGAGGAGGTTTTAGACAGACTTCCCATAGGAATGCATTGAAAACCTATTAATCTGTTCCCAGTGGGAATGGATTAACTGGTTTTCAATGTATTCCTATGGGAAACCATGCCTCGTAAGACAAATTTTTCATAAGCCAAATTGAATGAATTAAATTTATCTTATGAGGCCCCAATGTACACAGTTATAAGACTGGGGGACACAGCCCAGTAATACTATAAGTGAGAAGGGTCTTGTTATTGTTGTAGATCACAAACTGCATATGAGTCAATACTGCAATATGGCTGCAGAAGAAAGCAAATTCTTTTTTAGCCTGCATATACTGAAGTATTGTCTCCAAATCCTGTGTAGCAGTAGTTCTCCCTGTATTTGGCACTGGTTCGGCATCCATTTGAGTATTGTGTCACTGTACTTAAAGACAGATGCCAATAAACTGGAAAAAGTTCAGAGGAAGGCAACAAGGATGATTACAGGACTGAAAACCAAGACTTAGGAGGAAAGACTGTAGGAACTGGGCATGTTTAGTCTTGAGAGAAGATATGATAGCATTCATCAAATACTTTAAAGAGTATCATACAGAGGAGGGGCAAGACCTCCTCTCAAACTAATATTCTTCAAGTTATAATATTTAGCATATATCCATTCTTTTATATTACACTGGTAACCCCCCGCCTATCGCGGGGGTTAGGGACCCACCCAACCCGCAATGCCTGAAAATCCGTGATATGCGGAAGCGGGTCGGGGGGGCAATCAGATCCCCCTGCTCCCGCTGGCGTGCGCCGGTCCGAGAAGTCTGGAGTCGTCTCCATTGAAATGCAGTGGCTCAATGCATTTCAATGGAGAAAATTTTCCCCATTGGAATACATTGCGGGGCAGCGCGCAACAACGCCGTCCCGTGCTTTTCCGAGAAGCCTCGGACCATGCGGGAGGGTGGAGTGGGCAATCACATCGCCCCCCCGCCCACCCCCCACATGGCCCGAGGTTTCTCGGAGGAGCCCGGGGGTGGTGCAGGGCGATGCGATCACCACCACCCCAAGCAGTCCCAGACTTCTCGGAGGAGCCCGAGGCAGGGGCGCGGGGCAATGTGATTGTCCCCGCCCCCCAAGCGGCCCCTAGGCTCCTCGGAGGAGTGCAGAGTGGTGGCGCGGGGCAATGCGATCACCCCCACGTGGCCCAAGGCGCAGGTACTGTGATCCCGCAATATAGTGGGACTGCAGTACCTGAACCGCGAAATGGCAGGGGTGACTGTATTTTGATGTTTATATTTTTTTATAACTTAATGATTTTGGTTATTGTTCTTATTTTGCCAGTTAATTGCCAGATTGATCTTTGATGCCAGATAGGGGGTAATTCCATCCATCCATCCATCCATCCATCCATCCCAGAGTGCAGGATACATAATAAGGGGCTCAAGTTACAGAAAGACAGATTTTGATTGAATATCAAGAAAATCTTCCTCTCAGGAATTCCATACTGCAGTTAATTGGAAATGAAAATTAAGCTCACCTAATCCTTACAAAAGTTCACTGGTAACACCAAACTCCTTAATTAGATGAGTAAAAGAAGTATAACATTGGCTGAAATCCTGTTGCTTAGTGTAGATACTAGCACTAGAGCAAAACTGAATTGAATTGAATTTATTTACTTTACCCCTCCATTTGTATAGACCAGTAATTGTAATTTATAAGCATACAGAGCAGAACACAGCCATCATGTTAAGTACCCATTGACAACTAAATCCTTCATTAATTTGTCTAATTCCATTTTAAAGCTGCCTGTCACATGTCAGCTTGTGAAGAACTCTCAAAAGTTCTTACCACTCACATTCACTAAGGAAAGGTGTAGTGTGATTGGGTTCAATCTGTGGGTTTCCAATTGGAGTAAATCATCAGCCACTATGAGAACAGAATGCTGGCCTGGGTAGATCTTTGAACCGATCTAGCAACCAACTCCAAAGGCAGCACTACATGGTAATAGTACAGTTGATAAATTTCCAGGTCATGGACATTATCGCATGCCTTAGTTTTAGCTAAAATAATTTCCTGTGCAAAAGCTAATAGCAGGAAAAGGATTAAAATAATGATTCAGGCTACATTCACTCAAGTTCTGTTGCCAGTGTGACACATACTGTAGCATCTTTAAATCTACTTTGTTTTCCACTGATGACTGGAAAATGTGTCTTTTGAAAAAGGGAAGTGTGGGGGAGAGGAAACATGTCAATGAAAATATGGCACAGAAGACACACATCTTCACCTGTTATCTGGAACAAACATAAGGCACTCTGTTAAATTTTATCTCACTTCCCCATTGAAACATTCACATTTTCCTTTAAAGAGTAAAATTAGCAGTTTAGAAGTTTTCAGAAAGGTATTATTAATTTCCATATTGTAAAGGAGAGTAGCTTTCCATCAATCACAGATTTCCAGCAGTAGTCTCCAAAATGTTCAGGTAGCTAACTATCCATGTACTCACACATATCTTCCTACATGAAGCTGCACTTGCAAAAACTTAATTGTATGGTTTCAAAAACAGTAGGGGAAGCAAGAGGGCACAGAACAGTGTTGTATTTTGTCAAAATGTACTAATCTATAAAGCAATCTTATGTACAGTACTATATTGAATGGTGTTTACACCCAAGGAAGGTTTTGTAGGACTGCAACTTCCATCTTTGGCCATTTGATATAAGCTCTGACAAAATGAAACAACATAATTCACCTAAAATTCACTTAAAACTGCATGGGATACCAGGGTGGTGTAATGCCCAAAGTGATGGACTAGGGCTCAGGAAATGAGTTCCAATTTCAGCTCTGACGTGGAAGCTCACTGGGGGCATGGAACTGTCACAACCACTCCTTAAATATCTCTATTTACCTTGAAAGCCCTATCATGGCGTGTATTATGCAGTCCCAAAATGACATCTCATACCAACAGCACATAATGTATGCTGAGATCAAACTAAAGAAAATCATAGGTCTTAAGATGTTTCTGTCACTGTGCTTTTTTTTTTGTCAGTGTACCGTTTTTAAGAGTTTTCAATTCCCAATGCTAGAGCAATTCCTCTGAGAAGCAAGAAATTTTACACCTAATTTTCTGTCTATTGAAAGAGGTATATTGTGCTCTTCAGCTTCAGTGAACAGAGAATTGATGTTATCATCTCTTAGTTTATATATCAGTACTTAACCTTCAGATTAAAAGTTATTAGATTTGAATGGCTAAATGGACGCCACATGACCTTCTGTTCAACACAGAACAGATCAAACAACTCAAGGAGTCATAGCGCTATGGGTAGAATTTCCTACCCACTTCAGCAGACACGTAGTAGCAGAAGTTACGCAGAAGTCACAGTGGGCTATAATATACAGAGACTGGAGTGGTAGGAGGACCAAACTTCTTTCTGGTACCTAACAGTGATAATTCCTTCCTAGAAGACAGACTACTAGCTAGTAATAACAAAGTCATGTACACAATTCCTCATTCTGGTCAATAGGCTATCCTGACTTTAGACATAAAACATCAAGCAAGAATAAAGCATCTAAATGCTAATAGGGGCAATAACATGATAATTTGTCAGCATTTTTGCCATTTCATCTATTTTTTCCCCAGAATAAAATGCACAAGTAATTTTAGTGCAAAGCCTGTCTTTTGTAAATGAAAAAAATGGACACAGCATAGAAAACCCTGCATTCTGCACAAAATACAGGGTTTTCAATGCAGAATATGAATGTAACTTTGGTACCAAACCTACTTAATTTTGTTAATACTGTTAACTGACAGAAATGCTGATCTTATCAGTCCCATACAATACTTCTTTCATATGGAATTTCAATGTGACAAGATATACTTTTTGCTGAGGACAAAAAACTTGGTAAGCATTTCCTATTTCCTTACACTTGACATAACAATGTACTTCAATGGAGCATTTCCAAGCTCCTCTAGTTTGTTCATTTTTAGAATGACTACGTGGCACGTGCTATTTCTTTCCAATCAAGAGGTTGGTAAAATACAGGAAAAACCAGAAGGATTAGCAGATTATTTTTTTAAACAGGTGCAGGGACTCCAACTGATATTTTAGATTTTTATGTCAAGTGAACAATAGATGCAGTACTACTACAAGGCAGTAGATTTGCACAAGTCATACAGTTTGAATGTGTGATGCAATTTGTGCAAAACTATTGAGGCAAGAGCACCAGAATATATTTCAGCTTCTTGCAAGGTAAGAGGAAGAAAAAACCTGAAATCAGTCATCCTCTCATGTAAAGGAGAAACAAGCAAATATTTAAATCATTATTAATTACCTGCTCCTGAAAAAAACATAATCCAGTACAACAGATTCAAGTGTCTAGAGCTATCCTTTTAGGATGGACTGAACACTAGAAGAGAGGTTCCATCAGATTGATGACCACCATGGGTGAGGTAGATAGAGACATAGTCACTTCAGCATCATTCTGCATGCCTCTCAGCAGGGAAAGATTATATTTAGCAAATTCCAGAATTAGGAAGTTCGGGAGTTCACAATCCTTTGCATAACAAATTAAAATGTTTTTTATCTTTTAAGCCAGTGATTAATATACAGTGGTACCCTGACTTAAGAGCAACTCGACTTAAGAGAAAGTCAACTTAAGAGTGGAAAACTGTTGGCATTTTAACTGCCGCCTTACAAATTTTAGATATGATCTGCTTGACTTACAAATAATTTTTTTCATTTTTTTGTTTTTTTAACTTTTTAATTTTTTTTAGATAGGTACCCCAACTTAAGAGCAGTTCAAGTTAAGAGCATGCATTCGGAACTCATTAAATTCGTAAGTCAAGGTACCACTGTGAATATGTATTCAGAAAGTGCTATATAATGGAGGATAGAGTACACTTTGAGATCAGGCCCGCTGAATTGTATTCATTAACATCTTTAAGTCAGTTTCCTGTTAAGCTTCTTCTCAGTGGAAAAATCCCACCACCATAGTAATATAGAACTAAATAGTTTCTATGAGTACTGTAATCACCACAAATAAAAACCACCCTCCACTGGCTCATGGGCAATACCTGTGCAAGGTGTGTAATCTTGATAGGTGTTTCCATTCAGTGAAAGCTCAACAGAATGGCCTTAGGCTATAATGAGGCCATTTTTAATCAGCTAAAGCAGCTTGTGGCAATTTATAAATATACTTGCATGTACCACACCTCAGTTACTTTTTAAGGCTAGCCACCTTCATTTTAGTTAGGTCACCCAAAAAGTATTTCTGGCTATGGACGTGAAGAACAGATGCAGAAAGAAACAGAGCAGGAAGGCTGTCTTAGCAAGGTACACCTAAAAAAACCTGCACCTTCATGTAATCAAGTATGTTATGTTGACTCCTTCTCCAACTGGTGTGTTTTGCACAAGAAGCAAATCACAGCAGAAAACTGCAAGGGTTCATACTTTATGCTTTCATATGCATCTATACACATCATTTCATTTGACATATTATTCCCATAGTGCCACTATTAAAATCAAGGATACCATTCCGTTTCTATTAGTGCAATCTAGAGATGGGCAGAAAATGATTTTTTGTTTCAGTTTTCATTTCGCTTCAGAACAAAAACAAATGAAAAAACAAACTGATTTTCAAAGAAAAACGAAATGAAATGAACTGGAAAATTTTAGTTCATTTCGTTTCATATTTTTTTGTTTTGTTTCCCTCAACAGAGTACCGAGGTTTTAAACTGTCTTTGAGCTACTGAAAAAAGTAACGATAGTTGTGGCCACTGCTTGCTTTGGTAGCTCAAAGACAGTTTGAAAACCCCACGCTTTTCCCTCCCAACATGCCTGATTAGGGGAAACACTTTTTTTTTTTAGCTTGAAACTGTTTTTTTGAGGTTTAAAAAAAATTAAAACTTTTCTGAATTTCAAAGACATTAGTTATTAGAGTCCTCGTTCCTGGAGGTTCAAAAATATTTTGAAATTGAGGGTTTGACCATTTAAAGCCATGGCATCCACACAGAACATTTCATATAGCTGAAGGAATTGCTGAATTTCTGTAGTTGCTCAACTCAACTTTTCAGGACTTTTATGATATTCCCAAATTTAATTTCTTAATTCGTCTTTTGAAGCCCATGACAATATTTTATGGTCCAAAAATTTGACTAGCTGTAAAGCATGTATTTCATGCAATGGCTGTTTTCCTAAAACTGCCTAAGAACTGATAAAGGCCAGTGCTGCAAAGCATTCACTATGGAGAATGCTATACACCAGGCCTGCCCAACAGGTAGACCGCAGGCTACTGGTAGCCCGCGAAGGGTGGTTCAAAAGTAGCCCGCCGGCCATCAATAAAAAAAGTGAGGTGATAAGTATGTATTTAATGGAATGTGTGACTGACAACCTATATTGCTCTATGCTGATCCACTGTACATACTGTACACTGACTACTCTCAAAAAAAGCAACTGCATTCAAGCAGGCTCTTCAAAGAAAAACCTGATATATCTAAACTGTGCAACATTTTGTTGGAAAAAGAATTTGCTTAGCGCTGATTCTAAAGATTGCTTCCAACATTACATGTTGCATTAATACATCTTCGCATGTCATGTGGTATGCATTTATTTTCCAGCAAAGGAATTCAGTCCCAAAACATATCAATCTCAGATAGAAAAAGACATCCACATCATCCTAACTGGATGGCACTGTTGTCAACAGCTGTGCTGACAAATTATTTCAATTTATCAATGCCTCTCGCAACACTTGATTCAGAAACGTCCCATTCTGACACCTACTTTTATTCCCAAAATGTTGGTAATCCTCTTATGTGGGATGAAGTCAGCTACAAGATTCTTCATGGTCAGCACAGCCTTTTTCCTTGGGTAATGATTTGTTTAGTTCTTCCCTAACATTTTGGTTTTACATCATACACCAAATATAAGTACATATGAGTCCTCATTAGAAAAATATTCTTACAAATTATCTACCAGCTACGCTTATCCCTTCGCAAGCACCAAGAGAAAGGGCCTGACCAATAGTTGCACTAGATACAAACTGAACGATTTCTCTGTAATTTCTGAAAATGATGCCCCCCCCCAATGGTCACTGAGTGGATGCTGTCACACTTTTCCTTCTAGGAGATCTTTGAAGACAGATATCTGGTCTGGAAATATTGGAGATGTAGACCATTAATGTATGGATGGTATTATATTGAGGAAATACAACTCATTAGGAACAGAAAGGCCAAGGTAGAAAAAAAATCCTGATACTTATTACTAACCATGTGTAATCCAATATATGAGGTTTTTATTTTGGGTCACATAGACAGTCATTCTACAACCTATGCTATTCTCATTTTCTTAACTGTTGACTCTCTTCATGATAGGCAGAAGTCAAATGAGAGACAAAGTGCGAAAAGCTACTTTTCACAGAGAAGCACATACCTCCCATTTTCTTTGTTCACAGCAAATATGCATGTTCCTGCTTGTGTGAAGAGTGATGGAATACCAAGTCTTCCTATGAATAATATTTACAGAAGTGCTCAATACTACCATTGTACGGCACACGACTGACTACCACAAAACTTTTTATCCTCTATGCACATTGTTTGCTAGTACTTCCTGAAATTAAAATCTGAATAGATAGACCTTTTCCTCACAAGTTATACCTATGGTGATTAAATTGTGGCTTGCCATAAAACAGAGTAGTCTGAGTAATCTGATTTTAAAATGGATTTGCAAACAAGATTGTGATAATAAGGGGGTGAGATCTCTCTGTAAAAGCTTACTAACTATTAGAGAAGTAGAACCAATTACAACAGAACCAAATACACCCAGGAAGTGGTGACCACCCTAACATTTGAGGCATTCAAGAGAAAATTAGGCAACCATATGTCAGATACACTTTGATTTGGTTTCCTGCATGGACCAGGGGATTAGACTAAATGGACTTGTGGCGCACCGGTTAAACTGCTATACTGCAGCTATAACTGTGCTCACGACCTGGGGTTCAATCTCAGGTAGTCAGCTCCTGGATGACTCTGCCTTCTATTCTTCTGAGGTCAGTAAAATGAGTACCCGGCTCACTGGGGAGGCAATGTATAGTCTGCATAAATAAACTGTAAACCACCCAGAGAGTAAGGGCATGGTATGTAAGCAAACACTTTGCACTTTGCTTTTGCTTTGTTCCTCCTAAGAAATATTATCACAGCTCAAACCATGGTTAGGTTCTGAAACATGTGTGGTGCAATCCATAAGGTATCTAAATTACCGTATCTTTTGCCTGCAGTCTAGGTCCACTTGAAATGCATGTTTTCATTTTTAAAATTCGGGAGGTTTTAATATGTTTTGAGGCCAATGTACTACCATAACATAAACTGTTTTTTTTTTTTAAAAAAATGAAGTTATTTCCAGATTCCAGACTATATGATAATAAATATGTACTTTCTTGACAGGACATTTATTTGCTTGTTTATTACATTTCTAAAGAACTTTAAATGGTCCAAATGGTCAGAAAATTTGCATATACTGTAACATCAGGAAATACAACACCAAACCTGTATCACCACAGGATTTGAGAGTAACATTAAAATGTAAATTGGACGAGTCCTATAAAGTGTTGCATAGTATTAAAACTGATTGAATATAGCAATTGATTGCCTATCTAAGGCACAATAAAGGAACCAGGTGAACTTCTCTCAGAAAGAAGATCAACAATGACACAAAACTACACAGTACTATCCTAACAGAAGTTTTACTTGTGCAGCTTAACCATACAAGTGAGGTACAGTGCCACTGTGAGAAAATTACACAGGAAAGCCATGACAATTAGCTGCAAAAACATCCACTTCAGTCTTTAAAAGCTAACTGTGATAATTTTCATGGCTGTATTGTTCAATTTTTAGTAATGTTTGGTAACCAAAAGGAACACTATCTTTTTAGTAGAAAATAGGATAAGAACACCATTAATTAATTAACTGGCTGGTTAATAAATAGACTAATTGCTAACAGCTAAGAAGCCATCCACCATTAAAGTGTTGGCATTTCCCAATTATCTCAGTACTATATTTGCCAGAAAGAACAGGTATCAATATGCCGTCAGGAAAAGGCAGTGTAACTTAACAGCGATTTAGATGTATTTGAATGAACACGTTAAAACAAGAATTTTGTTAAGTGACCTGAGAGTATATGTTGTTTAAGAATAAACTGCTAAATAAGAATGTTGCACACTTGAATAAACTGCTTGAAAACAACAATCCCCCAGCTCCAGATCTTAGCTAGAAGGACTGGAAACGACAGCAACCAATATTCAAGGATATAACATTAAATATTGTGTTGCTCTTATTATCTTAATGATGATAAAATGAAAGTATACGAATGTGTTACTAATCTAGTGTGTTGTTTGCTACATAAAACAGACTTTGACAAAAGAGTATCAGGACCCACTGACAAGGCTGTAAGCTACGGGTGACTTTACAGGAGCCAAGGTGGAACAGATGATTATAATTAGATACAAATTAAACACCAACTTAAACAAATTCCATTAAATTCATATGTGACAAAATTTTCTTACATTTTGAATGTTTTGTTTCTACCTTAGGCAGGGATCAGCATATCTGTTCTGGCCAAGAAATTAGGAGAGGGCTGTAGGACAATTAGTTCCCTGATGGAGGGCATTGTGTCTCACCTTAAACACTCAAATGGGCTGTTGCTGAGCGATATAACATGTAAGACATTACATGTCTGATAAAGTTGTTACTTCGCTCAACAGTGACCCCTCTGGTTGACTATGGAGTGGGGAGGGCTGATTACAGAAA
>JAHTLZ010000015.1:14382121-14402741 GCA_023846285.1 Phrynocephalus versicolor
TCAGAATGTACATTAAAGTACCATGAGCTTATTTTAATGTGCAAACTCTTTAAAAAGAAGGCTTTTGTGTTCTGTGCTGTTCCAATGCATTTTACTGTTCTTATTCTGTTCCACTGTCCTGTATTAATCAAAGCTGTAACTCCTGTTGTCTTTGCACTACTATGCAGAATGTGCCCCTGGCGAAGAATGAAGGAAAAGTCAACAGGAATTAAGTTTCAGTGCAACTGTTTACTCAACTGTGGTCTGCACTTATTGAAATTTTATCCATGGTTTTGTGTGACTACTACAGTAATGAATTCAGCATGGCTGTGATTTTCTCACTGATTGTATTCTCACTTCAAGTAAGAAATCTATAGAAAAAAGAAACCCTGAAATAACTGTCTACAGCATTTAGCATCATGCAAATTTTAGATGGTTAAACTACAGTGAATTTATCTTTTGTGCTGCACGCGATTATAATATAAAATAACATGATGGGCTCATATTTTCAACTTCTGTTTTTTCCACTGTACAACAACCTGCCGACAGTACCATCATACATAGCAAAGACTTCACACCAGTCCCAAAGACTTATTTAAGACTTCAAGAATGCTTTTAGCAACATACAGCAGGAAGATTTCCATCATAAACATACTTGTGAACCATCAAAATCCACTTTGTTGATTTAATGATGCACATCAAGGAGGCTTTTCTAAAAATACAATTATATCTTTAATTCTTCCTGAATGGCACTTTTCTCAGAGAGGTATTCTTCCATCCTCAATTCAAACAGTAATAAATTCATATAGCATGATTTCCCAACCTAAAGATACTTTTGAAAAATGTTTTGTTAACAGATGTTGTTACCAGCTTATTCATAATCTGGTCTGCTGTAAAAAACAAACATCCAAGTAAATAAACATTTACATATTTTTATTCAGAACTATTTTGTGAAGTCACCAATAGACAGCAAAATCAGCCTATGATCTCTGTATCTGTCTCATGTTCATATAACAAAAAGCAACTCCTGTGAGATAAATGAAACAGTCCCTTTGAATTTCCAGTTTAGTTCTGCAGAAGGCAAAATGCATAATATCATATGTATATATTCCACGTGCATTTACTCAAGTACTTATTTCTTGGGGGGGGGGAACACAGCACTTATGCATGGCCAAATGCTTTATTTCTTTTTACCATCCCTCCCTTTCGGAAACAAAGTTGTAATCTCATTTACTGTACCTGCTGTTGCTGAAGATGGGCTAGATCGGCAGCACCAATGTCTACAGAAGGCGTCTCTCCGTTTGATCTCACTTCCCGTAGGCTGCACTCTAGTAAGTGGTTCCCCGTGCTTGCTCCATTCTGAATGGCTGAACTGTTATTTTTTGTCTCAGTCCCAGATTCTTGCATCATGACTTAAAAACTGAAATAATTTAAGGGAGAAAAAGAGTAAATTTAAAAGAGGTGTTAAAACACTGTACGCAGTATAAGTAGATGCATCTAAAGATATGTGTCCTGATGTAAAACATGCCACAACTGTAAACATTTGTCTTTCCCTTTCTTGAGATTTATATTTTCATTAATGGTTCAAGGTCCCAGTTTATGTTTATCTGTTGGTAGACATAATTTTAGAAGTAAATTTTGTTCTAAATATAGCATTGTTTACTCAACAGCTTTTCCCTTTCTGAGTAATCATAGAGAAAGATGGGGAGGGAGAAAAAGAGAGAGGTGTTTTATAATTAAAGTTCTTTAATTGCATATCAACACTTTACTTGAACCCTGTAAGTCTACAGCCCTATGCAATATATTATGGATCGATTTTTTTAAAAAAAAGATACAAAGTGGCAAGAAAGTTATTGCAGAAGAAGAAGATCAGTGTAGCCTTGAGAAAATATAGGAAAATATTAAAATGGAAAATATTGTCCATTGTGCTCTCCCTCCCCACTGGAATAACCCTTTTGGAATAATTCAAATTCCTAAAGCAAAGCGCAAGGAAGACCTAACTATCAGTGCTGAATGGCAACTGAAATCTAAAGGTACGTTATTTTATCAATCTGAATGCTACAACTAAAAGGACATGAAGGCACACAAGCGTGACACAGATATTAATAATGAGGACTCATAAAGCAAGTCTTCCTCCTAGATGTAACATTGTGAGGGTCTAAATGTGTTGGGAAGCTACAAACATTGCCATCAAGACGCTGAAACCCTGTTACAAATCTAGTCTCCTATCAGGGTCACCAAAGCTGACACAACAAATTAATAATCAATGGCCCAGAGAGAATTCCTAGTTCCCTGAGCTCCTTGCCCTTTGAAGATGCCAGCCACAGAGTCTGGCAAAAGATCAGGAAGAAAAAATTCCAGAACATGGACAAACAGTCCGAAAAAACTCACAACAACTCAAGAATACAAATCAATGGCCCCATCACTGAAATAAAATGGATCATTCCAGTAGTGATGGAGATGGAGAAACAGCCATTTTAAAATATATAATATCCTGAAAATCATATGATGAACCAGTCCAAAATTAAACAAGAGATAGTTCTGAAAAATGAGACTCCCTGACTGAAAGGCATTCAAGCTACCAGAGAAAAGCAAATGACCAGTATGAACAGCACTGTCACCAATAAGTTTCTGGACTCAAGCTGAAAGGACATCTAGTGCTCATGCGCTATGTGAAAGCATACCTGGATGTGTCACAAAACATATGAGATGGGGATGAACTGAAAAACAAATCACATTTGTTGCCAAATTTGGCTGATTTGTCAAAATTTGTCGATTTGTATTCATCATAAATGGAGTCCCCCCCCCAATGAATGCAAATTAATGAATGTTTAGACATTTTATTATTGATTCACTGGGCCTTACAATGGCCCCTAAGACACCCAGAGAAAATAAATTGGAGGCAAGCATCCCCTGACTCTCCTCTACAATCCCACATGCTTGGTAGTGATTGGATTCTTGATGTCTGAGTTATGTGACCCCAAATCCCCACCCCGGGAAAGGCGTGAGAGACTCCAAACTTGAAGGGAAGTTTCCTCTGACCCTCCTCTACAATCCCTCCAAATTGAGTGAAAGATGCTAAAGGACACTTTCCTGGGAGGAGCACATTATGGGTCTGAAACCCAATGTTCACCAGTCATAGAGGGATTCTAGAGGAGAGTTGGGAGAAGCCTCTGTGCAAGTTAAGTTTCTCCAAGAGCCCGGGGGGGGGGCTTTCCTAGAAGAGGCTCCTAAGAGGTGCATAGCTCAGACTTCCGAACCCCAATCTTAACCAAACTTGCAGGGCTTGTAGAGAAGAGGTAGAGGAAGTATCCCTGTAAATTTGTGGCCTTTATATTCCGGGGAAGGGCCTTTTTAAATAATGATTTAAAGGAAAGATGAAACTTGAAATTCATTGATTTATTGATTTGTCGATTGATTCATCAGCCCCAGTGGATCAAGAACCATGACAAGTCACCTTTTTTATTTGTCACCATCTCAATATATAATCAGACATGAAATACAAAAAATATGAAACAAGTAAAAAAAAAATCATAAAGCAAGAAAGGGAAAATTTAAATATTGCAATACCTGGTGTTAGCAAATTAAAGTGGACTAGAACAGGATATTTCTTATCAGACAATTACAATGTAAGTTTGTCTGAACAAAAGCAATCAGACTTCTGGAACATCCTATAAATCATTATTCAAGTGTATCGTCCAACCACAGCTGCTCAGGAAGAAGAAATTCCAAGCTTTTCTGCAAATTTTCAGGAGGAAATTCAAGCCACACTAAAAAATCTATGTATTGATAATAGTAGACAACTAAATAATCAAAGTAGAAAAAAGTACAACCAAATATTTTTTGCTAAATTTGGCCTAGACATCAGACATTAAACAAAATAATGATTCATAGACTTCTATGAAACTAACAACCTGTCTAATATGAATATATGCTTCAGGCAACTGAACTGATGACTGTATACATGGACATCACAAAACGGCAACTGCACAAATCAAACAGACTGCTAATTCTTGAAAAGACTAACATGGCTAACCTCTCTGAAACTACCACATAACTGGAAGTATTAAATTGAGAAGTTATAACATCTTCCCCATAAGACCAGGAATACATTGTAATGCTATTCACAAATTAGTAATGTAAAAAGAGAGAGAGAGAATAAAACTGAAGAACACTAAAAGAACTACAAATATACCGGTAATTTAAAAACATTTATAGAATGTTAGAACAATTTTGTATTGCTAAACTCAAATGACCATGGACCAAGGCAACTGTAGATTGAAACCTAAGATATTATCAAGGAATAACACAAAAAGAATATTTCCACAGTCAAAAGAAAATAAATATGTGACTAATGAAACTCTTAAAATTCCTAAGATCAGGTGAAAAGATGAATAAAAGTGATGAAAACAGGGTCAGAATCCTTAACTCAAACTTTCAGTGACTGTCACATAGAAACAAAGAGGACTATTGCAAAAATTAGTACAAAAAGGAACTATTGCAAAAATTAGTACAAAAAGAGAAACTGCCCCAAGCAATCACATCCATAAAAGTTAAGAGCAACAACAAAATTAAAACCTGGTGTAAGGATCTTGAAAGATGAACTACTAGACAATAAGGTCAGTAAAAAAGTTGAACAGAAAAAGAGAAAGACAAATCAAAAGATGGAATCACTTAGTATAGGAACCCACCATCTTGACTTTACAAGAGCTGAGCAAGGCTCTTGATGACAGGCCATTTCAGAAGTCTCTCATTCACAGGGTTGCAATATGTTGGAAGTCCCTAGAGAGTGCATAATTACAAAGAAGCTAGTAGTCACACTCTCTTCCCTAAGCAACAAGTGAGCAAAGGTCTGGCAGAGCCTGTGCCCCACATGAGCTTCCTCTTCACAGTAGCAACTGAAGTTGATGTAGTCACAACAGTCTTACATCTGAAGGTATGGTAGACTGAAACACCACATCACAACAGCTCCATACTGTATTTTGAAATAATAGCTACTATAGTAGAGAGGAACCTGGATCCTTCTCTATGGCCACATTCAATCCCCCACAACCCACTTATGATAGAAAGGAGCCATACTACAATGGCTCCCACAACATTAGAAATATTCAAGAAGTAACCTTAGTAAATACAGATCAATTTAATCACTCAGGCCTCTACTGCCATCATTAAGAACTCTACTGGCATACACACTCATATTCCTTGTTTACCAATGTCTATGATGTTCCATGACTCAACTTCCAGATTCTAATGATGTACAACAGCATCTTTAACATCCTGTTTAACCATTCTTTTTCTTTTTCAGCCTCAGTGCCAACCAACTTCATGTATTCCCGGATGATACTGAGGCTCTTGATTCATTTCAGTCAGGGCTCAGTCCACGCCATGGCACAGAAATGGCATTGGTTGCCCTGCAGGATGACCTTTTGAGGGAGGTTGACAGGGGCAAAACATCCCTGCTTGTCCTCCTTGACCTCTCAGCGGCCTTTGATACCAATGACCACAGGATCCTCCTGGCGATCGTCTGTGAGCCGAGGATCGGTGGTCTTGCCTTGGCATGGTTCCAATCCTTCTTGGAGGACTGTCCCCAGAGATTACAACTGGGTGAGACGACTTCCACCCTGTGGTCCTCGAATTGTGGGGTCTATCATTAGGGGGTCAATCATCTCCCCCATATTCTTTAATATCTATATGAGGCTGCTGTGGAGGGTCATCAAGGGTATGGAGCTTTGTGTCATAATATGCTGGTGACACCCAGCTCTACATCTCCTTTTCGCCATCTGCAGTGGATGCCGTTCTGCACCTGGAGCACTGCCTGGATGCTGTTCTGGAATGGATGAGTGCCAATCAACAGGCTAAGGTTGAACCCTGGCAAGACGGAAGTCTTTTGGATGGGACCCCCCAGTGCCTGCAGTTTGGGAAGCTCCCTCTCATTTGGGGGAGTGACTCTCTCCGTGAAGGATGAGGTGTGTAGCTTGGGCATCCAATAGGACCCAGTGCTCACCATGGAAACCCAGGTGGTGTTGGATTGCCCGGCTGCGGGCCTTCCTTGACAATGGGCCTCTTTCCATGTTGGTTCATGCACTCGTACTCTCGAGATTAGACTACTACAGTGCACTCTACATGGAGCTGCCTATGAGGCTAGTGCAGAAGCTGCAGCTGGTGGAGAATACAGCAGCCAGGTAATTAATAGGAACGAAAAGATTCCAGCATATTACTCCTTTTCTGGCTGTTTTGAACTAGCTGCCAATATGCTTCTGTATTGATTTTAAGGTTCTAATGCAGGCATGTCCAAACTTCGGCTTTCCTGATGTTTTGGACCACAACTCCCAGAATTCTAAGCTAAGATTGCCAGTGACAAAGGACTGTGGGAGTTGTGGTCCAAAACATCTGGAGGGCCGAAGTTTTGACATGCCTATTCTAATGTTAACATACAAAGCCCTAAACTATTTGGTACCTTGTTATATGTCAGAGCAACTTCTCCCAAATAGAACAGCCCAGACCACTTGCTCTTCCCAAGCTGGGCATCTTAGTGTGCCTACACAGAAGGAGGCCTGTAAAACATCAACCAGAAATCGGGCCTTCTCAATGATAGCCCCTCAGTTGTGGAATAAACTGAAATAAGGTTGGCTCCCACACTCAATTAGCTTCAAATGGCTGTTAAAAACTTGTCTTTATAGAGCAGCTTTCCAGGAAACTTGATTCTTTTAACATTTAATATCTAGGAATTTCTCCCTCTGTCTCTTGTTAGGTGTCTTTGATTTTCTTGATTGATGTAGCTTAACTGTTAATTTTGTTATTTTATATATATATTTGTATTTGATTTTTATATATTTACTGTATGTGTTTTATAATTTGTATTCTTCACTTTGTAAACTGCCCAGAGTAGCCTTTGGGCTAGATGTCTCTGGAATATAATAAATCAAATAAATAAATAAATAAATAAATATTACCTTGTTATTCTTCACTACCCAACCTTTCCCTCCCCACTCTCCCACCACATCAAATACACTCTCCTGTGTCAAGCAAGGATTGAATTGAAGGCAGGCAAATGAAAAGCATTAGAGCTCACTGTGAACATAATGTCTAGCACGTATCTTAGTATTTCACTGCTTTGGTATTAGAATTCTCCTTTTAAGAGAACTATCCGATTTCAACAAGAAATACTTGTAAATGTGCCAATTAGCAGCTTCCTTGCGAAAAGCTGCTGCAAAATACAACTTTTTTTTTACTGAGTACCTCAACAGAAAAGGTGAAGGAAAAAAACAGGAACAGATAAGAAATTGAAGTAAAGAGGTTACAGTAAGGCAAAGCTAATCCATCACCATTAGGATAGAAACAGAAATGGAAGCAGTAGTGAAATTGTTTAGTCAAGGTTACAGTGTAGAAACAATGGCTTGTGTAAACTAAGCCATAATGTGTGATTTTTACAAAACGAGACAGAGATGGGAAGCTATATCAGTAGTAGTATCCCCCATGTTACTTTTCAAGTCAGTCAGGCACTGAGAGCATAATCTTGTGACAACATAACTTGGGCTATGCACCTCACCTACTCACTACAAACACCGGGCATCGTCCCACTTTGTGATGCATGGCACGATGCAGTAGTCATCACCATAAATGGATCAACATTTGCCACTATGAGTCAGAGGTTCTGTGACCGTGCAAGGAAAAGAGCTTAATGACACATAGCAATATGAGAAACTGAGTGAGTTTAGGAAATCAGGTTAGGACTGAGCCAGGTGTTTATAGGTCTCACTCTGTTACAGAGGTCCAGGAGCACATAGAGATGAAGGCTTTGACTGATGACATACATTACTCTTTCTTTTTATGCTATGCCATTAACCCATTGGAGCTCATAGAAGGGTAACAGAAAACTATATACAGATATACCCAGCTGTCTTGAATAATCACAGCATTGGACAGGTGCATTTAACCCTAGCTATGTTTGAGAGAAAGGCAGAAGCATGCCCTGTTGTCTAGAGGCCATTTGGGACTTGAGACAGTGGCAAATCTCACAAAATCTGGTCAAACATAATGCCTACTATTTACAGAGCCTTAACAGTTCTCTATCTTCTTTTCAAAATTTAGAAACTTGCGAAGTTTGCAAGAACGTGGAGCTTGTGTTTCTTACACCTGAAGTGGCTATGGAAACCTTGTCCCTTCCCACTTGAAATACAGTGAATCTGAGCTGTCTTTCCTGTTCAAAGGTCCTAGTCTCAAGTAGAGATGGGCACGACTTAGCGCAATTTTCGTTTTCGTTTTTTCATTTTCGTTACGTAACGAAACGAAAACGAAAAACGGTTCAAAAATGGACCGAAAACGGAAACGAAACGACTAATTTTGAGCCAGTTTTCGTTTTTCGTTACTGGAAAAGCACTCAATGGAGCTAAATGGGGAAAAACGAAAAATTTTTCGTTTTTGTTTTCGGTTTTTGTTTTCGTTACGTAACGAAACGAAACCGAAAAATTTTGAAAATTAGCTCACGAAAACGGAAACGAAACGAAACGGACCCTAGCCAAAAACGAAAACAAAAATGAAAAAAATTTTCTGAGTCGTGCCCATCTCTAGTCTCAAGCTCCCTTTTCTGTGCAGCACTGAATTTAAATAAACTTATTTTGTCCATTTCCCTGCTCTCTTTTGTGTTCTCTAATTTATTTGGCATCTTTTCATTATACTGAGTGACCAAAATGGAGGTTTCTACTTCAGACCGTCTCTCTCTTCAGATTGCTAAGATCACCTTAAGGCAAGGGAGTATTTAACTAATCAACAGCTCCCCAAATGAACTGGGGAAGGAATGGTGTGGAGAGCAAAGAACAGCCATGGTGGATTTGATGCCACTTTGGAGTTTCTTTAAAGTCAGTAGATGAAGTCTATATCTGCATCCAATCTCACTGTTGGGCCAGATAAATGGAGAAGGGTGTCATGTAGGATTCCTAAACCTATTAAACATCTTCTGACAGGAAAGAGTACAAGTAATGAAATCATTACTAACATTGATAAAAAGAAGAAGAATGTTTCTGGGTAACAAGGGAAAAGAAAAATTATGTTGCTTTTATTTGTGCATTTAGCCCATTAATGGCTTAGAAACAACCTGGTGTACGATCAACAACTTCCTAGTCAATCTTGCAATTCTCACTTCTGACACAGAATGTGTGTGTGTGTGTGTGTGTGTGTGTGTGTGTGTGTGTGTGTGTGTGTGTGTTGTGTCGTTACAGTCGTGACCGACTCTCCGTGACTCCATGTCCATGGAGTTTTCTTGGCAGGAATACTGGAGTGGTTTGCCAGTTCCTACTCCAGGCGCCTACAGCACCTGGTATTCCCTGGTGGTCTCCCATGCAAGTACTAGCCAGGGCCGACCCTGCTTAGCTTCCAAAATCAGGCGAGATCGGATGTGCTTAGAGCATCTAGGCAGCTTCTGACACAGAATATCTCTGGACAAATCTATGTACAGTTTCATTTGCTCTCTGCAAGTTTAAGATTCTTATTAGCAAACATGTAAATGCCGAGCTGTCAGTACAGATATAAGCCATCTGAGGAACAGCGCTGATGCAGAATTTGTGTCAAAATGAAGCCCTTTATTTTTCATGTTTGTGAAAGATTTCAAGCTAACAAATAAAATCAGTCTTTATTCCAGGGCAGTTAATTAAGGCTGACCAAGTCAGGCAGAAGTAAATTAACTTGGCTGATCAATTATTTATATGAAGCAGAATAAATGCCCTTAAAGAACTTGGCCCAGTCATTTAAGGATGTGTAAATTAAACCAAACAATGGTTTACGTAATATATATTATTTCTGTGGAGAGAAAACCTCATGCTGAAACGGGTCTGAAGTAAATGGCAAAATCTAGCCTCAAAGCCTCTGGTAAGTACAGAAGAAAGGCAAAACCGCATTTAACTATTTTCTTCACAATGATAAACCTGTGTGCAAAAAAGAATAGTTTATTTTCCATCTTACAGTGGGTGTAGGAAGTCTATAATGTGGAATGGATTTTTAATAATTTATATCTATCCCATGGCAAAATATGCACCTACACGTTTTGTCAGGCCTCAGTAACTCTGGGGTTTTCTGGCTCAGTCACAAACACGTTTATATTAGCAGGTGCAAAAGGGGAAACAGTAGGTGAACAGGACTCTTGTTATCATTGCTTCCATGAGTGATTTAAATTGATGTTATTGATGTCCAATGCAAATGTTGCAGGTTTTTTTAAAAAAAATTCTCTCTCTCTCTCTCTCTCTCTCTCTCTCTATATATATATATATATATATATGACTTAAATCCTGTACTTGTTTGCATGGAATAATATCCCACTAGATGTTATAGTACTATCTGTTTATTAAGTGGAGGTTGAACATGGATCCATTACATTTCCCAGGCCAGCAACTGTTTCTGCTTTTCCATGGACATAGTTATTCCATTCTGATGTACACAGGCTTGCATCTGGGGCAGTAGGGTTGTGTTTGTGTCTCTGGCCGTTACTTCACGAGGTGCCTCGCTTCGAATCGACCTTGCCTTCGATTTGAATTCGGAGGCGGTCACGTGGTGGTCACATGGTCTCCCTTCGCTCCCACCCCCGTTTCTCTGTACTCACGTGGGGCATTTTTGGGACCCAATCAATTACTACCTCACGTGCTCCCTTCGCATTAGAAAGCTGATTTGCAACGTCCGGTTCCACTCTCCTTTTATTTTTTTAAAAAAATTTACTCGGCGTATCGATGCATCAATGCTTGGCTGTCATTCACGAGTGGTTACTGTACAATCCTGTGCTTTCTGCTCCTAATTTATATTGTTTTGTCCATTGTTTCCTGGCATCATTGGCAGCCCCCCCCGCCGCCACCACCGCTACTCGGGGGGAGCCCCACATGGCACAGCCGCCAGACCTCCGCCGCTTGCACGCTGCCTGCCCTGGGTGCCCTGCTCTGGCCGGGCGAGGCGGCAGCGGCTCCTCCTGCTCCCGCCGCCGTCGCCACTACTAGAGCGAGGAAGTAACAGCGCAAAGCGATTAAACGATATAGCGATGCATCGATATCCCTGTTTGAATATTTTTTAAAAAAACTTGAAATAAAAGCCAAAAACCGAGACCACACGTGACGTTGGGAGCGAAGCGAGATGCGAAGCGAAAAGATTCCCGGCCCTTGGCAGGGGAATCACTCACCCCGGTTGGAGCACGATAAAGGGGGCGTGGTCGGGGTGACGTCGCAGCCAAAAAGGAGGAGCGTGCGGACTGAAGCGATCGGTTCGCACAGAAATGACGGCTTGCTGCGAAGCGAGCGGCTCGTGAAGTAACGGCCTCTGTCTACTAGCAATACAGTAGGAGCCCCGTATCCACTGATTCATTATCCACTGATTCAGTTATCCACAGTTGGCAGAGGAAAAATAAATAAATAATTCAGCAGCCGCAAAGCAAGCTAGTGTCACAAACAGCGGCTATAAAGCAAGCTACTGTCATAAAGCAGCAGCCATAAAGCAAGCTAGTGTCACAAACAGCAGCTGTAAAGCAAGCTACTGTTGCAAAACAGCAGCTGTAAAGCAAGTTACTATGACAAAGCCGCAGTTTTGGGGACATTTTGGTGTTCTCTTATCCACAGTTTTCATTATTCACAGGAAGGCTTGGAATCAATCTCCAGCAGATACCGGGGTCCTACTGTATGTCTAATATTACTTCATGCATCAAGTAGGGTCTAATAAGTGTTGACTTACCAAAGCACCATTGTTCCATGGATCTGCTTTAGATGTGACAGATGATTGGATTAAGTCTTAAGTGGGACAGGTAACCATTGAAGTATCATTCTATTCATAGCACTGCAGTTATTTATAAAAATAATTAATTTTTTTGTGAATGTTAAAACTCACTCTTAATATATATACATCGAAAAGTTTGTTATTTTAAGTGGATAGCTCCGTGATTTAGATATCTGGCTGCAGAGCCAGAGGTTGGGAGTTCGACTCCCCTCTATGACTCCTTGATAGGAACTGGACATAATGATCATTCCAGCTTGGTAGTTCTAAGGTTATTAAGAACTAACAAAACATCATATACTGAGATTATTTTTTGTTTCTCTAAGAGAGATCCATGGAAGCCTTTTAGAGCCTTTTAGAATCATTAATAGTGATATGGAAATGCTTTGCAAAGAATTCCTGGCTGGGCACTACTAACTCAAGGAAGCAGCTTAACCCCAGCATCACAACCCACTAAGATTATATTCTTCAATAAACAAATTGGAAGATGCTCCCCTATCCAAAAGGATGGTTCTGGATTGTTCCTATGGCTGATTTTGATGACACATAGTATGTATTAAAATAACAGCAATGTAGGATTAATGAGAACAGCTATTCCTGAAATGTGAAAAATGCAAATGAGACAGTGAAACAGTACAGGGGGAACCTTTGGTGGAGTATCTATATGTATGTGTTTTTTACTGTTTTTACTGTTCCTCCATGTTTAGGCCAACAGGCTGATTTAATGAATTTAAATTAGTCTTTGAGACTTCAAAGGCTGTAGGGTCATAAAATAAAGACTGAGGATATCCCTTTGTAGTACCAAACCAAGGTGGGGGGATAATAATTAGCCTTTGTCACATGCGACCTAACAAAGCCCAGAAACAATGTATTATTTGCTGTTACGCAAGTACCATCCTCCTATATAGAATTTTTATAATTATAACAGAAAGGCGTAAATTTTCTAATGCATGGCAGCTCAAAAAGTAATCAAGAGAATAAGCCTGAGGGCTATTTTAATGTATGCAAAGCTAGTGACCCACAGTAAATGGGAGGTAGGCTTCAATGAATGCAAAGTAATGCACACATACTAAAGACCTGGTCTGATGAGGGACGGCTAAAATTAACACCCAATTAATTTCCAAATTGACAAACAAATGAAACCCATAAATCTACTTTCTCATTAATTTTCTTGTGGTATAATTTAAAGCAGTAATATGAGGGCAAAAACTGAGCATTATCCATCATAAATATCAAAAAAGATAGCACTGTAACACCATAAATTATGCATATTACCTGTTGTTAAAAATGATTAATGCATTATCAACTTTATCACACACTGTCTATGTCTAGACGTATCCGAAATCTGAAATTTCATTTAGTACTTGGGGGGGAAAGGGGGCTTCAGGATGGATGGAATCATCAATAGCACATTTACAGGCTGCCCCTGTAACGCCAGGGTAGCTTCTCAGGCAATCACTTGGGAGTTCCAGGGATGGAATTGGATTCATCCCAAGCTTTGGGTCAGAGGAGGCAGAGCATATTGTAGAGGTGATGTGCTAAACCTCCCAGGGGAAGTGAAACAAATCACACTGCTCTAAGAGCATCCTTAGTAACTGACCCACAGACTGGCACTGGCATCTGTTTAGCAAGGGGGTGAGTTGCCCTCTTGGCTGTAGGAAAAGCAGTGCTCGATGATGTAGAGAGGTGGGGAAGAAAAGGTTAAAACTGAAAACCATGAAGGAAACAGGGAAGAGATAGAGATCTAATACAATTCAGCTTTTAAAAGAGTCAAGAGTATCACCTTGTCCAATTGCAATAAAGACATTTCCCTGTGATTACACAGTTCCCTGCAATTTCTCCCAATTGATCCAAAACCTATCATTCTTCCAAGAAGCTTTAATCTGAAGTAACACTTGCCCCCAAATCTCCTTACTAGTAGCTTTAACGGCTGCCCCTATTCAGCAACGCTTGCCTGGTACTTAATTATATATAATAGCATACCATCCCTTTTCTCATTTCTTTATAACCTGAACGGCCATGGGGTGTGCAACAGCATGGCTCTGAGGTCTCAAAAGTCAGTGCAGAACTAAAAATGCCTAAACTCAATAAAATACAAGAGACTTAATTGCTAATTCTCTGCTAAATTAAATTTGAAATGTAAGATAAGTAGTGTCCTTGAAACTCAAGAAACAGTAGTTCCAAAATCTACAATATGCAACATGGAAGCTGTCAATGGGAAGTCCAGTTCGAAGAAACTACACACTGCCATTACAACTGAAGTATAAAGCTAATTACAATGACGAGCAGTATACCAGCTTCCCCCACTTGCCAAACAAGAAAGCAATCTGACAGGCAAGCAAGCAAACATACTGATCTCCCTAGAGGTCACTGCAGAGTTAGAAAAGACTGCCTAGTTACTCCTACAACAGAGCTCCAGAATCACACTGAACCAGAATGGAGGCTTTTGACAGTCTGGTGTGGGAATAAAGCATATGAAGATGAGGAAACAAGACGGTCAGGAAGACAGACATTAAAATAAAACGGAGGCTAAAGAGAGGCCCATGGTCAAAATGTCATGCCCAAACAGCAAGGTGAAGAATCCCTGACTCCTTAGACTTGAAGTTATGCATGAATTGGAATAGGTTGGACATGAAATAATTGATAAGGCTGCCGAAGTATCTACTGAAGGTTTCCAAAGACCATAAAGTATGTGTGAAGTGCAGTTGTTGCTTTAACTGTTTGGGACTGCATCTAAGAAAAGAAATGGGGTTGCAATTAGCAAATAAAATGGAATAAATATAAAAAGCACATTGTGACTGTCCATAAAGGACTAATTTAACATTCAGCATAGTATGGTGAAAAAAGAAAACAGAAAATCGCTTCCATGTGTATGGAGCTCTGAAGGAGCACAGTAGCCCTTTCTAGAAATGGGGTTGGTACAAACCATGGTAGAAATGCACAATCTTGCTCCTGAAGAAGGTGGAGTTTGAATTTTTTAGTAGAAGACCGGCAAATAAATCTACATACCATTTATTTTCTATATCTTGAAACACCCTTGACAATCTAAAAGTCATTTTCAGCAGCAACGATGCCTTCGTGGGTACCATTTCAAATGGCCTACAATAAGGGTGAGGAAAGGTCCTGAAATACTTCCCCCTTTTCCCCCCTACACAATATCAGTCCCCATTGCAAATTACAGTAACATGGATCTATGGTGAGTGAAGGAGACAAAACAACTTTTCCAGCATTACATGCTATGCCTTATCACCTAAATGATGCCCATAAATGGTTCTTACCACCACGAAAACACATCCAAGGAGGAAACAAGACCTCTTCATTTTTGCCCGTTGTGTTTAAATGCACAGAAGAAATAACTTGGAAACATTTCAATAGGTATCCAAAGTAGAAGTTATAAGGAAGATATAAAACCCTACCATTATTATCTCTTAACTAAATATAAAATACGTCTAAGCAAGTAAGATACCAAATTAGCAAACAAACCATCTGTTCGAGACCACCTCCCATTCACCCACTCATTACTCCACACCCACCCTAGCCCTCACTGAGCAAATGTGAAAGGCTACTGATGTTCTCCTGTCTGCCCTTCCTGCCTCTGTCTTAATGACTTGCTACTCTAATAATTAATTGCTATACTAATTAATAATCAGACACATCACCAGAATATTAGATGTGAATCTGGCTGGATTAGAATGCATCTCTTAAAGCATGGGACCTATTACCACCATAATTAAATATGCATGCATTTCCCCTCCTTACGAATGACAATACTGTACACATACGCAACAACACTGTATCATTTAGGTTCACTTAAATACAGAAAACTGTTCAGTCCTACCCAAATTCAATTCCATACATGATAATCTGAATGTCCTATGTAAATTTTACACATGTAACCATGGACACACACTCATCAGGAAACAGGACTGTGAAGGGTGTGTGTGTCCTATTGACCATATTCTCAGTGCCATGTTTAAGATTACTGTTATATAAACCAGTTCCAAAGAAATGATGTACCGTATATACTCTAGTATAAGTCGACCTGAATAAGTTGATGGTGCTTTTTTTACCACAAAAATGGTAAAACTTAATTGACTCCAGTATAAGTCGAGGGGTTATATTTGGGTCAGCTTATATTCTTCACCTGACACCAGGCTCATGCGGCCAGCGACCCAGCAGGTGGGGCGGAGTGGTGGGCTGTACTCACCTCATCAGGGAGGCGGCCACCAGAGGGCCCAGCACGGCCTGAACTTCCCAGCTGAGCGCTTGGAAGGTAGTGGAAGGGGCTTCCAAGGCTGTGGGAAGGCCGCCCGTCGCCACTGCAGAACCCCCACGGAGGGGGCTTCCAAGTTTCAAAAACCCGCTGCTTCTCCCTCTACGTGCCTGATTTGGAGAGGGGGGGAAGCGGCAGATTTTTAAAACTTTTTTCTCTACCGAAGCAAGCACCAATGGTGGACATTGGCACTTGCTTCGGGAGAGAGAAATACAGTTTTTTAAAAAATGCAGCTTCTCCTCCCCATCAATCCTGGTGCCACCGCAGCAACCGACAGGAGGGGGCTTCCGAGGCAGCAGAACGGGCAGACGGCCCAACCCGGCTACCATATTCACCCAAATACAGGCCAAGGACATTTTTTCCCCAGCCAAAAATAAGAGCTGAAGAACTCAACTTGTATACACAGTAAATGTTGCCTTTTTACCAATACCTGAAAATACGATGAAGAGAGCAATAGGTCATGACCGCCAAAGTAAAACACTCCTTTCACACAGATGGCAAGTGCAGGTCTTCCCTTCACAAACTGATTTTTATGCCTACAACAGTGGAAAAGGCTAGATGCAGGATACCATTTTTGCTTTTAGCAGAAGTTATTCTTCTTCCAGCCTATAGGTTCTTTAGTAACAGTTCTCTTTTTCTTTTTTTACTTCATCTGCACCATCTCCAATCAACTCCTTTTTTCTTTTCTTGAGGGTTTTTACATGTACATGTTCATATACATGTACAAATCAACTGACATAAGGCCAGCTGATACAATTACACATGGCTTTGAATAAATTTACTGGATGAAACAGGAAGCCAATTCACGGATTCTGGCCACCAGAAAAAGAGTTAGGAACTTTATCCCTGACTGTCCCATTCATACGCCACAATTCTGAATACAGTGGTCCCCCGCCCTTTCGTGGTTCATATACTGCGGTCCCGCTATATCATGGGACTGCAGTACCACAAAAGGGCTTGGGGGAGGTTTGGGGGCATTAAAACCCTTCCCCCCTTCCCCCCACGCCGGCGCCTCCACCTTTTTGCCGTGGGGGGGGGGGCAAAAGGTTTCCCACCCCACCCCAGTGCCAATCAGCTGGAGCCCGGGCTTGCCTACAGAGGTATCGCGCGCTGCTTCTCCCCACCCCCTTGGGGTGCTGGCAAGCAGTGTGCGATGTTTAAAAGGCTTTCAGCTGCAAAGCCAAGTGCTTGGCTCTACTGTCGCAAGTCCTTTTTAAAGATCGCCCGCCGCTTGCCCACATCCCCCCAGGGTGCTGGCAAGTGGTGTGCGATGTTTAAAAAGGGCTCTCAGCCACATTGCTGAGCGCTTGGCTCCATGGCTGAAAGCCCTTTTTAAAGATCATGTGCCGCTCCCTGCACACACACCCCAGGGTGCTGGGAAGCGGCGTGCGGTTTAAAAATGTGCCCCCACCCCACCTGACCTGCATCCGCATATCGTGCAATTTCAGTGATCACAGGTCGGGTGGGTCCCTAACCACCACGATAGATGGGGGCTTATAAGCATGTATCTGAATGATTGTTCAAACAGAGGGGAAAATGCCCCCTGCATACTCTACCCATGATACTAGTTTTTTCTGATGTTACCACCATGTCCATGGTATTGTGACTATAGTATGGTTGAGTATTTAATGGTTTGGACTCAGTGCTATAAAGTCTAGAGTTCTTGTTTCTTCAAGCCCAGGTGAAGCAACCAAAGGCAGGGTATGAATGTAAACACTCGTCATGACACTGACAAGGCGATGATTACAAAACAGCAGTTTTCCAGTCCTGTGGATGCCGACACAGAAGCAAATCTTTCTGCGTCCAGTAGTGCCTGCTTTCAAATAAGTATGCAAAGAATTAGCTGTAGATTCCTGCATTGGCAGCTTGAGAAACAGACAACCTTTTTAGGATACTCTGAAATGCTATAGTTCTATGATCCTATTATTACAGTCCAAATCGTTTATTGTTAATATTCACATTACAGTGAAGGTGCAGACCAATAACAGAGAAAACACATGCTTTCTACTTATGAATGTCCAAGTTTAATCCAGGTAAAATTAAAAAAAAAAAACTACAGAAATCTGGAGAGATGTTGCCAGTAAGTGGCATCAATACCACATGAGACAAGATGAGTCCATAGTTTAGACTCTATATAAATTACCTTCCTATGTTCCTGTGGTTGATATGCTAATAATTTCCATGATCCAGTAATGCTTTCTCAACACAATATAATTTAGGTTCTCATTCATTGTTTTTTCCCACTGCTTTCTTCTCATAATCTGATGCAGAGAATGGAACTGATTCATTATGGCAATGCTAGTCAATTAATGACTGCCTGGTTAGATCACACACTCCAAGTGCCTTCTTATTCACCTTAAGCCCCACGGCTCCTCCAACCATCACACTGAACAATATGTTTCAGATCATTATGGTATGTTGGTAAAAACTCCTTATATACACTAATACAGTGTGTTATTTATTTACAATTTTTATAGCAATTGCCCTCATAAAGTTACAAGTTTCTTTACTGAGCTCAAAGAGCTACAGCTGACATTTCTTTACAAATTCTCACTTTTCTGTTTCCTAAAGAATGCAGCTGACTAATCAGCCATCGTACCTTTTATCTGAAAGCGTGGAAAATATATCAACTGCACTAATGGAACTATTGGGGGATATAACATTCTGTTGGTTTGTGGATGGTCAACATAAACAATAATGTGGAAGAATGAGGAGTACAAAACAACAGCTTTTCTTATACAGCTTCCTTGTTAAATTATACAAGAGAAATAACAACCAGTTTTAACTACTGTACTTGTTTTACCAAGATAGAAATTCATAAAGAAATGCAGCAGTACACAATATTCAGAAGCAGAGACATGGTTTGAAACCTAATATTATTATTACATAATAGCATACAGTACAGCAAGCAAGGACACAAACAAATAAAAATGCAACTGAAAATTATAAACTCAAATATTATAGTTTGCCATTCCAAAGAGTGTTTCCATCACCAAGCCTCTAAAACAAATGAAACATTTCCTTTCCTAACTTCAAAGAGAACACATCTATCAATTGCTTATTCAAAAAAGCATGCACACTTACAAATACTGCATATGTCCTGTCATGCAGGTCTGGGTTGGGATGATTACCTTTTTCATAGCCCTATCCTTTTGAGCTAGACATAGAAAGTCCTTGTTAGATCCACACAGAATTTTCTAGCCATCAGATGCTCTATTACTGTGCTAGCCGTCTTGTGGGAGTGCTCTGTCCCTTCAGAAAAAAAGCAAACAACTGGATAGATATCATTACACTAAGGAAATCTCTTAGGAAAAAAACCAAACAACTTGCTAATCTTTGTAGCCCCTTCAACCAAAGTTAAAGATAAGAAAAACAAACCTAAGTCAGTTTCAACCACATTCCAGGGACAAGTTCCCCTTTTCTTCTTTATCAAAATACTATGTTTTAAAGTTTTCCCCCACCCACCCAGACCTTGCAGGCTACACTGCTGCTCGCACCAGCAAACAAAGCAATATTTGTTTAATAACTGATTGCTGCCATGGGTACAGTAAACAAGGGCCCTGGCTTTTGTGTTTATGAACAAACACATCATCTTGCAAGAGCAATTTAACATTAACCAGGTGGAATAATCAACAGATTTCATAGGTGACACTCAGGGCAGGACAATTGTAAACAGAGGAGGGAGGAAAAAAGGGGCCACTCTCCGGGAATCAAGGTTGCAGCAAATGGATTGCAGTGTAAACAGCTGGGGAGAGGTCAAGACAAACAAACAGTCATCCTTCTGACATTTAGAGGGGCAGAAAGGTTGTATGTTACACAAGTCAGTTTCTGGCCACCAAGAAATCACCCCAGTCTGGAAACAGTGCTATTTTTTTTTCATGCAATGCCAGCTGCTTCTAAACATGTTGCTATTATCCAACTTGCATTCTTTAGTCACACTACCTGGCAAGAAGGCAAATGCTGTTGACTCCCTTATATTACAACATCTAAAAAAGCACATCTAGAACAGAAGGGGAACGAGCCAGAAACAAATGTATATGGTATCTGGACAAACACAGGTGCTTGGGACAGTCTCAGAAATTCACATTCTTAATGACCGGCTGCCTAAGTGGGGTTTTTAATGGATGGCCATGCCTTACTGTCTGGATTATGTTATAGTGTTGCTCTTATTTACCATCTTTTAGTGTGGTATTTGTCTGCTGACTGTTTTAGGTATAAATATTGTCTTTTAATAATGTATGCTGCCTTGGGTCCTTCTTAAAGAGATTGGTGGGTGTAAATAAATATATATGAGTCAATTGGTGCTGCACTGAATGAAAAGAAATGATTACTGGAAGGAGCCTCAGCCAAAGCATGTTGTATCTGATTAGGTAATGCTAGAAGCATCCAGCCACATGCTGAATTCTCTTATAGAATCCAATACTGTTTATCAAGATTTCAAATTTATATCTAACACTTTCAACATTAATCCTGCTATACTATCCATTCACATTCAGGGTTCACATAGGAGTACACATTTAAGTGTAATTTTGGTCTCCATGCTAGTCATTTCCCATTTACCCTTTCTTCTTCTTCTTCTTCATCTTCTTCTTCTTCTTCTTCTTCTTCTTCTTCTTCTTCTTCTTCTTC
>JAHTLZ010000015.1:14404338-14416838 GCA_023846285.1 Phrynocephalus versicolor
TAAATAAATAAATAAATAAATAAATAAATAAATAAATAAATAAATAAATACGACCAGAAACAACAAAATTTTCAACAATGGGAAGACACATAGCTGATGGAAGATTTCAGCCCATCTCTACTGTGCTTTAAATCTCCTTCCACCTGCCCACTTTGTAGCTTTTTAGCACTGCTTTGACTGGATTAATGCTATGTCACATCTAGTTCAACAAGGCTTTTGACAATGTCACATACCAAAGATTCCTAAGCAAACTAGAAATAAACCACCCAATCCATGGACAGAAAGCTTCAATCTAACAGGATGCTGACATATGGCAAGGTCTCATCACAAATACAGGAGCCACCAAAAGACACAGTGCCAAAGTGTTTAACTGTCCAAACAGGACAACAATGCTGAACAAACTGTCCATCTGAACAACACCATATACAGAAAGCTTACTCTTGCTGACAATGATGGTAGCTTGATCCCTTGTCAAGACAGGTTAGATTGCAAACAAAGGTTAGCAGGACACTGGCAGAAACTAATTTTGTTAACTGGGACACAAACATGATTCACTCCCACGGATCTAGTTTGGAGCTGTGAGTAAGTATATGTGAACAGAGTCCATACATGTAAGAAAGACTCCTTTCCCAATCAGAGTCTTGTTTATATCTATAAATGTGAACATAAGAACATAGAACATAAGAAGAGCCATGCTGGATCAGGCCAACAGCCCATCTAGTCCAGCTTCCCGTATCTCACAGTGGCCCCACCAGATGCGTTTGGGAGCGCATAAGACTAGATATCTGTCTCCTGATAGCACTCCCCTGTATCTGGCCCTTGAAGTAGCCCAGTTTTAAACCTGGAGATTACACATCTCCCTCATGGTTAGTAACCTGTGATGGACTTTTCCTCCAGGAATCTGTCCAATCCCCTTTTGAAGGCATCCAGGCCAGATATTGATACTTTGGTTTACAAGTAACTTGGTGTAAGAATGTTTTGCAAGACAAGCAAACATTTATTCTAAATATTTCCCTGAACAAGAAATGTCTTGCAATACAAGCACTGGAGCAGGTCACATGATCGCAAGTGAGCCAATGGCTCTTCTCTCTCTCCCCCTGCTGGATTGTCAGTGATTGTCCAGAATGCTCCATCTCAGGCAAGCCTCCAAAGCAGAAAGAGGAGAGAGGAAGGGAGGTCTCCCTTGCACCAGCCACAAAGGTTTTCAAAGGACAATGCAGGTTAGGGGTTTATTTTATTGTTCTTTGAATTGTAGTGATTCCCTTCAGCCAGGTACTTAAACCATGGTGTGGATGTGGATTTCTACCCATCTTCTTTTGTGAGTTTTGGCATTTTGTGTGTACAGTGTGTGGTCTACGGGGCCCCAGAACGAATCATCTGAGTTTCCATTATTTCTTACTGGGAAATTTACTCTGATATACGAGTGCTTAGGTTTACAAGCATGTTTCCGGAATGACTTATGCTTGTAAACCAAGGTATTACTGTATTTTCATTTAGGCCCTTTTGACCCTCTCTAAAAGAACAATCTGGAAAAGTCTTTTTCTTGTATTTTGAACTTTCCCAAAAGTCTAAACTGACAAAACATCCATCCAAAATAAGAAATCCAACACGAAATGCAGCATGTGCAGTCTAGTATTTCAGCATTAAGACATCTACAAATTGCCACTGAACAGCTTCTTCTGTGGTCTTTTTCCAGCAAGTAAAATCAGTTTATTCAGTACAAAGTAAGCACTATATGATAAAAACTACAAGCATATCATTCAAATGCTTTATTGGTCAAATAGATGGATGCTTTTATTAGTTCAACCTTTTTTGTAATGGAGTGCCACTGATGACCCAGTGTTATCCTCATTCCCTGCTATTAATCACACTCCTAAGAGCTCATTTTGCTTTAAAATCTTAAGAAATTGCCATAATTTAAAGACATGGTGTCTACCTAATGGGAAATGCTTCACAGATTGTATTGCTTCTTATAACCAAAGTTTTATGGCAATGCTGACCACAATGTTAAAGCATTAGGAAAACTGAATGAAATACTTCAGTACTAAGAAAGCTATATGTAAACTATCTTTTGTACATGTGGTTTTCTACATCTTTACTGCCTTAAAATCACATTGTTTGGGGAACTGCAGAATTCAAACATGCATGGCTTATGTAGATTAAGACAGTTAAAACACTCCCTGAACAAATATAAAATAACAAATAAGTATATTTAAGAAGATGTCTAATACAAACAGTGAAGATAGGTTTACTGAGATACAGTCTTTATTCTAATTACTGTATAATCTTTATGTTTTCTTGGTTCAACATTAAAAATGGTAGACATTTCCTGTTTCAGAATCACTTGTGCAGCAAACTATATTCAGCTGCAAAAATTTACAGAAAGATTTAAACTAATATGATTATAATCTTAACCTATAAAGCCTGTTATTATCAAGATCCACACAGTAAAAGTGTTTTGACAATGTTGACTGCTATGGGAAGGAAAACACATATGCTGCAATTCCACCAAAAGGTAAAAGTAAGTAGGGGGAGGGGGGAGAGGGGGAGGAGAAAACCAGTGTATTTTTAAAAAGTATCTTTAAGCATCTTAAGAAGAAAAATGGGGTGCAATTATATTATGAAGTGAGTACAAGAGGGTTCTTTGCTCTGCTCTCTAATAAGACATTAGTACTTAACGGAGGCTGTCATACTTTGGGCACATCATGAGACGGTAGGATTCTCTGGAAATGAGAATAACGCTGGGAAAGGTTGAAGGCAGCAGAAAAACAGGAAGCCAAAATATGAGACGGAGTGACTCCCTAAGCAAAGCCCAGGACATTCTGGGGAGCTCTCATTCATAAGGTAAGCCCTATGGTAAAGACATCCTGATAGCACATAACAACAACCTACCTTCCTTAGAGGACCAGATGTTATTTTAATAAACTGGAAGTAAACATTTTTCCTGCTTACTGCTAAGGATTGGCTTTGGTTAACAATTGGACGAATTCACCCTTTTTTCAGGTAAATGGTATTTAACTCACTCCCCTCTCCACAATGGAGCTGTTCTTTTTAAGGTGAAGAATGTAAGTTAATTGATTTATTATATTGTATTCATTAGTCTATCTCTTTAGAATAAACTATGCAAATAGATTTCTGTCTCCCTGGCTCGAGTCCAGCGATGGCAAACCTTTTAGGGACCAAGTGCCCAAACTGCAATTCAAAACCCACTAATTTTTCAAAGTGCCAATACAGCAATTTAACCTGAATACAGGCAATGAAAGGGGCGATGACGGGTGCCCACAGAAAGGGATCCAAGTGCCACATTTGACACCTGTGCCATAGGTTCTCCAGCACTGCTCTAGTCCAACATGTATTAAACACGGACAAGCATGCAAACAGAATCACCGGAAACTACTTCTGAGACCTCCGACAGGCCTGGGAAGCCGATCAGAGGCCTGTTCGTGGCAGCGCCAGGTCTCAGGTAAGTGTAGGAGGCCCCAGATAGGACCCTACACCTGACCCAACCCAGCATCCACATATCACAGATTATCCATTATCACAGGTCGGGTCGGGACCCTAACCACCGCGATAGATGTGGGATTCCTGTACAGCCTGTATTAATGATACAGTAGAAGCATTCAAGGGATCACTGGGGAATGCTACGGCACTGATGGACCATTCATACAGACAATGGCTAGCACTACTGGACACCCACTCTATAAGTTCTAGTGGCACAGAAAGCATTGGACCCATTACATGGGGTTGGGTTCAGTCTAGTGAAGGGCAGGAAAGCTGTGAATGAGGCTGAATATGCCACACTAACATGGTTATTAGCCAGGCAAGATGCATAACTCAGTGGTTATGTCAGAAGCATGCTACTATTCCCCAGCAATCCCCCTTAAAAAACCCTTCATGTCACATGAAAATAAAGCTAATTCATCTATGTTCAAATGTTGCTTCTAAGCCCTACAAAACTAAACATTCTTATTGTTTTCCTTATAGCACCCTTAATCATGTTTAGAAGGACAAACCCCAGATATTGCTTGTTCCTTGACCAAATTTTAGAGAACAAGGGACAGAAATTGGAAGTGTGCAAAAGCCGATAAACTAAGTTTCAAAAGATGAAATGGAAAGAAGAAAAGCGACAGAGTTATTATATCATAACACTTTTGAGTTATTTACCAAATTCAGGAGGGGGGATAAAGTATATATTACTGGGTATACTACCAGGATGAAATATTCTATTTAGGAATTTGGTATTTACAAATTTAAACCCGAAGAGAATAGCATAAAAGGTTCAGAGGTTCAATTCCTCTCTTAGAATGATCTAAAGGGACCAACTTAGAGTTGCCTCAGAAAAGAAAAACATTCCTAGAAAAGGAATAAGAAATCTAAGTTAGTTTAACATCTAGAAATTTCAAAACTCCCACATGACTCTCTGTTACCGTTGGGAACTCAAGTGTATTCACAGTACATTTTGCACCTTTAAACCTATTGAGTACTAAGAAAAAAACAAAGAGCTACTTGAATTTTTCATACAGTACAATCTATTACCATTAATTTTCTTCACAAATTTTCTCTATAGTAACACCACTTGCTAAATGTACCTTCCAAACCAAGAGAGCTACTCAATACAATATGGAAATAAGTTACAGTATAGGACTAAACAACTTACATCCTGTTGGATGACTCTAAACAAGCAGCCAAAATCCCAAAAGGCAGTTGTAGCATTCACCCTTTTACTGTGTATGTTAATGAGGGGGAATAAAGGGTTAACACCTATGCCCAAATATAGAATGTGGAGGCAGAGCCTTAGTGCTTAAATAGCTCCACCTGAGGGAGAAAGATTCAGATAGGGAAACTGCACGCTTAAGATAGGGTGAAGATAGGGAAAAGTCAGGGAAGAGATAGGGAAGCTGCATGCTTTGTTAAGGCTCTGAAGAACAGACAGGGCAGTTAGGGAACTGTCAAATTTGTGTGAGGGAATTATATCAGTATTTGAATGAACTGCTTTCTGTAACTTTAAAGTAACTACAGTATGACCCCCGTATCCGCTGATTCACCATCCACGGATTCAGTTATTTGCAGATGGTGAGCAGCAATGCAAGGGTCCGGGCCTGCAGTGCTGCAGGGCCCAGGCAGTGCTCACCTGGGACATCAGCAGTGGTAGAGGAAGCGGCAGCCGCAATGGAAGCAATCACATGGCTGGGGAGAGCCCACCCACCCGCCTACAATAGCAGTGGTGGCGGCAGTGGAGGAAGTTGCCCAGCCACCCAGAGCAGTCCGCCCACCTGCCCACCTGCAGGGAAGGTGCTGGTATCGGCAGAGGAAGTGGCCACATGACCTGGAAGAGCCCGCCCGCCTGCCAGCAAGAGAAGTGCCGATCGCGGAGAAGGCAGTGTCTGCAAGGCCATGGAGAGCCCGCTCACATGCCTGCAAGAGAGGTGGTGGTGGAAGAAGCGGCCGCGCAGCCAGGGAGAACCTGCCCATGTGCCTGCAAAAGTGGTGGCAACGGCGGAGAAGGAAGCGGCTGTGCAGTCTGGAAGAGCCCATGCACATGCCTGTAAGAGGTGGCGGAGGAAGCAGTTGTGCGGCCTGGAAGAGCTTGCCTGCTCACCCGCCCACCTCCAAGAGAGGCGCTGATGTCAGAGGACGAAGTGCCTGCGCAGCCTGGGAGAGACCAGCTGCAAGACCAGCGGAGGTGGTGGTGGAGGCAGCACAGTGCTGTGGCGGGGTTCGCTAGGGTGCTGGTGAACTCTCTCACTACTTTCACCCCGGCACCCTCGGATAAGAGTGTTTGCTCTTATCCACAGATTTCATTATCCACGGGGTGGCCGGGAACCAATCCCCAGTGGATACGAGGGTCCTAATGTATATACAAGTGAACCTGAATTCAACAGCTAACTGTATTCAATAAACATTTATTTATTTTGACCAAGTTACATCTTGCCTGGGACTCAGTGATTGAACTGGGATACCCTGAATGGTGGCAGCGATACCCGAGACTGAAGTGGTACAGGTCAATAGTCCATGAGACGACTGGGGGCCTGTGCTAGAGTGAGGCAGTACTGAGCGGAGTGTGGTACTTTGGCCACACCCCCGAAAGTCCTGACCTCCACAGCACTATTAATCCCTTCTCATATGTGTGGATGCCTCTTTCACTGACAGTTAAAGGATTCTTAACAGTTAAGATGACCACCATGCTGGTGCCTTTTGTCATGTGTATAAATGTCAGTCTTACTGAATCTACTCTGTATGTGTATGATGAAGGGGGCTGAGGTAAAGAAATACTTCTGGCAAGGGAAGGCTTCATTTTGACTGGGACATGAGAGATCTCCCTGATGCCGAACAAACAACTCTTGAGGGCTTTTCCTCAAGAGTTGATCTGTTGGCAAAAAGAAGTCTTGCCTCTTACTGGAAACAATAACACTTACGCATCAATTGGATGCGGCTCTGTTTCAGGGCTCCTTGGGGAGGAAACAGTGTTCAGATGTCACTCAAACCATCGATGCATAACATTATTTCACATTTACAGAAAGTTTACATCCTTTCGTAAAGCTACACTCTCTTTTTGTTTCTATGTATGTGTAGACGTGATAATTGTGAGCCCTCTTCTCAGCAGAGAAGAATTTCAGAGCAATGAATGTCACACTGGGTCCTCCTCTCATTTCTAGCCAACTGCATGGCTAACATCTGTAAGTGGAAGTGCCAGGAGGGCCTTAGCCTCTTAGACCAGGGCTGTCCAACTTTGAACAGCTCGTGGGCTCCTTTTGCCCACCGCATGTCCCGGTGGGCTCCTTTGTGAAGTGTTTGCGCACGCGCGCACACTCCTCACTGCTACTCCGTCCCCCAGGTCCTCGGCACTCCCCATGCTCTGTGCACACATGTCCACCCACACACCAAACACAAACGCCTGCCCCCACACATGCATGCCCACCCACCCACATACACATAAATGCTTACCTCCCCCCCCCACACACACCCACAGACGAGGAGTGGTGGTGGCGGCCATGAGGAGGCTAGTGGGGCCGAGACGCAGCCCAGTGCTCCCTGCCAGCGCTCCCTCCAGCTACCTCCGCCTGGCCCTGCCACTCCGGCTGTGTTGGTGGCGGAAGCAGGGGCGAGCGGACAGCCGAGGCCGAGGATGTCCGGGAGGAGGCACTTGGTCTAGGAGAGCACGGCAGAGCCCAGGCCACAGTTCTTCCAGGTGGCCCAGTGCCCATCCAGGCTCCTGCGTGCAACACCAGTGTGCAAACAGGGGGAACTCCCCCCCAACATGGCTCGAGGCGACGTGCCGGGAGGCCGGCAGGGACCCAGCAGGTGTCCTGCTGGCGCGTGAGGTGGCGAGGGTGCCGAGGCCAGCAGGGACCTGGTGGGCGACCTCAAACGGCACCGCGGGCGACTGGTTGTCTGTGGGTGACACGTTGGGCAGGCCTGTTTTAGACTATAAGTGCTGAAAACAACAGTGTGCCCTTCACATTCCTTGATCGGTTCACAAAACAAGGCATTTCCCTGGATAGACTACTGACTATTCCTATTCCCATATTTTAGTTGCTTTAAAAGAAAAGGAAAAGAAGGAAAGGGAGAAGAAGGAATGGTGTCCACAGAGACCTAATCTGAAAATTGCAGATACAAGTGCTCCAGGAAATCTAGAATCTTGGGTGCAAGGGGCAGAAGGGGCAGTGCAAATACATCATGAACATCAAAAAGTGGAGGAAGGTAGGAAATGACTTATGTGGAGCAGGTAGGAAAAACAGAGTTTGTCAGACCTTCAGAAAGAAAAAGGGGGAGATAAAAGGCATTAAAACTCAAACATAACCATAGATAAAAAATGCAGTATTAACAGACAGGTCTCTCGTGCAACATTATTCTTAACTATGGCTCTAGATTGGCTGTGTGCAAGGTGTATTGAAGAAATGTCAACCTTGCCAAGCAGCAGCTGAGCTTGTAATTTACAGGAGGGCATTCCCTGTAACTTTTTCATTTATGCACAGTTAAAATCAGACCTCATGGTACCAACAGGTGTTTGACTGGTGAGTATAAATGAAGCAAGGATGAGGGAATTCTGGGTGGTGAGAGAATGAAACTACTATTGGGAAAATGGGTTGGTGAATGAAAGTTTTTAAAAACAGGAGTCCTAATGAATACAGGAATCTTTAATCACAACTTAAATGGGTTAGTTAATACATGGGCTCACTGCCCATTTGATTTCTATACAGGCTGTGAAGAGAATGAAGATCTCTGGTGTGTTTTTCTCCTTTCAGTGAGGATAACCCTCAGAAGACAATGATAATTTACCCATCCGCTCACTGATAGTGCTGTCAAGAACATAGGAATCTAAAACATATTCCCAATTACTAGAAATCTCAAAGCCTGTCAGTTCATTTCAAATTCCAGTTCTTATGCATTTGGATCTTTAGAAAACCCTTCACTAAGTGCAGTATGTAATATTTTCGGACCTCATGAGAATTCCACTGTGGGGGGGAGCTCTCTTTCAATTCAAAGTCAGGAGGGAATGATTGGTTAGTGCTGAACACTTTACCATCACCTCATCTTAGAAAAGTCCCTCCCAGTCATGAAAATTACAGACAGCATGCAAGGTTGCAAACAATATGGCTGTGAAGATTCGCAGTCATCTAGGTGAAAAAAACTCAAACATGTACTTCCCTCTAAGTCTGCTCACAACAATGGCTTGAATAACATCTGTAACGGCTATTATCTATATTATAGGCCTGATTCTCCATGGATTTTACAAAAACATATATCTCTAGGTGGCTAAAATGTCTGTGTTTGATACCATGAGAGCTGAAGTACCTTGCAGTATTCTTCATTTAATACTTCATTTAATACTGTAAGTAGTCCATTCATTTTTATTCTTGATCCCAAACCTAGCCCTTCTAATTCTACTTCACTTCTACCATCTAAATATGACATTAGTGATGGGAATAAATGTCAAACCCTAAAAAAGCAATCTGCTGCTAGAAACATCATTTGTTTTATTGTTTATCATATTTATCAGGGGCAAGATCCAAGTTTAAAATAAAAAGTGCATCAGAGATTAAAATCAGAAAAACGGAAAATAAACCATGAAATATATTAGAATATGCCAGAATTGTAGATTACAGCAGCAATTCACTGCTTTCAAGTGTTCAATGTGTTTCATATGCATTCTCTAACAGTAATCTGACACATAAAATAGATATTATTACGTTCCCATGTGTCAGACATGGAGGAATGAGAATGAGAAACAGTGGCTTGAAAATTAGAATGACAGAGGGAAATGGTCACCATTAAGTTACTAATTTAGGAGCTTCAAAAAAAATTAAATTGTGTTTAGGTGACAAGGGCGATGTTTTATATATTTACATTTAAAAACTATGGAGAGGAAGAACCTGCTGCATGAAACATTTATTTTATGGTCCCTCTGAAAACTATTCTCTTCCCTTTCTTTTCTCCTTCCATCTTAATATTTGCTATTATTATATGTCATAAAATCATTTATGCAAATTTGAGAATTATCTAACTCCAAAATGTTCTATCATTAATATCCTTTCTCAGGTCTTGTAATCTCAAGGTTTCTTTATTGAGTCAGTCTATTTTATGTTTAATCTTCCTCTTTTCCTCCTATCCTTTACTTTTTTGACTTCTCATCTCCAAAGTACAGTAGCCTGTCATTTTAGCTAATTCTGGGAATTCAGATTTAGGTTGACTGAGAATGCACTAATTTCTCTTCCTGCCAATCCATGCTATCCATAAAGCTATTCATATTTTGAATGGATATAGTAATTTTTTTTCCTTTCAGCTTTTTTTATTGTCCAGCTTTCAGATCACATGCAGTAGCTGAGAATATCACATTATCACCCGGCCAGGTGGTCAACCTCAGGTAACCCAGGTGGTGGAATACAACTCTCAAAAACCTCCGCCAGCAGTCAGTGGTGAAAGCTTCTGGGGGTCCAAGAACACCTGGATTATCCAGCAATGGCACATCCTTATACAGTACTTTATAATTTTTGATGGTTTCCTCATAGAAGCCCTTTCAAGTGTCATCTTATTTTGATTTCTTGATTGTAGCTTTAATTCTGACAATTCAGTTGGTACAGAATCAATTCTGATGTCCTTATTGTGAATTAATTTTGTATTTTTATTGTCATGATTTTTCCCTTCAACTTTGTACCTTCTCCTTCCTCAGAAGTCATTTTAGGTGAGATCATCAATAGTATACTGTTATCTGCTTAATTTAAATTAATGATGCTTCTACCAATTTTCACCTCTCCATCTAAATCTAATCCATCTTTTCCTATTATTTAAAAAAACAAAAACTGACTATTGCCCCCGGCTCTGGAAGCCCTAGCTATGCCTCTGAATACAGATGTGATATCAGGAAAGTTAGATGTTGCACACTCTTTTCTTTAGGACAATTTTCAGCTTTTCATGATATACAAGGTCAAAGGCTTTACTGTAATCTATCAAGCATTGACTATTTTTCTTTGAAGTTTATTTGATACACTCCAATAGCCCATGCCTACCTACCATACAATATATAGTATCTTTCTTATATCTAAGTTCACCCTGCAACTAACTCTGTATATGGTAACAGACTATGGTTTTCAAAAATGTCCATCACTTTGTTTGCATAGCAAATCAATACAATGGTCCTACATTAGCAAAATCATCTCTCCTGGGGGGGGGGCTGGAATGTATATTTGAGCAGCTCCATACTGTTGGACCTCACTTTCCCTTCCATATTTGTCTGGATTTTCCACAGTCAGCCTCTGTTGCTTGAACTTCTTATACTGGTATGATCTATTTCTGTTATTTCTTTCCCCCAGTTACTTTGAGAAGAGCTTTCTCTTCACTTTCTAAACCTGGAGATTCTTGATTAAGTTTGTAGAAAGAATTTGGCATTTTTGCTGCCCAGCCTCTGCTTCTTTGCTGGCATCTGCACCCCCACTTCACTGTTCCAACAGCTTTCCATCACTGCCTTTCTTCTCCTCATACATCTTATTGGCCTTGCTAGCAGCACCAAAGCACAGAAATCAGAAAACCAGCTTCACCTCCTTTTGCCTCTGGAGTGTGCATGTGTATACAGCACCCTAGTTAGAATTGCGCCCTAAAGCTCTCCAGGCTATTATTGGTCTACCACAGGCACTTGGAAGAAGTAGAGGCACAACTCTCTGTTGCAAATGAAATGTTTCCAGAACTTGCCAGTGGTTAGACTGCCTCTAGCATTTCTTGTGAAGGGCTGAATAAAGCTTGTATATAACCGTCCTGACTGTATATACTTCAACATTTATTTAGTTATATCTATTTTTACATTTCTATACAGCACCGATTTTCCCAAAGGAAAACATCTTACCTGCTGTATACAATGTTTGTATATTTTTTAATATTTGCAAGGAAAGGGTGTAAAACCAATTCTCCCCATTCATTACAGTCCTATTGTATCTTTAAATTCTTCAGGAGGGTTGTTTAGTATTTTTGGCTTTCTGTGCGTTTTCATGAAGCATGTGTTTCTGATAAACCAAGTGTTGGTTGAACAGAATTCTAGAACAGGGAATTGAGGGACATCTTACAACATTAAGACAATAACATTAAAGCTACAAGAGAACGTGAGCAGTTAAAGAGAGAGTAACAATTTCATGTAACCATGCATGGTAGACCATCCAAAAGTTATGAGGGATGGAGACTAACATTGAAAACAGCCACTGCTTGCCAGTGGCTGCCCTTCAAGCAATTTTCTACCTTCTACACCGCCGGAACTACCAATTCTTTTCTGCTCATGTGGCCATTAATCCCTGAGGATGATAGAAGACTAGGGTGATCCAAGTAGAAGTCTTGATGAGTACACATCATTCACCAAGTTAAGATGCACATCTAGAAAAGACTGCATCATTTCCTCCTCCTTTCTCTTAATGTTAGAACTCTTCAGCAGTGCAATGTGAGGGGCAACAAACTTTTTAAAAAATCCCAACAGGACCTGCAATTAAACTAAAGTTCCTTTGGAGAGTAAAAACTAGGGAGAAGGGAGAGTGGTGGTATCAGGTTTCACTTGAGGAGATGTAGAATTGATTTCCTTTTTCATTTTTAGAGAAAAAGGCTGGTAGCAGAAATGCCTGGAAACATACCCATTCCCACATCAGAAAGGCTGAATGTTCAATTGAACCTAAACTTCTCAAATTCGATTAAACATCTAATTCATATTTGGGGGAGGGGGTTCTTTTTACAGAAAAGAAACAGAAAAGTTTCCAGACTATACAGAGACCAAACAGATTATGAATATGCAGTTTTTGAATTTTGTTCAAACAGATGTGTTTACTTCCTGTTTTTCAGTGTAGAATATTACGTTGAAAAAGAAGAACTGGGTTAAATAGCTTTCATGGTTCTGCTGAAACATGAACTTCAAGCTCTCAAATCCTAGTCCAACACTATAATCTAACCACACTTGCTTTCGATAGTAGTCTTCAAATGTTGGCTACTCTTTTCATTGTGCTCTATAGAGGATGCCTCTCAAAACACCA
>JAHTLZ010000015.1:14421838-14427792 GCA_023846285.1 Phrynocephalus versicolor
TATTTAGTTAGTGTAAATAAGTTATTATTTATTTACTGTTATTATTTATTTATTTATTTTTGTAATTTTTATTACAACAATAAAAATAAAAATCTCAATTTAGTTAGGCACTTTCTCCACATGGTGCCCACCAGATGTTATGACTATAACTCCTGCCAGTCCTAGCCCTTAGGACTGATGATCAAGGATTATGGGAGAGGTAGTCCAAAACATCTATTCAGTATCAAGCTGGGGGATGGTAGCCTAGACTGTCTCTTCTCTCAGTGAAAATCACTTTCTATTTTCTTTTCATGCTTATAAATCTGGCTAGAAGATTTGAAACGGCTCCAGTGCCCCAACATGTTGTTTATGCAGATCAGAAATTAGTTAACAGAATGCTTCAGTCTCTGCTATATGTGCTTTATTTTCCATAAGCACTCATGTCAGGATTTTTATTTTCTCTGCCCAGTTGTATATCTTATACCACCATTATGTATGATCTATGGCATGTGTTGACTTCCCAGTTTGTTATCCTAGTACAGGTCAGGGAATGGAGGAGAAACATATACATCTTGGAGAAAAGATCCTCATTAGAAAGGAACTTGAACCCTCATCAAATCTGAAAAGATACTGTGCACCTCCAAATGCATTGGGGCTCCATTAACTTGGGGAAGGTTGCTCAATATAATGATAAAGTTCCTCTGTGATTTACAAAAAAACCCCAAAGAAAATAATAGTCTCAACAATGATCTGCTTGCCAAAAACTATTGCTTCAAATTACAGCAGGTATTACTGCATCCATCTACAGCAATGGCTTAGAATGGCTTTTTGGAGGACTCTCAGTTTTCACCACTGAACGTAAGAAGATGGCATAATCACAATGAAGATCGTGAAGCAGTCATGGAGCTATCAGAGCTGCTATTTCAGCAATATGGAAGCAATGTGTAAACTCAGCTTCCAAATGCAAGATAGAACCTTCCCTGCCAACCAATCGGAAAGTCCAGATAGATATCTGACAAAGACTTTGAAGTGTGAACACACATTAATAGTATCTTCAAGATTTTTTAATGTGAAAAGTGTTTACAATGTTCTTCCATTGTCAGTTTAGAAAAAGTAATCCAAAACAGCTCCAGCTCATCCAAGCAATTTAATCTCTTATTTCTGCAGTAGCTATACTTCTCCATTTCTGTTGTTCATCTGGCATAAAGCCCTTTACAAGCAGTCTAGGAATTTTCCTCCATAAAATACAAGTGAATGGTGAAATGCCAAAGAAACTCAAGCCAGGTTCAACTATTACCAAAGTAACATATCTGATAAGGAAAGCAGGAGCCATTGTTTAATTGATATGTTTAGCGTTAACCTACTAAACCCAATGGACAATCAAACTGCTACAATATCAGCATGACATTGAGTATGTTGAGGAAGGAGCAGGAAGATACCAGAAAGTACTACTTCTGCAAAGGAAACAGTTTATTTTTCTACTTTGCACACATAAATGGTTGTGGTTGGGCATTATGTGACCCTCTCCTGCATCCTTCTTACAAATGGTTGTTTTGATGATGATCCCAACTAGGATCATCATCTGTGTACTCATAGTCTCAACATACATACAACTTAAGGCATAAAGACACATTCCTGGTTATATTTCTAAATAGGGAAAAGAGCTACTAAATCCTAAACGTAATGAAGGAAATGTGATTGTTGGAATTTCTATCATGTTTATGCAAACTTACTGAATAATAAAGGTAAAAGAACAGGTTACTTACATGTAAACGTGGTTGTTCGAGTGGTCCTTGTTTGCAACTCTAAGGGCTGGTGCTCATCTCTATTTGTACACCAATGTGTTTGTCTATAGACATATTTCCATGGCCATGTGTTGTCATGACTACACACAAAAGCACACAGAACACCATTTTCTTCCCACCAAAATGGTACCTACTCATTATGTGCTTTCAAACTGTTAGGTTAGCAGGAGCTAGGAAAAGCATCAGGAGCTTACTCTGTCATGTGTACAATGCATTAAAAAGGAGCACTAAACCAAGTGTTTTTGAGATATTATTGATACATCAATGGTTAGGGATGGAGAAGATATGCAACGTCTTGGATGTAAGACTCACCAGGTCGTAATTTGCCTTCCCCAAAAGCTCTAGAGGCCTACAGAGGCCAAGGATGATTCTGCAACTAACAGATAATCTGTTTCTGTGCTGGGAAGCTCCCACTGAATCCCAGTTCCCAGTAAATAAGTTTTCAGACTCACTAGTTGGCTGATATGGGGATTACCCTGTACTCTGATACCTCACTCTGCTGACGACTATTAATTAAGCCACTGCTTAACCTTGTCACTGTTTACTGAATACAGTAATGGTCGTGACAAGGTGTGAAATGCCACATCATCAACCACGTGTGCTCAGAAACCATCATTTGAGGGTTTGAAGAAGTAGACTTCTCTACAAAAGCTCACATTAAAATATAGCAGTTAATCCCTAACAATTGGAATATGCTGCCACGGAGGGTGGTGGAGTCTCCTTCTTTGGAGGTTTTTAAGCAGAGGCTGGGTGGCCATCTGTCAGGAGCACTGTGATGGGGGTTCCTGCATGGCAGGGGGTTGGATTAGATGGCCCTTGAGGTCTCTTCCAGCTCTATGATTCTATGAATCTTTAAGACACTACAACATTTTTTCTGTATTTTTGGTGTTGGTTTTGTCTGCCAAGATTGCTATTAAATAACCTTATATTTGCTTTCTATCATTTTAAACATATTAGTGTAATTGAAGGAACTCTGTCAAGAATTTGGCCAGCATTATGCCACTAACACTTACAAACAATAAGAATATAACTTAACCTGAGCATCACATTTGAAACATCCTGAACTCAACCTCCTAAAACAGAAAGGAGTTCATGACATTGATTAAATTAGGTCTAAATCTAATTGCTGATTCCAACTAGAACAGGGCCTTTGAATGACGTGCTGAATGCTATCAATACATATGCAAGTCCCATTGATTCAGTGGGTCTACTTCAGTCAGAAGTAGCAATGAAATTTAAGTCTTAGGGTTAAATTCAGGGGCCAAAAGATCAAGAAATGCATCTCAACATGCTGTGATTATTTTTGAAATTATCAGTTACCATCTTTGTCTTGGAAGAATAGTTCAATATAGATTATGAAGCCTTTTTGGCTCTGATGCAAAACCAACTATTACTGTACTGGGTGTGCAAACACATAGGCATATGTGATACATGTGAGGTAAAATAGAAACCCAATTATCCTAGGAAGCCAGAGGTACATTCTACCTTCCGTTATCCCAGAAAAGCATCCAGATCATTGGGAATGAAGTGTTGTACTTTTCAGTCACTGTGGAATGAGGGAAGGTGTTAAACCTCCTCTCTTCCTTACTGGCCTCAATCACATCATTATTTACTTAGGTAGTTTTGGGAAGAGGAAGTTTTAATCCTCCTGTGACATTGACACATACTACATAAGAACATAAGAACAGCTTTGCTGGAACAGCCACAGCCCATCCAGTCCAGCATTCTGTCTTACACAGTGGCTCACCCTTTGCTTCAGGGTATTTCCAAGCAGATGTCCTCACACCTGCTTAGGAATCCCTGCAAAAGGAGGTTGTCCTTCGGCATCTATAATGATAGCCATTGACAGCCCTGTTCTTGTCTAGTCCTTTCTTAAAGCTTTCAAGGCTGACAGCTGTCGCCACTTCTTCTGCCAGGAAGTTCCATAGACGGGTGATCCTCTGGGTGAAAAAGTCATTTCTCTTATTTGCTTGAGATCTAGCACCCTAATGTTTCATGGAGTGCCCCGTAGAGTTCTAATGTTGCACGAGAGGGAAAAGAGTTTTTTCCTTATCTACTTTGTCCACACTGTGTATGATTAGATGCCATCGTTCAAGAATGAAGAAGCCCAGCCACTGCATGTTTTAAAACACCACTAGTAGACTGAAACCAAAAATTCTAACTGGTTTGCATTACTGGGAAAGGGGGTGTCAATTGAAGCAAATAGCCCTTCTTTACCACTGCCATTGCCAGGCAGCTTAAGTGCAGTGCCACCTCCTTTTACCTCCTCACTTAAAGAATTCTTCTTGCTTTATACATGCCGTTAGAAGTAGTGACAGCAGAATGGCACCACTGCTAAAGGCTGAATAATATTGCTGTGATTGGGGAAACAACTAAGGAAGATCAATTGTATACCTCTTGTTTAGTACCAAGCTAGAGTTGTAAGCCAACAGCTTTGACACACGGGGCAAGCAACATTATCTCTCATCTACTCCACTCTGAGGTGAGATTATAAACTGACTCCACTCCACCCACCAAAAAGGATAAGACTATGGTAGGCATCCCTCCCAAACAATAAATAAAATGTTTATGGCTTCCAGGAGGAAGTGAATAAGGTGGGAGGTGGAGTCACCTCCCAGACATCTGCCCTGCCCTTATTCTAGTCCTGCGCCAGGACCTTGGTGTATGAATATGTGGGGATTTTCTTCCCGGCTTATCAACAGGAACTACAGGTTCAAGGAACAGTGGTCAAAGCAGGGGATGTAAAACAAGCCACTGTTAAGGTATGGGTTCTCTGTACCCTGCAGTACCTATTTAGATGTGTAGTCTTAATAACCTGGCATATTTTTGTCTCTAATGTACTAAATCAAAAACCAAACAACTTAATTAATTCTCTGCCAGAACCAGGGTATTGTATATGGATGCTTGGGCTACAGTGCCACTATTGCCATAAGTTATTGATTCCATATAACCATTCAGCTGACAAAGATACAAATGAGAATGTAGCTTGTTCCTATCCAGGCCTAAATGTACAAAGCTATTTTGCAATTTTCTTTTTCTTTAGTCCTAATAGCTGTATTTGGGATGTACTCATACTAAACTGGTACTCAGTAAATCTTCAAGTAGCCAGCACTTTTTCACTGTTCTTGCCCAAGGTCATTTTGTGAGCACTACAGTGTGCTGGATTATGGAAAAAGCCAGAGAGTTCCAGAAAAACATCTACTTCTGCTTCATTGACTATGCCAAAGCCTTTGACTTGTGGACCACAACAAACTATGGCAAGTCCTTAAAGGAATGGGAGTGCCTGACCACCTTAATCTGTCTCCTAAGAAATCTATATGTGGGACAAGCAGCAACAGTCAGAACTGGATATGGAACAACTGACTGGTTTAAAATTGGGAAATGAGTACAACAAGGCTGTATACAGTGGAACCTTGACTTACATACTGCTTGACTTACAGCATACAGTGGACCCTTGTTTAACGTACAGCTCGTATAACGGAAAATTTGTACAACGGAAAAAATTCCATCACCCCTCCCCCTCCCCCTCCCCCTCCAACATGGCCGCAGGCAGTCTCTGGGGCTCTTTATCGAAGATGCAAGCTGGCAATGGAGGAGGAGAAGGAGACCCAGGCCAGCCCGTGGCAGCGGTGGCTATGGCGGGGGAGGAGGAGGAGGAGGGCTCTGCTCGTTTTGGCTAGGAACCCACAGCAAAGCTTCCTCAGGAATGTCTGTTCTTCTCTTTTCCTTCCCCCTTTCCGTCTCTCTTTCTCTTCCCCCTCCCCACAACTGCACCTCATCCCCTCCCACACCATCCGTGCACCCGGAGGAGGTGGTGGAATGTGCCCCGGGCGGGCGGCGCAGTTAGCCCATTTGCAGAGCCCGTGCCTCTCTGGCTGCTGCTGCCCTTGCTCAGTCCTCCAGGCGGTTTCGCTTTCCGTCTGAGCAGCAGCAGCAGAAACGTCTCTGCCCTCCCTTCGTCGTTTGTCTCTCTCCCAGCCCCTCATTCATGAGTTGGAGCCTCCGCTCCGCAGGCTTCAAGTCGCGCGTTCCTCTTCCTTGCTGGCCTCCAGAGCCCCGGCGCCATGCTCGGGCCAGACGCTCTGTGTGTGTGGGGGAGGGGCCAGGCGCTCTGTGTGTGTGTGTGTGTTTGTGTGTGTGTTTGTGTGTGTGTGTGTGTGTGTGTGTGTG
>JAHTLZ010000015.1:14427802-14442300 GCA_023846285.1 Phrynocephalus versicolor
TGTGTGTGTGTGTGTGTGTGTGTGTGTGTAGGGAAGGAGGAGACCATAGAGGATGGTTCCTAGGCTCGACCTGCTTCCTGGCTGCTGTGCAACACCTTTCTTACATCCTCCTCCTCCTCCTCTCTCGAGACCTAAGGAATTAACCCTTGTGCTGCTGCATTCCGCCCGAAATCAGTGTGGGTGGGTGGGTGCCTGTTTGCATTTTTGCATTTCTGTTCCCCAAAATTATACATGTACTGTAGTTTGTGTCATTTTTCTCTGCATTGGAACGGATTACTCCATTTTCAATGCATTCCTATGGGAAATTGCAATTTGTATAAAGGAAAATTTGTATAACATAATTTCATTTGGAACGAATTAATTCCTTTATACAAGGTACCACTGTATTTGACTTGCAGCAAGAAGGGGCCTGTTTGACTTGAGTCGCAGGCTTTGACTTACATCTCGGAGCCCCAGTGCAAGGCACCGGAATCGGGCGGCATCCACAACCCAGCATCGCGGCTGCCACCTCCAAACTGCTTCTGCCTTCTTCCTCTCCTCCGGCAGTGGCGGCTTCGGCGAGGCCAGCTCCAAGCACCTGGAGCTGGTCCTTGGCCTCACCGAATCCGCCGCTGCCGCCGGAGGAGAAGGGCCGGGAGCTAGGGGCTGGCCTCGCTGGTTAGATAGTGGGCTCAGTCTTGTAAAAAATCTGGTTGCAGAAGTCTGGTCCACAATGGAAGCATTTTAGTTGGGGAGCTGTACAGTTGTAGGACTCTAATGGTAAGCATAGGGTTGTTCAGCACTTGGAACGTCAGGTTAAAAATCAGTAAAACTTAAATGTTAGTCATTGTTGCTATGAACATTAAAAAGTGGAGGTGTATAAGTTGTGAACTATAATTCCACTGCCTCCCCCTCTCTTTGAAGAGACATTTCATTTACATCCCCGGAAGGCATCTCCTGTCCCAGTCAAATTTGTGTTAAATTGCTGTTTTTGAGGGTCTTTTTTATCATCTGGAACGGATTAATCCACTTTCCCATTACTTTCTATGGGAAAAGTTCGTTTGACTTAAGTCATGTTTGACTTAAAAGTCTAGACCACTGGAATGGATTAATGACATAAGTCAAGGTTCCACTGTACTGTCACCTTGCCTATTTAACTTATATGCAGAGTACATCATGTGAAAGGCAGGTCTGGATGACTCACAAGCCGGAATTAAGATTGCCAGAAGAAATATCAACAACCTCAGATATGCAGATGATACTACTCTGATAGCAGAAAGTGAGGAGGAATTAAAGAACCTCTTAATGAGAGTGAAAGAGGAGAGTGAAAAAATGGGCTGAAGCTCAACATAAAAAAACTAAGATCATGGCCACCGGTCCCTTCACCTCCTGGCAAATAGAAGGGGAAGAAATGGAGACAATGATAGAGTTTATTTTCTTGGGCTCCTTGATCACTGCAGATGGCGACTGCAGCAACGAAATAAAAAGACGCCTGCTTCTTGGGAGGAAAGCAATGGCAAACCTAGGCAGCCTCTTAAAGAGCAGAGACATCACTTTGCCAACTAAGGTCCAGATAGTCAAAGCTATGGTTTTTCCAGTGCTTATGTATGGAAGTGAGAGCTGGACTATAAAGGCTGATTGCTGCAGAATCGATGCTTTTGAGCTGTGTTGCTGGATGAGAGTCTTGACAGGGTTTTCCATAGAAATGCATTGGAAATGTATTAATTTGTTCCAAGTGGGAAATCACACACCCCAGATAAATAAATAAGGACAGATGCTCGCTTCCCTACTTTTAAAAGTCCCCAAACAGTGCCAAAGAGTTCCAGATTGACTCCAAAACAGGCACTTCATGCAGGTCATTAAAAAACAGAAGCTCTAGTTCTCAGCTTCCCTTTTCAAAATGGCTCCTTCTTTCCAATAGCAGCACTGTAGTGGAGGTAGCCACAAGATGGCAGTATTGCCATTGCAAACAAGCAGGAGCCATTTTGAAAAGGAGCCTTTACTTTCTGTTTCCCTTTCTTAACTCGAAAAAACAGGGCTAAATGTTTGTAAATCTTGAAGCATCCCCGTTCCTAGGGATTTCCCTTCATAAACCATTTTTTTTTTTTTTGTAATTAGGGGCATTTGTAACTCGAGGTACCACTGAATTCCAAATGCTGTAGTACTGGAAGTTTTAATGCTAATTTACCCCTTCCACGATTTATATAACCAATGACCAGAATCCAATTGGCAGTTTACACTTCCATAAGTGAAATGGCATTGGGACATTGTGGTTAATTAATAAGGTGCTAGTTATGTTCTTGGGAGTACTGTACAATTAATTGTGCAATGAGGCACAGCCCACAAATGTGACCAGGATCTTGATCATTAGCAGAAATTTGCCACCAGAATTTACATACAATTTCACCATGCATCATTCATCAGCAGGATCAATTGTTATTTATACAGAGCCATGGAAGTACTTTTTAAAATTTATACCTGCCTTCCCAAGAGAAGTGAACCAGTTCCCAAGGACCACAGTCTCCTTTAACTTCAAGAAAAATGTTAAGTCCAAATATTTGGTTCTTCAGAGGGAGTAATTCATTGCATTCGGCTAATGAAATCAATCACTTTACCTAAACACAGTACCCTGTCTTTTTCTGGAGAAAGCTGGGCTCAATTTCAGCAAGATGCATTCAGTTGTCTAAATATGATAGTATATGCTACTAATATATGTGCTTATTCTAATAAAATGTGGGCAACTTCTAAAGTTTTAGAGCCCAATGTCCCACAGAGCGCACAATGAGCTGTAGCACTTTCTGATGCACTGTATTCCACATACTGGCACATATTGCCAAAATGTTGCATTTCTGTGTCTGATGCTATTGTTTAAAATTGATTAAATACAGCAGAAATGCAAAGTAAAACAGCAATAGCTACTAACTGCCTTCCAGAAGATAAATTTTAGGGAAGTGCACTAAATTTTAGTGGGGCATAAAAATTAAGTGAGGAGACCACATATAGCACGTGGACTACACACCGCCCATCCTTCTGAAGCCGCTAGCCACACCATTCTTTCCACTACTGCATGGCATTATTGGGAAAGGCATGCATATTATCATATGTAGAAATAAAAGGAAGTTGCAGCGCATGAGCAAGGTACTTAAACGTGCTGAGCCAAGTTCTTCATAAGATGCTACTTGTACAAGTGTTGTTCCTCAACTCAGCTAAAGTTCATTGGTGTGGAGAGAATTCATGGTCTGTGGCATTCATCCTAAAGCCAAACCTGTTTTAACTGTTGCTTTCACAATTGTTTGGCAGCCACCAGATGAACCCTCAGACCTATATTGTTTTTTATTATTTGAATTCTATGGAAACTGAAGAAGAGAACACTTTTAAAAGATGTCCCCATCTCCACCACCCAAAGTCATACTTATTTAGAAAGATCAGATCAAAAGGCAAAACGAAGAAAAAGGCTTTAAATCAAAGGAGGGATTTTAAAGTATTTCTCCATTTTTCAAGCCAAAACAAGAAATCACACACAGCCTACATAACCATAGCAATTTCTGCAGTATCTTGTTTGTTGCTATTGTTTTACATAATTAAGATAAAGGTTTGGTATCCTCTTTACTCTCAAGCAAAAATATAACCAGATGGTGGAGACATCCCTTTGGAATTCCTTTATTGTCTGAACTCTATTTAAGAATCTTCTGTAATCCCTGTGGCCTCTGATCTCTCTTAGCTTCTTAGATTTCTAATACTCACACTTTCAAGGCTGAAAATCAGGATACATCAAAACTCAAGAGAGCCAGCTCGACTACAAAGGACTACTAGTGTCTAAACATAGGGAGCAGTTGTGAAAGCCTACATTATTGATCTCTCACAAACATACTATCTAGGCCAGGGCTGTCCAACTGTGAACATCCTGTGGGCTGTTTGCGTGTGAGCCAGTGTGCGTGTGCACACAGTCCTCACTGCTGCCCTGTCCCCCAGGTCATTGCCACTCCCCATGCTCTGCGCACGCACATCCACACGCCCGTGCGCGCACGCACGCACGTGCACACACCCACACAAATGTTCGCCCCCCACACACCCACAGATGAGGATACGCAGGCCAGCGCTCCCTGCCTGCCGGCTCCAGCTGCCTCCGCCTGGCCCTGCTGCTTCGGCCGTGTTGGTGCCGGGTGGAAAGGGAGGAAAAGGAGGCAGAGGAAGAAGCCTCCTCTCAGAGCTTCCCCCTTCATCCACCCAGCTGGCTGGTTAGCTGGCCAGGCTGCCGCTGCCGCTGCCTTTACCCCAGGTCCTTGGCACTCCCCACACGCATGACCACCCACCCCCAAAGGTGTTTCATGCTGGCAGCGGTTGCTGCTGCCATCTCAGCCCCAGGAGCCACCAGGAAGGTTGTGGAGGCACCACCAGCCAGCAACAGCTCCTGGAGGGCCAGGGTGGCATGAGCCAGGCTGGGCCCCAGCAGCTGAAGGCTGAGGAGATGCAGGGTTGGCGGAGCTAGGTGGCAGTGGCAGTCCTCCTCCTCCTCTGCTGCCTCCCCACTCCCGATAGTGGTTGCCCCTGCTGCTGGCCAGCACTCCCTGCTTGGTGGACAGCCGAGAATGAAGCACCTGGCTCAGGAGAACCCGGTGGCTCCTGTGTGTAAGCGGGGGGAACTCCCCCCAACACGCCTCCAGGAGCGCTAGGAGGCCGCCAGGGACCCAGCGGGTGCCCTTCTGGTGCATGAGGTGGGGAGGACACCGAAGCTGGTAGGGACCTGGCGGGAGACCTCCAACAGCACCGCAGCCCTGATCTAGCCTAAACACTTGCAAAATGAACTTCAGTAATAAGTTGCAACAAGAGCAAGCCCATTGAACCATAGGAACTTATATAATGACCAGTGATTCAATGGGCATACTCTAGTTGCAACTAGAGCAGTGATGGTGAACCTTTTAGAGACTGAGTGCCTCAACTGCAATTCAAAACCCACTAATTTTTCACAAAGTGCCAATACAGCAATTTAATCTGAGTACAGGTGGTCGTGAAGGGACAATGTTGGGTCCCCACAGAAAGTGCTCCGAGTGCCACTTCCAGCACCCTTGCCATAGGTTCACCAACACTGAACTAGAGTTTCAACTAGAATAAATCAGTTACTTTCTATGAAAAAAAAGGCTAATATTTTCACATGTGACATGATTAAGGGACATGTAAAAGAGAGATGGGCCCTGCTATTCTTTACAAGGGATTTATTCAAAAACAGTGGTTATTTATATAGTGTATTGCTATAGCCCTTTGGAAAAACAGATTCAGAGGCAGCATGCCATTGCATACCAGTGATTGGACCGTCCTGAAGAGAAGAGGACCACATCTTTGTTCCCTGCTTCTGGACACTCGGACAGCATCTGACTGGCCATAATGGTCAAAAGGATATTTGACTAGATCAATATTGTTCTTGGCGGACAGAAATGTGCTTATGTACTTCAGAAGTGTAGAGGTATCTTGTGAAAACTTGATTGCAATGAGTGCTAAGTGTAAAGGGAACTTTTGCTGAGCTCCAGTATTGTGAATCTGTTATGAAGATATGTGGTAAATACACGATGGTACCAAAAAGGAAAACAAGAGCACTGCATCTGACTTCAGAGGTTCCGCGCTAGCAGTCTGGTTTCCAATGAAATGTTGAGCACCAATGTGCCAGGAAAAAAGTATGGGGGGAATACACAACCTAAACTACTATGGCAGACATTATTAAATACTGACTGTTGATAAATCAAATACGGAATTTCCTTTTTGTTTACTGTGTACTATTAGAAGAGTGGAGGAGGTAGGCAACAGCCTGGTATTGCTCAACCTTTTAATACTCTTCACCCAGGAAATGACTAATGTGAATGTTTACAGGCAACAGCACAGAACTATTTTTGGTCATGGGATGTTGTTCAAGACAAGATTTCCAAAAGCCTAATAATAATCTTCAGCTAACGAAAGTCTCTCACAATGTACAAGTGCCTCGGGGGGAGAGGGGTGTTTCCTTTCATGGACAGTTTACAATGTAAGAATTCTACCAAGGAAGTAAGTAAATGAAAAATATGACAGACTAATCATATTGCTTTAATCTTCAAGAGTCTCCATAATGCATTTTTTCAGGTGTGTATTTTAACCTATTTGTTCCATAGCCAAGGTAGGAACACTACCAGTCAAACTGGCCTAAGTGTTACCGTAGTAAAGGAACATGCAGCTTTAAAACTAGACAAATACTCAGTTGATATGTATGTGCACATGCACTTGCATTATGATACACAGGTGCTAATGTACAAAAGAAAATGTAATTGAAAATATTATTTCAGAGCAGATCAAAACCAATAATGCATCAAGAAAATTAGAAAAAATAAAATGTAGGACTGAACTAATAGGAAAGTGATAATATGTATATCAATCCAAAAGTGCCTAAAGTGGCATTTTGAAGCTGATACATTTTGTTCTGAAGATTACCATTACCTTACTAGCCTTACAGCCAGTACATTCAGAAGCTTTTATAATATACCACCCCATCTTACAGAGACAGCAGGTGACAAATACAGTACACTGTAGGACCAGTGGAGCAAAACCAATGTATTGTACATGTGTGTGTTTTTTCAAGATGGCAAGGGTTCCAAAAGCCTGCATGTTGTTTGTCCGAAGCCCTGAAATGCTGAACATCGAAAAGATACTTCCACTCCCTGTTAATCCCAGCTTCTTAAGGGAACACTCAGTAAGATAATGAATCCTTTAAATGTTACATCTTGTGTCTTGCATTATTGTGGTGCACCAACTCTCCACATCAAACAGTCATCAGGACTATTACAAAGTGGGCTTGTAAGAGAGTGGCTGAAAAGGCGCTGTGTGAAAAGAAGTGGAAAATTAAAGCTGAGGCAGATGAAGAAAGGGCTTAATTTACTGGCATGTACAGTATGCAAATGAGATTACTCTCAGTTTAACTGCATCATTTATGTCCATAATAACAGCATCATCATTACAGGGCTCAAATTAAATTACACCATAATTAGCATATCAAAGTGATTGGTTAAAGTTTAAAACAAATACCCAATTTTGTTAATGAACAGCTGTAATTGTCATGTACACTTCAGTGAAAACTCCCTAAACAAATATATGTTTTAGAACAGAGAGAAGATTTTGAAGCAGACAGGTCTGCAGCTGAGGAAACTCACATTTTAAAAAAAGAAAGACAAAATAACCTAGATTACCCTATTAATATTAATATATGTTTTCATCATTTTCAAGTAGAAAAGCGTTTTATCAAAACAACTCAACTTCTAATGTTTACTTTGCTCTACTGAAAACAATGGCAGCAAAAAAAAACCACCCATTTTTTTTGCTTTTGACCTTGGACTGCTAACAGTGTCAATGGTCAGGCACTACCCAATATGCCTGAAAAACTGTTGCATATCAGAAGAAAACTCCCCAAACTTGCTATACAAATGTGTTCAGTGCTGCAGCAATGCACAGTTCACAAGATACAGATAAAATATTAGGGTTGCAAAGGAGAATTGTTGGAAAGGGTTCCTTCATGATTCCCTCCTGCCCATTCCAGGAGGTTGATGATATAACATGACAGGCAGCCTACAATTAAATATCCTTTAATCTAACCCTACATCCACGGCAGATTATGGAAGGGCAACTCTACCAGTTTTCTTTTTGTCTGGCTTATGTTCTTGTCCAAATAAATAAAAAGGTGAGGCTAGATATTCTGTCGATAGCAGCCTAAAAGCAGGTAACGTTTTCTATAGTCCCATCACTGTTCAAACACATACAGTAAATGTACAGTACAAGAATCATTCGTATGCCCGGTGCAAAATGATGAATCAAGAAGCTTGCTGCAGAGAATTAAAATATTAAAAGCGAGTTTTTTTTGGCAGCTCGTCTGTATAACAATTGTAACTACACATGGCCATAATTGCAAGGCGGCGGTGCCAAAGGGATCAGCCATGTTAAAGAAAATGCAACCACCCCCCTTGTGTTTACATCTATGTCACTGGACTACCCTGTCCCACTTTGAGCATTAAAATATGCATTTTCTGGTAAAATTGAGAATACACTTTCAAAAAAATACTTAACAAGCAAACTGAATGTCTTATTAAAATGATATTATCAAAACAGTGTTCAAAAATTTAAAGAAAGTAGCTTTTCATTTTATTCATTGAGGAATCCATTAAAGCCTAAGCTCTGAAGTAGTATGTAAATTATGCGCCTTTCAAGGTAGAGCTAGGGCAAATTCACTCCATCAACTAATGATGAACCTCATTATGTGCAGAGAGTATTCATAATGAGGAAACAAGCCACCCGCCATTCCATGTTCCAACATAAATCCCTGTAAAATGTGAATTTCTCCTTATCTAATTGAAGTGTACTAATTCCTCCTACATCTACATCCCCTAATATCAAAATGATACACAATATACATATTTTTTCAGAACATTTATAATTTTTTGTAAACACTGAGATATAGCACCACTTGTATATATGGTGTGATTATTTTAAATTGCATCATTTCCAGTATTCTTCTGCCCCCATAATATGTTAATACAATAGCTGTTTAAATAAGCTATTTATTTAAAAGGGAGATCCAGAAAACGTAGTATCCATCTACAGATGTCAAAAAATACACATATAAGGAACAGATATAATCCTTACATACAAATTATAAGCTCATTCATTTAACTAATAACAGAGAAACAATGTTCAAAATAAGCAAGAAAGCAATCCAGTAGCAGTTAAACATTTTAAAAATCTTTCATTGATTTCAATGGGAAAGACTTAAACACATGCTTAATTCTCCCAATGAAATCTGTGAGACTCAAAAGTGATTAACTATGCATCACTATATCCTAGGTATTGAAATAATGTTTTACAGCATTCTCCCCAAGAATCACCTTGCTTTACCTGTGCAAGCATGCTGCTGTACCTGCTCCCAATTACTATTCATACTGAAAAATACACATTTCTCAAACTTGGTTTCCACATGTTAGTATTTAGTTGCTTTTGTACTTAGTTGTGATATTGTTCACTGTATTTGCAAAAAAAAAGAGATACAGATTCAATAGACTTGATTCATTTGTGGAATAGAAATCAGGAAGATTGCAGGAATATTAAGCCCACAAGAAACTTTAGCTTTCAATTTCATTTCTACATTTATGCTAACTTAAAAAATATCCTGAAGTGAGCAAGATAACAAAATGCAACAATTGCTTTAAAACCATTACTAAAATTAATTAGCATGCAATCTAAAACATTCAAGCAGAATTGATTAAAAAAATATGCAACCACCTATTCATACACAGAAAAGCTTGGAATTTGAATTTTAAGAAATCATGTTTCTAAAGAAGGAGGAAATGTTTTGTTTTGCATTGCTTTTTACAAACTCTGTCTTTTTTGGTAGAAATGAAATAAAGTACACCTATTAAAAGATCACAGTAATTGTCACCATGGATTTCCTGGACCACGATTCATCTTGGTGCTTAAAAAAAAAAAGATCTGTCTTTAACAGACATTTTGCTCTCTCTCTCTTTAAACTGCACACAGAATTAAGCTCCACTGTTAAAAGCTACTACAGTGCATGGCGTACTCTTACACTGTATGGAGGATTCCCCCCCTCCCGCCCCGCTTTTAGGTCAGCCAGTCATGCACTGGGAAGACAATCCTCCAAAAATAACTTGTCCCTCCCCCGGAGCCCAGAGTTTAACAACCTACCTTTGTTCTGGTCCTGCAGACAGTAACTGGCAACCCTCAAGACCCGAAGATTTTGGGAAAGAGACAAGAGTGTTCAGAGAAAGCGTGAGTGAAGAGGATGAGGATGAAGAAATAACAGTAAAGCCTCTGAAAAACTGGTCTAGCTGACAATGGGTCACAGCAAAGCATTTGCATCTGTGCCACTGTTGACACAGGAGTGAGTGTACCTCCGTTCCAGCAGCGTCTGTAACTACTGACATTTTAAAGGACACAGGCGTAGTATGAAAGAAAGAAAAAAACAGAACCATTCGCTTGGGCGAAGGTCTGAGTTACCTCAAGCAGGATATGCTGTGGGGTGGCTGTTGTTTTAAAAGCATTGCCTGTGCCAGTGAGCAACATGAGTCTGAGTGACAAACGTCCCAGACTAAATCAACATTCTTACCTTCACGCTCCTAGGAAAAAGCTCCAGCAAACAGTGCTCACGGAGGACGCATGTAAAAGACAGATGGGAAGGAACTAATCCGTCACCTTCAGAGATAAAATTTAAAAGCAAGAAACCCCAAAATGGGAAAAGGACATGCCCACGGTGACTTATATTCCAAAACAGATGTATCTCGGCTTGGGCAGCATGGCATAAAGCAGGTTTGCATACACGGAGCGGAGCGGCGTGTCAGGAGGCTGAGTTCTTTTTAAGATTTACTTGACACTTATTTTCCGGGAAGCCTTTTGTGGAGTTGTGCCGTTTGTTTCTTTTTGTCTCTGAAGCAGTTAGAAGCTTCTCCCTGAGGGGGCCCCTCAGCCCCTGGCTGGGCTGCCTTGACAGGGAGGTAACCATATTAGGATGTGTATGGTAAAGTAAACAATAACATAGTTGCAATGAAATGGAATTTTCCCCCTCTTTCAGCTAATAGTGTTGGTGTCAGTCCTGTTTTTAGCCTTTCCCACTAGTTTTATTGTCTAGTTTGAACAGGCCTTCTTTAATAAAAACAGAAAACCCGGGAGTGGGGAGGTAAAGAAGAAACAAGCATTTGCAGCTCCCAAACTTTTATCTGAAAGGCTCCCCCCCCCCGTTTTTTTTTTTAAATAAGGTAGGGGAAAACTTTATGCAGCCTGTTTAGAGGCATGCCAACATAATTATTATGATATACAACCAGTATTTTTTAGAGCCCCCACAGAATTATTAGCAGGATCTGAACATTAAAAGCAGTTTAACAATGGAGATTTTTTTTTAAGTGCTAACAGCAAGTGTGCTAGTAAAAGTCCAAGCATATCCACCGAACAGCTTTATTTGAACTGGATGCATAGGGCAAGCACATGCAAGTTTATTCTCTTCACATGCTAAAAGCATTTTTATTCAAAACTGAAATGGCAAGTGTCAAATTATTTAATCAGAAGCAGCGTTGACCAGGCAAGGAGCTCCCCCAGAGAAACATACACCAATCATTCAGTGATCCAAAAGGCACACATTTTGCATCATTATTTAGAAAACCCAGTGTCACTTACAAAAAGAAGTTGCCAGGATCAGGGGGTAGAGAGGCAGATTCTCTCCTCATGAAGGCTGCAAACCTGTGCCTTGTTACATGAGAGTTATGTTCCACGCACATCAGTCACACTTATGCACAGACAGCACTTAAGTTCTGGAAATCCTGAAAGAGCAGGAAATCAATCGGACAGGGCACAAGATTGCAGCCTAAGAGATGAGCATGTGGCGTATCAAATCTACATATTTCCAAGTTGTTTGGGGATGGGGTCTTGGAAGAGGGGTAGTGAGTTTCCACTTTTTTCTCCAAACTAGGCTAGGTGCCTGAAGTAGCTCTACTGCCAGGAAAACATGACACGAGGTCAGGTCGTTTAGAGTATTTTGCAGCATTACCAGTCCGCATCAGTCACCAGCAATGAGAGACAAAGCAGACTTTCTTTTGGAAAAGAAAACTGACAAAAGGGTTTGGTGACGTTCCCCATATGTCAGACAGCAAGAAGATAAAATACACTGAGACTGATAGTAAGGCAATGTCATAAAGGCATGTGCCTGAACAGAAAAATTAAGGCGGTGGAGCCCATTTGCATTTTTCTTAACCCACGTACAGCTAATGTTTAGCACTTGGGCTCAATACTCCTTTATTATTTGTTTGTCTAATTTGAAGGTGCCTTGTCTGTTGTGAAATCCATTGTTCAATGACAGGGGTTAATATTAGTTTTTAGGAACATGGGAGAAAAGGCACCAATGGAATCTCAAAATGGACCTTGGGCACAGAGTTTTGCTAGAGTTTAGCTTTTTATCACTTTAGGGGACAAGATCCTCAAGAAACTGAGATCTCTCGGTATTATCCCTGCTTCAGATAAAGAAATGTTTGGCTTGACAAACAAATAAATGAATAAAAAAACAAATTAGCACAGGAGGATATCAAAATCAATGAATCATACAAACAACTAGCAGTTCAAAAGTTCAAACACATGATGGTCAGTTCAGTAACATCTTAGCACTCAACCAGTAATAAACTTCCCTCCATCACTCCTCATATTACAGACAATTTCATAGCATCATTTTCTTTAGCTTGTCCTATTGAAAATGGCTAGCTATTTATGCATACACTAAAACAAATTAGTCATTCCATCCAGCAGCATGTCATATAAAATACATTAACACAATGCTCAGTTTTACAGTAGAACTAAATAAATGTATCAATATATTTAATACAAAATGATTTTATCTGTATTATCATCACTGTTTCTATTATTGTGGAGCTCCTGCTCCTGCACACTGCTCATGCAGAAAGTGTTTTATGGGATTTATTTGTTTCAATAAAAAATACAGTGAACCAGAGCCGTGAAACTCAGTAGCAGGATTGTGAAAGGGGGAAATCCAATATTTAAAATAAATATCTGGCTACAGAGAATTGTGACCAAAAGAAAATGGACTAGCCATGTTCCAGAATATCAGGATACAAGATCACATTTCTTATGCATAATCCTGCTGTTAAGTTTGAGAAAGGGTTTACATAAGCAGAAGAGGCTCTACTATTACTATCTTAACTGAAATGCCCAAACATAGCAGGGGACTAACCACAAGGCAAGGCCCAATTGTGATCATGTGTAGATGGCATTGGGGTTAAATAAAGTAGAAATGTGTCAAAAGCTTAAGTATCATCTCTAATTATGAAGGTTAGCCCAAGAAGAAGACAAACACTGAGGCTTAGCTGTACACTACTTTTAAAAACACAGAATGCAAGTTAAATCCTTGGGCTGGGAAGTCTACAAGACAGGTTAAGCAAAAAGGGAAGATAGGGACAAGTAAAATGATGACATAATCTACAGTAGGGATGGTGAGATGGCATTAGATGTAGCTTTCTACTTCCAAAAGAAGAAAGGTTAATAAAACAGAGCCCTAATATATACTACATGGATAGGTAGTGGAGAGGGTCCCTCATATGAATGGACATCTGGACTGCTGTCAGAAGACACAGATGTTCCACTAGCCATCTACAATGTTTTGCATTTAATACATCGAAAATAACTTGAACTTCCATTAGAGCTTTTCTTCTTATTTCTAGACTTGAGCAGTATTCCAAGGGAACCTAAATGCTACATTTCTACTGAATGGCTGAAATCCAGTAGTAAGTCATAAATAAAGTAGGTCCCTTGAAGAAATTGAACTTTTGGAGGAGCTCACTTGCCAAATCCCCTCCGATTCAATAGGGATACTGTATTTGTGACTTACTAGTGCCTTTCAGTCAAAACAAAATATATGTAGTGTTGTCATGTGTGTATGTGTGCATTAGAGAGAGAGATTTGTTAAAAGCAGATCAGTTTAAAAACTGAGAAACTTCTGACAGATTAAAACCTACTACAGAAAATAAGTCAGTTTGAGTCAAATGCTTCCTCTTCTTGAAGACATAAAGACTAACCAGATAAAAGTCTTCCCCCCTACAAGAACAGAATCATAGAATCATAAAATAGTGAGATTTCTTTTCTTTTCTGTTACTATTTATCATACACTAGTGGTATTGGAAGGGAGCTTTAAGGCCATCAAGTCCACCCCCCTGCTCCATGCAGGAATACAAATCAAAGAATATCTGCCAGGTGGATATCCAAATTTCTCCTAAATGCCTCCCATGATGAAGCACTCACAACCTTTCGAAGTAATCAGTTCCACTGTCGTATTTCTCTAAAAGTTAGGAAGTTTTTTCCTGATATTCAGCTGAAAGCTGGGTTCTCATAAATTAATCCCATTGTTGCACGTTCTGAACTCTGGGATGATTGAGAACAGACCTTGCCCCTCCTCTATAACAATAGCCTTTCAAATATTTGAAAAGTGCTATATCACCTCTCAGGGTTTTTTTTCTCCACGTCAAACATGCCCAGTTATTTCAGAATTTCCTCACAGGGCCTGGTTTCCAGCCGCTGGTCATCCTTGTCCAGTTTCCTGTACAGTGACAGAATTTTGGAACAGCTTCTGAGAAGGCCTTTGTTGGCATGCCTATAATACAGGACAGCCTTGTATGGAGAATGTAGTGCTTCAAGTAGCCTGCTACAATACTGCAGTCTTCTCTACTTTGTCTAGAAAAAAATACTATATAGTGACATTAAAAGGAGCACTTTACAGAAATTGACTCTGTAATCAATATTAGCAATATCAAAATGCTCAAGAAAGAAAACATGGTTAACCATGTCAAAAATGAAGCACTAGACTCCCCCTACCTCCTGATTTCTGAATGCACTAAGGCTGTCTTTGCTGGGAACGCTGCTCTTTCTTATTCAAACAAACAAGAAATAACTATTTTTACAATGTTGTGTGAGAGCACTAAAAAGAACCACAGGAGAAGACTGAACTG
>JAHTLZ010000015.1:14442310-14477304 GCA_023846285.1 Phrynocephalus versicolor
TATCATGAAAACTGGATACCTAGGAAATTGACATGCATACAAAGGGAACCATAAGTGTATGTATCATGTTCAATACAGTACAGTACTCCCCCCATATTGCGGTTCATATACCACGGTTGCAGTATATTGCGGGACCGCAGTATGTGGAAAAAATGGGTGGGTGGCGCTGACCCTGAGGCAAGCTGTGTGGGCCTGTTTGGGGCCTTCTGCACTTACCCCAGGCCTGGCACTGCCTCAAATGGGCCTCGGATGGGCTTCCCAGGCTTGTTACAGGCCCCAGAGGTGGCTTCCAGTGAACTAGAAGTCACTTGATTTTTCATAAGTCATTTCCATTTCGCTGGAAGCCACTTCAGGGGCCTCCCACAGGCTTCCCAGGCCTGTTAAAGGCCCCAGAAGTGACTTCTGACAGCCTGCAAGTGACTTCCGGTTCACAGGAAGCCACTTCCGGTGTCTGTAACAGGCCCTGGAAGCCCGTCGGAGGCCCATTCGAGGCAGCACCAGGCTTTGGGTAAGTGCACAAGGCCCCAAACAGGCCCTCTGGTCTTGACCCAACCTGGAGATAAAGGCATCTGCATAACACGGACTATCCTTTATCATGGGTCGGGTCAGAAATGCAACCCCCGCAATAATATTAGACAGAGATGATAGGTGGTTTGAGAGGGGTCAGGGAAGCCATTTATGTGAGCATCAAAAACCCCTCTCTCAACAGAGGTAGGGGGACTCAGGCTCAGTCTGCCACTTATCAGGCTGTGCTTTCAACAATACCCAGACAAATCAAAAATACTTCATGCTTTCACCACCAAGACCATAGCTAACGACCCATACTTGATGGGTTTCAGCACTTTAGGACATTGGTGACCATGAGGCTATTGAGACTGTTGTCTACCTAACGAGCATATTCAGGCCATTGTTCATCTTATGAGCCTATTTCAAACCAGGGTGACATGAGGTCAAAACTGACTATAAGATGGAGGACTCACACTAGCTGTATTCAGACTGATGAAGCTGTTTGGATGAGCAGTGAAATGTTTCAATCTCTCAAGAAAAAGAAGTCCAGTTGCCATGACTCAACTTCCAGAGTACTGTAACTGTAAATATAACTAAATGTGCATTTAATACCAATATTGGTCACTAGGTGGCAGATGTCTTCAACTGGCATACAGATTTTTAATCAACAGTTTGAAGTCAAAGAAAGGAATACTCTGAGGAAGAGTGTAATACAGTGGAACCTTGACTTACGTTCCACTTGACTTGCGTCATATTTGACTTGTGTCCACTAGGGGGCGGTTTGACTTGCGTCTCAGGCTCCGAGTTACGTCAGGCTCCGGAATGGGCCGGTAGCTAGACCCAGCATCCTGGATGCCGCCTCCAGACTGCTCCTGCCTTCTTTCTCTCTTCCTCTGGCGGCGGCTTCGAATGGACAAGGCGCCGCTTCTTTTGTTTGTCGGCTTGCATGTAGCTTTACAGGTGCTGAACTTTCTACTTGGATTGTGGCTCTTCCCCCTCTGCCCGCTTCCTGGTTCAGGCGGTGTTGTGTTTGCTGGATCATCGCTGCCAAGATGTGTCACAGCAAAGCCGAGATACGGACTGCCAGAACATACAATGCTTGCAAATCCTCCATCCCTCCCTCCCTCCCTCCCTCCCTCCCTCTCTCTCCCTCCCTCCCTCCCTCCCCCCCTCTCTCTCTCTGTGTGTGTGTGGGGGTGTGTGTTGGGGGTGGGGAAAATTGGGGATCTTTGTATGAAGGGATCTGGGACCTTTTCAGGCGCCCATTCCTCCTTCCCCTTCCTGTTTTGCCTCTTGTTTTAAGGAAGGCTGCAGGGAGAAGTCAGCCGAGGGTTCCCTAACTTGTGTGGGCGGGGTGGGGCGGTGGGGGTGGGGGGGTGTTGGGGGCCCTATCCTGTAGGTATGGGCTTGGGCTGCTGTTGGGCTCCCTGCTCCTCCATCCCCACGACCCCTCTTGCTTGAGTGTCTGGGATGGGGATGGTCGTGACCCAACACGCGTGAAGTCCTGGGCTCCGACCTCAGGGGGGGAGGGAAGGAGGAGGAGGAGGAAGACAGACACGTCTGTCTGTCTGTCTGTCTCTGTACCTGTTCCTCCCCCCTTCTTCTCCCCTCCCCCTTTGCAGCATGTATGAAGAGGAGAGGCTGAGGTTTTACCTTGTCTGGGGGTGTTGGGACCCTGGACCCTGTCCTTGCCGTGTGCAGGGCCAGGCTAGATGACTCGCTGGATCTCATTCTTCGACCAGGAAGAAGGCAGCCTTGCGGGTGGGTGGGTGGGTAGGGAGACTCCTTTCTTTTCAGGAGCTGAACATCTTCCTTTAATCCAATGGTTTTCAACCTGTGGGTCTAGATGTTCCTGGATTGCAACTCTCAGCTTCATCACTAGCTGAGCTGGCCAGGATTTATGGGAGTTGCAGTCCAATCCATGTTTTGGGGGGTCTTTTTTCATCATCTAGAACGGATTAATCTAGTTTCCCATTACTTTCTATGGGAAAAGTTCATTTGACTTAAGTCATGTTTGACTTATGTCTAGACCTCCAGAACGGATTAATGACGTAAGTCAAGGTTCCACTGTATAGGGTTGGCTGCTCACTCTGCTAAGCAGCAGCCTCCCCTCACTATCATGGAGTGGGCAGATACCCCCTTTACAGGGCCAAAAGGATTGATCACAACTATGTGGTTCCAATGACTAGGGCTTGACTTTGGCAGAAGTGACAAGTCTAACTTTGACAACTGTGTACTTCACTAATAAATAAATGAGATGAGACAACATTTCTAGATGTCTTTCAGTAAACATACCAGACACATTTCAGTCTCTTAGTCTTTTTTTGGCTGCTGGAATTGCTATTAACTTTTATAACTGCCACAATCAGATGTTATTTATTAATAAAACATGATTTTCTTTTGCACTTCAACTCTATTTAAAATGTTTGACTGTGTACTAGCCATAGCAAGGTGAGTGAAACGGTTATCAATCTATTGTTCTATTACTATGAATGTGTGATACTGCCATGGAAATGTTTCATATTATGCACGAAGAAACACCAAAACAATGAGCGACCATATGTTGTGGTTCTAGTATGATAAAAAAAATCAAACTTGCTGCACTTTCAGTGTTATACCAAACATTTTATTCGCAAATATGTTGGAACAACGAAATAAGTTATATTTTCAGTAACACATCAATGAAGTTATTGCTACTAGTATTGAAAATCCTCCTATCTTAACAGTTTTTAGGGTAGATTCAAACACTTTTTTCCCTATAGCAGCTTTCCATTTTCCTGCATCTCTCTGCGCTGTACCTTATCAAGGCAGGGTGAAAGAGTATCCAATTTAATATCTCTTTGCAAGGCTGGAGATTTCGTCATATCTTATGCAGCAAGGAAAGCTTCAGGGGATGGCTTAGGAGTCTAAGCATCAGTTTTTAAATACCTTGATTGGCTGGAACCATAGATCCCATCAGGGTTGACTTAGTCCTTCATGTTTCTCTGGTAGATAAACTAACTTTCATGTGGTTTATTTTGTTGGGTACTTTTGAATGAACCCTCAACAGCTGCTAAGCTTTACCTGAAAATATTGTCAAGACTTGGCCATGTTATACATGATGCTTCTAGTCTCTCGTTTGTAAATAAAAAATAATTGTAAGTATACATATGAGATAATGCTATGTGAAAAGCTTTCCTTGTCCTCCTTTCTTATAATTTAGGTAAAATATTATTTCTTTTTTTAAATACAGAATTCAAAAAATTACACAATATAAATTACAAGAAAGACAAAACATCAACATTCATTTTAATGAATTGTGAATATGGGTATACTGATACCAACCACTTTCCTTTGCTTCTGAATTGCATCTCACAAATCACATCCAATTCACTTCAAGCCAAACTGTAACAGCCTGATTCAATTTATACCTGAATAGTCCAAAGTATGTGTATGCATTTGTGTGTGTTCTAGCAGTGAAAAAACAATGGGAAAACTGAAGTGCCATCAACTATTTGCTCAATCACGAGTGAGTAGGAAACGTTCCCAACTATTTCTTCCTTCCTTCCTTCCTTCCTTCCTTCCTTCCTTCCTTCCTTCCTTCCTTTCCTCTCCAGGCAGGAGCTGCGCTGTTTAATTCTTGCCAACCTCATCCTTCCATGTCCTATATGACTGGAGAAGATGGCTCATGGCTGGCGCTTAATGAGAAAGAAGATGCTGCCTACATGTTTAATATAAAGCCCCAGAGCCCTAGGATATTAGAGAGCACATGTGGCTTTAAGATGGACTCCCAGATCCAAGGAGGGAAGCCTAGGGCTGGCCCTGAAAGAGGTTGAAAGAGGAAAGAGGACACTGCTCAGTTGCTCTATTGTTGTGTCATTGTGTCATGTCTGTGTTAAGTATTTCTTCAAATGAGTTCTGATTTCCCATGGCACATAAAATCATGAAATCTTTTAACAACCCTGGAAAGACAGTCCAGACCACAGAGGAGGAAAGCTGAGGGCCAGCACGGTGCAGGAAAAGGGGCACTGCATGCTTGCTCAATTGTTTATAGTTTTATATCATATTCAGACTTCCCCAAGTGCAAAATAAAACAAAGACGAAAAATGATCCTCAAACGACTGATTGGGAAGAAAGTTGCTTATATGCTTAACAGCACAGCAGAAATAGCAGCAATGCAAAAGACTCTAAAAACAACAGTCGTGATACAGTGGTTGCGAACCTTTGGCACTCCAGATGTTTTGGACCACGACTCCCAGAATTCCAAGCCTGTACTGCCAATGGCAAAGGACTGTGGGAGTTGTGGTCCAACACATCTGGAGTGCCAAAGGTTCACCATCACTGGTTGTGAAAAATGCCCTGTACAAGTAAGTAGCCTGCATACTGTAATTAACAACTGTTAACCGCCCAGAGACTACTTGAAGTGGTATGGGGCAGTATATAAGAAGAACACTTTAAAATAAAAATGGGGGAGGGGCAGCTTAGGTGCTGTTCCTAATATTAGCTTGCTCATACCCTGCACAATAGATTTTGACATCCATGTACATTCACATGCAAAGACACCCAGTCAGCTGGATTCTCAAGCCTAATGCAAAATGAGAGCTGCAGTTGCCAAGAACATACTGTGTAAAAGAAAATATCTAATGTAGACCCAATGAAAATCCAATTGAAAATGAAAGATGCAAGCAGTAATCTAGCATCTTTCTCTCATCCTGGTATGGTGCAAATGGTAATTAAACAAGGGATTTTATCTTGTCTATATGAACCCAGCCCACCTCAAGGTTCTGTGATTGGGGTTTCCATGAGAGCTTGGCCTTTTCACTTGTTCTTGAGCTGTCCAATTCTTTCTCATTTGGGCTTCCTTATTCTGGCACAATATTGTGTTTGTTTGGTGAGTTTCACTGCTGCAAGTGCTTCCTTCCCCCGTACTCTCAGATTTCAGGACTTTTACAAATCTGGCACTCAAATAGCTCCTGATTCAGTTTGGATACCACTTCAATCTTCCTCAATTTGCTTTGGATGGGTTTAGAAACAAAAAGAATACCTCTGCTTTAATTCATTTTCCAAATAAATTCTGAAACTAACTTCATCCTTAGTTGTACACAAACAAAATGTATGCTATTAAATAAGAAAACTCACAACAAACCAATCATCTCCTAAAATACCTTGCCACCCTCACCTAAGCATGAGATTAATAGATGCTGATGAACGCATATCAAGTATATACTTGCCCCCTCTGGAAAGGGAGGGGAGAAACCACTCTGGGACTTTGTTCTGTATACAGGAATACTTGAAAGTAAAACAGCCTATTGGATGCCAGAAGCAAAATGTTTTTTTCAGTTCACCTGCCCAATAAGGATTATTTCTAGGATTTTTGGCGGTGGTGATGGGGTGGAGAATACAATGGTACCTCTTAAGACAAATGCACCATAATACCAAAAGCTTGTAGGAAGAAAAAAAAATCGGGAATAGGCATGTATTGCATGACAAAAAAAATCCCTATAAGATGCTTCACAAGAAGAAAAACTGTTCCACGTGCACCCAGGAAAAAAAACTTGGTTATTTTTGTCTTTATTCTAGCCTCCGGAACAGATTAATCCATTCCCAATGCATTCCTATGGGAAACCGTGTTTCGTAAGACACAACCAGTTACATTTGTTTTAAGAGGTACCATTGTACTGTATTGTCATTTTCTTATCTTCAAGACCGCTTACTTGCATTATTCAGGGACATACAGGAACAGTTCTTTTGTTTTTCCATACTGCCATTATTAATCATTTTGCTATCTTGACTATGAATGCCATCTATATACAGTAGATGCCAAAATTTCTAAAACAAAATCAATATATTTTGAAACTTATTACAGAACTACTGTTTTGTTTTACAATTAAATAAAGCTTTTTAGAGCCTCAGATCATGGACTAATGGAAATGGTTGCATTTCTAGCTCAAAATAAAAGATTCAGAATCAAAGGGAAGCACATGTGCCAGAGGAATCAGAGGTCTCCCATAGGGTACACGTTACTTTTTAACATTTACACAAATGATCAATCAACATTTCCATACTCCAAGAGTTTCACGTATGCTGATAATCCTGCCTTGACAGTCCAGGGGGGAAATTCTGAGGCCACTGAGCACCAGTTAATCTCTGTTTTAGAAGATCTTTCCTTATATTTTTAAAAACAACCAGCTGAAACCAAACCCTTTAAAAACACAGGTCCGTACCTTCCATCTAAAGTAGAGATGGGCACGGAACGAACATTTTTCGTTTCCGTTACCATTTGTCGTTTCCATTACGTAACGAAATGACAAACGAAAATTGTGATGAAAATGAAACGAAACGAACAGAACCACGAAAATTGTGGTCGTTACGTTTCGTTTCCGTTAATGGTGACGCACAATGAAATGAGCTGCTTTAAATGTTAAAAAACGCCCTGGACATCCGTAAAAATGCAGTGATAATTATTTATATTGTCTGATAATACCTACCGGGGGGTTGGGGTCCTTAAAACGTTTGTTTTTGTCTTCTCCCATCGCGATGTATTTTTCTTTTCCCTTTAAAATGGATGTCGCCACCAGCCACAAAATGGAGGCAAGCCATGTGATGGGATCATGTTCAACCAATAGCATGCCCAGGTTGCAGACTGGGCGGGCAGGTCTGGCAGCCACAGAGGGCATAAAAAGCTCTGGCAGCCCCCGTCCTCCTTGCAGTCACTGGTGGGAGTTAGGGTGGGATTGCTGTCTCTGCAACTCTAGCTTCAGTCCTGCAACCTCCCTGTGTGCGTGCGTGCTGGGTACCTCTTGGTGAGTATCCTCCCCTGCCCCGCAGTGCAGTCACTCTGCGGCTGCCTTGCACCCTGGGCAACGCCCGCCGCTGCCTTTGCAGCCTCCCTGCATACCTAGTCTACACTGTGTCTCTGCCAGCATCCGTTTTTAGTGTTTTCCCTCTGGTCTGGGGTGTTGGGGGATGCCTGCGCACGGAAATGCTTTAAAAATCGTGCAAAAAGCGGGTAGAAATGACAAACGAAAAAACAAAAAATGGTAACGAATTTTTTCCAAAAATTCACGACAGAAACGAACCGAAACAGACCTCTCAACGACAAACGAAAAACTGAAACACATTTTTTGTTTCATGCCCATCTCTAATCTAAAGAACAGAGAAGGAGAGAGGAAGCTCTGAATTAGCTGTGAAGGCAAGATTTTGGAACTGCCTTATCCCAATGCATCTGAGTGTCACTCTGGATTGAACCCTGACCTACAAAAAACATGGTTTAAACATTAAAACAGAAACTTGCTGCCAGAAATAACATACTTGGGAAACTGACTGGATGAGATTGGGGTCACTGCCCCAAAACAATAAGAACAATAAATACAGTACATTTGTCCTCCTGCTACCTCACAGCAGAAGATGCTAGTACTGGATGGTACAAATCAGTACAAGGCAAAGAAATAGATGTAGCTCTTACTAAATTAAGCAAAATTACTACTGGATTCCTGAAACCAATCCTGGTTGAAAAGGCTGGTATTGCCTCCCCATACTTATGTTGAGAAGTGCTACCAAATAAAGACAAAAAATAAGGTACTGTATAAAAGAATCACAAAGTTGGAAGGTTGGTACCACCTTCCAAAGTTGGAATCACCTGCTCATTGCTGAAATATAAATCATAGGATATCTGCCAGGTGGTTGACTAAATTTCTCTTCAGTGCCTCCAGTGCTGGAGCACTCCCCACCTCTCGAAGTCACTGGTTCCACTGTCATACTGCTCTACCAGTTAAGAAGTTTTTCCTACTATTCAGCAGAAACCTGGCTTGAGCCCATTGTTGCCTGCTCTACACAAGACGGTGATCAAAAATAGACCCTGCCCCTCCTCGGTACGTCAGTCTTTCAAATATTGTATTTGAAATTTGAAAAGTGCTGTCAAATCTCCCCCTCCGTCTTCTTTTCTTGAGGCAAAATATGCCTAGTTCTTTCACTCTTTCCTCGTAGGGCTTAGTTTCCACCCCTTAATCATCCTTGTTGCTCTCCTCTGAACTCTGTCGGCATTCTTCTTGAAGTGTGGGGTCCATAATTGAGCACAGAACCCAAGATCAGGCATAACCAGTGCCAAATAGTTGGGAACTAGTACTTCTCCTTGCGGCATAGCCCTCTAAATTGCTATCTAGTTATCTCAACAAGATCAGATATTTAGAAATAATGTCACTTTCAATATTGCCATACTTGTATATATGCATGTGTGGCCATGATTCTTTTTCTTTAGGTGGTGACAGGTGCGCAGTATTCACTATCCACTGATTCAAGTGGATTTCTGTGCAGGAATGTGTATTTTCAATATATACTGCAGTTCCTCCTCCCTTTCTATTCTTTCTGTTCTTTCTGAACAATTTTTATTCCTCAATTTCTGAAAGCAGGAAGATAAAATAAAATGGGATTACTTGAATGCAGGGCAAATTTTCTGTGTATGGGGGAAATTTCAACCAATGCAGCCTTTGTGTGCTTGCAATTCATGCTCCACCATGTGTATAAAAGAAGACTTAGCAAATGGCTGAGATGACACTATTGAAGTAGCCTGATTCTCAGCAAACACAGTTTAATTATCTTAACATTTTAATTTGCTTTTAATTTTACCTATATTTCATATACATACATAGCATTTGGGTGAAAATAAATAAAGTAGTAGTAAAGAAGTAGATACATGAAGATAAATCTCTTAAGGCATTTTCTGGGGGGCAAAAATGCCAATTGTGGTGTGCAAATAATGCCACAGCAAGCTCACAGTATCAAACGGACAATCAGGAGAGGGAAGATTCAACGTATTCACCGTAGCATCTATATAGGAATTTGCAAGTAAGTAGTTCACTCAAACAGATTTACTTCTGAACACATTTAGGTGCACATAAATACTGCTGCATTTTAAAAAGATAAATAAAAAGAGGAGTGAATGCAAAAAATAGCTTCATTTTGCAGTCCTTCCCAGCTCCTGTTCTCATTTTAAATAGAACAAGCTGTTTTAAAGCAGCTGGTGACATTGCTAAGGACAGGATGTTCCAAATGCAATACACCTACAGTGGTACCTTGTATAAAGGAATTAATTCGTTCCAAATGAAATTATGTTAAGCAAATTTTCCTTTATACAAATTCCCATAGGAATGCATTGAAAGCAGAGTAATCCCATTTTATGTTGTACGGATTTTCCCCATAGGCAATTATGTTAAGCAAATTTCCCCTATCTCTGGAATTTTTTATGTTGTACAAATTTTCTGTTATACAAGCTGTCTGTTATACAAGGTACCACTGTATATGTAAACTTTTACACCTGCACAGGCCATAACTGGACAGGAAGATAGATACTAATAAACAAGCATGCTGAGGGAAATCATGCTAAAATATAGTGATAACAAATTGCCCTTTCCACATCACAGATATTGTAGATCTTTTTGGCACCTTGGAAGGAAATTCAAGAATCTGCTGTATACATGGAGCACAGTGCTTATTTCTATAGCACTTCATCATACACAAGCTACTTTTATTCGGTAGACAAACTGCCAATTCCCAAGAAAGGTAATGCCAAGGACTGCTGTAACCACAGGACGATTGCTTTAATTTCCCATGCAAGAAAAGTGATGCTCAAAGTTTTGCATCAAAAGCTTTTTCCCTATATGGAGCAAGAAGTGCCTGATGTTCAAGTTTGATTTTCAAAAGGAAGAGGCATTCATGATCACATTGTAAATATCCACTGGGTGCTGGAGTCCACTGAACAATTTCAGAAGGACTTAGTGTCCTTAGCTTTGAATATTGTCTTTAAAGTTTTTTGGAAATTTTTGTATATTCATTGTCTCCAACTTTCTACACTGTCCTTCAATGTTGTAAGCAGTCTTGAGTCCTTTCCAAGGAGAAAGGTGGGATAAAAATATGTTAAATAAATGAATAAATGAATAAATACAGCAAACTCAATGACTAGGTAGATCATCAGAAACTGTGAGTAGTTCTGAAAGAAATGAGTGTTCTTTAGCATTTGATTGTCCGGATGTGTAACATACTGTGGACAAGAAGCTACCATCAGGAAAGAACATGGAGAGACAGGATGGCTTCCATCGCCTCCTCCTTTATTGGTTTGTTGTTTCTTATCTGTTTTTATTGCTGTAAGCCGCCCAGAGTTTCCTTGGGGAAGATGGGCGGGATATAAGTTTAATAATAATTAATAAATAAATAAATAAATAAATAAATAAATAAATAAATAAATAAATAAATAAATAAATAAATAAATAAGAGGCAAGAAGTGTCACACAAAGGTGAATTTTATCTTCTTAGCTGTTCAACCCACACTCATATACCATATGGAAAGCCCGACCAGATTCAGATGAAGGAAGAGTGAAAACTGGTTGAAGAAACATCAGTCATTTTTAAGACACCATCTTACTGGCAGAACACAGCCAAGAAACAACTTTTTGTGAAAGTAGAAAAAATGAAAGACCAGAACAGCATTTCTTAACATTAAAAAGTCCAAAATCATGACTACAAAAGACATATGCAACATTAACATTGACTGTAAAGCAATTCAGATAGTCAGAAATATTGTAAATCTTGGTTCAATCATTGATTCAAATTGAGACTGTAGCCAAGAAATCAGAAGACAACCGAGACTAGGAATGGAAGTAACTAGAAAATTATAATACTGTAGTGTAAGGATATGTCACTGAGGACCAAAATACCCTGGACTGCCAGAAAGACAAACAAGGGAGTCTGAGATCAAATCATGCCCAAACTATCTTTGGAGGCAAAAAGCAGGTTCTCCTGCTTTGGGCACATCATAAGAAGGTTTCTCTGGAAGAGACAATAATGCTGGGAAAGATGAAAGGGGGCAGGTAAAGAGGAAGACCAAATATGAGATGAATTGACTCCCTAAGACAGAAGCAAGGAAGAATCAGCCCTCCAGATGTTTTATACTTAAACTCCCAGAGTTCCAGGCCTACATTACTAATTATAAAGGTCTATGCCCTAAGCACATCCGATCTCGCCTGATTTCGGAAGCTAAGCAGGGTCGGCCCTGGTTAGTACTTGGATGGGAGACCACCAGGGAATCCCAGGTGCTGTAGGTGCCTGGAGTAGGAACTGGCAAACCCCTCCAGTATTCCTGCCAAAAAAGCTCCATGGACATGGGGTCACGAAGAGTCGGTCACGACTGTAACGACACAGCACACACACATGGGAGCTGTGGTCCAAAACATCTGGAGGGCCAAAGATTCCCCACTCCTCCCCTAAAGGAGCCAGCAGGCTTTAGACTACAAGAGCTAATCAGACAGAGCTGTTGAGGACAGGACATTCTGGAGACTACTCATTCATGGGGTTGCAAAAAGTTGAGGGTGACTTGATGGCACCTAACAACAACCTACTTTATCTCCTTTTTTCCCATTTGAATCTGCATCCAAAGCCACTATTATTCTTTCTTTAAAAAGCATGGGCCTCTCTTTTAAGTCGGCAAGCACATATCCAATCCAATGTGGCATTTGGACTTCACTGTTTCTCAGACAATTAAATATTTTTTTAATCAGGAAACAGTTCTGTGAGGAACAATTACCCTGTTATATTTCCACGCATGACTGAAGTATTTGCTACCATAACATCATAAAATTAACACAAATGACATTTATGGTAAGTGTCGCTGTCATTTATTTCAACCAGTATGCCTGCTTGTTGCGTTAAAGCAGGAATCAACATGAGCGATATCTGCCGTATCTGCAATAGGGAGAAATTAGAGCTGATGAATTTCTGTTATAAGGAAAATATGGGGCAAGTTTGTTCACCACCAGATACGTTCAAAGCAATGGGCCTTTCACGCTTTTAACTCAATCGTACTTTTTTTTTAAAGAGAGAGATAATACTATGGAATGCATATTGTGTCCCAGACGTAAGAGAGGAATTGCTCCACCCACCCAGTCACAAGTCACCAGTGGTCAGAAGACAACCGAATGATGATATCTAAGGTAAATAAACTGAATATTGGGTAAAGAAACATCATATTCCCTGTTTAATTTTTTTTAGAGTATGCCCTTCTACTGGTTTCATTGCCCATGCAAGCAAGCCTGGTGAGGAAACAAGACAGAATATTCACCACAGCTGCATCCAGGCTGGGAAGCTTTCCTTCATAGAAAGCAAGGTTGGCTTCCTCCCCCCTGTCTTTCCCATTGGTAGGCAAAGACCCCCTTTGGCCAGCATTTTTCCACATTTTTCTGGACTTTTAGTGGGGAATGCTGAAGTTCATTTTGGAAATATTTATAACTGCTTCAATTTAGTGGCCTTTTATTATTGTTCTAGCTTTATACCTTTTAACAATAAGGCTTTTCGGGGGGGGGGGTTCTGCCAATAAGGCAGTTAAGTGGCAGAAGTGACGGCTGTGCTGCCCATTGCCGTCCAATATGGCTGGTGTATATTTGAGTTTGGACTGCAATGCCTATCAGAAACCATGTAAAGATCTATAAATATTTAAGTGCATCACATAATGCATAAAGGTAGAAACAAACACACTCACTATAATCATTAAGGCTCTATTCTCAGCAGGTAAGAGTGAAATTTGTTTTTCTTTTTTTTTTCTTTTTCTTTTTTCTTTTTTTTTGGGGGGGGGGGGGTTGAAGACACGCTATGAGGAATTTGTTTAAAACATATTTGGTTCCAGAAGCGTACATAATATCATGTAGAGAAAGGATTACTTTAAGAAACCTTTAACGTTATAATACTGAATATCAACATGCAGCCAAATAAACCACATTAAAATTAGTGATTCGTCATGCCATAATATACCCATTGAGCTGGCTGAATAATTTTATGTTAAAGGTATAGTTATCCCATCTGCTTCCATTTGTTCACAGAACAGAGTTTAAGAATCCCTTTAACTTATTGGCATGTTCAACGACAGTATCAGGCTATATATACTTTGCATGCATTCAAATGTCAGATCAATCGAGATCTTGCTTCAAAAGATTAACTTCTTTTATTAAGAGTCAGGACAACTGATTGGCACGGTAGCTTATTATAGAATATGGCTAACTGGACAACTTCATTCTGTTTCAAAGAGAAGTTAAATATAATGCTTTGAGATGTTTTCTATACTTGTTATAGCATCAAATCCCAGGTAACACTAAAAGCCATGCTAAACATACATATCACTGCAAAACAACCTTCCACATAAAGTTTAAAAAAAAGAAAGAAAAAAGAAGAAAAGAAACACCTGATGTGCTTTAAAAGAAAAGGGGGAAAGAAACTGACATCTTAAATAACTGCCATCACTGCTGGTATGTAGTTGTCCAGCAGAAATAGAATCTGACAACATATATAAAAATACTGTTGAGTTGCAGACCAGAAATTAGAGTCCAGTATAGGTTTATCATCTTAACTGGAGATCAGAAAACTGGCTCCTAAAGGGAAAGAAAGAACATCAATTCAATTTTTCTTAGAAAACCATTTCCTACCAACTTTGAAAACAAGAATGCCTACAGTGATCTGATTGGTTTCTTTGTGATTGTTTTGGCTCAGCTCCTTCATCCTTCCTCAGTTGGGAGGCTAAATGTTAGCCTAACCACTAGCTTCAGAGGGTTTTCTTCTTATTAACCTTCCACTTTGTGTTTCCAATTTTAGAACAGAGTAAAACTATCTTTCAGCAAATTTCACCTTCTCTTATTTGCTTCTGAGGTGAGAATACAAGTTTATTTTCACACGGGCTGTGAAAGACTTTAGTAAAGTACAGCGTACAATTGATATGCTTGGTTTTAGTTTTACAGGTGACAGGCAGTTCGCATCAGAATTGCTGCTCCAAAATTTATTTTGATTTGAATTGAGGGGACAAGAGTTGAAAACAATAAAAGTTTAAGCTTCAAAGTACAAGGACTAACATGATGGTTACAGGTAGTATGGAGATACGCTAGTAAATAAATGACCCCCTGCTATTGATTTATCCTTAGAAAGGAAATCACACCTTAGAAAGGAAATCACACAAGTCTCGGCAACAAATTGCCTCTTTGAATTGTAACATTCTGGTTGTGTTCCAGGGTGTGTGCTCAGGAATGGACCCAGCACTTTGTTAATTATTGCTAAAGAGCCGCCAGGTCTTGACATGATTTTTAATATTTTGTAGGGTTCTGGGCAGTAAGTAGCATTCTTTTTTTAACAGAAGCTGGTGACGAACATTTGTTCCACCAGGATCTGGCTTCAATTAGAGATACATTTTATCACCTTGGAATGGGACACGTATGGAAGCTAAATGCACATATGTAAAATGTTTTTATCTTATGGTTTTCTCGTATATATTGCGCCAACCTTGTTTGGGATCTTCTTTGCTATTATGCTAAAGTATGCTTTTGGAACTTCAACAGAGGGTATCTATCTCCGGACCAGATCAGATGGAAAACTCTTCAATCTCTCTAGATTGAGAGCAAAGTCTAAGGTACAGGTGAAATGTTTGCGGGATCTCCTCTTCGCTGATGATGCCGCCATTATTGCTCACTCTGCCGAAGATCTCCAACAACTCATAGATCATTTTAGTAAAGCTTCCAAAGATTTTGGGCTAGAAATCAGCCTGAAAAAAAACACAAATAATGGACCAGAATGTGCACTCTCCTCCTCGCATTACAATTTCTGCAAAAGAACTGTGAAAGTTGTCCATGACGTTGTGTATCTTGGCTCAACTATCTCAGATACACTCTCACTAGAGTCTGAACTGAATAAACGTATAGGTAAAGCGGCTACTATGTTTTCCAGACTAACAAAGAGAGTATGGTTCAATAAGAAGCTGACAGAACATACAAAGATACAGATCTATAAAGCTTGTGTACTGAGCACACTTTTGTATTGCAGCGAGTCTTGCACCATCCATGCCCGACAGGAAAGAAAGCTTAATACCTTCCATATGCGCTGTCTTAGGCGAATATTCAACATTACCTGGCACGACAAAGTTCCAAATAGCATAGTCCTGAGTCGAGCTGGAATCCCTAACATGTACACTTTATTGAAACAGTGACACCTACGCTGGCTTGGACACGTTGTGAGAATGGATGACGGCCGGATCCCAAAAGATCTTCTATATGGAGAACTAATGAAGGGAAAGCGCCCCAGAGGGAGACCACAGCCGCGGTATAAGGATATCTGTAAGAGGGACCTGAAGGCCTTGGGAATGGACCTCAACAGATGGGAAACTCTGACCTCCGATTGCACTGTCTGGAGGCAAGAGATACAGCATGGTCTACATAAATTTGAAGAGGCATTTGTCCAACAGGCAGAGGAAAAGAGGCAGGCACGGAAAGAACGAAACTCGAGGATCGGGCAAGAAACAGAACACATCTGTCCCCAGTGCGGTAGAGACTGCCATTCTCGAATTGGTCTATTTAGTCACACTAGGTGTTGTTCTTAGGATCTCTACTCCAGGCATGATACCATAGTCTTTTTAGACTGAAGGATGCCAATGATGAATATATCCAATACAGACGGCGGACATTCAGAATCTCTAGCAGAGAATCTTCCTACTAGAATATATGATTGTGCTGCTTCAGAAATTGATGGGTTCCAACAAGTCACCATTGCTGTCCTTTGTCTGGACCAAATTTAGCTTCTCTATTCTGGAGATGGAGGAGGGTAAAAGGTTTACAATCCTGAAGAAAACACAACCCTGTTTGCAGTTGACTGGATTTGCCCTGATTTGCTAATGAGCATTTAAAGCATCTGCATGTCCTCAAATTCAACAATATGCTTAAAATCATGGATAGGATCTTGAAATATGTTTTACTTCTCTACTTATGCTGAATTGCCAAGGAACAGGTGAATGGTAAGAATGGTAAGATCTGCATATTGCACCAAAAATATGGCAGGGGGAAGAGAACTTCCAAATGGACAGGAGTTTCCAAGAATATCCTTGACAGAAACTTGGGGTGGCCAAAATGAGGGCCACAACAGCTGGGCTTGTGTTGTCACAACACTTAGGAAACAGCAGCTTTTCATAATGTTAACTCCTTCCCTTCCAGCTGCTATTCACCAGGTGTCCCTACACCCACAGGCAAGTTTAAACTTCGGCCCTCCAGATGTTTTGGACTACAACTCCCACAGTCCTTTGCCATTGGAAATACAGGCTTGGAATTCTGGGAGTTGTGGTCCAAAACATCAGGAGGGCTGAAGTTTGGACATGCCTGCAACCTACAGAGAACCCAGGCCAGCAAAGATAGGCTGAAGTGGTGTATGCTACACACATCATCAAGTGCACATAGCCATGTGACAGGCAGCTATTGTTTTTAATCTGAAATTTGAAAATTTCAATTTCATACCCATTTAGCTGCTTCTACGGTCCTCTGGAATATCTTGAAAAATAAGGACCAACACAATGTTTTGGCTGCTGGTTACACCTATGACCATCCTTCATTAAGTAGAGTCAACAGGGGATGAGTATTAGCTACATTTTTGCTTGATAAACTACGTTGTTAAAGGAACATGAAGTTTGTCCTTTAACTCAACACTTCTGGTCTCTGTTGGTAAATAAAGTTTGAAGAAAAAATATATATAGAAATATGTTAATCTCTATGCCCACAAAAGTCCTTGAAAGTAATTTTAACATTTTAGCTAACACTGCTATCTTCCAAAGGGACAAGAAAATGCCTTTCTCTTTTTTATGTACCAAAATCAGACTGAGGAACCTCATTTTGTCTACCAACATTATTTTTTAGCATTCTTGCCTATATCTGTGAAACTCCAGGAATTGCTCGTTAACTAGACAGATGGAAATGAAAGAGAACTTTGGAAAGCAAAACTGCAAGAGAGATCAACTCCCTTATGCATCTTCATTTACAATTTCCCTGTTTTCTTTATTGAATTGGCTCTAGACCTGTAAAAACATCAGCTTGGCTTTAGTATTAAACAATATTCATTAAGAGTATCATCAAAGTGCATCATATAAGTAAATCAAACTCTAAATGCTCTATTTTGCAAATTTCATGGGCCACTAGGGATAATTAAAAGGGCAATTATATAAAGTTGATGCAGTTTGGAGATTCAAATGACATTTTCTGCTTTATAGCACTTGATAATCTGATTTCTCCTTACCTCCTACCTATTAGGACTATCTTCTGTACTTTTATGGTCAAGCGGCACAAACAACAACAGCCATACTTTAAAAGGCATCAGTTGCTTCGATGTGGTTCAGGTTTGCTTCACCAGTACTTGTTCTTTCTTGTACAAATCACACAGATATAAAGAACACGGCATATATGGAGCGAGATTATTACTTAAAAGTAAAAAGATAACATAAAAGAGCTGTAGCTGAATAAGCAGCAAAAGGAAGAAGAAGAAGAAGAAGAAGGTTCTGTGCTGGTGTTTACAAGGTTGGAATGCTGTTTAGATTGCCATTGTGTTCAACTACTGATGTAAAACTAGTAAACTATATTATTGGCAGTAGCAGCTCATGAAAAATACAGCAGAGAAACTGCTAGTGGCAGAAGCATTTAACTTTCTTGTTAGACCTCCTCCCCCATGTGGCACTTTAGCACCCGCAAGTTGTTTATTATGTTCTGTGCCAGGCAAAATTGATTAAATAGGGCTCTTAAGAATCAAAGTGTTATAAATTCATGGAAATACAGAAAGCAATAAATTCCATGGAATTAAAAGCTTACTAGTGCTATTAGCATTTCAGGCTGTTTTCATTGTTAATACCAAGGAACAAAAACGATACTCTTATAACACTAATCAAGCCAATACAACACAAGAATGCATAGAAATATTTTTATACAATGTCATCATTGCTTGCATTTTTTTTCCTTTTGACCTGAAATGCTCATTAATGTTTTAAGAGAAATTCTAAAAGAAAACCAATGATCTACACAAAGCACGACAATTTATACCCAGTCATCAACTGTAATATCTTTTATGACTGTTTCAAACAGATGCAAAGTCCCAGGTCACCCCTTTGTGTCAGCCTCTTTTAACAAAATGTATAAAGCTATTTTGCAATTTTCTTTTTTCTTTTTTAGTCCTAATAGCTGTATTTGGGATGCACTCATATTAAACTGGTACTCGGTAAATATTCAAGTAGCCACAATTTTATCACTGTTTTTGCCCAAGGTCATTTTGTGAGCACTACAGTCAAACTACTCAGACAGAAAAATATGAACATATGTAAGCATACCTCTCTCTCTCTCTCTCTCTCTCTCTCTCTCTCTCTCTCTCTCTCTCTGTGTGTGTGTGTGTGTGTGTGTGTGTGTGTGTGCGCGTGCACACATGTGTGTAATTCTAATTCTAAAGTAATTTAGGTTACAGAGAACAAGTAACTAATACACTTTACAAATGAGGAATTCTCTCAGCTCATTATTTGGACAGTGGAAGCCTTTATGCTTAACAAAACTGAGTGACTTCCTCTTGTTCAGTTATTCTAGATAATACTGATGATAGATAGACTATTTATTGCATAATCGACAGATCATTGCAATAGATAATATTGATGATCATCTCAGCCCCCTTACTATCAGAATATAAAGAAAAGAGAGCATATACTCATTAGAAGTCTTTTTAAGAAATTACCCCTTTATAACAAAACTTTGAACATCTTCCTTTGTATAAAGACACCACTGCAACTATTGGTAGCCAATACAGTCTGAGAGAACAAAACGAGGATATAACCTTAAAACAATAACCTAAAACATTATCAAGGCCTCTTTCTAATTTCTGAGCAAAAGGCTAATTAATTTTAGCATCAGGATTCGGCTAACAGTTATGATTTAAAATGGCAGCTAATATTTGAATCCAGAAATAAACATATTTTGCCTGTCACAACACACTTTGTGTGTACATTTGTAAGTGAAATTACTATCCATATGAGTTTGGAGAAAGAAAGAACTGAATAAGATGCTGTATATAAAGGCTGGTGAATATACTGTTAAAAGATAAACAGGTTCTGTAAGGTACCTGTAAGGTATGAAATTGTTAGAGTAGACTTAGGAGGTCTGAATTCCAAAATGCTACATAAAATGTATATTCTTTGGAGATTTTTCACAAATCGTAAACTAGATATAGAGCAAGAATTATTTAAAGGCATATGCAATGACTAATCAAGATATTTTGCATTCTAAACTTCCATGATTTACAAGTTTATTCACCACCAGGTCAATGGTATTTCATACATCATTGACCTGATGACATGTTAGTGAACTTAGTTATCTCTCCTCTCATGGATGAGAAAACAGCTCTGAACATAAACGCCTACTGACAATAATTATAATCTTACCTTAGCAATAATTCAAAGCAAATACAAACCAGAATATTTATTTATTTATTTACATAATTTTTCACTCCCCAGTCCCCACTACCAAATCATCTCTGGGCAGCAAACTATCAAACTTTTTGCTTTCATGGCCAGGATCTGATAGTTGTTGTGAGTTTTTTGGGCTGTTTGGCTGCGTTCTGGATTTTTTTCTTCTTGACGTTTCGCCAGACTCTGTGGCTGGCATCTTCAGAGGGCAAGGAGCTCAGGGAACTAGGAGTGACTCTATACTGTTCTGGAGTAAACTTCCAGAACACGGCCAAACAGCCCCAAAACCATCAATCAACAAGGGCTTATCCACCAAACCATGCCCCCTCTTATTGTGTTTACATTTTGCCAATTGAAAACCTGTATCTGCCAAATGATCAACAGTGTGATCACCAAATCAAATTGAGGAAAGTTTGTGAATACCAGTACTAATAATTTATATATTTACCTACATCAGGGTACATTCCGATAAAATCAATAATATACAAACATGCAAAACAACATTTAACCACAAGATTTAAGAGCAGCTCGACTTATGAGCAGACAACTGTTAGCGTTTTAACTGCTGCCTTACAAATTTTAGATATGGTCTACTCAACTTACAATTTTTTTTTTCATTTTTTAAACTTATTTTTTCATATTTTTAGATAGGTGCCCCGACTTAAGAGTAGTTCGACTTAAGAGCATGCATTCGGAACGGATTAAATTTGTAAGCTGAGGTACCACTGTATGTATATAATTGTATGTATGATGTATGTACATCAACATAAAACTCAAACTAAGCAATGATATAAAAATTCCAACGGCTAAAAATAACCCCTAAAGAGTTAAAATAAAATACTATACAAATAAAATCACTGATCTTTTCTTAAACCCAACAACCTATGGCCCCAAACTTAACAAACCTCATCAATTTTTAATAGCTCTGGTTCATGGGAAGGTGCTGGGGAAGAGAAGCCAAGTGGAGGAATTTGACGCCTTAGTTCAAGGGACAAAGTTTGGAATATGTGAATCTTGGTGAACTACCACTGCTTTGTGTGAAAAACACATTGATCTATGGATGCACAAGACCCCAGGTTTCAAACCAGAATGAATGAAATATGAAATTTATTAACAATTTTAGCTTTGTGTTTTTGGTATGTTACACAAATGGATGTGGCATATAAATTAGATTAAATTAAATTCAAATTAAGATTAGAAAGTATGAGTTACTTTCACTTCTTCTTCACATACTTCCATATCTCCTCCCAAGAGGGCAGGCAGACTTTTGTATCTAAGAGAAAGCTGTATAATGTAAAAATAAATATAAGAAAGCTTTAAAACCACATAAGCTGCTAGTATATCTATGCTAATATAAAATAGATCATGTTCCGCCTCTTTGTAGTCTCTTGAGGTACTTGATCTCAAATTGGGTTCATGTGTGCATTTACATATACACACACAAACATACCCCGAAAACAGTAGAATCTACATGTGGAATGATTTTTTTCCATCATGTGTAAAAGTTGTTTTCTAAAAATGTATAAAAGAAACAAGTTCAATCATATATCTGGGACACAGTGGCATCATGTCACCACCAATGGCTTGAACATGCTGTAATCATGTTGCCACTAATGTATCTAGTTAAACACTAAGGGAAATCTAATAGAAACCTAACAGAAATCTGTCTGGTAAATTCATGTGCTCCTATTGAAAAGAACTAGAATTTTATTCATAACAGCAGCAAACTCCACCATCACTGACCTGATGACATTCCTCATACCAAAAATATTAATGATCTATGAAAATAAGAAAAAAACCTTAGTTTTACGCAAAATAGAAATTTATCTGTTAAAAAAACCTAAAATGTGCATTATTTTGAACAATCAGCCATACTCATACCCACATAAAAGATGAAAACATAACTAACAAAATTTCACACACACACACACACACACACAGAGAGAGAGAGAGAGAGAGAGAGAGAGACTACAAAGTTTTCCTTCTGGAAACAGGCAAAGACCTTTCTCTTCAGGAAAGCTTTCCCTGAATGATGGACTACCATGTGTATTTTATATGAATCTATAGGTTCACATAAACTTTGTGTTTATAACTACTTATAACTTTGTAGCTTTAATGTAATGTTGTCTATTAGTGCTATAAGATGTCCCTCAATTCCTTGTTCTCAAATACTTGAACATTTCTTAGTTGTACTGGACTGTATTTTAACCCTCATTACTGTAAGCTGCCTTGGATCCTTTACCAAGGAGAAAGGCGGGGTAAAAATACTCTAAAATAAAATAAATAAATAATAAAACAAATCTCATTGTGTCCAGGGTTAGTGTACTTCCCTTCCCCTTTCCTTGTCTGATGTAGCTACAAAAAGTTGTCTATTTCCTGTTTCAAACTAACCATTATTTTCCATGATGTGGGGGAGAAAGAGGGGGAGAAGAACTGTGGTTTGTTCAACTGTGGATTGTTTGAATAAGTGCGTTTATACACGACCCCTAAACTTCGCCGCAAATGGCTGCAAGCTCCAGAGCTTAAAAATGTTTCCCCACCAGCTCCGGAGTTTGCAGACAATTAAGTGCGACCCCACCCACCTAAGCGCGACCCAGCGCACTTTTCTTGTACCTGCTCTTGGGAGGTGAAAAATATTTGATGCGGATGTGCTGGGCTCTCCTCGCTTCTTTTTGTTTTTGTTTTTTGCCTCCCGCCCCTTTAAGAGGAACCAGGAAGTGACCGGGGCTCCCTGGCAGCTTCCACCAGTACCGGGAGGTAAGGCTTTATTCTTTTGTCCCTTTTTTTCCTCCCTCCCCTCACGCAGCCAGCAGCCAGGAAGTACGGAGGGGTGGAGACACACAAAGAGCGACAAACCCCTAAGATCTCTGGTCCGAATTTAAGGGGTCAGCGGATCTTAGGGGTCATGCAAAAGCGCCCTAAGTCGTCATATCTAGCGAAGAAAACATGAACAAGCAAGCTCGTTTACAAAGCACAAAACTATAATTGTTTTGTCAAAACTGGGCTATTTCACATATGAATTTAGAAATCGGCTCTCTTTCTGCTATAAAACAGATACTTAAGATTTTATGCTGTGGGTTGTGACCTTAAAATTTCAACCTGCCCAAAGCCGCACTGGTTGGCTCTACTTGCAGCATACAAGGAGGAACTGAACTCCCAACCATTGGCTCCACAAACAGCTCCTTAAACCACTGGGTTGTTTTTGTTTTCCAATGACTCAGACTTGACTTATAACTCAGAACCAACTCACCTCTACCTTTTTTTCCCCTAGATAAAAGACCATGTTTTTAAAAGGACTCAGACCTGGGTATGGGCCTCAGGACTTGGTACAAAGGACTCAGACTTGACACTTGGTACCAATGTGTTTTATTACTATTATTATTAAGTTTATTGTTGTTGTTTTCTCTCCGTTCTTTTATTCTCATTCTATTATTGTAAACCACCCGGAGTTCTGGTTATAAGATAGGCAGCAAATAAATAAATAAATACTTAGAACTCAGACCCAAAGAGTTACCAATATCCCAGTACCATGTTAAATGTATAGTAATTGTTTGATGCACTTGATAATCTCAAGAAGAGAGGGATGTGGAAGAGAATTAAAATATGTAAGGCAGTCTTCCGAGTAAGTATTTAAGACACTTGCATACTGATGATGGGAGAATTCATCACGCCACCACATGAGGCAGGACTCACCAGTTGATCAATCTTAATCTATATCCCTCATAAACATTACCAATCTATTTTTCATGAAATCTATACTCATTGTAGTTTGAAAATTACATTATCCTTCTAGTTTCAGAGGAAGATGTATAAAAGTGGTCAAATAAGGAAGTTGTAATAGAGTAGCAAGAAAATAACAGCAATGATAAACACGTAAGGTACAGTACTGCACATGTGACCACACTAAAAGTTTGTAACGACCAAACAGCATCATATTCCTGTCTGTACTGTTCATTAATGATCAAAAGCTTTTTGTGCTTTCTACCATGGAACCTTCACATTTCTCTCAATCACCTTCCTGGTAGTTACTGGCTGCAATGTTCCATAAGTTAAGTGGCTCTGGCCTCTACAAGAAATGCCCTCCTCAGGCTTTTGGGCAAAAAGACTGTGGAAAAGAAAACCTGGTGCTGATCCAGGGACACGGTAAGCCTCACCGCCATACCACTGGAAGGAAGGAAGATCTGGCATGTCGTTCACTAAGATCAACAGAGGTATTGGTAAAGACATTTGGATGAATATGCCTTCAGCATTTCCATTATCAAGAGCTATGGTAAAATGGAGTACCCATCACAATGACAATCTAACCCTGCTTTGCTGAGCATATCTACTGTTCCCTCTACTGACATTTGTAATAAATACAGGAGGTTCTGCCTTGCTTTTCGGTGGGCAGGAAGAGACCAGGACTTGTATGTGCAATTACACCCAACCACCCCTACAATAACAGGCTTTCATGCCTACATGTACATGCTTTCAGGCTTTGTACCTAAATAGAACACTATTATAGTAGGATTCCCATAGCCTCACATGGTTGCCGGCGGTGCCGGTGGCAGCAGCCTACACAATGGCTGGCTGGCCAGCCCGCCCAGCCCCACAAACTTCCCGGCGGTGTCAGTGTTGGCGGAAGATTTTAAAAAAAAATGGGGTGAAGGAGGGGGAGGAAGGGGCAGGCCAGCCAGCCACGGGCCACTCAGAATGGCCTGACGGGCCGGATTTGCGCCCCCCCCCCGGGGCCGGACTTTGGGCAGGCCTGCTCTAAAAGGTTTGCCATTACTGCTCTAGATAATAGAGAACATAAGGTGGGGAGAGAATGTGGTAAAGGGGGGGAGGAATCACATTCATTACCAAATGTGGCAACTGGAGGGCAGCAGAGACCATGTTATGTATTCTTCACTGACAAGCATTCACAGCACGATTTCTGACTCCCTCTATTGGCTGGTTCTGGTAATACATGTGAAAAGAGTTTCATCTGGATTTTTTTTTCTTTTAGTATTTAGCATAGAATCAATCATTAGTGAAGTTGGAAGGAGGCTATAAGGTCATCAAGTCCACCCCCCACACACACACACTACATGCAGGAATACAAATTAATGGATATGTGCCAGGTGATTGTCTAAAAAGAGACACTCACCATCTCTTGAAGTCACTGGCTCCACTGTCATACTGCTCTAACATTCAGGAAGCTTTTTCCTGGGATTTTAATATTTTTAGATTGAGAATATGTCAGTGATTCCATGGATGTACTAGCTTTAATACAACTCATATTCTCTCTTGAAAAGTCTGAAAATGGTAGGTTGTGGATTCTTCTATTCATTCTCAATTCCATAGATTACCGAGTGCAGAAGCTGGAAATGCAACCTGTCACCAACTAGTAAAATAAAATCATAAAAAGTTTACAGTGCTAGGGTTGATTTACAATGAATACATCCAATATATCATCACTCACTGTCAATTGATGCTGCTAACAAACAAGTCTTTAATTTTGCTACTATTCTACAGAAAATAATAGAAAACAATTGGGAACTAAATCTTTTATTCACTTTTAGCAATGCTATGGAGTGTTTGGTTGTAAGCATCAATTTGCAGGAACAAGGGCTTGATGTATTAAATTATTTTGCAAACATAAACATTCCAGACATCCCATGATGGAATCCAATGTAGAATTGGTAAAATAAATAAACAGAAAGCACAGGATGTCAGGGTGAAACATGTTAGCTATACTTAGAAGGTTAATCAAGCTGGCAACCTCACTTTTATTTGATAGAACACAGACCCTAAGCTAAGTTTAACCTATAAGAAAATAACAGTACATTTAATGCTTTTCCACCCATTGTTTAATTTTCTGCAGGCAGTACACTAAAATGTTCAAGTAGCAATTTACTGTAAACTTTTCTTTACTCATTGTATACAAGAGAGAAGAAGAAAAGCAGAAACAGCCCTGAAAACAGGCAAGAATCACCAATGGACAATGGTATATTATATAGCTGTATTAAACATATTGAAGTTCTTTACAATCACTTGAAATAAATACTGCATAATTATGGATAAATGGCCTTTTGCTGTGATTTATGCTTCTCATCTTCATCTGTTCATACTTTAGTTGTATCAGACCATAGCACAATATTTTTTTTTACATCTTATTACTCAGAAGCCAATTCGAAATATACACTTATATAATGCCTTTTATGAAAACCACTAGTATTAATTTCAGGATCCTCGTGTAATACAAAGTAACAACCTCTTATTGGCTTCTTGTAAGCCAGTTGTATGAATCTGCATGCAGCCTTTATGCTCCCATACAAGGATGCCTGATAAACAAATCAGAAATCCTGGCACGTTACTCACTTTACAAGCTGAGATTGCAAAATAGGTTCTGTTCTTTACATACAAATCCTGGCTTGTTTCAGTTTCCTGGCCAATGTAGTAGAGAGGAGCCAAGCATTAATGAATGAATTATTCTGTCACAATAAGCCTAGTTTGTAAAGAATCCAGATTTAAAATTATGTGAGACTGTAACCTAGGAATTCTCGCTTCACCCGAGTCCTCAGCAGAAAAGAGGAATTCTAAACTCTGTCAATAGTAGTTCCATGGAAATGAAGGATTGGAACACTGACTGTTACAGTCATAAATGTTTCTTTTTCTTTGCTATTTGTTCCCAGATAAAACTTTAGAAAATAGACAAAACATACTTTGGATTAATTATATGTAAAGTGATAATCATTAAATTAGAAGTAAATGAAATTATTTAATGATGCAATGCATATTCTTGCTCATTCTCCATGAAAAAGCTGGCAACTACTACAATATTTTATATATGTTCATCAGACCAAAAAGACTAATGTCTTTCTCTATTCACTGCAGTATGGTCTAAAATAGGTGTTTTTCATGAAAAAAAGAAAAGATCTCATGTTTTTCAACCAAAATCTTGTATTTTCCATTATAAATTATCTTGTGAATTTAAAATAAACACTGAATTTTGCACAGGATATCATTTTGAATTTTGTTTTCAAACCCCTGCAAAACAAGGAGTAGAAGAGGAGGACGACAACGACGACAGAAAAGATGGGGGCAATCTAGCCTCCTTTGGGAGAGACTTCCAGAATCTAGGGGAGGCTGTAGCAGGACCACTAGAATAGCAATTCTGGGGATACATTTCTATATGCAACCGCAACTGCTACCCTTACCATTCTAGATCCATATAATTAGTTTTAAACAGATTAGCCAAACCCTATAAAAATCCTAAATTGGAGTCATCTTAAAACAATCCTAATAAGGCTTCCAAGACAAATGAAATATTTAAGAAGTGGATTTACCAGTTCCATGTTCCCAGTCAGTTTCCTTGGCTGAGTGGGGATTCAGATCCAGGCCTATTGACTCTATTCTGCCCACTACATCACACTGGGTATTTAAAGGGGATATGTTTCTGAGTAAAAGCCCAAGGTCAGCATTGATGGAGGGGGAATTCTGGGAGTTTTAGGTCAAAGAAACAAGCTCCCTCCCACCCGCTGTGGCCCTAACACTCCATAATGGGAGACTCTCCTTCAGTATACCACCTTTTCTTCCTTTCTCACTGAAGGCCATGGCAGGGTTCCAAGTGACATACTACACCTGCTCTGTGGGCTGACTGGTGACACATTCTGATCTGCCAAAATGCTTCGCTCTGCAAATAGGTCCAAATAGGTCCTTCAGAATTCTCAGAGGTTATCTTTCTGCAGGGTGGTGGGAGGGCTTAAAAGAATAGCATTTAAAATAATCATAACCAAAAAAACTATACCCAGACGACTCCAAATTTCTCAGAGAGCAAGAGCAGGCTTTCTGCAACATTCATGCAAAATCTGTTGTTGATCCAAGGACCAGTTTCACAGTTACACTTCTGGTGTTTTTGTTTGGGGCACTCCTATTTTTGATTTGCCTTACAGAATGTTAAATACTGCTTAACCACAATATATAGGTGCCCTGCCAGACACCAATAATCAAGTTAAGGTTTCATTCTGGGAGGCAGTAATCACTTTTCCTCTGTTTCTCTTACAAGGATCATTTTCAGGTAGCTACTACTGTCATGAAATTCTTGCCTATATATAAGAGTGGGTCCCTTATTTATGGACACACTTTCTGTTTAATAACATATGACACACTACTGATGGAGAAGCGAAACACGTGAGTGCCATCAGCCACTTAGACCCTGACAATCTCTTTCTTAAAAAATACTGCATAAGAACATACTTAGGGGACAGAAGCCTGGTGGTGGCAGTGGTGAAAGGAATACAGTACCAAAAACTATGCAGACAATTAATCAATCCATATATTAAATAAGTAGCCAGATCATCACTATAAACTGCTTAAACATAGAAGATTAACAGTTGCTTTATCAGAAAAAAGAAACTATTTCTTCTCACCAGATTATTTTGTAAACAAAACACTTTCAAGACTGTCTCAATTCAGTGAACCCTACTCCCCATATCTATGCAGAATGAAAATCACACACCAAACACACCCTAGACAAATATGACTCAGGGTAACTTTTACAGTTGAGAAAATATTCTTTGAAGAGTGTCAAAAGGTCTAAAATTATAGGTCCTTTGTTCCCAAGCTACCACACCTGAGGCAATACAATATACATACTGATATTTTGTATTTAATGTACAGAAAGGTTAAGGAAGACATAAGAAAAGTGAAGTAAACAGAAGAAATATGATGATTAACTAGAGCAAATAATAACCAATACAAAACTCTCTGGTAGATCTTTGAAGTTTTTAGTGCCCCATTACAGTAGTTCATATCAACAAGATTTGTTCAAAGAGTTCTAAATCAAAAATTTTAAATGTTCTTTAGAAATCTTTCTGATCCAGCTGCTTTATAAAAAGTCTGTTTTATATATCTAACCTTCACAGCATATACCTTGTTCAGTGACACAGATGCTCTGCACTTGCTATCTTATATAATTTTTAAAATGTGTGGTTAATGTTTTCATCCCTTTTAACCAATTTTATATGATTTTAACCCTTAAAAGTTGGAAACCACTGGTTTAGGGAGTCAGCCATTCTCATATTTGGTCTTCCTCTTTTTCTGCTACGTTCAATCTTTTCCAGAATTATCTTTTGCCAGAGAATCCTGCCTTCCCATTATGTGCTCAACATAGGACAGCCTCAAACATTTTTTTTTGCTTCCAGAGATATTTCAGGAACAATTTGATCTAGGATTCGTGTGTTCATCTTTCTGGCAAGCTAAGATATCCACAAAGCTCCCTATCAGCACCACATTTCAAATAATAACAATAATAATATTTTTTCCCGGTCAGCTTTCTTAATGGTCCAGCTTTCACAACCATACATGGTAATCTATAATGTAAGAGTATGTAGCATGTCATAATCAGAATAGGTCAATTAGATCTGAAGGGATCTAGTGAGTAAACTCCTCCATAAGCACCACTGATTGCTACTAAGTAATTGCATACTAGGTTGCACCACACCTACTCTGGTACAATTTTGTATGGTGTATTTCAGCCAATGTTAATGTGACTGTGGATAAATACCTACATTCTTCTTGTATGGTGCTCCACTAGCTATTTCAAAATCAGTGTCACATGATCTGCATTTTCATCTTCCTACCTCTTGCCTTTCTTCTCTATGGTGCTGCAAATCACACTGGCTGCTAGGCTTAGTCCAATTAAAAGTGTCTGTCAACAAAAGTCAGATCCCCCTATTTGTCCCATCCTTGAAACAAACATTATCATACAGTTCTTAGTTAATCAAAATTTTCTGCAGGAACAGAGTATGCATTGAGAAGGATCAGGCTACTATGTCATTACAATGGCACAAGGTGAGTTGGAACTGATTGTTGTCCACTGCTGAAATCCTGTTGGCTTTATTACATACCTGGAGAGCAAAGGTGTCACATACACTTGCATCTAACCACATTAATGAATCCCCACTGGGATTCTTGTGCACACACCAAGCTAGCATATACATGCACCCCTGAGAATCACAGTGGCAGCTTGTTAATTGCCAGCTAGAAGTAACTGAATACTATGCCTTTTGCTTTCCACCTCCTTAACACAACGATAAGAATTCAGTCATTCAGACACAGACAAGCTAGGAGGTGCTGCACATCCCTCTTACTAAGCATGCTCCTATATACATCTGTGCATTTTCTAGAAAGCCAGCACTCTAATTCTGATATTTTTACTTTGGAAATACATGCCGGTGGGATTTAATTACATGTAAGTGATTTACAAAGAAAATGTATTGAACTGATTTTTATCAGCATAATTCAATATTGCACATTTTAAAATCAGCTTGGTTTCAACAGAAGAATTGTGCATATACTGTGATATATCCCTCTGCTATCAGTTAGCATCCCAAAATGCTTCACATTATTTGACGAGACAGCACTTTACATATTATAACTAGTTCAATAATGTGCTTGTCGCTTAAGTTGTGAGTGTAAATCAAGTGAATACTCTGCTATTACTCTTATGTCTGAGCAGCAGTGCATTTGTGAGATTAATGGGCCTCAACTGTATAAAAGAAATGCTGCTCTGTCCCAACAAGTTGGAAACAACTTATAGAGACCCTAATAGGGCTTTTAGGATTAATGAGTGGTTTTACCAATTTCACACCTCCAGCGAGGTTCCAAGGGCAAACAGGGATTCAAACCCAAAGTTTAGCTATCACTCTATCCCCTACTCTACACTGGGTATCCATTAGGTAAATAAATAAATCATGGGGCTAACATGTACATCTTCAAAACTGTCACAGGACTTTAAATGACGTTGTTCCTGTCTTTATGTGAATGATCTGTTTTGCTTTTAGAACCGAGAAGGCTTCAATTTATGAAAACATGCCAAAGGAATTAGAAGTGCAAAATTACTATTGTAGTGAATAATCTGGTCACTGATACACAAGGATGCACCCAAAATTAATCAATCAAAGCAGTGGAGCCTGATCACAATCAAACAAATCTTTATTTTTCTTATTTCGACAGCACTTTTCAACTGGGAGTTCCACCACCATTTCCGTTACAGACTCCTACTCCTTTGAGTTTATTGTCTTGGTGCTTTACATTTTTAACAGGATTAAAGTGACTGTAATTTTCTAGTCAAGTGCAAGTTATTCTATGGCATATATGACTTATTTTATTTCCTTTAAAAAGTAGGACGAACAATTTTGCTCACAGTTAAATTACAATTCAAAGGAAAAGCCAAGGAAGAATAACAGTGATCATCCAGACCAACCTGCAAAATGTTCTACATGATCCAATTTCACCCAATTTAATAGCATCTATTCTCCTGTAGAAGACAAGTGTTATCTTACAAAATAAACTGATTCATTCTGTCCGGCTGACAGGCACAGTTTTCATGTTTACAGCTCTAAACACCTTAAGGAATATGGTCTCCATTATCTACAGACCTGGACTCTAAGGTCAGTGATGGTCAATTAAGGTCCTAATGACTAATTAAATAGCATATCAAGAGAGCCATTTCTCATGCATACAAGATTACTGCAAAACTAGAAGTGATGGGAACCACTTGTTTTCAGAAAAGAAGATATGTGGTTTTCTCCTCAAATTGCACTATTTTTGTGGTTCCCTCTGTATATTTTATAATTAACTGCATCAGATCACTAAAGATCACTAAACTGCATCAGATCACTAAAGATCACTAAAGATCATTGGATGAAAGATCACTAAACTATCTGTCTACCTATCTATAGATGAATATTCGAATATATCAGAATGTATATCAGGGTCCCGCCATACCTGGTCTCCGGCGACCATGCTCCATGGTGAGCAATAGGAAATGTTATTATCAGAGTCGCCGGGCTGATAGTCATAGATGTATTGAGTTTTAAATTGTTTTATTATATGTTTATTGTGTACTTATTTGTTATTTTGTGCTGGCGTATGCTCGCTTTATGTTAGCCGCTTAGAGTACCTGTGGTAGATAAGCGGGATATAAATACAAAAATAAAAAATAAAAAAAAGATCAAAATATCACATTTCATGGTAGCCATTTGTAAATGCTTAAGTTAGTTAGCAGGAGACAGTACATTAAACAAACTAAAGCAAGGAAAAGGTAAGCATACCCATATCTCTAACTGTGATGTACAGAGATTAGGTAAATTCTTGATACAAGACTGCTTTAGAGATGAGGTTACCCTGATGAATTTCTTTTTAGAAAAACAAAGGAACAAAAAAAAGGGAACCCATACAAGTCTGTATTAAATCCACTGTATGTTCCTGATAGCAGGGAACATTTTTTTTTTAGGCTTTAAGCGATTATGTAGAATGTTGTAATATAAAAAATATTAAAATATCATATGAACAACCTCAGCCTCAAGTGTAACTTGAATATAGCAGAGTGCTATATACCATTAATGAGACCTCCAGGACTAAGGATGGCCACTAATATGTTCCCTTTCATCTTTTTTTTATACTTTTATATTGTTATTCCAGTTTGATGCTTTTGTTCTTAATTTATTTTATGCCATTAAAGGTCTCTTGGCTTGACTTGGCTTGAATATTCAGACATTATAAACTTGAAATGAAGTAGAGTTTCAAGTTATGTCCACGTTCCACTGAAATCCTTATGAAAGAATTACTTTAGCTTCTGGATGGAAGTAGTCTTGGGCTTCAAAATTTCCTCAAAGCTATCAGAAATGCTTCCTCTGTTGAAGAAAGATCCCCCTTTTAGATACAGCACACTGGGCTGCAGCAAACATTCCTATGGAGGTTCCTCCCAATCCAAGACCAGTTTGGAGAGAACATAAGAACATAAGAAGAGCCATGCTGGATCAGGCCAAAACCCCATCTAGTCCAGCTTCCTGTATCTCACAGTGGCCCCACCAAATGCGTCCAGGAGCTCACAAGACTAGATATCTGTCTCCTGATACCACTCCCCTGCATCTGGCCCTTGAAGTACCCTGGTTTTAATCCTGGAGATTAAACATCTCCATCATGGTTAGTAACCTGTGATGGACTTTTCCTCCAGGAATCTGTCTAATCCCCTTTTGAAGGCATTCAGGCCAGATGTCATCACCTCATCCTATGGCAGGGAGTTCCACAGACTAACAACGTGCTGGACAAAAATATATATTTTATTTTGACTGTTCTCACTCTCCCAGCCCTCAATTTGAGTGGATATCCCCTAGTTCTGGTATTTTGTGAAAGGGAGAAGAACACCCCTCTATCCACTTTACTCCTGCCCTGTATTATTTTGTACATCTCAATCATATCCCCCCTCATGTACCTTTCACCAGACTAAATAGCCCAAAATGTTTTAGCCTTTACTCATAAGGGTGGTTACGTAAAGGAACATGGAAGGAATGTAAATTAGGCTTTCCTGAAGCTGACAGACCACTTAATGTCCTGTAATCAAAGACAGATCAAAACTGTGGTTTCAAAAATAGTGTGTTTATTCCACTACTAAAACTTCAAAATCCTTGAAAACAATATAAAGGTAGGGAAATAAATAGAAAGTAAGTTACAAGAATTCTCCTTTACCTGGAATGAAAACTAATCTAATGAGGGTTTTCCCCCTTTTTTATTATACTGTTTTTTAACTTGTGTTTTTATCTTGTGAACCACCTAGAGTTCCTGTAGAAAGATAGTGTAGTATATAAATGAAACTAATAAATAGTAAATAAATAAATAATCTCAAGCATTACTAATTTCACATACCCAAATATGCTCAAAATTCTCGAGCTAAAAATTCTTAAGCAGATGTTAGAAAAGTTACATTTAGGACTACAGGATCTTTCCAATCCCAGTTTTTAAACAATAAAGACACCAACCTACCAGATTACAACTCCAACTTTAAATGCACCTACTAGAAGTGCAGTCCCTGTATTATCAATTCACTTGCAGTAAAAATCCTTTGAATTTTAGCCTAATGCTGCAATTCCATGTGAACCACTGGTCACAGCAAGTTCCAAAGAACCTTATGAGCCATATGTCTGTACTGTATTCCATAAGCCCCCTCTCCAACCAGCCTCTGCTGAAATGGATTCTAGCCTTAGGATGTGGTCTGACTACACAAAGCCCATAAAAAGCTTCTAACGAAATTGGTCTTTCAAGGAAAAGGAATCTACAAAGTTTCAAATAACTTGCCAAACCAAATCACCATCATGCCTCGTAAATATAGCATATACTTGGGTTACAATGCACTTGTATGCTGCTAAATTTTCCAAGACTTCTTTCTGAATTGCGATGCATATAACTGAGCTATAAGGTTCCATTCCTGAATGTACCTATTGAACAAATAGCACCATCGAACACAGAGGAACTTTCTTCTGAGTAAACATGTGCCTGATTCCACAGTACAAAGACTATGATTTAACCACAACCACCAGCATAATCTTCTAATTTTATTATTTATTTTGCCTTAAGTGCCCTGGTGCTTCCAGGTTTATGTGTTCACTGGGTTCAATCTGAGGTTGTTTATGAGATACATTTCAGCCTAGTATGCATATTCACAGGCAAACAGGGCAGCAAAGCAGAATACCACATCCATGCATTTGCTTCATTCCATCAAGAGCCAATTTATTTACCTTTCTAGTGGCTTCTGTCAAGTAATCTTCGGGTTCAGCTGATCAAAAAGGCCAGTCTTCTCACCCTGAAGAGGAAAGAGGTTATCACTGTGTTACTAACTGAACAGAGCTGGGGAAAAATCTCAGTGGCACTGTATTTACAAGGACAACAGTAAATAAAACAACAAGTGAATCTAATCATATTTAATAGTGAATGACTTGCAGTGCAATCTAATAAAAATAATCAAGTCACAGGACAGTCAGTTATCAGAACCAGCCATGGTAAAGCTCAGTTTAACAAACAAAATCTGCTCATTGGCGGTAAACAAAAACTCCAGAGATGACACCCACAGTCCTCTAACAAAAACTTTCTTAATCTTTATGTCAATTCAGTTATTTTCTCTTTGAATAATGCATAACTCAGAGGTCTTTGTTCTCAGAGATTGGGTAAGTTTCAGTTCAACATACCTATTGATCCTAATTCTTTTAAGGCTTATGTTATTGTCACACTCCTTGTTCTCATTGTTCATTTAAAAAACAAAAAGCAGAGAGAGAGATAATCTTAGCAAATGCCTTGTATCTCTAAAGAAAAATAGCCACACCATATAAGTTCCACGCAACCCAGTCCCATAGATACATACACACAAATGTGCACACAAACCCTCACAAACACACACACACACACACACACACACACACACACACACACACACACA
>JAHTLZ010000015.1:14477344-14497742 GCA_023846285.1 Phrynocephalus versicolor
AATCCCTTAATATGATAGGCAATCTCTTTGTGAAATAAGAAACATTTCGTGGTAGAAGTGGGGGAAAGTGCTTAGTCTACAAAGAGATCAAAAAGCAAATGCTAATATGGGGCCAAATACAATTGTTGGTCTTAATTATACCTAGTCAATAATTATGTAACTTCCAAAGATTATATGATCCTAACCTACTGGGTCTTCAGATGGAATTAAACCTCAGAAGGAATACTAGGGCAAAGAACTAAAAATACTGCTAAGGCTGCACTTCTGTGTTCATGGAAACATTTCCTCCAGGCCATATGATAAATCTGAAATTTCACAATCGCTGATTTCACCAATAAAGGGGAAGGTTTATTTATTACTAAATAAATAATTCTAGATACCACTTTGGTGCAACACCAGAACAATATTTAGTGCAATAAATGTACATGTGGAACATCAGCACTATGAAATATTATAAAACATGGACAAAAAGCCTCATGATTTGTGTCCTATCTAAATGTCATATCTGATTTACATCAGCAGAATGAAGAATTCTATCCATCCTTGAACTACCAACTTAACCATCTTGAAAATCTTTCATTATTCATGTTACTTAAAATTACAGATTTACATATTCACTTAATATATATCTCTGTGAAGATTCTCACCCATACAGGTGAGTTTATCTGGAAGATGAGTCATGGTAAATGGACTTCTTTTCTTGAGAGACTGAAACATTTCACTACTCATATAAGCAGTTTCGTCAGTCTGATTGACAAAGCTGGTTGCATGAGTAGAGAGAAACGTTTCAATCTCTCAAGAAAAGAACTCCAGTTGCCATGACTCATTTTCCAGACACTTAAAATATAGTTACTTTCAGTTGTATAGATTGACAAACTGTACTTTATGGTTGATTAGCAAACTGGAACTACATTAACAGTATAAAACAGGTTTCCAAATCAGTCTTCTATACAATGAGCAATGTGTTATGGAAAGGTGCCAAAATCTGTCCTCTGCAACAGATGTTACAGACATACAGGTCCTTGGGCCAACTCTACAGTATTTGAGATCTCCTCATTTTAAAAGATAATTTCAAGAAGATCCAGTTGCAGAGATTGCAGGAGATAGGGAAATCCATTCTACTAGCAGATGCCATTCAACTTGCAGACAAACGCTGTTGGACAGAATATTGAATCTGTAATTTCCTTCCTCTGGGTTTAGCCCATATACAATGTGATATAAATCCATATGGGGGAAAAGGATTATACTGTAACAAATTTCACAAGTCACACTCACAACTGAGCTACCTGAAATGGGAAACATAAGATTTATTATTTATACATTTATTATCTTATAAATTGTGCTAATATGGTGTGTGTCAATTTTACAAATACTTAGCACACATTTAAAAAATAAATTGTTTTAAGTACATAATGTTGAAGATGAATATATAATACAATGAAGTTTTTTTAACATTCTCAAATATAAAAAATGCTCCTCTGATTGCCCTAAGAAAAGGAGGTGGGACATTATATTTTATAACAATACTTTGATGCTGGACAAACCACAAAAATCAAAAGGTTACAATAGGGTCAAATCTTCTGCCAAACTATGAACTCATGTTAGAATTTCTACATCTCCCCTTTTTCTTGGGAACAAATGGCAGGTCAGACAGCAGTTGTTGATTTTACATTGAAATTAAGATCAAAGGAAAAATGTATTAACAGTACAATCCTATAAATTATTATTTTTTATTTTTTACTTAGAATTAAAATATTGTATCTAATGAATGTACTTCCCGGGGAGAGTGTTTAGGATTCCTGCCTAATTAAGACTGAAATACTTAATATACTAATTGTAGGTTAAGCCCCATAGGATACAATAGGACTTAACTCTAAATAAACATGTGTAAGATTGACATAAATGCAATAGATTATATTTGTTCTAAAACATTCTGGAGAAGGTGCCAGAAAATAGACACTTATTTTCATATGTAGTGGGAATGAGTTGATGTATTAATTTTAGTAATTATTTTTAAAGAAATAAATGAAATAAGCCACTTAAATGTACTTTGAAACTGTATGTTCTAAAATAACATTTTTATCAACATTTGCAAGGTAGACAGACAAGTGAACGAAGAGAAAACTAGTTTCTAATTTGTTAACAGCAGCAAGATTTGACAGGGGCTGGTCGTTGATCCATAGAGTCTTCTCCATCTCTCCAGGTCTACGAATGATTATTGCTAAGAATTGAGAATCAGCTCACAATATATCATTAAGTGAATGGCACAGAGATGTTTCATATATAGAAATTAATGATAAACTTGCATATAATATTAAGATAAGAGGATAATTTATTTATTTTCTACTGCCAAAGGGGAAAAGACAAAGGCTGTACAATTCTGGAAGGGGAAATTGGCTCATTTGATTACTTCATAATGGTCCCTGTAGTGGAATGCATAATATATATAGTTTGTCTTTTTGTAGTTTGTTTAATAGATGTTTTAATATTTATTATTTGCTATAGTTCTGAAATATTTTTAAAAGGATTGCACTGCTGCTCTCTTAATTTGAAACCATAATGTTCCAGCTAATTAATTCTTAATTTTACTTAAAGTACTATCAGTACAGTTAATATGCACATTAACAATGTCTTGCTTAATAAAGAGATACCCTTTGAGATATGCTTAACACACATGTATCTATTTATGATAAACCAGTTATTTCCTTTATGTGGATTAAAACTAACAAAACAGAAGCAACTCTTGTGGAATCTAAAGGATTCTGATACATTCTAAATATCAGACTTTTAACATATTCAATCAAATAACATACAAACTTACAGTGATAAGGAAATGAAGTTATCAAATCACTTTATGTATTTTTGAACCTTCTAACTATCAATTCTGTAACAGCTTTCCCGAAAACCACCACTCCAAATCTTCATCTTGCAGAAATATAAGGTAATTAATATTCAAGGAGATTATAGCCCTCTCTACTCAAAAATGGTTCTGTAGCAGCCACTGAAGTTGGAAAGCTTCATGCTAAAAAGTATTTTGCTTCCTCTGTATACTTTTCTCAATTAAGTTTAAGCACCTTAAAAACATGTTGAAGGGACATAATTACTGGAAAATGAGAGGTATTTTGAGATGTCTTTCAGTTCATGTATTTGCTCACACATCAAAGAAATGTATTTGCCACATCAAAATTCTAGCCAGGTTTCAAATTTGGACATTGAACACATTTTACTACTCCACCAATGAACTACCACATGATTATTTTGCTACAAAAGACTCCACCCTCCCTTCTAACAGCTTTTGGATTCGCATAAACCAAACTGTTTCACTCCGTCTTTTATGGGAAGAAGCTCTCAAATTCCTCAGTCTGTCAAGCAAAAGCTTTTCTTCTTCCAGTGAAACAGCAATTCTGAATATGGGCCATTTTTTTCAGGTATGGGGATTATTATCTTATTCTACAAGAAAGTGAAACCCTTGGCCCTGGCCATGTGAAAATATTTTTGAGGTACTGTATCCTTTAATCGCCTTTAAATATGAAAGCACTAAAAAGCAGTATTTGCTGTTGTACCTTTGAAGCTCTAACAAAAGCTTTGTTTTAGCATTTACTACAGTGTGCAATAAGAGTTAATAATCAAATCTGTCCCAACCCCCACAAATGTTAAACAAAAAGATAAAGGAAATGCAAATAGCTATTGTCATGGAAAGTTAAAGTACCTGTCTGTATTTTTAAGTGAAAACTATTATCTCTATCAATCAAAATTTAAGAATACAATAGAGCTAATCACATAAGGTGCTTTGACTGAGGTGCTTTTTTCCTCATAAAGAGAGACTATAAAAGTAATATACTTGCAATTAGATAAGCTATTTGCAATGTTGCTTTAAAAAAACTTTAAGCCATCTTATTGTTAATAAAATGCTTCTGAATGTATGTGTTGATTTGCACCAAAGAAGACTAAAAAGTCCCTACACATTTTAATGGTATAATTTTATTTAGATTTTCACAGTTGCTGACATGTGGTGGAATAGCACACTCTTCTGTTTGAGAAGAGTTACTCAAATGAAGGAAATAGTTAATTGTCAACCTACATACTACTTCTGCCCTCTCAGTGCAATATCCACCCCCCCCAAACAAATAAGACATTGCTATTCTGAGCACTAAGCACTACCTCCTGCCTCCCCCACCCACATCCCACCCCAAAACAACAGGCATTTGAGTTTTGAAAGGAATTCAACTTTCTTTTACAGGCAGTGAATCTCATATAGAGTGCACACATATATAGTGTTTAATTTTAAAATTGTTTAAAATGAGATTCAATCAGAATCTGGGACTGTGTAGTTGATAAAGAGTACATTCTACAGCAGCAATTACGTCTAGATTAAAAGTAACAAGTGATATTTAAAATTCCTTTAGTGGACAATTATAACGAAGATACTGTTATGCAAACTAAGCCAACTGGATTGTCATTTTTCTCCATCACATTCTTCTTTGCATTAACAGGTTTCCTGCTTTATAGTCCTATTAATCTTTGCAACTAAGCTAATATCTCTAGTGCATTATTAGTATCATTGCGGTGACATTTCAATTTCCACATAAAAACAACTAACACAGACATTCTGGTGAGGACCGAGGCTGAGGGAACAACACAGATCAGGTGCTTTCTAACCTCCTCTACCCTCACAACTTTTTGTTCTGCACTGTTCTATAGCTTTCAGGAAGCAAACTGTTCTCACTACAGCTACAAAGAAGAATAAACAAGCTGAACATACAGTATTCCATATCAGAATTATTCAAGAGGAAGCATTGCTATGCTATGAAATATTTACCGAGGCAAGAAAAACTGGACACAACAAAAACACCTGGATTCACAATCTCAATCATTGCAACAAACTCTCTAAAACTACTGAATACCCTAAGAAGGTGTCTGAATGAGAAAGAATCCTGAAGATTTATAAATAGGCACAACAGCAACAAAAAAGTGTTATGATATTTAGCAGCACACACTTACCCATTAGTGAAGAGAATGAAAAGCTTTGAGTTCTGGCAGGGAGAAAAAAGTTAAGGAGTTCTAAAAACACCATCCATATGCTTCTAACTATCCAGAGTTTCTCTACCTCAGCATTGGCTGCAGTATAAGGAAGGACTGGAGGTATGTGGGTCTAAACACAACAAAAGCCACTGCCTTACTCTAGATTAAATATGCAGGAAGAGGCCCCTTTTGCATAAACACAAACACTCAGCAAATGAGTAACTGGCTCAAATCAAACGCCTGCTGTGCATTCTACCTGTCCTGATCTCTCCCAAGCTTCACTGCCTGTTTAATAGGGTTGGTGGCTAAAAGAGCACAAAGCTACACGCAGCCCTCACATAAATAGCAGCAATAACAACTAATAAATAGGAATAATATTAAGTACTGAACTGAGATTTGCGTTTACAAAAGAAAACCTTTCCTCACCCACACACCTTTCAAGGCAAAGAAAGACAAAGGAGACAGACATGCAGAAAAGAACTAGTAGGCAGAAATACTTTCTTTAATTAAACCCCAAATTTATAAGAATTACAGGTTCTGGCTGAGTCTCTGCTTACTTAAAAGCAAATTCTTCTATTACTGAAAAAACTCATTTCTAAAATGTTTTCTGGAGAACTGAGGTGTTTGCTTGCTTTCAGGAAAACAACTGGGGATGGTGGTTAAGCATACACAGGGAAGTGTAGGAAATGTAGGCAAAAGAAATGCATGGTTTTCTTTTTTCTTTTTCTTTTTTCTATATCTGAAATCCAGAAAGAAAATATTCTTTTGTTCAAGCTGCCATTTTTGAATGTATAAACTGTTCCAATATGTGTTATTGTTGTTTTTAAGAAAAGTCAATATAAACCAATATGGTTTGTATTAGTTTTTGGTGGGAAGAGGAAAAAAGAGGAAAAAATGAATTCCTTCATGAAAAAACATACATGTGCTTCAATTTCTTACTTTTTTGTCAGATAATCATATGTAATGAAGGATATAATTCAGCCTAAAAATAACACCCGCCAATTTTAATGGGAGTGACTAACAATATAGTCCTATGTCTGTTTACATGGAAAGAAGTCTTACACTACTACAGTCTCCAGTGGGGCTTACTTCCAAGGAGAGTTGTGGTTGCAAGTACAGACTTAGCTGTTAAAATGAAATCAACAGGATTTAGAACTGTTTAACTCTGACAGGATCATGCCCTTTATGTACTTCCAAAGCTCATAAATCTAATCTGTTACAAATGAAGGAAATTTGGCATTCAACCAATAGGATCAGTTCACAGCAGCAGTGTAGGTCTTGAAAGGTTAAGGATTAAGCTGCATATTCTGCCATTAGTTACTGAAAAGTCATTCTATGTTCATCTTCACTTGTCCCTTTCAAGTCCTCAAATAGTAGCCTGGGTGCAAGACTTATTTAATTTTTTTATAATCCTTGCCTTGTCAAGTATATAGCAAAATACTTGTATGCTTTGCCATTGTTGTGGCTCTTAGTAGCTTCAAGTGTCATTTGTTCAGTGCTTAATTTTTAAATTTCACACTTGGCAACCGATAGGCCCCTTCCAACTTCTTAATTTTATGATTCTCCAATCTCTTTGCAAGACTGGCATCTGAAAATACTGTACGTCCACAGCTGAAATACTGTTGTGTTAATTTCCACTGTGTACATTTGATGCTATCATAGCCTGCCGTGAAGAATGTGCATGCCATTTTGTAGATAAAGTGACTGGGATTCATTCTGACTTGGATACACTAGTTGTCTTTTCATAATGGATATACAGTATTTCAGTCTGCGCAGCCTGAAAATATAGCCAGGATCCCTGGAGAAACAAACGCTATGTGCTTGACTCCTGTCTGCCTTGACTTATAAAAGTTACTAGAAAGGGACTCACAGCATGGGTGGGTGCAAAACACCTCCTTACAGCAAGGCAGGTTGCCCGCATGTCTAAAAGAGGAGTTGCATTAGATGTTTCATGGCTAATCCCCAATATTGGGAGGCCTAGAGCTGCATGGCTGGAGAGTAAAATGCACCACCCTGCAGCTGGGGCTGGGACCTCCAGCAGGTCCGGAGGCCTCTGCAAGGTCCGGAGGCTTCCTGGCATGGAGACCTGGCAGGGGTGGTGCTTTGTCTCCATGCCGACCCTCATATAACAAATGGTTTTTTTTTTTTTTTTTTTGGAGGTCCCAGCCCCAGCTGCAGCCCGAGCAGAGGCTTCCCGACCTGGTTGTTTAAAAAAATCCCTTGCACAATTGTTTCCCCCCCCCATTGAATTGAAGAGGGAGAGTAAATGAACCTAACAGAGACCACAGAGATGAAAAATGATCTAGACTTTAGAGAGTAACCACCCACCATAATGACCACAGAGCTGCTCTTCAAGATGGTTGAATGGGAGAGCTCCATCCCTGGATTCACATTCTGCCCATCTTGAAGAGCGCTCAATGGTCATCATGGTGGGTGGTTACTCTGTAGCCCATTTCCCATCTCTATGGTCTCTGGTAGAGCTGTTTACTCTCCCTCTTCTATTCTATGGAAAAATAAATTGTTCAAGGGTTTTGTTTTTTTACCAGCCAGGTTGGGAAGCCTCCGCTAGGGCTGCAGCTGGGGCTGAGTCCAGCACCGGCCCTGGAGGCCTCTGCAACAGCTGCTCTGGAGGCTCCTGGCGGGGGTGTATACACCCTATAAGACACAGACATTTCTCCTTACAGTTGAGGGGGAAGTGTGTCTTACAGAGTGAAAAATACAGCACATAAATCATTTCAATCTGACTTCTGGCTTTAACATGAGACAGACACATCCTTAGTTACCTTGCTAGATAACCTATGCTAGGAAATGAGTGTGTTGCTGTCAGTTTTATTGGAACTCTCAGCAGTTTCAATACCACTGACCGTGGGACACTTCTGGGGATCTCTTGGGGCTAGGACTTGGAGGAATTGTTTTACATTGGTTCCAATTCTTCCTGAAGGACTGGTCTCAGAAGGTGATGCTTGGGGCCTCTTGTTCCATACTTTGGATGTTGGCTTGTGTTGTCCCTCTGGGTTCTTTCTTGTTTCCCATGCTATTTAACCTATCATGAAACTGCTGGGAGAGGCTGCCTGGAGTACTGGAGTTTGGTGCCACCAGTAAAGATACATACTGGTGATTATTGGAAACGAATGACTCTCTCCTCTCAATCTTGCACTCATCAATGGCCTTGCTACAATGAAAGGGGTGTCAAAGGAAGCCTCAGGACCTTGGTGGGAGAGAAAAATCATGATATCTAAAGGCATTGTAAAAAAAATAAGGGAGAGATATTTCAATCTGTTGCAATGGAACCAACAAAGTGTCTAGTGGAACTTTAAAGAACAGCAAGCTTACATGCTTAAATCTCTTGCAAAGAGACTCGATAAAAATGAGATCTCTTCTATTTAATAATTCCACATTTATATGATTGTAAAAATATTAAATTCTGTATAGATAGCTATCTAACCTTGATGCAAATAACCCATAGAACAAAATGTAATCAGCACATCACTGTGTAAAAGCCTTTGTTCATCCCTATGGAGGTTCTAATGACTGTTTTGGCAGTTTTGGCTGGTAGTTATGCCTTCTTACTTCCACATATCTCATATTGGTTGAGCAAGCTAATGGAAGTGCTGTAAGTGGAATCCAATATCCGTGCCCTGTATCATGCAAAACTAGACACAAATGAATATATTATATAATTATAGGTAGTATCTAATTCCATAGCTAATAGATGCTACAGTCTAAATTAATAATTTAACAAGTAAACTGAAATAAATACCACTACTCAGGCATAATATCCCTGCATTCTTGTTCTGGCAGCCTCTCCTTTTATATGCATGTATTCCATGGGACTTTCTTGGTGTGGGGATGAGGGATGAAATTCTGTAAGCAAGATTCAAACGTCTGAGTGACACATCCTGATGCATCAAGTCAAAGATTTCATCCTCATGCAAGCACCACTAGCTTATATGTTTCTGAGGAAATTGTGCAGATATATATATATATATGGGGGAGGGGAGTGAGACCTCCAGAAAATAAACAGGGTATATGGTTTCAAAGGCTACAGACACAGACATTTCATTGTTCAAGCCAATTATCAGTGGAAAATAATAACAACAGATGGATTCAGAGTCACTGACTTTTCATATGCACTTCATCTCTGCACAACAGATGATGAAATGCGAGAGCTATCTCAGAAAGGCAAAACATCTTTCAGTAAAAGAACTCTATACTCCAGATGGGGACCTTCTAAGGCAGCTGATTATCTCCTTATAATGTTTTTAAGATAGACTTACTAAAATATTTTAAGAACTAATCAGATATGATGGGTATAATGGCATCATTGTTTTGGGGGAGAACGAACTTTGGATATGTTATTGAAAATAGTAACACACATTTCTAGAAGGTTAGAAATGTGCATTTCCTGTTTCCCTATCAAGTGCTATCAGTTCCAAATAAAGGCCTGATCCCATCATTCATGAGCTGGCATAAACTAAAATGGGGACTTTGCCAGTGGAACCAGACCCAAAATTGGAACGTCTGCTTCTGGCAGAGGAGTGATTTATCTTGCTACGCATACAGATACTTTTACTACTTGGGTGAAGAAAACTATGAAAAAGATTTGTCTCAAGAAAGTAGGATCTTCGCCTTTTCATGTGAAAAAATCCAAATAATAATTAACCATTGGTGTATTGTAGAAATTCAGAAGTTTGGATAATCCCTTGAATAATAGAATTAGACCAAACTATAATATCACAGTACATTAACAATCAACTCAGGCAATATACGTTTGGATAACCACAACAATGAATATGTTGGCAATCAATAACCTTTTAATATTCTGAGACTGATATTCCTGCTTAGACACTTTCACTGATAGTCTGAGTGATAAGAATAGACAGACAGACAGACAGACAGATAGATAGATAGATAGATAGATAGATAGATAGATTATTTATTGTCATTGTACATAGCACAACGAAATTGAATACTATCCCTGGTGCAATTAAAAAGATAAAAAGCATTTAGAAAGTAAAGCGAATTAAAAAGCACTCATACATATCCATCACAACCATCACAACTCCCCAAGGTCACACTATTTGGTCATAGCATTTAAGATGGTTATGGCTCTTGGATAGAAACTGATTTTTAATCTGTTTGCTCTTGCTTTTGTTACTTTGTGTATCTTGCCTGAAGGCAGTAGTACAAACAGACTATGTCCAGAATGATATGAATCCCGTAATATGTTATTTGCCTTTTTAAGGCAACGGGAATTGTATAGCTCTTCCAGAGATGGGAGAGGGTGACCAATAATCTTCTGGCCTGTGGTTATGACACTCTGGAGCGCTTTCCTCTCTGTGGCTGTGCAGCTGGAGAACCAAGCACAGACACAGTATGTAAGAATGCTCTCAATGGAACATCGGTAGAAGGACACCAGCAGTCTCGCACTCAGATTGTTTTTCTTTAAGAGTCTGAGGAAGTATATCCTCTGCTGGGCCTTCTTCACCAGAGCAGTGGTGTTAGTGCTCCAGGTCAGGCCCTGCTCAATGGTAACACCCAGGAACTTGAATTCAGCCACGCTCTGAAGGGAAACCAGCCCTCAAAGGGTGCGGTCAGAAAGAATGAAGTCTGCAGACGTGGTATCTGGTGCGAAAGATAGAGACAGTTCCGCCGTGCGCACTCCCACGGCAATCTTTATTGAGTACAAAGTAGGTCAATCATACGTATGCATGAAGCCACATTCAACTGCTATCATTGGCTTAGCCAAAGATAAGTAAAACAATAGAACTGTTTATGCCTAGAACATGCGCAGAGTAAACCATGACAGAAGCATCTTGGCATGGCAAGCCTTGCTGATAATGGTAGCTGCAAGCTAGCTTATGAAACCGTTAACCCGTTAACTCCTGTTCACCCACAACCCTCTCCACACAGTCCCCACCAATATACAGGGGGTGAATGTCCACTTTTTTTCTCCTGTAATCCACCACCAGTTCCTTGGTCTTGGTGGTATTAAGGACCAGATTATTGTCTCCACACCAGGACCAGAGCCGCTCCACCTCGTCCCCAAAGACAGACTCATCCCCTCCAGAAATGAGCTCCACCACAGTGGTGTCATCAGCAAACTTGATGATTTTGTTCCTGGGGTGAGTACATGTGTCATGGGCCCGGCCTAATGGTTCTTAAGGCTTTTGTGTTCTCCCCAAAAAACAAAAACAGAAAACCAAAGGCAGAGATACAGCAGATTCGCTCTTCAGACATTGTTTTCACATGCTGAAAGTGACTATACAGTAGGTGCATGCAGAGCACATGTCTTTAGGAATGACTGAATTGGGCTTACATGAGTGAACATTCCTTCGGTTTGCTTTAGACTGAGCCATACACATAGAGTGGATTAGGAGTGGGAACCTATGGAGGACAACACACACCTGTCCCTTTCTGAAAAATGTGGGATTGAGGGAAAGCTATTTTAGCCACTAAAATATGTGGGGTGAGATTGCTATAGAACAGCCTCACAACTCATGTGACCTGCTCCAGTGCTCATATTGCAAGACATTGCTCATTGATAAAGGCACAAGTTAGAAGCAATATTTACTCATCAAGCAGAACTCTTGTAGACCAAGGTACAGTACTCATAAACCAAGATTCTACTGTATTTTGCCCTTGTCAAAAAATGTGTTGGGGATTTTCTAAGAGAAATATGCCCTAGTGTCCACAAATTTCAGTGTCCACGAAATTATTTTTCTAACTTTTTCATAGCTTTGAATAAAAATTGTGACATCTCAGCAGAATTCAATTAGTAGGATACCGTCCTATTAGCACAAGTATGCCTATGGAATAGTTATGTAATGAGTGAGAGAATAATTTCAATAGTTAAAAAGATCCTATTTCTGTCCCATGACTTTTCTCACTTCTAAGTAATCCTAAGTAATCCCTTTCATTCATTCATACGTGTTCTTGTCAAGGGCTGCTTGACAAGAACACGTCACTCTCCAAAGCTCTTGGTGGGAGACCCATACTAACCCTAACCCTAACCCAACCTCCCATACTCAAGCAGATACTAGCACACACAACAATACAAAAGAGCGACACAGACAATGGAACTAAACCTTGCCACAAACCCCGATGCCAACTCTGCCCACACATCTACTGTGACAAAACAATCACAGGACCCAACAATGTCACATTCAATATCAAGGACAACTACACTTCCTTCTCAACCAATGTGATCTTTGCCATCTTTTGTGAGCAATGTCCATCTGCACTGTACATTGGACAAACAGGACAATCTCTAAGAAAACACATCAACAGACACAAGTTTGATATAAGAAACCACAATACACAGAAACTTGTATCAAACCATTTCAGTCTACCAGGACACTCCTTGAAAGATTTGAAGGTCACTGTCTAGGAACAGAATCATTACAAATCAAGAATACAATGAGAAATAGCAGACATAACATTCAGATGCACGATGGACACACCAAGAATAGATTAAACAGAAGCCAAGGTTTCTTGAGTCATTATCAAATGTAATATGACTATATTGCCACTGGGTTTTTTTCATGGAAATTCATCTCCCATCAAAAGGTAAAAATTTTGCCACTTCCCCCCCCCTCTTCCAAGCTCCCCTCACCCTGCTCTGAACTAGTGTCTGTTTTTTCTATCACATGGCCATAAAACAAAGCAAAGCAACATGCTTATTATATACCGCCCCATACCACTTTAAGTAGTCTCTGGGCAATTTACAGTATGCAGGCTCCACATTTACAGTATGCAGGCTCCAATTTACAGTATGCAGGCTCCACATTGCCCCCCCCCAGCAAGTTCGGAAGGATGGAAGACTGAGTCAACCATGAGCCTGCTACCTGGGATTGAACCCTGGGTTGTGAGCACAGTTTTACCTGCAGTACTGGCATTTAACCACTACGCCACAGGGCTCCCACCTACATATTAACAAACTGCCTTCAAAACAAACTCCCCTCTGCCTCTCCACCCTCACCCAGGTCTGTCTCTATGGGAATTTGCATGTAAATACGCCTACATACAACAGCCAATGAATAGTTGGTAGGAAACATATATTCCATTACTATTATATTGCACACCTCATTCTGCTGCTATATGTCTGAAGAAGTGGACATGTCCATGAAAGTTACATTAAAATATGAAAATTAGTCTTTAAGGTGCCACATGTTTTGTGTCTTTTGTATATTTTGTTTTATTTTATTTTTTTTTCAATTTTTTGCCTGGAATTCTTGAAAAGACTAACACGGCTACCCTCTCCGAAACAACCCAAGGATGTTCCTAAGACTGCAACTTCACTGTTTCTGGCCAGAATATTTTTGTTTAAGACATCCGGGCCCACAATGGACTCTTCAATGGTCAATATAATTTTCAGTTCTTGAGTATATCTGTTGAAATAATGGTTCTTAAGACAGTTCAATATATTTATATAATGTTTTGTGTTGTATAAATGTATGGTGCTGAGTAATTGTCTTCCATAGAGCCAAGAAAACTCCATGGACATGAAGTCACCAAAGGTCAGTCACTAATGTAATGACACAACACATACAATTGTCTTCCATAACATTTGAACATTAAGTATATCATTAATTATGTATTTAAATATAATAAATAGTATGACACTTTCCCAAAGACTTAGATTACTGTCACATTCAGAGATGACGAGGCAGCATGAAGCTCTTCGTTTATTCTTACTTTTTAAAACAGTAACAACCACACAAACACCTCTTTATATCTGAGGAGCTCCCTCTCAACTATTTTTATTCCATTCCAATTGCCTAGGGCCCCCATACAAAATGAGATCATATTGTGCATGTCTTCCTCCCCTCTTTTTTCTTTCAACTGCTTGCTAATAGGGTGAAGGTAAGTGGGCAGGAAGTGGGAAGAAAAAAGTAAGCTTCCTTTGTATAGTGATCTCAAGATGGACTAAAAATTCAAAATTATTCCGGAGTAAATAATAAGCATTTTATCAATAAGAGCTACAGCAATAATGATAGGGTGCTATATAATACATAATAAATATAACCAACATTTAATGTTACCTTAAGTAACTAGGGGAAATGGTTTATAAAAATAAGCCATGGGACAGAAATAGGGTCTTTTTAGCTATTGAAATTAGTCCTTCACTCATTACATAACCATCTCATAGGCATACTTGTGTTAATAGAATTTCAGACAGTATCCTACTACTGTATATACTCAAGTATAAGCCAGGCTTTTCAGCCCTTATTTTTGGCTGGGGGGGGGGGACGCCCTCAGCTTATACTCGAGTCAAAAAAATTCCCAGTTTTAGGGGGTAAAAATAGGTGCTCGGACGGCTTGGGTGGTGGGAGCGGAGGGCAAGTCCTGATTGGGCGAGCCATAACGGTGCCTCCTATTCCCATATGATTCCAATGAGAAGGTTTGGGGCACCCCCTTTGGAGCTTCATAACTTAGCCCCCATACCCCCAAATGTTTCCAAATTTCAGGGGATTCCCTAAAATTGCTTTCTGAAGGTACCCCTGCTACTTTCGTGCCCCCATATAAGTAATTTTTGAGTTGAAGCTTATTTTTAAAAATACTCAATCAAAATTTACTTACCTTGGGACTCCAAAGTAGTGGGGTATCTTCACAAAGCAATTTTAGGGAACTCCTTGAAATTTGGAAACATTTGGGGGTAAGGGTGCTGGGGTATGAATCTTCAAAGGGGGTGCCCCTAGGAAGAAACCTACTCAGAAGCTGATCGGGTGGGAGATAAGGCTGCTGCCGCTTCCCATATGATTCCAATTAGAAGGTTTTTTTCCTAGGGGCACCCCCTTTGGAGCTTCTTAACTCAGCCCTCTTACTCGCAAATGTCTCCAAATTACAGGGGCTTCCCTAAAATTGCTTTCTGAAGGTACCCCTGCTGCTTTGGTGTCCCCAATATAAGTAATTTTTGAGTGCATAGTTTTTTAAAAAATATGCACTCAAAATTATTGTTAAAATACACAATCAAAATTTGCTTACCTTGGGACTCCAAAGTAGCAGGGGTACATTCCCAAAGCAATTTTAGGAAACCCCCTGAAATCTGGAAAGGTTTAGGGGTGAGGGGACTTAGTTATGAAGCTCTAAAAAGGGGCTGGGGCTAGTATTGGCAATTGTGCAGGGATTGTGGAGGCAATCAGGGAGTTTACTCTATGGTATCAACTCCCTAATTGCCTCCACACTCCCAACACACGTTGCCAGTTACTACCCCCAGCCCCTTTAGAGCTCGGCCAGTATACCGTATATACTCGAGTATAACAAAATAAAACTCCCTCGGCTTATCCTCAAGTCAGTAAGTTTTCCTAGGACTGGGGGGGGGTAAAATTAGGCCCTCAGCTTATACTCAGGTCAGCTTATACTCGAGTATATACAGTAATTGAATTCTGCAAAGATGTCACAATTTTTATTCAAAGCTATGAAAAATGTTAGAAAAGTAATTTCATGGACACTGAATAATTCTAGGGCATATTTCTCTTAGAAAATCCCCAACACAATTTTTTTTGACAAGGGCAAAATACAGTAAAATCATGGTTTATGAGTACTGTACCTTGGTCTACATGAGTTCTGCTTCATGGGTAAATATTGCTTCTAACTTGTGCCTTGATCAATGAGCAATGTCTTGCAATATGAGCACTGAAGCAGATCACATGATCACAAGTGAGACAATGATGGCTTTGTCTCTCTCTCTATCCCTGCTGGATTGTGGGGTATTGTTTGTAATGTTCCAAGCCTTAAAAGGAGAGGGAGGAGAGAGGAAATGAGGTCTCCCTCACTCCAGCCACAAAGGTTTTCAAAGACTTGAGTGCAGGTTAGGGTTTTGTTTGTAAACCAAGATATTACTATATTCCAATTCTTTTACAAAACAAAACAGTAACACAACCTGTATTTACCTCAACTAGCTGGACTAGCACATGCTTTCACAATAATTCTGCAACCATATCTCAGCATTTCCAATTAATCTACTGTGACACTACCCAACAGATAGTATGCTTCTTCTAGAAAGACAATTAACTGGCACCCAATGGACGGAGCAACAGAAAAAATATTTCTGTTTTAGGTTATCACTTCTGGTTTTGTGCATATTGACACTTAAATGTGTGAAACCACCAAAATCGAAATTATGGTAATTAATACTCATATTAGCGCTCTCTGTTTAGTTCAGAAACCACACACAATGTCGGTTTCTTCCTCTGTTAGTTTCATTTCATATAGGACCAAAACCAAAACATACGCATGGCAAAATATCTAGCATTGATCTTGTTTCTTTTCAGAGATGAGGTGGGACAGAAGGAAGTCCAGAATCAACCTAATCTGCAACCCAGAAAATGGAAGCACTCTGACTTAAAGCAAGTGAATTTCAGTGAACTTAAATTGGTGCTTCATCTGAACATACATACTACACATACTTCCATCAAGAATTTTCAGATTTTCACTAGAAAAAGAGTAGAACTTTATTGCTATTTACCCTGGTCAGCTTAAGATTGTGAGCAATTATTTCAAGTCAATGCAGGAGCTCAGAAAAAGAATTACCAATCTGTCTCAATCACCCTCCTTTCTGTCCCCAAAAGCCATTCCTATCACAAAAAGCAGTGGAAAGAAAGGATGGAAGAATAGACTGTTACCACTAATTTAATGGAAGGGATGTGTAGTAAAAGAGAGGATTGCTGTGTTTTACTTACTGGAAGGTCTGGGGGTACAAAGAAGAAAGAAATCTTCATGTTTGCTAATATAGAAAATACCTTTTATTGTCATAATGCCCCACTTAGATCACTCCTCTATTGACTATTTAGCCCATGGATGAATAGCTGGAATCCTGTTGCTCAGCTTAGTGAGTCAAATCTAGAGTAGGCCCATTGAATCAGTGGAACTTACAAAGGAGCGCACATGCCAAATCGCCAATGATTCATTGACCTTCCTTTAGTTGCGACTCACTACACTAAGCAACAGGATTTCAGCCAGTGTTTCATTAATGCTTCACTTTTCTCTGTAGTATATTCCCACTTCTGGGGAGAAACACTTTATTTGGGTTTTAATAATCAATTTTTATCCAAAAAATAGGGCACAATCAATCAAATTACTCAACAATTTAGAAGAGTCACACAAGATCTAAAACAAGTTGAAGCAGTTTCTCTAATCAAAGAATGGAGGGGGGGTGAGGTGGCTGTCAAAATGTCTGGGTGGACAACCAAAATGAGGCCAATTTCAATGTCAATACTGCCTGCAAGAAGAAGTTATTCCACAACTGGGACATCCAAACATCTCTCCATGTCTCCATGGAGATCCCAAGCAAATCTTAATGCTTGAGCATTTATATAGAGGAATCCAGTGTTCTGTGGTGGACCACTAGAATTCAGAAGATCTAGATTGCCATTTGACCATAGAACGGAGGTATGGCACTGGCAAAACCATCCCTTAAATATCTCACATAACTTGAAAAGTCTACTAAAGTCACCAGTGAGAGACACTTAAGGGCTCACTATCATCAGCGTTAAGGGTAGCACTCTGGTGACCCTGCTCCATGATTTCATATGGAATATGAATAAACAGAATGGGGAAAACTGAAGACTATGCCCTTTAACAATTCAACGGCTGAAAGGCTGAATAGAAACTTCATAGTAGCCCTCTCTGAAACCATCCTAGCAGGGAAAGTGTTATCTCTATAATGCTTCCCTCTTGCTATCATAGAGCCAGTGAAGAGCCAGTTACATGGCTGATTGTATCAAACACCATTAAGTCTTATCACAATCAAGAGATTCCCTCACTTTAATCCCAAACTGTGGCCTAAAACAATTCTTAAATGAGAGAGCATCAGTGGTGGGCGAGTTCTAGGAACCGGCAGATCATTTATGTGGCCTTAGAACACCACAGGGACTTCACATGAAACCTGAAGCAACCAGAAAATAACTTTCAGTTTTGGGCCGGGAGACCCTTCAGGTTTCTAAAGAAAATTATTTTCTACCAGAACATGGTGTGGGAGAGCACACCTTGCTCTAGATGTAATTTAGGAGGATTGTTGCTCATTTCAGAAGAAGCCAGGGTTGATTATTGGGTTCCAATTTCAGGTTCCAACATTTCTTACTCTGGACAGGTGCAAGGTAACTAGGTCAGCCTTCCAATCTGTTCCTTTTATTTTGAAGCCAAGGTCAGTCCAAAGTAAGTCTCAACTGATTCCTGATCAGATAATGGACGAAAGCGCTGATCTGGCAGGCCTAACAGAGACCCGGTTGGGCACGGAGGGAGGGAGGGGTAGCTCTCTCCCAGATCTGTTCCTAAAGCTATTCAATCCAACATCAGGGCAAACTGGAAAGTCAGAGAGGGGGTGTTGCCATCTCATTAAGGTTAGTAGAAAATCCTACTTGGCCTACCCTGGTCTTGAGTAGAGCCATAGGGACACAGCCCAGCATTGTCCCTATTGAGGCCACAGACTTTGTTTCCATGGCACTGGGAGGCTTTGCTTGCTGGTTTGGCCTCGGACTTCATGGATTCCATGACATCTATGAGGCTGCCCCAGCAGGTGAATGGCCCTACACATGTGGGGTGTTGTATACTCAACTTGGTATTTTTAGCTGGTCAGGGAGAGTGTGATAAGAGGGCGACTAGGTTTTCTTCATGTGCCTGTCACGGTCAGATCAGCATCAGCTGAAATTCAGCTTGGCAATGCCAACACCTTTTCACAGGAAGTAGGGCCAATTAGGATGGTCCATTCATGGAGGCTACTGGATTTGAATGGTTTTCAAGGTATCTCGGGTGGGTTTCTGGATGAGCTGGTTAGTGTGGATGACAAAGCCCAGGATGAAGGATGGTATTCAGCAGTGACTTGGGCAGTTGACTCAATTGCACCTAAACACCTTCTCTGCATCAGCGTTCACCCGTCTCCCTGGTTCTTGGAGGAGCTGCAAGCCATGAAATGAGTTAGGAGAAGGCTAGAGAGCAGTTGGAGAAAGGTTCTCACAGATGCTAATCAGACTGCAGCTAAAAATATGACCAACAAAATACTGTAATGCCATAGAAGCCACTAAAAAGCATATAATATAAGGCATATTGGTGATGCAGCTAACCTCCAGGTGGAATTCTTCAGGCTGTTCTGAAACCCCACTGGAGTCAGACAATATCCAGGCCCTCAACCGGATATTACTGCCTGTGAGTGGTTCTCAGGCCATCTGTACAGACCTTGACTTAGTACAGCAAGTCACATTGAGATGGACCATCTCCTCTGGTTATATTGAATCTATTTCAGCCTGTGTTGCCTGATGATGTGGACAAGCACCTGCACACTCTAAGGCCACCACCTCCCAATCAGACCCATGACCCTCCTGATTCTTAAAACAGGGCAAGGCAGTGAAGGTTGAATGGGCTACTCCGATAATGAATTCCTCCTTAGAGAAGGGATATTTACCTTCTGGTCTGAAGTACACTGATGACACACAACCCTATCTCTCCTTTTCCTCTTCAGCAGGGGAAGCTATCTAGATCCTAGAAAGTTGCCTTGCTGCGATTATGGACTCAACGAGGGCAAACAGGATGAAGTTGAATCCTGACAAGATGGAGAGCCCACTGTTGAGAGGGCATCCTAGTTGGTTTGGGGGTTGTTGCTTGGTCTTGATGGGGTCACACTCCCCCTGAAAGATCATGCCTGCAATATAGGAATGCTTTTGGACCTGGCCCTCTCAATGGAGAGACAGACCTTGGCCATGGCAGATTACACACCTTCACACACACGCATATTCTTGACAGGAAGTCCCTAATAACTTTGGTTTGCATGTCAGTAATTTCAAGGACCGACTGCTGCAATGCCCTCTACGTGGGGCTGCACTTGAAGGTAGTTCAGGTATTTCTCCTATCCTGCCCAGCCTGCAATGACTGCCAATATGCTTTCAGTGTACCTCAAGGTTCTGGTGTTATCTCATAAAGCCTTTTAGGGATTAGATGTCACTACCTTTCAAAGCACTTTTCTCTTAGGTCATTCTCCCATCTCATTCATACCTCTCAATCCTTGATGCTGCCAGTAGCCACTCCAAGAGAACCCTGGAAGTCATCAATAAGAAGCTGGACCTTCTCTGTAGTGGCCACCCTGCTCTGGAACTCCTTTTCTGAGGAGGTGCAATTGGCCCCCACCTTCCTGAGATTCCAAAAGCAAGTGAAAACCTGACATTTTAACCAGGTCTTTACAAACATTGCCCCTTTATAATATTAATTTTATGGTTTATGTTGCCCATCATTCACCAAAGAGGTTTCTGTTTTTATCTGTGTGTTTTTTATATTTTTAATGTTCTGAAAGCTACCCAGAATAGTGGCTTGTTCACTAATTGGGTGGGGTGTAAATTTAAATAAATAAATAAATAAATAAATAAATAAATAAATAAATAAATAA
>JAHTLZ010000015.1:14497752-14508893 GCA_023846285.1 Phrynocephalus versicolor
TAAATAAATAAATAAATAAATAAATAAATAAATAAATAAATAAATAAATAAATAAAGTTATTCATCATACAGACGGCCTAGAAAAGCAATTTAATTTTTACAGCAACATTCCATTGATCTGATGGAGGTTGGGAGAAGCCTAGAAACAGTCTTGAGGCCGGATGTGACCCATGGGCCTCATGACTATTACTAGTGTAGATAAATATATTTTTGTGTCACAACATTGTTAGGTGCCATCAAGTCACATCCAACTTATGGCAACTGTCACAACAAGAGGGCTGAAAGGAAAAAACAAGAAATAGGGCCTTTTCCGACGTTGCCCCTCACCTGTGGAATAACCATCCACCAGACATCTGCCTGCCCCCCTCTTTGGCTGCCTTTAAAATAACTATTAAAAATGTGGCTATTTAAGCAGGCATTCCCTCGAATATAATGCAACTTCAGTGTCCACCCATTAAATCTTGATTTTAACTGATTAGCCTGCCAATAATAATGCCTTTTTAATGTCACTTTGATATTAATTTTATTTTTATTTTATTGTGTTACTATTTTATGGTTTTATTGTATGAATTGTTTGAATTGATAATTGTTGTAAACCGCCCAGAGTGACCTCACTGCCAGATGGGTGGTATAAAAATCCAATAAATAAATAAATAAATAAATAAATAAATAAATAAATAAATAAATAAATAAATAAATAAATAAAATTATGGAGAACCTAATAGTATTTTCAAGGTATGTGACCTACTTACGTAGTTTTACCACTCCTACCTCTTTGTGTAGCTCCCAGTACAACACCATACTTGCTCTCAGACTGGTCCATAAGTTTCAGAAGACAAACAATGCAAAATGTCTGATCGTATTTACTTTGTGCCCCTGATGTGTCGTAACTCTTGTCCAGCCTCTTTCAGTATTAACAAACTGCTGGTATGATTACTTGGGAGGCTACAGGGTTGAATTCCAATACGAAACTAAGACCTGCCTCTAGATTGTTTCTCTGTTTTGCATTTAGTTATCTGTAAGAGGCACACAACAAGTCCAGCCACTGTGTCTGACCACTGTTTGGCAAGCACAAACACAGGGGATGGTTGCAGGCTTAGTTTAACACAGATGAAGGCAGATAGAAGCAAAATATATTATGACAGTTCAAGTATCTGATGCTTTGGTATATGATACATGCATGTGATAGAGAACTTTTTAGAGACCGAGTGCCCAAACTGCAATTCAAAACCCACTAATTTTCCGCAAAGTGCCAATACAGCAATTTAACCTGAGTACAGGTGGCTGTGAAGGGGTGATATTGGGTGCCCACAGAAAGGGCTCCGAGTACCACATTTGGCACCCGTACCATAGATTCACCAACACTGATATATGCTGTTGCAATGGTTCTTTTAGACCTGCTTCTAGTCATGCATGTTCCTGTATCCACTTATATATCAACTCGATAACCCAAAATATTTTAATTCCTAATATGATATTTAATCACTAATGATGCCTGTGTATCTTGTCCTCTCTTAAAGGGTAACTATGTACCTTCATTCTTAAAGGGTAAGTATGCATTCTTAAACAAAGGTAAATGTTGAAGAGAGGGAGAATCAAGTCTGTTCTTCATAAAAGCGTAAAAAAAAACCTGTTTTCTTTGGAAATCAATGTATTTAAACTGGTCAGAGCCATGCCTACTTTCGTATTACCAACCTCTGATCATGTACACTCTGTTAATTGTAAACTATTTTCAGTTTACTGTTGACATGATGTTTCATTTGACTTCTAAGACATTAAAAGCAGTTGCCCACACATCCAGTAAAGGATGGGTCAGTGAATGAACACATACCTAGTCCACATAAAAGGGCAACGTCTTTTTCTAGACAGACATAACAGACACGGAAACAGTTCCCCAACCATTACCAAACAGAATTATTTCAGTGACAAAGAAAAAAGAATTTGCTTAACTCTTGTATTTTTAAAGTGACCTCATTCAGTTGTGGGTTTTGAGCAAACAGTGCAACAAGTGTGTTCAAAATTAGGACACTGAGCACTTCTACTCTTTAAAAAAAATACAGGAATTTCCATACTTCCAAGGAAAATGCTAGCACATAAGTTCAAAAAGTAAAAGTCAGAAAAATCTGAAATTAAGACTGAATATATAAAACATAATTGTATCAACTACGTTATACACAGCATGTTTGATTTTAATGTAACAATGTAACTTTGGTGTTGTTAAGGGTACAAAACCAACTTATAGCATGTTTTTTCGTCATCTTCACACTCACTTCTTATTCCACAGTTCCAGAACTTCTATTATTAAGAATGATTAAAACAAAACAAAAATACTCCAATGAAAAAGAAACAGACAAAACCCATCAGCTAAAACTGACAATCATGCTTTCAGATTAAAAGCCAAAAGTCAGGCTGTATAAAAATGTCTGATGGTAGGACAACAAAGATAGACTTCATTTCATAGGGAGGCCTCAAATCTGGGATTGGTCACCAAGAGGGTGTTCTCTCATGTTCCCATCAAATACGTCTCTGATCACTGTGGTAGAAAGACAAGGACCCTTCCAAAGAAATGAAACCTTGGACAAGCTGTTACGCGACAATGCAGTCTTTGAAATACCCTGCTTCAAAGTCATATAAGGCTTTACAAGTCAAAAATACCATTTGAATAGTGCCTGGAAGGAGACTGGTAGCCAATTTGCAGAAAGGGTATTCCATGGGCATTGATGAGACTCTGTCAATAATCTGGGTAAATTCTTCTATATCAAGTGAACAAGTTACAGCAGATCAAAGAGGATATAACGAATAAATTAATAATAGATAAGCTTGCATCTTGTACAGATGCTCTATCTTCTTCAATGTAGGTCGGTAAAGAAGGTTTGTGCTTTTTTAACCAGGACTTCTTTATGAGGCCAGATAAAAGTCTACAATAATTTAATTTTCATTGGTTGCAAAATGTTAAAAGTTCACAAATAACTTTTCAAATATTTGGTCATTCTGTGGACATCAAGTCCTATGTGCCTCAATTTACAGAATTTTTATCATACAAAGCATCACACTGGAGTATGACCTTATATCCTCCAGTGGAGATAAAACTCCCATAATTTCGAGTCTAGACTGTCAATGACAAAGGACTGTGGGAGATTATCAATGACAAAGGACTGTGGCCTAGACAGTAGATGCACTCTAAGGTGCACAATATTTAAATAAACCCTTTTGGGTCATAAACTTAAATAATACTAACTACAGAAGTATTTTTAGATTTAAAAGTTAAATGGAATAACCCTGAAGAGAAATATATGAACCGTAGGTAATTAAATAGTGAAGTAATGAAGCTCCTGATGTTAAGAGAAGCTGCACTAAAGATAGTTCAAAGGGAAATGAGATAATAAATAAATGGGTGGAGCAATATATTGGATAAGGAAGGGGTAGAGCTCTAGAGCAGTGATGGCGAACCTTTTAGAGACCATGTGCCCAAACTGCGATTCAAAACCCACTAATTTTTTGCAAAGTGTCAATACAGCAATTTAACCTTGAATACAGGTGGCTGTGAAGGGGCGACGTCAGGTGCCCAAAGAAAGGGCTCCGAGTGCCACCATTGGCACCCATGCCATAAGTCTGCCAACACTGCTCTAGAGTGTTCCCAAGAATGTTTTGCTCAGTCAAAGAAGCACCATGTGTGTGATCCACAGAAACTATGAAGAATACAGACTTTTACAACAACTGTGAAATAAACTGGACATCTACAGCAATTGACACACTTAAGGAAAATGTACTCCTGGCCAACAATTAAACCTTGGCATTCAGGTTAATGGCTGAACCTAATCAAGAATGCACCAAAACTGCAAAATTAAATTTTCAAAGAGAGTTCATTATGGGCTTCATCCTTACTCTTTGCTCTGTCTTATTCTGATTAAACTTCAGCTTGCTCACCCCCATGCACTCCATTACCAAATGTAGATGGAAACATAATACATAATTGAGCATCACTGAATACAGGTGTCAATAAACTTTGAGATTCCAGAGTATCTCTTAAAACAGTTTAATATACCGACTGCATAATAGAAGTTGTGGTTGCAGCTATAGAACCTGAGGGACAACAGAGTCAAGTGCCTTTGAATCAGAGTCTTCAGGATAATATTCTGTAGTAGGCTCTTTAGAAGGCACCAGAATAAGCACAAAATGATGCTTCCACATTTCATCAAATCTGGGCTGCCCAGAAGATGCCATGGTCAGTGTCATCAAAAGCTGCTGACATGTCTAGCAGAAGCAACAAGGTCACACTGCTCTCCTCCAGTTCCTGATATCAACATCCACCAAAGGGATTAAAGCAATCTCTGAAATATTCCATTCCAAGAACTAAAATACAGGCTGAAATTCAAAGCAGGACAAACCAGCATCTGGGAAAGTAACTTTAAAACAACAGCGAGCAACAGGCACGACTACATGTTGTGACTATGTACTATGTACATGTTGCAACAACGGATGCCTCTTCCTTTCCAAACAGCAGCTCTTGATATTAAGACTCTTTCTATATTTAAATATTGTGTTCTGCATCTGAAAATTTGAAAGCTAGTAGAAATCTGCATGGCAAATATGACATGATGATCAGGTGCTAAGTGTAAATCTTTAGCCAACAACCCCATTTAATTTTTCAGTTACTGGCTATTAAGAGTTAGGTACTTTTAATACAGAAATATCTATCTGCAATTTAAAATTCAGCAGTTTTTTTTAAAATCAATAGTAACAACATAAAAATGTGTTTTAAGGAAAATCATCACTCTTCCTTTCTTCATATTTCAGAAAAACAGTCAAACCAAATTTTTCAGTTTTCTACTAATAAATATAAACTGTTTGATTACTTCTCTTTCCACAATCTGATATTGTGTAGGATACCAGGATTTTTTTCTTTTCTGTATTTTCATCCCGCCATCTTGCCACATAATTTTTATTGTAGTTTTATTTTTTTATCTTTATTTTCATTCTTATTCTATTTTTTCATCTTTTTGATTATTATTACCTTATGATTATTATTATTGTCATTTTCTTTTTGTCATTATATTGTTGCTTGTTATTATTGGTGATGTTGTAAACCTCCCAGAGTTCCTTCGGAAGACGGTGGTGTGTGTGTGTGTGTGTGTGTGTGTGTGTGTGTGCGCGCGCGCAAAGATAATAAAAACTCTTCCTGAAAATAAACATAATTTTGTACAATAATCAAGCAAGAACTATTTCAGGAGGTTTCCATGAGTAGCCCTTTACTTTGACACTGAACTGCTATGTGCTGTGCAGTCAAGTATAGAGCATAAGTGTATGCACTGGGGGGAGGTGGGAGACTCAAGAACTAATACACAGTGAAAGACAAATTTAAAGCTGCCTTCTGGTGTTCTGACAGAAGAATATAAAAATGACATGAACAAGAACAGATTAGTTTACATACTTTTCAATCACAGCTGCTGCTTGGAAACCACAATGCTTTTAAAATGGCATTCTGAGGAAACAGATATAGTAGATATAGGAAGGCTGCAGGGGTGAGGCTCGCTTAACATGAAATTAAAAGGACTATTTTTATTATTTACACACTTCATGCAGTACCGAAGCCCAGAACAATTGCATGGGGGAGATTTTAGCATAATTAGTTTAGAAATAAGCTAGTGAAAAAATAGAGTGCATAGAAAATGATTGCGCTGAGCATATTTTTAACACTAGCCTCAGATGTCAAAACTTGGTTTCAACAAGGGAAAGAGCAAGGCACATATTGGTTAATATTTAATTGGGTGCTAAAGATTTCTTATATAAGACCTCTGAACTACTGCTGACAGCCTTGCAAGGAATCCCCAGTGATACCAAAAATGCATGCCCTTGCTGTATAAACTAAAGGAACATGAAATTTAATCAAGTCATTCAATTAATAAATCACTTTAGTGGAGGCTGCTACCCAACCCCTATTTAATTACAAAATTTAAAAAATATTTGCACACTGCTAGCACTCAGAGGGCCTACTAGGTTCCATAATACATACTTATCACTTGAGTTGGAGGACAAATTTATATAATAAATGCACAGCTAAGTGCAATGATCTAAATTCACTCAAAGGGCAAAATCATTCAGCCTATCTTGTGGGATTTCTGGGAGGGGGAGAATGCAATTTTTTTATGCAACAACTTTTGCTACTATTATAACAAGAAAAAGAATTTAGGCAGTAAAGCTCAAGAATGCTGCCAGTTTTACTAAATTACAAGTTGGAACTATTTTGCCACTTGAATATTTTTTTGAGGAGTGAAGACTTAAGAATGTTATGGACACAGTCTTTTCAAAAGGTTTTCATCAACTTCACAATTCTGTTGCTGAAATCCTGTTACACTGATTACATCACCAGAACTTTCTTCTTCCTCACAAAGGTCCAAAGGCTTCCTTGCCATCCTTTTTATCATGGGAAAGTTGTTGAAGATTATGGAATGGGGGCACTCTTTATTTCCTAAAATCACCATTAACTGGGAATTTTCAGAAATTAAAGATCACCGCTCCCATTCTGCAGCTCCACTTCTACATGATGAAAGGGTCCTAAAAGGCGCCTTAAGACCTTGGGGGGGAGGGGCAGGATATTTAAATTTCTAAAAAGTTGCCACAGTGGATGACATCATCAGCCTTATGCAGCATAAATTCAGCAACAGGATTGCAGCCCATGCATACGTGCAGTGGTCCAGATTCCAATCTATGATAATAGCACAGAAATGGACATTCTAGAATAACCATGCCCAAATGCACAGATTTATCAACGACGCTACTTCTCATAAGGGATTCATATAAATGCTGAATATTACTAACTTTCACATTGGTTATACAACCTGCAGAACAAACTTCTCCCATCAGGCCAATAGTTTTTACAAAAAAGCAACACTGCCACTAAGGAAAATATTCACTGTCAGAACACAGACATCCTGCCTCACTCCTTACTTAGGAACAGAGAAGTCAGTGCATATTCAGTCAATTTTTGGTAAAGTGCATTGGGTGTTTTGCTTCTTATGTCCAAGCGCACAACACATTGAGGCCCCTGACAGCATCAACGCTGTTTGAGTCCCCACAAAGCTTAAACTCCTCATGGAATGCTTTGAATGACTCCCCCTGTAAGTGACTAGCAATGCAATCAAATCCTCATGGATCAGTGAGTATGATCAATTTAATTCAGTGAGACTTATATATGCAGTTATGCTCTGAATCTGTCTATATAACCATGGAAGAAAACACCCTCTACACTGGACCAAGTAGAAGTCTATCTCATTGCACTTTGTGACCTTCCCCCGCTGCCAAAACGAGAGATAATTGGACTGCTTTTACTGTTTCAGGTTCTTCTGTGCTTTTTAAATTGTGAGGTATATATAAAGTTTCTAGGATTTTAAAGCCCATAATAAATTATCCAAAAGAGATATATACAAACAACTGTATCAAAGTATTCCAGGTAAATGTCTTCCAGTGGTGAAGGGAGAGAACACTAGCCAGTTGACCCAGGGCAAGGCTGAACATCCCATGAGTCTAAACTCTCCTTTATTTAGAGAGGAAAAAAATAGGATAAAATGATGAAGCATGTCATGAAAAAATGATGGAAAGTATACACATTCTTGCCACTTTCACTGGAAGTGTTTTCAGCATCCCAGTTACAATGCTGCTACGTCCAGGATAGCAGGGGATTGAGAGAATGGTCTGCAGGCATAGAAAGACAAAGTTGTATGTTCTGGTAAGTGAAGGATAGGTTCCTTTACAAACTGTTTCCCATACAAATGTTTATACAAACAAGCCCGTTCATCTTGTGCTCGCCATGAAGTTCTCTACACTTCAGCTGGTTTACGTATCTCCCTTCCTAAAGCCGTTTGTCAGTTCCCCCAAGGCAGTTATGATTCTGTTATTTAAGCCTATGGATATTCCTCTCCCATTTGTGCAGAAGTAGAGTGCCCGGCAAATAAGAAAGGCTTTTGAAAGTCTATTTGTATTAGTTTTATGGACCCATTCTACTGCTTAATTCAGGTCTCATTAAAATTACCATCCACACAAGTTCTCCCGCTGGGAAATGTGCATGCCAGACTTCCTCTTCTTCTGCAGGCGATGCTTGAAGGGGACTGCCTAGCTGGGGAGTGTGGACATACAAGGGAAAGGAGGGTGGGTGGGTGGGAGAATCTGAATGTCTTCAAAGCAGTGTGCAAGTTTTGCTACTCTCCTGAGAATACCCACTGCCATTGTGTCTGCATTTGATGCAAAGCACCCATGAAAAAAAGGATGTTCAGATGAGACAGGAGTGCCCTCTCGCTAGGTCAAATCTAGTTTCATCTGCCCATTTCATGACTGAATTGTCAGCCTAATGTGGAGACACTGGACCTGACAGCTGACAAAACCCACATAGTGGCCCCTCAAAGTTTTAATTTTTAATATTAACAGTACTCAGACCCTAACATAAATGTATTAATGTTCAAATGAATACAATTAAAGTCCATTATTATGCATGTGTATCCTTCTCTGTTAACGATCTGGAAGATGTCCTCCTTTCCACTTACAACTATGCTAATGATTACAAAGGTAGTTAGAAATGAGTTGTTTAAGCTGAAGAAGCAAAATCTCTTTGACTTTTAAATTTAAATGAAGGGGGATGATGAGTAATATATCTTTTGAGAGGTTTTTTTTTTTTGCTCTGCTGTAATCTATATAAGGTTATATAAAATGTCCATTTATTACAGTTGCACATTCCTAGAATCAGACAAGCAAAATTACCTTTCTCCCCCTCTGGCAAGCTTCATTCTTCATATAAAATGTCATAAAAACAGGTAATCCTAAAATCCCAATGTATAACCAATCACTGTAGGAAAAAAAACTATTCTGAGAATTATAATGAAAACTTCATAAATGAATACAAAGTCCCCCCCCCCAATTGCTATCAGCTTCCCTGACTTTATTAACATTTTATATCCCAAACCAAAATGATGGGTTAGTGTTGACATGGTGGCTATACAAATTCTGTTTTCATGTGTGAGGGGCAGGGAGTTCACATACAAATGAAACAGCCTTCATTAAGAAAACTGAACTAGTTTACCAGGGCAAGAAAAAAAAAACAACCGGCCTCCTGAATATGGGTGAAGATTTTATATGTGAAAACAAAAACTCAGTTTCTATTCATGACAAGTTTATTGGAGATATTTAGATTTTGGGAGCAGGGACACAGAAAAAGATCAGGTTATTAACAGAAATTGGTGTTGGGTGGATAGTTTCCCTGAACGAGCTGTGATCTTTGAGAGCATGAAGGTCTTAGAAATGAACTGTGGATATCAGTCAACACTCACCCAGCAGAATGACTAATTTATCTTTTGGCTGATGCAAGGCATGGTTGTTGAGGGGGTTTTTGCTTCGCAAAAACCAAAAGAAACCCAACCCAAAACACTCTCTGTATGTTTAGCCTACTTTCTTCTTCAGAAATATGAATTTTTATTTTAATCAGCAACAGAAAAAAATCTGGGAATAATTATTTAAGGGAAGTCAAGCCAGTGTGTAAATAAGAGTAGCACACTTGCTTGTTACCTTTAAGGAAATATAAAATACACCAATCTATCCAAAGTATAGAGACATTGTAATGATGGGACAAGTTCTATTGAGGACCACACTTGGATGTGGATGCAGGGTCAATGAGTCTGGCCCCTTGCCAAATCATTTTTGTTGAGTTTTGAATTGCTTTGTTTTGTTTCTTTCATGCCTTTAATTTGCACTTTGCCAAAATCTTTATAGCCCTGTAATTTGAGGAAAGATGAGGAATGACAGAATGAGTCTCTAAAAATTTATTTATTTATTTATTTATTTATTATAGAGCTTATATACCGCCCGTCTTCCTGGAGGGGAACTCCGGGCGGTTTACAACAAATAAAAAACAGCAAATTACAGTGGCGGCAAATAAATTAAACTAGTAAAATAAACAGACAAACCAACAATAACAAGAGATGCAGATGGCGGGGAAGAAAGGAAAAAAAATCAACCAAACGCCTCCCGGAAGAGAAGAGTTTTCAGTGCCTTCCGGAAGGCAGGCAGGGACTCTGCTAGGCGCACTTCTGCTGGGAGATGATTCCACAACGTCGGGCCAGCCACAGAGAAGGCTCGGGAACGGGTGGAAGTTCTCCGAGCCTCCCTGGGCGTGGCCACGCACAGCATGTGCACCCGCGACAACCTAGTCGGACGGGCCGAAGTTGCTACCAGATGATAGGGAATAGTGATACAGTGAGTATTCTACAAGTCAATAACCTTCCTTTATGTATTTCAAATGGGTACCGGTACCAACAATACAGAGCTGCAGGGCTTAAATAGACTGGGACATATGATGGATCTCAACTTGCATAGGGTGGCTGAGAAAATGACACACATTTTTCTTTTCCTGCTGTTGTGATTTTTTCCTCACTGAAGTGTATTTAAAGTCATCCCCCGCTATATTGCGATTCATATACTGAGGTCCTGGTATACAGTGTTGCAGGACTGCAGCATATGAAGGCAAGGGCTCTTGGGGCAACCTGCATGGGCCTGTTTGGGGACTCCTGCACTTACCTGAGGCCTGGCTCTACCCCAAGCGAGCCTCTGATGGGCTTCCTGGGCCTGTCCGATTCACTGAAAACCACTTCTGGGGCCTCCAACAGGCCTGGGAATCCCATCAGAGGCCCGTTCGGGGCAGCACCAGGTCTGGTCCCCAAACAGGACCCCCAGTCCTGACCTGACCCAGCATCCCCATCATGCAGATTTCCCTTTATCATGGGTCAGGTTGGGCCCCTAACCCCCTGCAATAAACAGGGGATTACTGTATAACATTTAAAAAGCAGTTCAAGTTCCTTCATCTTTAGACCTCTGACTATTTCCAGTTCAAGCCTGATTGCACATGTCCACCTATATTCTGTACCTGATAATTCTACTGGTTTTTATTGCTAAGTATCCTATTACCACAATTCTGTGAAACTTCACAAAATTATATCTCCATCTCCCCTGACCACTGATATACAGACATTGTGCCTTGCTCTTTTAAAAATGATGAGACATAATGATTACACTTCTAAACAATTATTAAGTCAGACATGTGCTGTTACAATTATTTATTTATTTATTTATTTATTTATTTATTTATTTATTTATTTATT
>JAHTLZ010000015.1:14508903-14523555 GCA_023846285.1 Phrynocephalus versicolor
ATTTATTTATTTATTTATTTATTTATTTATTTATTTATTTATTTATTATATTTCTATACCACCCACCTTCCAGACGGAATTGAAGCGTTCCTTCCAGAACAATGGGTTTATCATGAATGTTCCTTCTAGTCATGCAACCTGGGCATGTCCAAGTTGTGCCAATCTCATTCCCTGAAATGAATCAGTCCCAGACTGAATGGCATTGGTCTAAACAGGATTGAAACCACTTCTCCACCGACCAGACACTTCTGTAAGATATATTCTTGCTTCTTAAGATAAATTTGCAGCTTGGAAATGTTTTGGAAAACAAACTAAAGAAAGTTGTAGGACTTCTTTTTACCAAAACCACCTATGCGTTATCACATTTACCAAACATTTTGCTATTGGCATGAAATCAAACAATGAAATAAGAAAAACAGTAACAAATGAAAATGACCACATCTTCAAGCTTTCAGAGTAGGTAGATTAGTTTTCCATGTATAGAATTTATGAAGCAATGCCTCAAGGAGAAACATACATTGGTCGGTTCTTCCATAGATCCAAGGCAGGTGACAAAATCATAACAGCAATCAGTTAATTAAAATACTCAGGAATAAAATCATCATGAAGTGCATCACTGTATCTCAAATGAAATCCATCTTTCACATTACCAAATGTTTTTTTGGAAAAAATACTATTGTCATGCCCTTTTTCCTTACAGCTCCAAGTAAGTGTGCAAAAAAGGCAGTACACTGAGCAAGAATATTTTATAGATACAGCACAGCATGAAAGGTACATAAGAACATCAGAACAGCCTTGCTGGAACAGGCCACAGCCCATCCAATCCAGCATTGTCTCACACAGCAGCTCACCATTTGCTTCAGGGTATTCCCAAGCAGATGTCTTCACCTACTTACGATTCCCTGCATATAACATTGAACCAAAATGAAGTTTTGCAATAATGTATTCTACATGTGTCAAGAGGAGGGCTTCAGATTTTTTAGGAACTGGAGAACATTTTGGGACAAACCAAACCTGTTCAGAATTGGAGGGTTGCACTTGAACCATGATGGGACCAGATTGCTGGCACTCAACATCAAAAAGGCCGACGATCAGCTTTTAAACTGATAACTGGGGGAAAGCCAACAGGAGCTGAGTTGCATCTGGTTCATAACACCTCATCCCTGTGGAACAAGGTTGGAGAGGCTACAGAACCACAAAGTGATGACATAGTAGATATTACCAGTGGGAGAATAATGGGATGTAGTAGTTTGTCTACTGGAATTAAAAGCTGGGGGGGGGGAGAGAGAACAAAGCAGCAGTCATTCTTGTGGGACCCACTGTACAGGTGCTTCTATGCAAATGCTTGAAGCCTCCGAGCAAAGATGGGAGAACTTGAGCATTTGGCAGCTAGAGATAACATTGATATAAGAGCTGTAACAGAAACCTGGTGGAATGGGGAGAACCAGTGGGCTATAAACTCTATGGGAGGGATAGAGAGGGGAGGGTTGGAGGTGGAGTGGCCATCTATGTCAAAGAAGGGGTAAAATCCAGCAGAATGGATATTGACGGTGGGTTTGACTCCACCATAGTATCACTGTGGGTTGAACTACCAGGACCAAGGAGCGATGTGATTGTGAGTGGGGTGGGGGGGTTGCTATCGTCCACCAGATCAAAAACATGAAGGGGACCTTGAAATGAGGAGACAAATTATGGAGGTGTCTAAGAGGGACAGGATAGTAATCATGGGGGACTTCAATTATCCCCACATTCACTGGGCCAATGCAAGCTGGGAAAAGTAAGAGAAACCAGGTTTCTCAACATGCTGAATGACTGTGCCTTAGAGCAAGTTGTCATAGAGCCCACCCGAGAACAGGCAACTCTGGATCTAATACTGTGTGATACGCAGGACCTCGTCAGCGATGTGAGGAACAGTGACCATGCTGCAATCTCCTTTGCAATGCATGTCAAGCAAATAAGACAGTCTGGATTGTGATGGAGGAAAAGGGGATGTAAACGAGCGCTTGGAAATTGCAGAAAAATTAAATGAATTTTTGCATCTGTCTTCACAACAGTAGACCTTAGGCAAATTCTGCTGCCCAAACGGCCCCTCTTGACTAAAGAATTAAATCAAATACAGGTTAAAAGAGATGATGTTTTATGTTTAATTGATAAACTGAACATCAACAAGTCACCGGGCCCAGATGGCATCCATCCAAGGGTTATTAAGGATCTGAGAAATGAAATTGCGGATCTCTTAACGGTAATATGCAACTTGTCTCTTAAAACGGCCACAGTGCCGGAGGACTGGAGGATAGCAAATGTCACACCAATTTTTTTAAAAGGAAGGAGGGAGGACCCGGGAAACTACTGGCCCGTTACCCTTTCGTCTGTCCCAGGGAAGATGGTGGAAAGCCTCATCCAAGAGAGAATCTTAAAACACATAGAAGAACAAACCTTGCTGAGAGAAAATCAGCATGGCTTCTGTAAGGGTAAGTCTTGCTTGACAAACCTTTTAGAATTCTTTGAAAAGGTTAACAGGTATGTGGATTTGTGTGAACCGGTGGATATTGTCTATCTTGATTTTCAGAAGGCTTTTGACACAGTCCCTCACCAAAGGATGCTGAGAAAATTGTACAGTCAGGGGATAAGAGGGCAGGTCATCTTATGGATTGAGAACTGGATGAGATCCAGGAAACAAAGAGTAGGTGTCAATGGGCAATTTTCACAATGGAGAAAGGTGAAAAGTGGTGTGACTCAGGTATCTGTCCTGGTAAAAACAGAGAAGATTGTGAAGAGTTCCACTATGTAGAACTGGAAGGGACCCTATGGATCATTGAGTCCAACATCTTTTCAAGGAGGCACAGTGGGGAACTGATCTCCCAATTTCTAGCTCCACAGCCAGAGACCTAAACTCCAAATGCCAACCAAGTCAAGCAACTCAATTAAATCAGATAAAAAGTCTGCCAAATGCCATAATTAAAGGGCATAGCAAACCCATTTTACCTCCTTTGCCACAGTGTGCCAGAGAAGATTGTGAAGAGTTCCACTATGTAGAACTGGAAGGGACCCTATGGATCATTGAGTCCAACATCTTTTCAAGGAGGCACAGTGGGGAACTGATCTCCCAACTTCTAGCTCCACAGCCAGAGACCTAAACTCCAAATGCCAACCAAGTCAAGCACCTCAACTAAATCAGATAAAAAAGCCTGCCAAATGCCATAATTAAAGGGCATAGCAAACCCATTTTACCTCCTTTGCCACAGTGTGCCAGCAAAATGAATTTCATGTTAAGTTGTGTTATGCAGATGTAACACCTCCAAATTTCAAGCCCCATCAACTGATTTGGTATTTTTATCTGAAAACTAATACAACTCTGCAAGGATATAAAAGACCTCAGCCCTCCCGCCTTGCTTTTTAGTTTAGACGACTCACCTAATAGTGAGGAAATTCTGCGGGATCAAGTTCCTTTTAATGCTCCAAACTATCAGTGGTATCTTGCCACGTCTGTGTTCTGCTTGTTCCTGTTGAGCTCTGGTCACCCTAAACCTATCATTGTGAGGAATGACACCCAGTGAACCTGAACTCCAACACATAAAATCACACAATATCTCTCTCTCTCTCTCTCTCTCTCTCTCTCTCTCTCTCTCTCTCGTCACTCAGTATTTGCCATTTTCTCCAAAATCAGATTGACCCCAAGGGCCAAAAACCAGTGGGAGGCAGGACTGAAATAAGTCCAGAAACTGGCCTTGCTTATGATTAACTGAATGCACGGGGAAAACCTAGTTATGTTTCAGCTCCAAAGATTCTTCCCTCTATATTTTTTCAAAACTACATAAACTACCTGGTGTCCCAAAAAAGTGATTTGTTGGAAAAGGAAATGCAAAACTCGCTGCTTTGTATTACTTAATGAGTTAAGTATGTGTGCGTAATATCTATGTTAAATGTCTGAATTAAAATTAATGTATAATACAAATGTTTGTGTATTTGATCCTAGTGAGCTGGTTGTTATAAATGGAAAGTAGGATTTGTGATGCTCAAAGGCATCTGGGATGAAATGGAACAGAGCATTTCAATACAAAAGCAAAAAAATGGGAAAAAATTGATGAACAATTTACATACACTGTGGGATTACCTAAGGATGAGCAAGATTTTGAGTTAATCAGCCATCTTGAAGAATAGATTCCCAGAGTAGTCGACTTAGACTCAATGGATGATCCCATTAAAGTGGAAAGAGCATGTAAAATGCCCTTGAAAACCACAACTAATTCTACATTCAGCAAGAAACAATCATTCTTATGTTCTGCAATTTTCATACCTCAGAAACAAAAAGCTAAATGATGACAGCAGCACAGGGTGAAAGACAAGGGGACAAAGTCCGGAGATACACCTGTAATTTTTTATTTAATGATTACAATTCTGGTACTCAGGTACTAAGGGCCTGGCCTGTCTTCCGCCAATGTAAGTCTCTGGGGGAAAATGCTCTAGTTTTTCTCCAGCACCCTGATCAACCCAAGGTCAGTCACTGACAAAAACCATTTCTCTTCTGAGACGCGAAGTGGCAGAAAAATGTTCAAAAGGATAAGTGAAAGTAAAAGCTTCAGGAGGCAAAAAAGCTAGCAGAAACACATCCTAAACTCCCCAATGTGCTTCTCGCATATGTTCAGTTACTTTGATATGCATGCTCTTTCACACTGGTGAATTGTTTTAATTTACTACTGCTGTGCATCTATTAGATTCAATTAAAGTCCTCACTCTCATATGCTTGAAAGGAGTCATGAACTAGTCTTGAAATAGAGTCATCACAGATTTGGGTGTTAAACATTCTGAGTAGCAGAGAACAGTCCAAAGAGCATAAGGCAGCATTAGCTACAAGTGGCTAGCCATAATGACCCAAGTCAACCAAAAACTAACCACCTTCATTCAACCCCAGGTGTGGTGCACATAATTCTCCAGGTAACAAAAAAGCAGTCTGTGCTGTTGTGCAACACAAAGTGTAGTGTTTGTCAATGTGGTAATGTTGGGGGTCACATGGCAGTGGTAGATGAAGTTGAAACTTTAGAGAACTCCTGGGGGGGGGGGAGAGGAAATATCCCACTTTTCTCTACATCATTCTCTCTCATCTTCCCCACTGGGTGGCTTAATATGAAGGAATGCATTGCTCTTTCAGACATTTAAACTGATACACTGCTAACAGCTTTTGAACTTAATCAAAGTGCCCCACAAGTTTCATTCAAGGACCACATGAGATCCAAGGTAGCAGGTTGCCCACTCTTTTTCTAGGTCTACTAAATGTCTTGTTGTATCATTTCTTCAATACAAAAATATAAAAAGGGAGAAGAGGTACCAGTCGGAAAGGCCCATTTCAGATTGAAGAAGAAAGAAAAAGCATTTTATTAGAAATAAAATAGAATAGAAATTCTAAAGATCTTAAAATAGTTTTTATAAATGATGCCCATACCACACCCTGCCCTTCCAATCTACCCTGAAATTGAATGGAACACCTGGGTGGGCAAAGCAAAGAGATGACAACCATTCCCTCTGCACCCTTTTAAGTCTCAGTGATACAGACCAGGATGGTTCTTTCATCCAGAATTAAATCATGGATTAACTGGATCTTATTTTATGCCAGCATGGCAATACAAAACAAAAGGGTCAGATTAGGGGAAAGGCCAGGCTGATTATTTCACACTTGTCTGGTGACAGGACAGCTAGACCAAGGGACAAATAACAGGAATATGCAATGGCCAGCTGCTCTCCACACTTCACATGTGCCTCTGTCAATTAGTGCTGGAATGATGTTAGTTACATAGCTCTTATATCACCTCACAATTCTACTCCCCAGATGTTAATATAGGAAAATACGTCCTTCAAGAAGGGAGGAAAAGAAAGAGTTGGAGAAAAAAAGAAAAAGAACAAAGCAATTCTAGAACTACACAATAAGTTCTTAATGACAAGAGAAGTTCCCAAGCAATTGTAAAAAGCATATATACTGTACATTTATTTTAATAAATAAGGCTTAAGGCCTCCATCATGGCTGCAGCTCCAGCACATAACCACTCATCATCACTGCTGTCAACACCATACTAAATCAAGAACCAGGCTCCATTGCCTTGATCAAGCGCCCTTTCTTAAGCCTCTTATTTGAGAGAGAGAGAGACATCCATGCCCACAGTCACCCTCTGACACAGGCAGATCTTAAACTACAGAGGGGCCACATGAAATAGGTGGCCAAATAATTTATCTTTTTTAACTTCTTTAGAGTGCTTAATCATGGCACAAATTATGTAACTGATTCTTCTTTGAAGCTGTCCAATATCATGCAACAATCCCCCTATTTCAGCACATATCTCATCATGTGGTATTTCTCCCCAGCTGTCCTCGTTGAGAGACCTACTGACATCAACCGAAGTTGACACTGTATCAGGTTTACATGCTATTCCAATCCTAACATGCCCTTCCCATACTATATTTTATTCTCCTCACACAACAAACCAATTCCGCATAGTCTGAACTGAATGACACTGCACCTGGCAATTCATCATTTCTCTTCCCATACAGTAACATGGCCACTTGTCAACTTGTCTCTCATCCTACTACTACCAGTCATTTTTTTCCATTCTAACCAGGAGACCCACAGTGTGCCTTCCGTCTACCTTGACCATTCCAATATTCACTTCTTTTTCATTTCTGTATCAGTGCCTATCATATGCCCCTCATGCAGGCTTATATCATCCAACTCCAGGGAGTGCTCTGTATGATCTCCACCACACAACTACTCATAATTTCTGCTGTCACCACCATAATAAATCACTGCCTTGACCAACCTCTTTTGCCTAAGCCTCCTATTTGAGAGACACATGCATACCCACAGCCACCCTCTGACATAGGCAGATCTTAAACTACAGAGGGGTCACATGGCATAGCCGGCCAAACAATTTAACAAAACCTCATATAAGTCAAATGTATGAACAGGCAATATATTTTCCTGGGTTTACTTATTTATTTATTTTCTAAATGCATTTATCGTATTTTTCCGTGTATATGACACTATTTTTTTTCTAAAACCATGCTACTCAAAATTAAGGGCCATCGTATACATGGAACTAAGCCTTTCCTGAAGGATAGAGGTGGGGTGGAGGAGAACCCAAACTGATCTTGCTGCTTCCTTTCCTTTCCATGTCGTGAAGACTCCTCTCTGCTTTGTTCTCGCAGGAACAGACCCTTTTCTTCGGCGGGGAAAGCCTCGGGGGGGGGGGGAGACAACCCATTAAGAAGTGCCTTTTCATGTTGAATGGAAGGGTCTGATCCTGTAAGAACAAAGCAGAGAGGAGGGCAATCATGCATTGCTGGAGAGGAAGTGAAACTGCAAGGTCAGTTTGGATTCTCTTCCCCCCACCCCCTACTGTTTACTACAGCCTGCTGTTTTCTTTTCTTTCTGGGAGCATTTGATTGCCCTCCTTTCTGCTTTGTTCTTGCAGGATTGGGCCCTTCTTTTTTAGTGTGAAAAGGCTCTTCTTAATGGGTTGCTCCACCACCACCCCAGGCTTTCCCGCTGAAAAGAAGGGTCTGTGCCTGCAAGAACAAAGCATAGAGGAATCTTCAGATCACAGAAAGGAAAGGAAACAGTATGGGGTAGGGGAGAACTCAAGGAGGATTTATTAATGTTCTTAGTTAGGGTCTTAAAAGTGGGGGGCATCATCTAATATATGGCAGCATCTTATAGATGATAAAATACAATAAGTTGGAGGTTGTCCCCAGGGTGTCACCCTGCCACCAACTTGGGATGGGGTGGGGGGAGTAAGTACTATTCAATCTCACAAGATTTTTATCCAAGTAACTATGTGCTGCAAGTCAGTCATAGCTTTTTCTTCAGTAAACCTGTTCCAAATTTACCTGCAGCTTGATTATATCCAAACACCCCATGCACCTTGTCTTTTACATTTTATCTCCTCTCCTTAAATCTCAAACAACTTAAATCTATTACAATGTCAAAAGGCAGCTGACAGCATAAAATGTATCCTGCTGAGTTGATGTTGCACACATCAGAATATACATCAATGTAAGTATCATAAAAATGGCAGAAACTGAAAATTTACTGCCAGTGATTTTCTCTAACCTCACTGACATAAATAACAATAAGGATATGGATTACTATGAAATATCCTTAAGACTATTTAATTTGTCAAAATTTATCCAGCCTGTTTTCAGCCTGTAACCATTATATACAATACAGTGGGTGAGATGAAGTGAGGCTGGTAAAACCTGTGTGATTTAACAAACAGATGAACAATCTGGTCTCATTTCAGTGCAACATGGATACCTTAGCATCTCTGAAATTCAGTTATATAAACATCAAAAAGAATAAAAATATGGATTACACAACTCAGTGGTGCTTTCCATTTCTGCACCTGGACATAAAACCAAAACATTGTTTGTTTGTTTGTTTGTTTGTTTGTTTGTTTGTTTCAGATATATTCTTGTTTTGTATATTTATTTAACTAAGCTACCCACATTCACATTTGCATCTAATTTTTGCTTCTCTATTCTTCACAGACACAGTACCACAACCGAGACCCTGTATTTCTTTTGCAATTTGAGTTGAATGTTGAAGAATACACCCCATGGAGCTCCTATCAGTAGACCTTCTTGTTTACTGTATTGTTTGTATGCCAAAACTAATGCTTGTCAGCATGCTTCTGAGAAGAGAGTTACTTCCCAGCTGCTCTTCAGACAGCAGGTAGAGGTCAACATACTGTTTTGTGGGTTTCACACAACAGGCATATTGCATTGCTCTGGACTACCTCTCATCCATGTCTAAATGTTTTTGAAGTTTCTTTCACAATAGAATGATTCTTTATTTTAAAGAATTGTATCATATTCTACAGAAACACAGTTCTTTTGAAAATTATTTTTTAGAAGAAGCCCATTTGGAATGCAATCAAAAAATCACTTACTTAGGAGTGCCCTTTTTGATATCAATCTGTGCAACTTTTCAAGAGTTAGAGAAGCTGGATATCTCAGGGGTTAAGATATCTGGCTGTGGAGCCAGAGATTGGGAGTTTGATTCCCACTGTTCTTCCATGACAGGAGCTGCACTCAATAGTGTCTATTCTAGCCCTTCAGTTACATGTATAGTAGTAAAGAGCCAGGTGCTGTTTACATTTGTTTAACAAAAGCTATAAGAAAGTGTTCTTCATACACTGTACTCTTTAACTACTTTCTCAGTAAATCCAATTATGCTAGGAAGCAATCAGAAGTGTTATTTAAAACAATCAAAAACTATTTTTACAGGAAATATTTAAAATATGTCCCTTCTATGGCCTTGATTTTAAAAATCCCTACCTGGTTTAAATCTTGAATCTGCTACTTATTTTCAGTTGTTATTTTGTTCAATGGAGAATGAAACTATTTGCATTTTACTTACTTACTTACTTACTTACTTACTTACTTACTTACTTACTTACTTACTTACTTACTTACTTACCTACTTACCTATTTATTTATTTATTTATTTATTTATATACTGCCCATTTGGCAGAAAGCCACTCTGGGCGGCTTACAACATAAAAACAAACTGATTACAAAATACAGATACAAAATATAAAAAGCAAAAATATTACAAATGAAAACATAACTAAAACAACATTAATAAAAATCAAAGGTAAATAAGATAAATTAATGGTGGATGAGATTGGATCACTAAATCAGTAAGGCTATGTAACAGTTAATAACCAGGAAATGCAGATTGAAATAACCAAGTCTTCAATCTTTTCTTGAAGATCAACAAGGGAGCCTGGCAGATCTCCAAGGGGAGTTGGTTCCAGAGTCTAGGAACCACCACGGAGAAGGCCCAGTTCCTTGTGGTTGACTTGTGGGCCTTCCTTGCTGTCAGCGCCCTCAGATGACCTGCCTATAACGAATGAGTGACCTGGGTAGAGCTCTGCTTGCTTGCTTGCTTGCTTGCTTGCTTACTGGGTTTATATACCACCCATCAAATAACACTGATACAGCAAATTAAATGGAAACAATCAAATAGCTGAAATCAAATTAAATTAAGATATAGACTTTAAACAATTAGTGACATTATCCTTAGTGAAAGGGGGGAGGAGAGGTGCTGTGTGTCATCTGCCAGAACAGGGGAGTGTGTGGGCCAGGGGAACATTTGTTGGTTTCACTGGTTGAACAGAAATCTTACAGGGCGATAAGCCTCACTGAGTTCAGTAGAACTGATATTTCAATAAACGGGAAGAATATCCATAAGAACTAACAAGGAAGACTGACATTTTAAAGCATGAATTGTTTCAACAATTGTTATATTCTGAATTCTGGAGACCCTTCCCAAAGTTTTGGTAGATAGAAAATGAACACAAGAAGTTTTCTAGTCCGTCATTTTGTTGATACTCTGACACCAAAGGCCACAAAGGATAGCTTTCCTTATTGCAATGAATCTCTTAAAAGTGACTGAAGCAAGACATTGCACTTTGTTTTTGAGTATTTTTACCCCACCTTTCTCCTTAGAAAAGGACCCAAGATGGCTTACAGTAAGGAGAGACTATACAGTCCATTACAATTAAGACACAATCATTTTGAGAAACAGGTAATTAAGTGTCATCTTACAGCATTATAAGGCAACATTAAAGCTAACAATTGATAACAAAGTGTCAATGCAATCACAGAATGAGAGATATAAACACATAAGTGGTTATAACACAAAGTCTGTATAGCCATGTATGGTAGATTCATAAAAAGGCACAGTAAGTAGTCCATCATTCAGGTAAAGCTTGCCTGAAGAGAAAGGTCTTTGCCTGTTTCCGGAAAGACAACAGAGATGTGGAAGTCCTGGCCTCCACTGGGAGGGAGTTCCAGAGTCTGGGCGCGCTTTGAATTGTGCCCAATAGCTGATTGGCAGCCAGTGGAGCTGCTTTAACACTGCTGTAATGTGGTCTCTGTAACCAGTCCCAGTCAGCAGTCTGGCTGCTGCGTTTTGACCCATTGAAGTTTCCTGAGGCTTTTCAACGGGAGTCCCATATAGCGTGCATTACAGTAATCCAGTCGCGACGTCACTAGGGCATGAGTTACCATGGCCAGAGCAGATTTCTCCAGGAATTGGCATATCTGGTGTACTTGCTTTAATTGTGCAAATGTGCTCCTGGCCACAGCCGTGACCTGGGCATCCAGGCCCAAGAATGAGTCCAGGAGCATCCCCAGGCTGGCTACCTCTTTTTTCAATTAGAGGGTGACCCCATCCAGTACAGGTTGCATCCCTATCCCTTGTTCTCCCTTTCGACCGACCAGCAGCACCTCTGTCTTGTCTGGGTTTAGTTTCAATTTGTTCATCTTCATCCAGTTCATTATTAAAGCTAAACACTTGTGTATGGTCAAAATAGGAATTCCCTTAGAATCCAGAGATGACGAGATGTATAGTTGGGTGTCATTGGCATATTGGTGGCACTTAACCCCAAAACCCCTGATAATCTGCTCCAGAGGTTTCATATATATGCTAAATAACATAGGACACAGAACAGAACCCTTCATAATACAGTACTTCCTGATTTACAAAACCAAATAAGAAAATACATATTACAGCATAAACCAAATTAAATATGAACAATTAAAATGGGCTGATCATTAAACCAATAAATTAACCATAATTCCTGACTCCTAAAGACAACAGCTATTCATTCCATCCTCAGCTTTGATCACTTGCTCTTACTATAATCTCTGCAATCCTGATTCTCTTAGAACCAATGGCACACCTGACATAAATAAATGAAACTTTTCTAATCTTACATGCAGGTCTTGTAACCTGCAAATGTGAAATACATTTTACATGTGTAGTCAACCCATATACGTATCACTACACACAATTCCCTCTCACATAATAGTTGGCCCGTTGTACAGCTATATAAAGAAAACTTGGTAGTGGGCAGCTATTTTTTTTTTTTGTAAATAGATAGATAGATAGATAGATAGATAGATAGATAGATAGATAGATAGATAGATAGATAGATAGATAGATAGATAGATAGATAGATAGATAGAACTTTTCAAAACTCTTTTCATATTCCACTTTTCTTTCTTTTATATATTAACAATTAGTTTACTCCCAATCTATCTTTTTAAAAAAACAAATAATTAAGCAGGCTGATCTTTCCTGAATTTTTTCAGCATTAAGATTGCACTTTCCCTTTCCATGAATCTTCAGCAATAATCTGTATGTCTCTGTAGTTGCTTTCTTAGACAAAATGTAATTGTGTTCCACTAAATATCTTTCTTATTTATCTACCATTAACCTTATTTTAAAGTATCCGTTCATAGTCTGGACAAGTTTCTGCTTAGAAGAATGCAGGTTTAGTAGGAAGTGGACTCTTGTAATGATATTGATAATGAGTAGAAATTACAACATTTGTATGAGGTAGGACAAACTATGCTTTTGTTTTATAGTGGTATTATAGCTTCCCTAAATTGTGTCTCCTCTGAAAATTACAGCCTATGAGTAACCTGTCCTGCAGCTATTTAAGTCTTTTTGTTTGAAGCTGAGCCGTTACTGCCTCAAACACCTGTACTCCATGTTAAGGGGCTTAAAATGTAATCCTATGTCTGTTTATTCAGAAGTACATCAATTCTATTCTATGGGAGTAACTCCCCATTTAAGATTGTTTAGGATTGCTAACTTTGGCTTTAATATGCTGTGCTTTCCAAGCAGTTACAAATCTATTTGAAGTCTGGCTCCGTTCCCCCCGTTTTCTGCTGGGAACTGATCAAAGATGTGTCCAAATAATGGAAAAGCTGTTTGTGTGGTACAAAGTATGCAGTATACAGACTGTACATAGGTAAGATGGCATGGTATTTTTATCTCTTCATGGATATAGCTTTAAAGAGCAACGGAAGTTGATTTTCTCTACTGTCCTTTTCATACAGATTTTGTTATACAGGCCTTCAGCATCTCATATCAACACACTACATCAGAAATGGGGAACCAGGCCGACTCAGCATGGCCAATAGTAAGAGACTATGGGAGTTATAATCCAAAATGTCTGGAGGCCAGTGATTCCCCAACCATTCATGGCACTGTACCAGCACTCGATTTAAAAATAAACCATACTGTATTAGAACCTCAAGCTGGTAGAAAAGCTTACTTCCTTATAGCTAAAACAGATTGCCCAGGTGTGGCCCTACCTGGGCAAGAGATCCCTGAAGACTTTAATCCACACATTGGAAGTCTCAAAACTTGACTATTGTAACACACTCTATTTGGGGCTTCCCTTAAAGATGATACGGAAACTACCACAAGTCCAGAATGCAGCAGCCAAATTAATAACTGGGGCTAGGAGATTTCATGTTTCCCCAATCCTAGCTGATCTACACGGGCTCCCTGTTGAGTAATATGTCAGATTCAAGGTGTTGGTTGTGACCTATAAAGCCCTAAATGGTTTAGGATCTTGTTACCTATCGGAACACCTCTCCCAAAGGGTATCTACCCATCTACCTACTTCCTTTCAGGTTGCACTATAGAAGGTGCCTACCCTGAGACAAATAAGGAAAAACAACACTAGGATCCTGCCTTTTTCTATAATGATACCCTCACTGTGGAATAAACTTCCACCAAAAATTAGACAGCCACCCTCCCTTCATATCTTTAGAAGAGCAAAAACTAAATTGTTTTAGGAGGTCTTTGGCAACATCCTAGATTTGAGGTGTGTATTCTATTGTAGTAAAAACAAAAGGTGAAGTACTCTGCTTATATACCACCCTATAGTGCTTAAAGCACTCCCTGGGCAGGTTTACAATTTAATTATTTATTTATTTATTTTAGAGTATTTTTACCCCACCTTTCTCCTTGGAAAAGGACCCAAGGAGGCTTACAGTAATGAGGGATAATATACAGTCCAGGACAATTAAGACATGTTTAAGTATTTGAGAACAAGGAATTGAGGGACATCTTACAGCATTAATAGCCAAAATTACATCAAAGCTACAAGGTTATAAGTAGTTATAAACACAATGTCTATGTAAACCTATAGATTCATATGAAATTCACATGGTAGTCCATCATTCAAGGAAAGCTTACCTGAAGAGAAAGTCTTTGCCTGTTTCCAGAAGGACAACAGAGATGAGGCAGTCCTGGCCTCTAGTGGGAGGGAGTTCCAGAATCTGGGCACAGCAGTCGAGAAGGCCCTTTCAATTTAATTAGGAAGGCTACACATTGCTCCCTCCCCCCAGTGAATTGGGTACTCAATTTACCAACCTCAAAAGGTTGGAGGGCTGAATTAACCTGGGGAGACAACCTGGGATTGAATTCCAGGTCATGAGCACAGTTTTGGCTGCAGTACAGCAGTTTAGCCACTACGCCACAATGCTCTTCAATAGTTAGTTATTTCATTATCTTACTGGACATTTTATTATGTTGTGGTTTATATAATTTGATTCACCTAAGCCACCAGATGGCACTCCTCGGTTACCTTCCTGTTTTGTTTTTATTGTTTAAAGATCTATACATTCTTTTATTGTTTTATTTCTTATATTTTACTTAGTTATATAAACTGCCTCCAGTAGTATTTTACTAAGTCAGGTGGTCTAGAAATTAGATAGATAGATAGATAGATAGATAGATAGATAGATAGATAGATAGATAGATAGATAGATAGATAGATAGATAGATAGATAGAT
>JAHTLZ010000015.1:14526417-14561061 GCA_023846285.1 Phrynocephalus versicolor
TATGCCTACAGAAAGATAGACAGAGATGCATATATCCACATCCCTCGTGTGTGTGTGTGTGTGTGTGTGTCCCTCATAACTTTTGGATGGTCAACCGTGCATGATTACATGGATTTTTACTCGCTCTTTAACTGCTTGTGTTCCCTTGTAGCTTTTATGTTGTCTTTTAATGCTGTAAGATGTCCTTCCATTCCCTGTTCTCAGACTTGAATATGTCTTAATTGTACTGGACTGAATATTGTCCCTCATTATTACTGGAAGCCACCTTTTGTCCTTTTCCAAGGAGAAAGGCGAGGTGAAAAATATGCTAAATAAATAAATAAATAAATAAATAAATAAATAAATAAATAAATAAATAAATAAATAAATAAATAAATAAATACGGGTACACAATGCATTGTCCAAATCTAATGCGTGAATGTCTTCCATTTATATACCCCAAGAAAAATCAGAAGTTTGTGTTCGTCTTCTTTTTCAAGTACCATGTCCTCGTAGAACATTGGCGATCTCTAGCCTGAACTGGCTTCTATCTAAGGCTATTCTAAACAGAGCAGCTGTGCTCACTGTGGACCATTGGTTCAAGTTCTTAAGCCAAAATGTTCTTCTACACCCCAGGCCACACTTCCCATCTATTTTTCCTTGAAGGATAACTTGCAGCAGATGGTATTTCTTATTGCATATTATGCGTCTGAAATATTGCAGTTTTCTTCTCTTTACAGTATTGAGGATTTCTATCTTGTTATTCATGCGCTGTAATACAGACACATTAGTGACTCTGGCTGCCCTTTCTGTGTTCGTCACCGCTGACATTATGTTTACTTGATTCTTTCGCAGCTATGTTTCTTGCGCAGTTAACTCTCTTCTTATGAACATCCGTTAAGTTTCCTGGCTCATGCGATATAGACACTGGATGCCCAGAAGAAATTATACTTCCCCTTCTTTCATTTAAGAACCATAGGCAAGCAGATATGTATGTGTAATCGTATTCATATCTACTGAATATCTCAAATATGTAACTAGAAAAGCTTAATATGATGTTTCATAAATGTAGCTATGGAAACTTAATCAGGTGTTCCAAAATAAAGCACGAAGCACTTGACAAAGTATTACAAGAGTAACTAAACTTTAAAAGTCTCTCAATTATGTCACATCAATTTTCTATCTTAATTGCTGAAGCATAAGCAGTTGCATAATCACATCAAACATATTTCTATATTATTTTAAACATTCTTAACACACACAGATCCCACTGCAGATTTTCCTCCCCTCTACAGTTGCTCTCCTCTCATTCTTCACCCCTTGCCTAGGGAGTCTTTTTGGCTCTTTTTATTACTTCTTATTTATTTATTTATTTAATCTCTTCCACTGTCAACAACTGACTTCCACTGGAAGACCAAACTGCTAACCTACTGAACTCCTTACCTTACTTTTCTAAGGAAATCTACATTCCTTTTGCTTTCCTTGCAAACTCCTAAAGAAGCAATTCATCAAATATCTGCTAGCGCAGCCAGCTATCAGAGCAGGCTGCTAGGATATAAAACTCTTTGGGCATGACTTTGCTGAGTAAGCAAACTTGACATTATGCCTCTGATGTAACATACCACCCAGTAACAATTAGTAAGCAAATTCTCAACCACATCCATGCCAACATTATTTTCATTTGCAAAAGTCTTTCAAATCTTACATAGATCTGCACATTTTCACTAAACACTGGTAGTGATAAAACATTTGCTTGTTCCACCGAATCTGAAGCTATAATAATAGGATTTGGAGGAACCATTTTATGGTGGTCTGGTCATTTCTAGAAGTGCAATTTCAGAAGATGGTGTAGGATCCTCTTTGATACTGTGGCCTTTTGTCTATCATTTTCTTCAAGGCTCCGTCCTGAACTTGAAAGCATTGGGCAGCACGCTTTAAGATATGTGAATGTGGTGCTACCCATATGCAGCACTCATTCCAACCATAACATGAATCCAAAGAATAGACTGAATGACTGACTGGAGAGAAGTATTTTTTTAAAGTCCAAATATTTTCACACAGTCACAATGCAGGGGAAAAGATAGGAAGGTGCCACTGCAAAATAGTAGTTGTTTAACATTTCCCTGAGGGATGATATCAAGAAAACTGGAGCTGTAAATATTCTGTGATTTGTTGCTTCAAAAGTTGCTAATATTATGCATTATCTAAATTGTTTGGCATGCACTGCTAGGATGGTGTACATTGCCATCAATGATGTCGGAAATAGAGTCATGAGACCCAAGAAGTCAAATTCATATTGGTATGTAGGAACCTGTCAGCTAGAAGGTGTCTTTCTTTGTTTAAACCCTGCTGCTAATTTTAACTACCACTAACACATTTGTTTAATTACTGAGAAGTGCAACAAAACCTATGCAAATCTCATTGGTTCAGTGAATCTAACTGTAGTTAGGACTACCAAGTGGATATGGGCCTCTGAAATGCCACCAATTCTATTCATAGGCTAACTAAGGAAGTATAACTAAGGTGTAATCAATGGATAGTTAGACAATGATGTAGGAAGAAAAGGTTTAGATTTGTTGGATATTGGTGTACATTTTAAGACAAGCAGGGGAAAAGACAGGCTCAATTGGAGACGTACTATCGGTTGAGATCAAAATATGGTATAGCAGGTTGTTTGGCTAATCCTTTGCTGGATACTAACAGGAGCAGTGGATAATCTATTTCAGGAAGAAACATTTCTATATTTATTGAAAAATTGCCGTAAATATTGTTAACTGCTCAAACAGGGTGTGGTAGAAATAGGGCTGCCATATGTGCACCAAGTATCTTATTAATTAGCCAAAATTAGACACAGAAACTGTAAAAATGCACTTATTGCATGCCAGTAAATACTAAATATGATTATGGACATAATCAGAGATGGGTCTAGGAAATGAAGAAAAGAATAGTAAAAAGATCTTGTAAAGTTCAGATGTTAACCATTAGGGGAATTGTTAAAGAACTGATGATCTTAAGTTGTTGTTCCAAAGGAGTAGAAATCTTTTAAAAATCAGATCTATTGGAAGTGGAGATGAATTACGCGGACAACCCTGCTCATCAGATTGTCTGAAATGGGATGGTCAAATAAATAAATATGTATCAAATAAATAATGTCCCCAAATTATAGACACTGAATAAAAATAAGGACTCATCATTCATGCCTTCACACTGTATTATGTAAGCAAGAAGTATGTATAGTATGTGTCTATGTACATATGTATGCAGACACAAATGTTCAGAGCAACATGCAACAAGTTGCCATATATAATGTAAATAATAAAATGTATGTAATAAATCTACTGCTAAACAAGTCATGAGCAATTTAGGCATCATACTTATCAAATGTATCACTTTGATCCTAGTCTATCATCTACATTTTGAACACTTTGATAGGAAGGATTACTCAATCTAAAACAGATGTAGTGTTTCTATATTGACATGACTGAACTTAGATGTTATGACTAGCAGATATATAACCAGTCAAATTCTACTTTCTAAAAATATAAAGTGTTTGACAAAAGAGGAATTCAAAAGAGCCTTTAAATGTCAGCGAGTATGCTATGCATCTTAACTCTCAATCAATTTCTAGTGTTCACTGTCACCCTTCTTTGTGTCCTTACTTCTTCTCAAGTCACTCTTGAAGTGAATGGTAAACTACTTCTAAAGAAGGGAATGGTAAACTACTTCTAAACAGTATATAACTAGAACCCTGAAAAAGGTTCCAAGCAGTAAAAACTGACTAGACAATACACAATTATATATAAACAGAAAATGTCCAGTGTCTTAGAAAATTCATTTGTTGTGCCTATACTGTATACATAACTGTAGCTGTGTTAAAGTAAGCTATTTTCTCTTTGTGAAAATTGACTAAAATACACTAATTTCCTGCCATTAAAGACAGGTGTTTCCTTTAAACATGGACAGATTTTATTCCTTCCTTTTATAAAATCATGAAGAGTTTGGCATGTGGCAAAGAAATATACTTTTCTATTAAGTTAATGTCCGTTTGACAATTGGAAGGGCTGATTAAAATTAGTCACTGTTAAATGATCTACCTGATAACTGAAAAATAATTTAGCTTATTTCCCTCACCAAATACTAAAATCAGTGCTACAGTAATACAGTGGTACCTCGTAAGACGAAATTCTATTGTTATATGGGTTAATTCATCTTACAAAAAAAATTGTCATACGAGGCACTGTTTCCTATAGGAATACATTGAAAACCAATTAATCTGTTCTGGAGAATAGGTTTTCAATCCATTCCTATGGGAAGGCTGTATCAACACCCCTCAATCAAGGGTAGTCAAAGACTGCTTTCCGCAGCCACGGCAGACAGCTGACTTTGACAGGTCAGACCTGTCAAAATCAGCTCTGGGGGAAGGGTTTCAGAGAGCAGCGTTCAGCTGCCCTTGATTAAAGGGGCAGCCCTCCATCGATCTCCTTCTCAGCCAGGCAAACATCCAACGACCTCCGGCACTTGCCTGGCTGAGAAGGAGACTGGTGGAGGGCTGGATCATTTTGAATTTCCCACTGCACCAGTGAGGGTGCTCATATGGTGTGAAATTCAAAAGGATCCAGACCTCCTCCTCCTCCTTTCACCCAGGTACCGAGACTCTGGTGAAGAGGACGATGGGACAGGTGCATGTTTGGGCGGCTCAGGTGGGTTGGAAGACAGGCGTACATGTCCCTGGGATCGGTGCAGGTTCACGTGCCGCGGGTGGGTTGGAAGAGAGGTGTGCCTCTCTTCCAACCCACCCAAGCCGCCCAAACATGCACACATCCCAGGGATCCCAGGGATCCTAGCAGAGCATGAACCCATGGAACTTCTCCCAGCCTGAGAGGATTTGCGGCGGCAGATCACCACCCCCACTTCCCTTCCAAGCCGCACGGGATAGGCAAAGACCAATGGGACCCTGTTTTGCCCACCAATTTGGTGGGCAAAGGAGGGACCTCATGATCATCTCCTAGCCTGGGATGTTCCCTTGCAAACAGTCCAGGCTGGGCAAGGATCAATGGTACCTCGTAAGACAAATGTAAATGCAAAGAAAAAAATTGTCTTAAAAGTTTTTCCTATCCCCAGAAATTACATTTGTTTTTCATCTTAAGGGGCATTTATCTTATAAGGTATTACTGCACCTTAGTTTATGACCATACTCCTTTCCAGAAGCATGCTTATAAACCAAAATGCTCTTATATCAAAGCAAATTTCCCCATAGGAAATTATGGAAACTCAGATGATTCATTCTAAGGCCCTATAGATCTCATATTGAACACACAAAATGCAAATAATAACAAAAGAGGTTGGCTAGAAGTCCACGTCCACACCATGGTATAAATACTCTGCTCTGCTCGGGACTAGCAACTTCAATATTACTGTGTTTTTAATGTGACAATAATAAAGTACAATTCTTAAGTATATGCACACTTGACTAGCTGCCCATGAGTAGAAATGCTGTGAAAAATGGCCCGACTTTATGGAACCATCTCCCAAGCAATATAAGAACTACAGAGCTCCTCTAGGCCTTCAAGAGTCTTTAAAATGGTTATTTAAAACAGATTTTAGCAATTGCTTTTAATTTTTAAAATCCTTTTATCTGGGTCATTCCACGTCAAATCAACCAATGAAAAATCCATTTTGGAACTTTATGTCATGGATTTGGTTCACTTTTGGTATATCTGTACCTTACCATGAGAAGTTTTTTAAAAAAAACAGATTTTTTTTGGTCCACCCATTTCTGAAATACTGCATTTTCAAAATTGTAAAAATACGCCCAAATTCCCTACCCACCACAACTTCAAATGTCATTTGATAGATACCTCTTACAGCTACAGACCTGGGACAGGTGTCATTTTAAAGCTTATGAATAGGGCTTTCATTTGATATACAACATGTTGCAATTGTACATTTTCAGAAATTACACATTTTAATAAATAATAATAATAATAACTTTATTTCTATGCCACCTTGTTCCCAAAGGGATCCAAGGTAATTACAAAATTTAATATAACATTTAAATATAAAATTTGAATGTTTGAAAAAATGCAAGTTTTTAAAATTTCAAAAAAAATATCAAAAAATATCTTGTAGCCAATCACTCCAAATTTCAGGATGGTATCTCAATGTCATCATACAAAACTTAAAATTTTCTTGTTGGCAGTGACAAGGAATTAAATTGATTTAGCCCCGAAAATAGACAAAAAAATATTGTGCTTGTATATCAAGACATTGCTTGCTGATCAAGGCAAAATTTAGAATAAATGTTTGCTTGTCTTGTAAAATGCTCTTAAACCAAGTTATTCTTAAACCATGATATTACTGTACTTTGTAATCTTAGAGAAATTAAATAAAAAATAAAAAATGAAAAGTACCAATTGAAAAGATAGGAACTGTATTATAGCTGGAGTTAGTGGGACTCAGTGTGTGTGTGTGTGTGTGTGTGTGTGTGAGAGAGAGAGAGAGAGAGAGAGAGAGAGAGAGAGAGAGAGAGAATACCAGCTAACCTCACAGGAAATGACAAAAGCACCTAATATGCCAGGGAAAAGAAGGTTTCTCAATCATTAGGTAAGTTTTGTATGATGCCATTGAGATACCACCCTGAAATTTGGAGTGATTGGCTACAAGATACAGTGACACACACACCCATGCACACACCTATCACGGGGGTTAGGGACACGACCCACAATAATTGAAAATCCGTGATGTGCAGATGCAGGTTGGGTTGGGCCTGGGGCAAAAGCGGATTCACGCGGTTTCACGGGGTAAGGGGGCAGGCCTGTTTCAGGCCTCCTGTACTTACCCCAGCATTGGCACTGCCCCGAACGGGCCTACGAGGGCCTTCTCGGGCTTCATTTCTGGTTCGCAGGAAGGTCCTTTCGGGGCCTCCAGAAGGCCTGAGAAGGCTCTCACAAGCCCATTCGGGGCAGCACCAGGCTGGGGGTAAGTACCCTATGAAACTGCTTTAGACAACCCACGGCTTCCCCCCAATTGGGCGTACTGGGGGGAAGTTGTGGGTCATTTAAAATGTCTTTAAACAACTGAGCCAAGTACTCAGTTAATTCACACTTAAAGATGCATACAGTGGTCCTCTGACCATTCGTGGTTCATATACTGCGGTCCCACTATATTGCGGAACTGCAGTACAGTGGAACCCTGACTGGAAAAGAAAAGGGTTGAAAACCCTCCGCTTCTCCACTCCCAATTCAGGCTTGTAGAGGAAGAAGCGGAGGGTTTTTAACCCATTTTTTCTGTCGTGAAGCAAGCACTGATGGCAGACATCAGCGTTTGATTCATTAGAGAAAAAAATGGATTAAAAACCCTCTGCTTTTCCCTCTATGAGCCCAACAGAGAAGCGGAGGGTTTTTTAGCCTTTTTTTCCTCACCTCAATCAAGCGCTGATGTCTGCCACCAGTGCTTGCTTCATGACAGAAAAAAAAGGGTTAAAAACCCTCCGCTTCTCCCTCTATCAGCCCGATCAGGGTGAAGAGAATCAGAGGGTTTTTTACCCATTTTTTTCAGTCAGGATTCCACTGTATTGCGGTTCCGTGATATAGTGGGACTGCACTATATGAACCGTGAATAGGCAGGGAACCACTGTATGCATCTTTAAGTGTGAATGTTTTGACATGTTTTAAAAATTCAATTTTTCCAAAAATTCCAATTTTATTTATTTTATTTATTTAAATGTGTAATTTTTTTTTGAAAATGTACAATTGCATCATGTTGTATGTCAAGTGAAAGCCCTATTCATAAGCTTTAAAATGGCACCTGTAACTATCACTGGTATCTATTAAATGACATTTGAAGTTATGGTGGGTAGTGAATTGTAGCATTTATTTTGCAATTTTGAAAGTGCAATATCTCAGAAATGGGTGGACCAAAACATCTGGAAATTTAAAAAAAATCTCATGGTAAGGTACAAATGCACCAAAACTGAACCAAATCCATCACATCAAGGTGCCATGCATTGGTTGATTTGACACAGAATGGCCACCTGTATTTTTTGTATATTTTGCTGTTTATTTTTCTATGCTGTTCACCAGCCAGAGTTTCCAATGGGAAAATAGGGTGGTTTATAAATGCAAATAATAAATAGATAAATACAAATAAGAAAAATGTTGAAAATAAATTAAATATAAATAAAGAAAAATAAAACCCTAACCTGCACTCTCCTTTGAAAACGTTCCTGGCTGGTGCAAGGGAGACCTCTATTCCTCTGTCCTTCCTCAGCTTTGAGGCTTGCCTGAGATGGAACTTTCCAGACAATCAGCCACTCCAGCAGTGAGGGAGAGAGAGCACCACCACTGGGTAACTTGTGTTCATGTGTCCTGCTCCACTGCTTGTATTGCAAGATATTCCTCGTTGAGCAAGGCAGACTTTAGAATAAATGTTTGCTTGTCTTGCAAAACACTCTTAAACCAAGATACTTTTAAACCAAGGTTTTACTTTATAAGCAAAATTAGTTACAGGAGGAGAATATACTGTATTATTTCATAGAACAAAACTAGTGGGAAAAACCTACATAATTGACCTAAACTAAAGACTCCAAAGCTTATCAGAATCTGCAAATCCTGTATTTGGGTCTTTTCCAATAGGAACCACACCTAAATGAAAGGAAATCCTGGGGATATCCTCATCAGAGTTGTGACTCAGACTTCACCCATTACTGTAGGCGCTTTCTCCATACATGTCTTTGCATGCTGTGCTGCCATTCCCCGTCATTAAATCAGACTCTTAAAAGGTTTTGTACACTGTGAGCCAGATCCTCAGGTACTGTGAACTGGCACGGTTCCATGCCTGCTAGAACAAATGTTCTCTGAGCAGTACTCATGAAATGAGTCAAATATCATTTAAAATAAAAGAAAGTTGGTCTGCTGAAATACTGTGAATTGGATTGTTTCTTCTTTAACACAAATACCTAGTATTTGAGAAAAGTCTATTTAGTTGGCCACCACAGGAAACAGGAAGCCGGATTAAACAGCCCTGTGGTCTTAATAAAGTAGGTTTTTTCTTACGTTCTTATCTGACAGAGTGAAATTAAGTAATATTCTAGGACCAGCTGAATAGAACATAATCATACTTAAGGCTTTCAGTGTGAAGCTGAACGGGAATGACTGAAATATGCTAAAATCAAATAAGACCTGCTTATTTTTATTTGTTTCTGTTCATTTATTCACATTTTGAACTATACACATATGGTTACATTCCCAAGGCATTGTCAAATCTTGTTGTATCATATTAACCTAGCCATGTACACAAAATTTCACAAGAAGTTCATGTCCCAAAAAAAGATTTTGGTGCTCTTTTTGAAAAATGTTAAGAGTTCTTTTGTTGCAAGTTGTTGGCCAATTTCACATCTGCTACAGAAGTCTAAAGGGAGGCAGACATAGTGAACATGCCAGTGTACTCAGTGATACATTTACAAACCAGGGCTGTGGAGTCGGAGTCGGAGTCGAGGAGTTGGAGTCGGAGGAAATTTTGGGTACCTGGAGTCGGAGTTGGAAGTACAAAAAACTTGGGAGTCAGAGTCAGAGTTGGAGTCGGAACATTTATCTACCAACTCCACAGCCCTGGCAGGGCTGTGGAGTTGGAGTCAGAGTCGAGGAGTCGGAGTCAGAGTAAATTTTGGGTACCTGGAGTCGGAGTCAGAGTCGCAGTCGGAACATTTATCTACCGACTCCAGAGCCCTGTTACAAACACTGAGAAACAATGCCTGTGTCTGGTAAAGCACCGAGAACAGGTAACATGAGGATGGAGAGGAGCATAATAATACGTCCCTTTAAATAATGTTTTTAAAACCCATTCAATTAAGTGTTTTGGTGGACAGACTGCTCAATAGTCAACTTAACAATATTGAATGAAGCATAACAGGTAATACCGCTTCAAGATTTAAATAAAAGATATTTTGTTACAGATGTGCAACCACGTCAGTCACAGGTATACATGTGAAACTCGAAAAATTAGAATATCGTGCAAATGTTCATTTATTTCAGTAAGTCAACTCAAAAGGTGAAACTAATATATGAGATAGACTCATTACATGCTAAGTGAGATATGTCAAGCCTTACTTTGGGATAATTGTGATGATTATGGCGTACAGCTTATGAAAACCCCAAATTCACAATTCTAGAAAATTAGAATACTGCATGACATCAATAACACAAGGATTGGAAATAGAACAATATTGGACCTCTGAAAAGTCTAAGCATGCATAGGTACTCAGCATCCCCATATAGCTCGTCTGTGGAAGGAAGAATAAAGTGCTCCAAAATCTCCTGGTAGACAACTGTGTTGACCCTGCACGTAATGAAGCACAGTGGACCAACACCAACAGATGACATGGCTCCCCAAATCAACACAGACTGTGGAAACTTCACACTGGATTTCAAGCATCGTGCATTGTGTTCCTCTAAATTCATCCTCCAGACTCTGGGTCCTTGATGCCCAAATGAGATGCAAAAGTTGCTCTCATCAGAAAAGACAACTTTGGACCACTGAGCAACAGACCAGTTTTTCCCCCTATAGCCCAGGTAACACTTCTGACATTGTTTGTTTTTCAGGAGCAGCTTGACAAAAGGAATACGAATTTGAAGCCCATGTCCAGGATCTGTCTGTGTATGGTGGCTCTTGATGCACTACTGTGAATAGGGAACCTTTTCACATTATTCTAATTTTCTGAGCTTTTGAATTTGGGGTTTTCATAAGCTGCACAATTACACCAAATCATCACAATTACACCAAAGTAAGGCTTAACATATCTCACTTAGCATGTAATGAGTCTATCTCATATATTAGATTCACATTTTGAGTTGACTTACTGAAATAAATGAACATTTGCATGATATTCTAATTTCTCACCTGTATTTTAAAAAACATTTAACAGAAGCTGAAAGACAACAGCAAAAACACAAAATCTGAGTAGTGCTGATTTCAGAGGGGCTACTCTAATCATAAATAATTTTTTTATCTAAATCAAAGACAGCTAAAGTTAATTTGAATTGAATATGTTTGTTTTTAAGATGACACAGAAACAGCGAGTTTTCTTCTTTACATATATTCTTTTCAGTACACACACAGTCTTAATTATTCCCCATGATATCTGCTTCTGTGTGGCTTGCTGTGAAGTCCACAGAGAACTTAAAAGACTAGGCTCAGAGAAAATACCAATTCATGTCAGTAGCCATGACATACTGAATACAGTGGACCCTTGTATAACAAATAGTTTGTATAACATAAAATCTGTACAACATAAAACATTTGCTTAACAGAATTGTCTATGGGGCAAATCCGTACAACATAAAAATGGTTGCGATTAGGGATTACTTTGATTTCAATGCATTCCTATGGGAAATTTGTATAAAGGAAAATTTGCTTAACATAATTTCATTTGGAATGAATTAATTCCTTTATACAAGGTACCACTGTATTGACAACAGAAGACCACAGCAAACAATTTGAACAGGATTCCATATGACAACTGCTTTATGAATACCACCTCTCATAATCCTTCATGATTCAAAACCTTTAAACATATTAGTCTAATACATCATGTTCCACCGAAAAGCCTACAAAATGTGTTCTACTCAAAAACACTGTCATTTCTTTCAGCAGCACAGTTACAGAATATGTCACATATTTACTAAACTGTCTACTACCTACTTTATGTTCAATGTGCTGACAAGTAAACTGAGCATAACCTCTGGCACTTTCAGCGATTGATCTTATAAACAGACACTTGGCATGTGTTAACACGCTAGCTCTTTCTAAAAGTGCTGATTCCACGACTGATATTATGCCTTATTAATTCATTCCCCAGGTAGCAATGTGTTCAGGAGTGAATGGATAGAAAAAAAAAAACTTTCATGTTCACTGGAAGTTTATATATCACACATCCAGAATAACGCATGTGTGGTAAGTAAACTTAAGCAGAATTATACAAGTATATAGAACATTGTTGCTTTCTTTTCGGCTAAAAAACACCAAACGTGATACTTTATATGTAAATAAATAAAGCTTTGTAATATACACTGTCACAAATACTCAGAAATAAATTATTTTCAAAAACTAAAATGTCTCTGTCACCCAGTGCAAAATGGACATTGAAAAGTTTGCATTTTGAGCAATCTGTACTGATGCATAGTGTTGTGCTGAATATATTGCTCACAGTTTTCTCAACATTAAATAAGTAAACAGCATTTACTATCATTTCTGGGTCTTATGCATCTTCTAACAGGATTTATTTAATAGGTGGTCTCATATCTCTAACAAAAAGCTTATAATATTGTAAAACATGTATCAGAGAAAAATATGATTTTAAAAGATGAATCCGGTTGGCACAGCTGTAATCTTTCAAACTTAATTGGTGAACTCATTAATGTACAACTGACACTACAAGAAGAAAAATTATTGTCAGTGATTTATCAGGCTGTGAGATAACAAACTTAATTATATTGTTTTCTGTGGATTTACATTTACTTCCTTTAGGGCTTCAGTCATTCCAGAGTTGTATACAGATCTTTTCCTCTTACATTTGCAAAGAACACAGATGTGACTTGATTGTATGATTTTTTTTAAAAAAAAAAGGTAGGAAAAAAGTTTTATCCTGGGTTCTCTTCTTAGAAAAGCTACATGGTTAAAAATTATGAGTCACAATAATAGTTCACTCACATTTGATCTGAGTTTTAGCCAACCTGATTCTTTAAAATATGAGAGGATAATTTGTAGGTCCAGTTTAGTCTTGAGGGGCCTACACTAATTTGACACTGTTTCACGACGCTGATGGGAGACACACACTAATGACCACACTGCAATTTTTCCTGTCATCTTGTCATCTCAGAGAAGAGCAAGTTTTCTTTTACTGCCAAAAAATAAAACAGTGATTCTATTAATTATTTGGAAAGGCAATATAATGGGAATCCCAATGCTGGATCCTAGAACCACTGACAGAGCAATCCTATAGTTACATAAGAGCACGTTAGACTTTCTGTTGCTGAGCCCACAAACTGCTGTCACATCATGCTCAGCTCAGGAGGAGAGAGGAAAGCTATACAGACAGAAAATACATGTAGGAACATGAGAGACATGCCCAAAACATACCTTGAAATACAAAACATCTACTCTATAACTTGAAGCAACCTAGCTACCGGTAAACCCTGTACATCTGCAGACCAAGCTGAAATCCCCTTGATAAAAAAGACCAGCCACAGGTAACAGGGCATTCCCCAGCGGCCTGGTGTATAAGTCAAAGGCACTACCACGGAGAGGTAGGGTATAGATGTTCAGGTTGTACACAAGGGAAGGAAGCATATAAGGTCACACTCACTTTTGCATGTCTGGAAAAAAAAACATGTTAGAGATTTTAAAAAATAAGAGTTTGCAAACTCTGGCCCTAACCCCTCAGCTACAGCATAAAGCAGGACAGGGAGACGTTGTGGATCCTTTGCCTTCTCCAACCTTGTCAAAGTCTTGACATCCATCATTGATGCCAGAAGTCCAAGGGCTGCAGGAGTCATCCTTGTAGGGTACAACAGCTCAAATTTTACACAAAGAGGGTCCCAGGTTAAAATCTAGAATATAAGCCTATACTTAAAAAGGGAGGAATTCCCACTCTAACTCTCCAAGTCTGACTTATAGGGAGTATTTAAAGGGTTTTTTTCTATACAGTGGACCCTTGTACAACATACAGCTTGTATAACATAAAATTTGTACAACATAAAAAATTCCGGAGATAGGTAAAATTTGCTTAACATAATCGTCTATGGGGCAAATCTGTACAACATAAAATGGGATCACTCTGTTTTTAATGCATTCCTATGGGAATTTGTATAAAGGAAAATTCGCTTAACATAATTTCATTTGGAACGAATTAATTCCTTTATACAAGGTACCACTGTATTTAGAAAACTCAGAGGTCAGTTACCATTCCCTTCTTCTGGGGACTTCCAGGGATTGTGAAGCTTGACCAAAGCCATACAGGTTGGGTCTTCTAGGTTGCCCAGTGGGAAACTAAATTCCTAACCTCCGGGCTCCACAACCAGATACCTAACTCAATATTTGTCAGAGTATGTGCTATTTGATCAGCCAGCAGAAGCAATACTTATTGAATAAATAGGTAGCCAGAGACAAAGTTTCCTTAAAACCAAACAGCTATATTACAAACTGTACAAAATATATCACAGCATCACAGAACTTTTACAAAGCAGAGGGGAAAATCATATTAGTACATTTATACAAAATTCAACAGCATAACAGCATACATTACATTGACAAAATATATGACAGAGAAACAAAGTAGGTGCCTTACTCACGGAAGGACCAATGAACAATGATTTACAGAACATTTTTATACATGTGTCTGTTCAATCATAGTTATTGCAACCCCTTGCATTAGCCAAAATTCATTGTTAATTCTTAACATCTGTACTCCATTAGAAAAAACTACACATTGAGTCACTGTGACTTTGCACTTTTACAGACTCCACCTTTAAATCAATTAAATACATATCACATATATATAGAACATCCTGTCTAATATATATATTTCACTAACTAATAGCTGACAATATTCTATGAACTTATATCCAGGCATATTTTGCAGAATGAGCAGACAGTCTACATGACCCAGTGTGCGGGTGCGCCTGCACACATGCACACAAGCAATCCATGTGACAAATCCAAAGACAGCCACATTTTGCCTAATGGATCAGCTCTACTGAGTGGAATCCCAGACTCACTCACTCACTCCTTTTTCTTCACCCCCTTTAGTCACCTTTCCTAAATGACAGTCGTACACCATGTTCTTTCCCATTTATGGGATAGTTAAATGAGTAGAGAGGAAATAGAAGTTATTTAATACTAAGGCAAGCTGAAGCTATATGGTATGAATAAAAGGCAAGACTCCTGGAATACTAATCCCTGATTGCCAATAAAAAGCACATGCAGGCCAATCAACCCCCCCCACACACACACACACATTTGATTTATATACCACCCATCTGATAGCAAGGCTACACACATACATAGTTGACAATCCCATTCCAAGGAAATGAAGGTGGAGAGGATGCACAGTACAGTATGCAACTGGTACCTATAGTCAACCATCCAAATGAGATGCTTGTGAGAAATTAAGTCTGAGATTGGCACCCAGACTGACAAAACTAGGGCATTCACATATTCCCTTCCTACTATCCTCAGCCCACATATTTCTCCCAATATGTTATCTATTTTGTATAGTCCCATGTGGACTGCTGAATATATAGGATTGCACCTAAATACAGTGAACCCTCATATAACAAATGGTTTGTATAACATAAAATCTGTACAACATAAACATTCTGGAGATAGGGGAAATCTGCTTAACAGAATCGCCAATGGGGCGAATCCGTACAACATAAAAATGGTCGCGATTAGGGATTACTCTGTTTTCAATGCATTCCTTTGGGAAATTTGTACAAAGGAAAATTTGCTTAGCAGAATTTCATATGGAATGAATTAATTCCTTTATACAAGGTACCACTGTATTAATTTGTCTCAAATGTGTGATGGAAACCAACAGAGAACTATGACTATTTTCCTAGCCAGTTGATTTCTTTAATGTGTGCATAATACTATGCAAATGAGATACCTTTTCAATATGTAAATTTTATGATGATCAGACCACCCAAACACAACAAACAAATAAAATTTTATTCTCTCTCCAAGGCAAGCATTAATAACATTTTCTGGACCAAGTCCTAAAATGGTTCTTGGTGTTCCTGCTGGGTGACTTCTGTATTCATGGCTGCATTAGAGCTGCCCAACAGTGGAATATACTGCACAGAGGATGGTGAAGTATCCTTCTTTGGAGGTTTTAAGCAGAGGCTGGATCGCCATCTGTCAGGAGTACAGTACTTTGATGGGCTGCACGGCATGGGGTTGGACTGGATGGTCCTTGAGGTCTCTTCCAACTCTATGATTCTATGATTTATTTTATTCATTTATTTCATTTTTATTTAAAAATCCAAAAGGGGTTCAGAATAAAAAAGATACAACGAAACAAGAATAAAATGAGACAGCAAGAGTATCTATTAAAAGCAGTTCATTAGAAGACAGAGTAACAGAGAGAATTATCAATTAAGAAAACTATCTGTTGAGGGAGAGATCATACCTCATCTCAATGTTAGGGACTACAACAGAAAGGCACTCTATGTCCAAACAATTTCTGTGAATCCAGCTCCACTGGAGGGTGCCTCTATGCAGTCTAATTATTATTTGGACTTCCCCTTCCATGGACCTTTGCAAATTGCAGAGTATAGCACTTTAGAAATTCACTGACAAACTCCAGCCGCTGGAAACAGTCAAGAGAAACTAGACCTAACTGTTCTTATGCCCTGCTGCCCCCACTGTCTTCCCTAAATAATCCCACACCTTCTCGGTAGACAATGTTGATATGAGCTAAGGGAGCAGCAGAAACTAGGAACCAATTATAAATGGCATACTGAAGAATGGTTTGCATGCTATTCCTCCCACTGCCTGCTTAACCTATTCAAGTGCAGTTAATTTCCAAGTAATACTTTTTGTTTCTGTCTTGTCTGCTTTTGCCTTTGCTTTGTTTAAAGATTTTGTGTCATGAAGTTAGCCATGGTCAACTAAAACAACAGTTAGTAAAACAAAAAATCCCCCCTCTTCTGACAGAGGTGACATTGGAATACCCTTTAAATGAGATCCTTCTGGTATGACTCGGACATCAGTTTTGCACTCTAATGCTCTGAGTTGTTCTGCCTCCTTATAGTATGAAATGTCCCATTCCCTCTGTTCTCTTTGTACTTAATGACAGTGATCTTAATTTATGAGTTGTAGCTTAATTTTACCCAGAGAGGTATTATCATTGAGGAAAGCAGGTCGGATCTGATACAAAGAAGGCATAAAAAATGGAGTGCATTGCAAAATGCATTTGCCCACCCCACCCTCTATTCCCACAGCGCTGCATTATGTAACACAACTTATTGCAGCGGTTAAAATTAATGGCTCCCTTCTTTGGCAGAGCCAAAGCTAGATAATTTTGGATCCCAAACCAATATCTCACCCAGATATGATGGATCAAATGAAATATTGTAAAAAGAGTTAACCATGCCTCACCTATTTGGAAAATACCAATCTCTAGGAATCTGGCACATTTAATTCCTGTCTTTTATAGATAAATGTCAGCATCTGGGTGTGGTTTAATTAGAATGATTTTTAACTTGAAATTACCATGTTGTGGTGGTTAATACTTTCCTTTTAACTGAAGGAAAATGATGCAAAACCTAGTGTTCATGCCAAAATATGTGATAGTTTAGTGAGGAGTGAGACTAAAACTAACAACAAAACATTAAAAGAGTAGGATAAAGTACGGAAGATTCAATTCAAGACACAGGTTGCAAACAGATTTCAATTCTTTAATAGAGAAAATATTTTATTTCTCACTTCTGAATACCCATTCTCAACACCAGATTGTATAACATTGTAACAGAGCTCTGCAGAAGATTAATTTACTTCTTGTAACCATAATGGAACAGGTAAGACAAAACAGGTAAGACAAAAGATGACAAGGCAGGACTGCTAAACACAGCTGCTTACCACAAAAGGTAGTATACTAAGGCTACAGGATAAGAATATAGGCAAAGTGAATTGGAACAGAAGAGACAGTAGTATGTACATGAAACTACATACCAAGTTCTACCTCTTCATATTTGTCCTCCTCCATTTCAACAGCTTCAAACAGGCATATACTTTACAGAGATATTTTGTGTGACCCCTGCAGTCAAAACAACCTTTTTTTGTCTAAACTACTGTTTCTCCATGGCAGTTTACTTAAAGGAAATCCCACTAGCACAGTTCGGATGGATTACCCAGTTGTACAAACCATAGGAGCAAGATGTAGCATAAGTGGTTGGACAAGGGGCTGTACAGGTTCTTCCACAACCACACGTAATAAGCCTAGCACTACTAAGGCATTTACATAGTTAATAGTGGCTCCTGTTTTTAAAGATAGTTACTTTTAATATTCAAGCATCTGCCTCATTGCAGCTTTACCTCAAGCAACTGCATGTGTAAGCTACTGGTAGATAAGGATCAGAATATTAATATATTCAAAGCAGCTTACCTGTACAGTCAATTAGTATATACAGTAGCTAGTTTTCTTAGTTTTAAAAGGAAACCCCTTAATATCCGTTTTGATCTCCTCTCTCCTGGTTCTGCTTTCACTTTGGCATTGTTCTGGCCACTTCCACACACGCTAATTCTCCTCTATTTAGTTATAAGCAATTAAAACTGAAGCAGTTTTTTTTTAAATAATGATTTTAGAGCAGGACAAGGTATTTTTCCACACTGCTCACCTCTTTTTACAAGCTAATTACACTCTGCAAATCTCACAAGTTAGATCTCTTGCAAATTGATCAACTTACATTCTTTAAGACAGCTGCATTACACACTGCTCTGTTCTGCTTTCCACATAAACTACCTGTTTGACTGACACTGCTTCCCCTCCCATCTTTTGCCGTTTGCTTTATTTGATACATAAAGGTAGGTGACCATTTTAGAAGGATAATTAACTCAGTACCATGTTTCCCCAGAAATAAGACCCCCCACCCAAAAAAATAAGCCCTAGCACGATTTCTATGCATTTGTTAAATATAAGCCCTATCCTAATAATAAGACCTAGTGATGGCCGTGGCTATGCAGATACGCTGCATAGCCACCCTATGCATTTCAGCGTGGAGTGGTAAGGAAGACTGGAACATATTTATCTGCCACAGCTCCTTTCTCTGAGCCATTTGCACTTGTGCGGGTGGCAACCGCATCACTCCTTTCTCCTAGCCGTTTGCGCTTGCGTGGGTGCATGTGTGGCAACCGCAGTCACAGGCAACCTATTGGGCCCGTCTGAATGGCGAGGGGAAAGGAGCTCACGCATCACCAGTGACAGCCCCACCGACCAGCAACAGTCTGTGGGCCTGCTTTTCCTGAGTATCTGTACCCCCAGACAAGGTGAGTGCAAAAAGAAAGAGCTATTCTGTTGAGTACAAGAAAGGAATTGTCGAGGACCCTCAGGGCAAGAATCTTACAGCTTTCTGCAAAGAGAAGAAGTTGGAAGGTCTGAAAATGGCAGGCAGAATACAATAACCTCAGTCTACATGTTGATAAAGGATACTAAGAAGTGCAAGTGTGGTTCAGGTTGGCAACCTTTATTTCCTGAGCTGGCGAACATAATCTGTGAATGGATTGCTGTCAGGAGAGCAAAGGCTTCGGTTGTGCGCAGGGCTGACATTCAAGCATAATATACTTATATAAGACATTCCCTGAAAATAAGCGCTAGTGTGTCTTCTTGAGAAAAAATAAATATAAGACAGTGTCTTATTTTCAGGGAAACATGGTAGCATGTCAGATTTTGACTCAGGAGAGCTGGGTTCAAATCCCTGCTCAGGCGTGGAAACTCTCACTGAGGGATGGCAATGGTAAATCACTTATAATCATCTAGTATACCTCAAAAATCCTGCTAGGGTCAGTGTTAAGTCAGAATCAACATGACATAAAAACACCAATGCAGGGAAGAGTGCTTCCTTTATTGTTTCTTTGCTCTAATCTATACTATTTGTAACCTGAATATTTCTGCAACAGAGGGCTATTCATAATTCCATTCACAATCAAAAACACATAGTCAAAGACTTTAAATTCTAACAAAAGCTATAGCACTTCGCCATTTTCTAGTTTTACTTATAATGAATTAGAATGATTCTGAAAACAAAACTATTTCTTTGGATTCCAAAGAACCATTTAAAACGTTCTTATACATATAATTAAGCTGCAAGATGAGGAATGCTTTTTTTCTTTTCATAATTTAATTATTCATTGGGTAAAGCATTGTTTTACTGTGCTAAATGTTTGATGTAGAGAAAGGCTCATTCTTTCAAAGTGTAATTTGGTTATAAGCTCAGCCATATTCTTTTAACAATGTCAGGAGTGCCTTCCCGGAGATCACTGCATATGATATTCTCAAGAACAAAGTCATTCTTTTGTAATTCAGTTTAACAGTGTTGTTTTCCTACAGTCAATTATTTAGGTGGCTCCAGAAAACAATGTATTATTATAGCTGAGTCATATGGATGTTGTCTGGGTAGCATTACAATTCATTACTCTTTTCTCCATATGGTTGGCATTCTGTGAGAAAGCAAACACTGCCAGAACCTAAACTTTGCCATCTTTAAAAGTTTGAAACTGCAAAACAGCTATTCTTAAATGTAAACACTGATAAACATTGCTATAAATGCATTTGCCCCCAGATCCCCTTATTATTAGACAAATATAATTTAATAGATATAAATGAAATCAGAATAGGCTGCCAACACCTCAGGCAGGGTGGCGCGACATTTAATTTATACAATTAAACACAAGGGTGGGGAAGCACAAAACAAACAATGCATGTTGGAATCGAGTATTACAACATGTGCCTTTTGAAAAACCTCCATCACCTTCAGTTTCCATCGGGCTAAATACTAACAGGTGAAGACGTCTATAGCCTTTACATTGGGCTACACCAACAGTCAAGTAGCAATGTGAAAGTCATACAAGGTGCTCAAAGCAGGAGAAAATAAAAACTGGAAAATTCCTAAACAGACACATGCTCTTTGGAATCTCAGAAGTTTCCACCTGGTAGCAAGTCAATATAGAGTTTACCATTCTTTTTCTCAACAAATAGGAAAGGAAAATTGTTGGCTCATCTACAGAGTAAAGCTCTTTTCTTTTTCTTCTACAAACTTAGGTCATGGTCACACCAACAAACTCTCCCCTGTGGTTATGCAACTTTTAATCTGATCCCTGTCATGCTTTGTGGTCATGTGGTATTTATTTCAGGATGTGCATCCTAATGTCTTTTTGTGTTACCAAATCATTTACTTGCAGATTACCCTTCGTATCGGGCACTGCAACCCCATCATTTCTTTCTTTCTTTTTTTAATGGGTCATCAATATTTCAGGAACTGTTCCATCATGGTTACAATTTCCCTTCTGGTCCCTGGAGCATCATGAAACAACATATTGCAGTCACTGCAATAGGGGACCTTGATAGGGGCACCTTAAAATGAGGAGACAAATCATGGAGGTGTCTAAGAGGGACAGGATAGTAATCATGGGGGACTTCAATTATCCCCACAATGACTAGGCCAATGCAAGCTCTGGGAAAGAAAGACAAACCAGGTTTGTCGACATGCTGAATGACTGTACCTTAGAGCAACTTGTCATGGAGCCCACCCGAGAACAGGCAACTCTGGATCTAATACTGTGTGATATTCAGGATCTGGTCAGGGATGTGAATGTCACTGAGCCTCTGAGGAACAGTGACCATGCTGCAATCTCCTTTGCCATGCATGGCGGGGGAAGAGTATCAAGCAAATCCAAAGGCGGACTTCCCTCAGATGAGGAAACTAGTTAGGAAGAAATTGAAAGGGAAGGTAAAAAGAATCCAATCTCTCCAGAGTTCATGGAACCTGTTTAAAACAACGGTGGTAGAGGCCTGGCACAAGTGTATAACACAAAGAAAGAAGAGTTCAACTATGTCCAAGAGGGCACCAGCATGGTTAACAAGTGGAGTTAGAGAGGCTCTAAAGTTCAAGGAGAGGTCTTTCCGTAAATGGAAATCCTCCCCAAACGAGGAAAATAAAAAGGAACAAAAACTCTGGCAAAAGAAATGTAAGAAGATGATAAGAGAGACAAAGAAAGACTTTGAGGAACGTACGGCTAGCAATATAAAGGGAACTAATAAAAGGGAGGTAAAAGGGAGGTAATGGAAGACTTAGAAATTGCAGAGAAATTAAATGTATTCTTTGCATCTGTCTTCATGACAGAAGACCTTCCTGGATTCAAGTACCTGTCTGCAGGAAATGCCTCTTTGGGCCTTCTCATGAATAGGCAGTCTCCTTTGGCTGTGGAACAACCTGACTGGAATTGACCTAACACTGTTAGGACTTTACTTGGACTTCTTCTGACCTTCTTTGAATTGCTATGTTCTGGAACAAGGATTGAGATTATGCAATCATTTTTGATCTTATGTGTTACACTTAGGGTTCCCTCATATCTGAGTTTCAAGAAGCCACATAGATCATCAAACCATTCCTCCAAACACACAGAGGTTCTAATGTAATTCCTCATCTTTCTATTTACATTATTAACAGGCCATCCAATCTCGCCTGATTTCGGAAGCTAAGCAGGGATGGCCCAGGTTAGTACTTGGATGGGCGATCACCAGGGAACCATTTATCAATGGTTGCAACTCACCATGATTTTATCTCCAGTCCTATGTTCCTACTTTAGTATTTGACCAATATTTCAGAGTTTCAATCAGAGCTTGGAAAAAGTTGGGTTTTTTTAAGCTACAACTTTCGGAATCCATAGACCATTGCTGACTGAAGAATTTTGGCACTCTGGCAATAAGAAACAGCTTTCCCAAGATCCAGTTTCAGTACAACAGTTATTACAAGAGGAGTTGCCCATTTTTAATTGCCCCATTCCTGGGTTTTTAAACACACCCTGTTTGTTCTGAACACAAGCAAAATCAAAACAAGGGAAATTTACTATCATTTCAACCTTAAACCAGGTCGAGCATTTTGCCTTCTTATATTCTACAGTTAAAGTCAGAAGAATAGAGCCATTAACGTAACCAAACTATGAGATCTCACTACAAGATAAAAAAATATTTACTGATGTTGTATTTTCTACTTGAACTGTACTAAATTTTGTCTTTACAAACCCCAGGAATGGTAGCATGAAGTGCACTTGTAAAATCAGTTGCAAAACTTGGAAGTCAGTTTCATCATGAACTATGCAACTATCCTTAAAATCTCATATTGCTAAGTGACACGATCTGTGCAGTAAATTGCAAATCACTGATAATCTAAACAAGATAACTTATATATTACCCTCAGAAGTGTCATTACAGTGAAAAGGCAGGTGTACCTTCAAAGTGTGCATATGGACAGTTGTTACAGTAGGAAATGTGTGTGCCATATGGTAAGATGGTATAGCAGGTGAATCCAGTATCATTAAGATGCAAGGACTGTCTTATAACAGCTAAAATAATAATACCTGAACTAGCCATTTCAGATATATGACAGAAATTTCCTCACTGTATTTATGTGAATTACACACTAGGGTTCAGTTATCAAACATCCTTCTGTACTACAAGGAATTCCTCTTTTATCATTCCATGAATGATGCTTAACACCTTATGGAAATGATATAAAGGCTACCTGTGATAGCAGCAGTCTCTGTAGAGAGTATATATTCATATATGAAACAGAAACAGAAAGGTAAACTGTGTACCATCACAAAGACGAATGCATAAGTTAGACCTCACAATAGTTTCCTCATGTCAACTGACTTGTGGCTTAACACATGCATTGGTACCTTGTATAAAGGAATTGTTCCAAATGAAATTCTGTTAAGCAAATTTTCCTTTATACAAATTCCCCATAGGAATACAGTGAAAACAGAGTAATCCCTAATCACGACCATTTTATGTTGTATGGATTTGCCCCATAGGCGATTCTGTTAAGCAAATTTCCCCTATCTCTGGAATTTTTTATGTTGTACAGATTTCATGTTATACAAACTGTTTTTATACGAGGGTCCACTGTATATTGTCCTAATCACATTGAAAATTATCATGATGCTTTTACTATTACAAACAGGTTCCAGATTCTATTTGTCACATTTCTACCTATCCTTCTACCTAACAAATTTATCACCATTTTATTCTTGATTACAGTAACTACAAATTTGAACTAAGGTCTCTCCAAATTTGCCACGCAGCACTGGCTGTAAAGAACAGGCCAAATCCTAAGTCATATGCATGTATTTTAGAGATGGAAAAATGTTCAGTTTTGATTCAAATGCTTTATCACATAAAAATCTCTTTATGTGAGGATCCAAAAGGAAAAAAATACAACCAGAGGAGGCAGGAGACAAGTAATTTTGAGCTCTCTGAACTCTCACTGAGCTCCATGGTGCAGTGGTTAAATGCCTGTACCACAGGTAAAGCTGTGCTCATGACCTGGGGTTCATTCTCAGGTAGCAGGCTCATGATTGACTCAGCCTTCCATCCTTCCAAGGTTGGTAAAATGAGTACCCAGCTTGCTGGGGGGGGGTGGAATGTGTAGCCTGCATATGTTAATTAAACTGTAAACCACCCAGAGATTACTTGAATGTGGTATGGGGTAGTATATACGCAGAACACTTTCTTTCTGATTTGGCAAATTTTAAGATTCATAAATTGCGGGATTTTCAGATCAAGACTGCTTCACCCAAAACTAAAATGTAAATGTAACTTTGTGACAAGTTTACATGATCAGAAATGCATGCTTACATTATCTCAAAAATTCATTTTTAAAAATTAATCTTGCCTTCTATCAATCTTACACATTTACCACTGCACAAAGCTTCTTTTACTGAAGTAAATGTACATATAAAACTAGGCAAGAATATTAAAATGTCACTGAATGTGTAACCAACATTAGGAAAAGATAAAGGTTCCTCCCCCCCACATGTGTGCTAGTCGTGTCCGACTCTAGGGGTGGTGCTCATCTCCGTGCTAGGTTGGCAGGAGCTGGGGTTATCAGCGGGATAGCGTGGCACCCGGGAGTCGAACCGCTGAGCTGCCGACTTTCCAGCCGATAGTTTTCAGAGCCTTAGTCCGCTGAGCCACCACACCTCTCTTGTAACCAACATCAAAACCTATTATCTGTTATTTTATGGGATTAACATTATGATCACTTCTTCATCACAGACAGAAACAGAAAGAAAAGAAGAGACAGATATAGTTGCTTGCTTGCTTCTCCAATTTATCCAATACCTGAGCTTATTGATGGTATGTATTCTGGCTTTGGGAAAGGTAATAGTATGGCTAGATCCTCAGAATAAGATTCTTCAATCAGATTTATCAACTACCAAGGCTGGCCCAATAAATCAAAATATTGTAGATGAAGGATGTATCCATTTCACCTATGATTTAATAGGAAAAAGCATCTATAATGAAGGGTATTTCTTTCTACAAGATGCCCCTTGTATAAGACAAATGTTTGCAGAGACAAGATACATGCATTTTTGCAAGGACAGAAAGATTCAGAAACAGTTTTTACCCAAAAGCAGCAACCATGCTAAATTCTGCTAAAAATTAAGTTGATGGGTAATATCAGTGTTGAATGTGTAACATGTATATTGTATGGGGGATTGTGTATGGTTGTTGTTGTTTTTTAAATTGTAGTTTTTATGTACTGGGTATGAATGCTATCAGGTGAGAGAGTGTAGGGCTGTGTGTGTGTGTATGTTTGCTTTTATGTCAGTTTTATTCTCATTATACTTATCCACTCCACAATCCAGCCCACCTTTTTTCAATACCGTGTTATCTTACTATATTGTCACCCAGCTGCTACTACAGTGTCTATGAAAATATTATGCAATCTGTGTCAGTGCTGCTCTAATTCTTAAGAACCGTCTCCCAAAAACTTTTGAGAATGATCTAGTTTGTCATCTAGAGGCAGAGGTAGGCACATATATACAGGACTCTGTGCCAGTGTGATGGGGAAATACAAAGAGAAGGGTGTGACAGCAGAATGGCTTTTCCGAAGTACTTCATTTGAAACATTAAAGCATGTAGGAAAAGACACACTAGTTACAGAGGAATTTTGGAGTCAATATTTAGTTAGCTAGAGCTGACCCAACCTTAGTTTATACTATTAGTTGGAAATTAGTTACCCTTGATTCTGAAATTTGAAAAGGCTACCTAAACTAATACTGTAGCAAATAAAGTGCTATGAAACTCTGTGATCATTTGTCCAAAGGATCAGTGTTTTCTACTGAACAAGTTAGTATTTACAACAGGAATTTTAACCTACAAAGTTAGAAAGTCTTAAAATGAAGAGAAATTAACAATATGGTCCCTTTTTCAAGCTGTCTTTGGCAAAACTGGCAGCAGTTTCAACAAATTAACATTACACTCTAGAACATTGTTTATACATATTATTTATAATAAATTCAATTGTCCACACCTCTTAGAGATACAAATGGGTAGCCACTCTCTGTACTGCACATTACTGCTACACATTCTTCCACATTCAAAGTACAAATGGTGCATACTGAATGTATGCAGAAAAATTAATTGATTTACTAATGTTTCTATCTCTCTTTTTTCATCTTAACTCATAAATATAACTTACATTATTGTAAACATGTTTTCTGAATATGTTTGGTGATTTTATAGGTGTTTACTCAGTGGAGTTTAGCAAATTATAACTACTGTTCTTGAACTGGTGCCCCAAAATACAACAGGACTTAGTAGCAAGTCTCATTTAACAATTTATCGAAGACAACATGAATTTCCTGCATGAGATCTACTTCTAATTCTAAGGGCTGAATTTAGATTCTGCAGGTAAGGAATAATAAAAAGCATTTAGTGTTTGTGAAACTACATTCTAAAGAAAACGTAAGGTCATCCCAAATAAACAAATCAAAAGGATATATTATTTATTTCAATAAATGTGTATATTCATAACTAGTAAGGTTACGATGAACACTACACACCTGGAAATTAATCCCTACTGAAATCAATATGATTGACTATATTGCACAGGAACACAGAAATGGCCAGCTAAACCTATTATCATAGCAAATATTATTTTATTTAAGAAGGTAAAAAACAAACTTTAAATGGACAGAACTTGAACATTTCATTTTTACAGGCGAAAGATTTATACAATCTGAAGAGAAACCACGGAGACAAAATCTTCCCTGACTGATAACTATATGAGCATATATAAAACAGTGAACAATAACAGTAAAAAAGAAAAAAGTTGTTGCTGAAATTTGGGGAAAATGCATATTTTAAGGATTATTAGTTTTTTTTTTTAACAAACATGCATACCACTGAAAGTGCATCAAATGAAAACAAATTACATACTAAATTCAGCTGCAAAGGGTTGGCATTTGTTCTTTTTCTTCTCTTTCTTTGTTATTATTTTTTTTTCAAAGGTCCAAATCTGTTTCCTTAAATCAAGGAAATGTGGAAAAAGGCCATCCTGCCAGTGGAAACATTCAAAAGCAGAAAGCTCATGCTGTGGTTTCTTGCCGAGGCAGCAAACTTTTCTAAAAGGGAAGTTGCTGCCAACTCAAATACTGTTTGCTTTCACACCCAAGAACAAACTGTGTGTATGGCAAAGGCTTCCTGAGGGCTCAGTGCAGCTGGACCATGCTGAATAAAGGTAACTAATGTCACAGCTACTGTAAACTTGTTCTCATTTTTCTATCAGCAAGTTAGCATCAATGGAAACAAGAATATTATTGTAACAGCCATCTCATTCCCACACAAAGAAACAAGAATATCTGCCTGACAGACTTGAAGCCAGTCCTTTTATTTTATTTTATTTCGTTTCATTAGGTTTTTATTTTATTTTACTGAAGCAAGGTTTAAAAGAAACACAGCTAGTGGCTCTGACCAGAATACATTCCTTCATAAGTTTAATTGCAGAGACAAATCAAGCTGTGATACAACATCTCAATGCAATGGGTACCAGGTTACTTTTCTAAGCAGGAAATGCAAAGAGAGGGTTTCATCGCAACCTTAACAAATTAAAGCCAGAGAACACTGCCAAAACAAACATAATTATTGGGAGGATTCAGCTCTGAACAAGAACTGGCTCAATCTCCCATTACCACCATTTTATATGGCACAATCCATTTCAGCTAAAACAACAAGTTCCTTACTCATTTAAGCAATTAAGCTAAAGCAAATGGGCTCCCTGACAGAAGTAGAAAAGCAACAGCAATATGTTATTTTGCAAACAGTACCTGCATCTATAAGAATGAATACTTAGTGAAATAAAATACTATATTTCTAAGAAGTACAGATGAAGTTTATATATAATAGAAAAACCTCAGATCAAAAGCAAAATTAGGGTATTAAATTAGGATATTAAATGTTCTTAAACAGAATTTTGGTTTGCTCTACAAGAAGCATTTTGATATCAATTTGTAATAGTAATCCAACATAGTAGCTGCTTCATCTTCCAATTCCATTCAAAATCAATAGTTAAGTTATTCTGAAATACAATGCAGGTAGGATTGAATGAAAGAGCCCTTTATTTAAGGAGGAAAGGGGAGCCTTAAATGTTATCAAATCATGTATTCCCTTTTCTAGCCAGCTGGCACTATCAGAATCAAATGCAGTTAATCGTTAAAGGAAGATTCCTTTTCAAAGTAAAAAATCACACTGCTTATTCCGAAACTCCTACTCAGTACTATTATTTTTTTCAGTGTGCTAGTGCCTCGCAGCACAACATACTCAAATTACATGAGACATAAACAGATGTTTATGAAGGGAACCACAAAGGTGCAGCAATGAAGAATTCTAATCTGCATCTGAATATCCCAGATATTTATTTATATATTTGATTTTTATACCACACTATATATGCTCAAACAAGGCTTTTATACATTTACAGTGCCACGAGGTCTGATTACATATGCTCAAGTATGGCCTTGACACGTTAGCAGCCTCTTGGCTTCCAGGTGCTATTAAAATTGCTTTTTGAGCTACAGTTTACATAACCAGATTAAAGCATGTCAATCTCTGTGTTTAGAAGCAAGCATCTTTCCTTCTAACTCACAAAGAACCAAGGGGAAAACCCTATCATTCGCTGAAGATCAACGTCATTTAGAAACATTTTTTAAATCAATACCTCTGTAATGATTGGTGGCATGTTTTCCACTTCTTTCATTACTTCCTACCTTGTCTGGTTGCTGGTCAAAACCAACCCGGAAGCCACAGGCACACACTTCAGCCTCTTACTTTTCCAGGCCACAATTCTCCAATGTTAGGTTGCTGCCAATGTCCTTGCAAGCCAACAGAAAACAGGCCACAAGGTTCACGTTAACTGCAGAGTGTTACTACGCTGAACATCTGGTCATGAATGAATGGATTGCCCACTAACACTCTGCAATGGGAAGCTGATGAAAAATTCAACATTTTCCTTGTTGGCACAGTTGTTTTGGAGAATTCTCTAGAGCTTTCTGAATTATATGAAGAAAATTTCACTGCAGCAATCTATATCTGTGAGAACAGCTGGCGTTGAAAGGGATCTGCTGCTCTCGGCGTGCTGGGGGACCTCGTGTTGGATCATGATACTCTTGCTGTGTTTGTCCTTGAAAACTTAGCCCTACCTTTGTCATAACTGTTAAGCAAAGTGACAGCGGTGCTTCTTTACAATTGCCTTTAGCACCATAGGAGAGAAGAATAAATATCAGAAGAGAAAAGCACTGTGCAGCTGATAGTCAATCAGTTTAATATGCATTCCTATTGGAGATAATCACACATGCTCAGAAGAATTAAGATTTTAAAAATATATAACAAGGGAGTAGCCCATAACACAACCCTAAAACGTGTGTGTGTGTGTGTGTGTGTGTGTGTGTGTGTGTTTCCCAGCACCTTCACCTCCCTCACTTAGTTTTAGTATGAATAACCAGAAATCTTCATCCACCAAGAGCAAATTGCCTTAGAACTCTGGAGCACTTTGCTGAACTGAATATCTTGGACGTAATTAGTATCTATATTACATGGTACAGTTTGCTTCTTTTCAGCCAAACTGCTCCAGATCTACCAAAACATAGCACTGTTAATTTCAGAAGAAAAAATAAAAGTCCACAGAAAGGTAAAATACTATTTTAATATTACCTTCTTGATAGAATAATAACAATAAGCCATATATTGCGCATTCTTGCTCTCTTTCTCCCCCCTTTTAAAAGGAAGTGGTAAACTTAAGTCATGCTAAATTTAGGCTTTTATCTATGCAGCATAAATTTCACTTCTGTGTATAATGCTAACTTGCATATTTCTCCATGGTAACTAAACTATGATTAAAACAACAGTGAAACCAGCCTTCAAAACCACCTGTTTAACTAAGAGCAATCTAATTTACAAAAATACTTAAACTTCAGACATGTCTTGGGATTCTAGATCACGTTTTTCTCTGGTGAAAGCTCTCTTTTCTATGATCATATAATTGTAAAACACTTGGCTTTGGTTGGTAATCATTCTTCTTTTAAAATCGTGTAATTTTTCCACAGATTGTTCAGTCTAACACAAGTGGTATTTGAGATTATAAAGAATAAGACTCTAATAACCCTTTCTGAAAAGGAAGTTATTTGCTTCTCTGAAAAGATTAATTTACCTAGAAAGTATTTTTTTTACAAAATGGCACAAATGAGAGAAATGAAGGAGAAAACCCTGAAACTAAAAAAAAATCTCATTAGATATGGTAAGACACCTTCAAAACTCATCTTTCTCCTAAGATATCCTTGCAATTTACTAATGAAGAACTTGACTGTTTTTATAGGTCAAATTAAAGAAATAATTAGAATATAGCTAAGGACATCAAAAAAGAAGGCCCAAGCAGTACTTCTTATTTAATTATAAACCATAAAAGTACATTTAAATATGAATTATTCTAACCAAAGAATGAGATGCACTATTTAAATCATGGCAATGTTTTAAAAGAAATATCATCACATTCCATGTGTGGTATAAACCCCCATGAATCACATTCATGATACATATAGGTCAAAAAGCTTCATGTAAAATGTTAACTGAAAATTAAAAATAGATTATGTACTCATTTCAACTTTTGATAACATATTACATTCCGAGAAAAGCTATGTAATATTTAAATAATGTACTTATTTTGCTTATTTACTCCATTAAATTATTAATATTTACCATGAGGAATTCAGACCGAACAATGTGTTTATTTTTTGCATAACCCAGTAAGATAGGCCCAAAGTCACTCAGTGAGCTCTGTAGCAATTATCACTGACACCAATAAACCTTGTGGAATCATGGTTGCAATTATCTAAAAAGGGTGAAATTCTCTAAAAACAGGTATACCCTCTGTCCTTTTTTTTCAGCATGCAAATTTATTTATCTTTTCAGATACCTCACACAGGGCTGATGTGGTATATGTAACAAGACTGTGATTTTAGAAGTCTGTGATGAATATGCTGTTGTGTGCTGTTTATATACTACCACACAGTGCTTAAAGCACTCTGGGAAGTTTACAATTTAATTTTCAAAGCCAAATATTGCACACACACATACCCGGCAACCACCACCATGAGCTGGGTACTCATTTTACCTACCTCACACGGATGGAAGGCTGAGTGAACCTCAAGCTGGCTGTCAGAATCGACGGAGACTAAACACTGACTGTGAGCATTTTTCACTATAATACAGCAATACCTGGCAAGACAAAATTAATTGTTCCTGCAGGTTGCTTCGTTTTACGAAAATTTTGTCTTGCAAAATGCAGTTTATCATAGGACTGAGTGGGAAACCAATTAATCCATTCTGGAGTTCCAAAAAAAGCAAAAAAAGCCCTATGTCATTCCCACCTGCATTGCAAGGAAAAACAATGCAAAAGCAAGAAAATAAAACACCAAACAAGAAGCACCAGTCATTCCTGCTTTTAAACTAAATGTCACTGAGTCTAATACAAAAGTAAGCAATGCCAGATGAAATATTTTTGCTTCTATTTCTTCTATAAGTTTTATGTTTATCCACTATGTGTAGAGATTCTCACTGGCAGTCATGCTGACATAAACGTCTTGAATTTGAAGAATATTATCATTGTATTGATAGAGAATTACTGTAAGACTCCCCACCCACATGAGTGGCACTAGCCAACAGTCAGAAAATAAACACGTATTTGCAGATTATTGGCAATACTTTGATTATTTTTTACAAAAATCCATACACTTCCTTCCAACATCCCAAATAAGCTTTATGCTTTAGCATGAAGACATTTAGCCACTTTGGATTTTCAGTTATGATGGGATCAAAGCTTCAGCAGACACAGTACACAGTATGTATGCAATCTGTACAATAGCCTGTTTTCAGTTTTGCCCATTTCCTTCCCACTTAAAATCAGTTCCAAAACTAACATATTAACTGGGAGAAAATAGCACTGTGAGCTATAATCAGTGATTTACATTATTTGCTGAACAGTCAGTCCCAAGACCAGGTCATTATGCCACATGTACATGTTAAACCAGGACATTAAATCATGTCCCAACATGTTCTTCTACCGTGTCTGTCCCAGCCACACAACATTGAATAACAGAGTTTTCTGATACTTTTATCTCTTTAACTAGTTTCAACTTTTACTATGGAATTTGTCCAGTATTCCTAGAGGTTCTAAAGGAATGTAAAAAGTTTCTAGGATTATGACCTCCTAAACTGAATGTAATAGAAATCAACATTGTATCAAATATATCTGCTAGATAAAATAAGTGTTCACACAAAGTTCATATGTATTTTGGGTGGTTCCCTTCTCATTTCAGGGCACAATTTATAAGGTAAATTCGAAATTGATGGGCGTTGTGCAAAAACACCATAGCTTGCACAAGTCCCATGCATTCCTAGCATTACAAGCAGAAACATATATTCTCGTAGATAGTGCCCTTAACCATTCCTGAATCTCTTGCAACTGACATAAGCACATTCAGAAATCAATCACTTGGGAAGCAGATGTAACCCTGTTACACTAATTAAACTTTGTTTTGCATCAGAGTCCTGGATTTGCAGTGTGTGTACAGTATGTAAATTATACAAATTACAAGAAAAGTTGATTAGCGTAATTCAAATCTCACTGCAGTTACTAAATTTAACAATGAATACAAATTATACTCAATCAGTTCATTGCTACAGGGTAGCAATGCAACATGTACCACCAGATTCAAAGAATCTCAAGCTAAAACGTAAAGAAGTGTGATAAATGAACTAGTGATGACCTATTCCCAAAAGAATTTGAAGGTAGATTAAAGTTGATTTTTATCTTGATTTTTGAAACTCTTTATAACTTCCAAGTGCAATTAAGGTTAAAAAGAACCTTAAGTTTCATGAGGAATAACTTTATATCTAAAATGTTCATGGGCATTTGGGTCCCCAGAAACATAATTCTGTTAAAATACTTTATTTTAACAGTATTTGCTTGTCCATAAATATGGGAAGCATTTGTAAAAAAAAAAAATCACATCAAAATGTTTATTTAATAATGTATCCATATAGGAATATCATCTTTTTCATTTTATTACAGCCAGTGTACTAAGAAGAAAGGGGGGGATGAACTACCATGGCCCAACATATTCACCAACCTTACAAACACAAAATGTACCATCCTAAAAGTCTCTTGAATGGTGTACTGGTGGATAATGCTGGACATTTCTTCTCTGTTTTCATTCCAGATTACCTGCATTAATCCCTGAGTAAATCAAAAAGAGATTTAGGATATCCCTCTTAATTAGAAATATGAGGTTGACTCCGGGTGGTCAAATGGAGGAAGATGTTTGGCCACAAAAATGTTTAATTGTTTTAAAACTACTTAATATTGAGCAGGAATCGAGAAAATAAGTAATCCTGAGCAAATATTTAGAAAGGGCACATTCTCCCAAATTTTTCTAATACTGATTACTGAACTGTAAGTACTACCCTCCCCTTCTCTTCATACTCTCTTGAACCTTTCTGATCGCTTAAATCTATGATGAAAAAGTATCATTATCACATACCCTATTTTTTGCTCTATAAAACAGACCCCCCTTAAAAGTAAAGGGGAATGTCTTTGTGTCTTATAGAGTGAATACAGTACTCCTCGCTACATTTTCATTCAGAGAGAAGCATGGAGCCTCTTCCATCCCCTGCTGCAGCCGGGATTCCACAGTTCCAATCACCTTGTTTGCAACCCTCCCCTTTTCCAGCTTGGATTCCCCAGTCCTAATCACCACATTTGCAAAGAGGTTTCCACGGAGCCTCTCCCATCCCCTGCTACAGCTGGGATTTCTCAGTCCCAATCGCCTCTTGTGCAAAGAGGCTTCCTAGGGAGCCTCTCCCCACCTCTTCCCTTCAGCAGCAAGTATTCTGCAGTCAAAAATCACCACATTTGCAAGGACGACTCCTCCACGGAGCCTCTGCCCTCCCCTTTTGTAGCCAGGATTTCTCCGCCATGAAACCTTAGGCTAAACATTTTTCTTGTTTTCCTCCTCTAAAAACTAGGTGTGTCCTATGCTCAGGTGCTTACATAGAGCAAAAAATATGGTAAGTCTGACCTCTTTTTTTTTTACATGTGTATATCATCTATCATTCACCAACATAATGGTTGCTTGCATTTTTTTTTTACTCTGGTAGAGGTGTATTAGTCTTAAGAGAATGTGGCTGTCTAGAGTTAGTCAGTAAATAGCAACTTTAACCAAGTTAACTTTTAACATTAAACTCCTTTACTTTTTCCAGTGTCTCAAAGTAGCCATATTACATTACAGAATGGTTTAGGACAGCAAGCATTCAAGACGTGCTGACTGCAGTAACAATATTGTTGTTGTTGTTGTTGTTATATACTATTCTCACTTCTGCATTACTATGGCTGTAGCATCATAGGATGTCTTGGGTCACAAGAGGACAAGACATTTATCAAAGTTGAATAAGCCACAATAGTGTTGTTCTTGCTGTAGTTCTTGCTGCTGTTGCTGATACTGGTGCTATTATTATTATTATTATTATTATTATTATTATTATTATTATTATTATTA
>JAHTLZ010000015.1:14561071-14580953 GCA_023846285.1 Phrynocephalus versicolor
TATTATTATTATTATTATTATTATTATTATTATTATTATTATTATTACTACCACCACCACCACCACCACCACCACCACCACCACCACCACCAAAACTACCATAAGCTCTCGTTCATCTTCCTCCTATCATATTTTCACACTACTAAAATTTGAATCTAAGTCCGTAAGCAACGATAAAAACAAACACATTGTTTCCATGTTCCAATAAGCACCTGTGCCATTCATACCAAGAGCTACTGCCTCTAATGTTCCGATATTTCATATCACTCAATTAAGTCTTTCTATATTAAAAAAAAGCTTTTAACAACCACATCTGGTCTTTAATAAATCACCACACTTTGTCTTCCTGCCAAAACTTCTCCTTTATCTAACTTACATCTTCAGGAGAAGATAGGAAATCACACATTATGGTAGCGACAAACAATTGTAATTATGTCATTAGTAGCCATTTAGACCTCGAAGGTTCTCAAAAAGGAAATATAATGAACAATAAGAAATATAGGATAATACATTGATCACAGTTCTAATCCGCTTTTTTACTTCACAAGTGTAAAAAGCTGGCACAATTCATGGGCACAGCAGGCAGTAATAGTATACCACTTTCTGAACTATGCAGCTATTTTATTCCCTATCTACTTAAAGTTTTTTAAAGGCTTTTAATAGCTTGATTTAAACATAAAAGTTATTTATGATGCTTCCTTGATTATAATATTTGCTCCTGGTACTTTCAATAGAAGTGATTCTTTCTGAGATACAAGTGCAACCTCTTAGGGAAGAACAGTTTTACTGTTAATATCCAGAGGGATAAAAAAGGTCAAAATAGCCAAAGAATCCAGGAATGCCTTCTGTAGTTGAGTTAGAAAGATAAGCAGGGCAAATGTAACTAGTTCCCTTCTTAACTGATCTCTGCCTGGAGAGACATGACATCCAACACAGCCTAAGGGCTAATTTACACAAAATGCCCTAAAGGTAGCAACAGCAGAATCATAATCGCATGGCAGAACTTCTGCATCATCCAAGAAGTACACAGGCAGAGCCTACAGCCATTCCCAAAATCACTGCTACCGTATGTCATTCCTGCTTTTCTTTTTTTTTATATATATTTTTTTAATTTTTTATTAGTCAGTAATCAGAAAACATAACATATACACTAAACAATACACCTAGAGTTAACAATACAAACCTACCCAGAATAAAAAAAAACGAAGAAAAGAAAAGGAAAAGAAAAAGAAAAAGACAAGAATACAAATAAGTACACACATTGAGATAAAATATAGCATCCGCCGGAGAAATCCACACTTTTTAAATTCCTATTGTAAATTACCGTTAAATCTTAAATTAATACTCAAATATTTACTATTCAATTCTAATCTTCAGTACAATTCATCTATACACAAAACTAGTTATGAGTTAATCCAAACACAGCCATATACTATTCTTCCCTAAATTTGCTAAATATTTGTTTAGGTAATTCCATTCTTCTCTTAACGTATCATTATTTTTCTCTTTTATTTTACAGGTCATCTTAGCAAGGTCCAGGTATTCACATAACTTCATTAGCCATTCATCCCTAGATGGGACTTGTGGTGTTTTCCAGTATTTTGCTAATTGTACCCTAGCAGCCGTAATCGCATACAACAAAAGATTTTTTCTATCGTTCGGGAATTCTGTGTTTATTATGTTCAATAAAAATAACTCTGGTCTTTTCTTGAATGAAGTTTTGGTTATTTTTTGCAATTCCTTATGTACCATACTCCAATAGCTTTCGATTACGGGGCACGTCCACCACATGTGGAATTGTGTCCCTACAGATCCTGCACATTTCCAACAAAAGTTATCATTTGATCTTTTCATTTTAGCTAGACGTTGTGGCGGAAGGTACCATCGATGTAGCATCTTCCATAAATTTTCTCTTACCAATATACAAGATGTAAATTTAGTTGTCGATAACCATGCTCTCATCCATTCTTTTTCATCTAATTGATAACCAAAATCATTTTCCCATTTTTGGACTGATTTAAACTTTATTTGTTTATCCACAGAGTTATTTTGCAGTAAGTTATACATTATAGATATATTTTTTTTCTCTTGCTTTAAAAATTTCTTCTCGAAAATAGATATTTCTTTCACAAATCCGACTTTATCTTTGTCTTTTTTAAATGTACACTGAATCTGTTGATATTCAAGCCAATTAAGATTTTTTTCCCTAATTTCCTGGAAGTTCTTAAGAATAGGATTATCCGATCTTGCTTGAACCAGATCTTCATATCTCACAAAATCCCTATTGATATTATTATTAAATATTGAGGTAGCTTCATGGGGGGAAATCCACCATGGGGTCTTATTTATAACTTTATTTTTTGTTCTTAACCAGACCTCCAAAAGTGCTTTCCTAATAATATGATTATTGAAGTTTTTGTGTAATCGGGCTTTTTCATAAAATAAATAAGCGTGCCATCCATAAATTTTATCCCACCCCTCCAAATTTAACAATTCCCTGTTTTCTAATTTTATCCATTCTTTTATCCATGTCCAGGCCGCTGCTTATTTATTTATTTATTTATTTATTTAAGGGCTTATATCCCGCTCCATCTTCCCAACACGGGAACTCTGGGCGGCGAACAATGATAAAAAAATTAAAAAGATTAAAAAACAAAATCTCCATACAAATACAACGGAGAGCAAGATGGCATGGCGGTAAAAGATAGAGGGAGGGGGAAGAAAAAAGAAAAAAAAACTAACTAATAAGGTCACCATAGGCTTCTTTGAAGAGGAAGGTCTTCAAGGCCCTCTTAAAAGCAGGCAGGGACTCCAGCAGGCGCAGCTCAGAAGGAAGATGGTTCCAAAGAGAGGGCCCCACCACAGAGAAGGCGCGGTTCCGCGTAAGCGTTTTCCGCGCCTCTCTGGGTGTGGCCACTCTCAGTGAACGCGCCTGCGACGATCTCGTGGGTCTGGAGCCGGATGCCCTCTGGGAGATGCGCTCCGCCAGGTAACCTGGTCCCAAGCCGTGGAGGGCCTTGAAAATCAAAACCAGGACCTTGAACCTGATCCGGAAGACAACGGGTAGCCAATGCAAGCGGACCAGGACTGGGGTGATGTGCTCGTATCTACGAGCACCCACCACCAGTCTGGCCGCCGCATTTTGGACCCGCTGTAACCTCCGGACCAGGGTCAAGGGCAACCCCACGTAGAGGGCATTGCAATAGTCGATCCTTGAGATCACCAGGGCCTGCACGACTGCTCTCAGGGAGGACTCATCAAGGTACTGGCGGATCTGGGCGATCCTGCGGAGGTGGAAAAAAGCGGCCCTGGAGACGGCCATCACCTGGGCTTCCAGGGAGAGGGCCGAGTCCAGGACCACGCCCAGATTCCTGGCCCTGTCCGTAGGCTGGAGGGAAATACCCCCCAGACTAGGGAGGGGGCCATTGTACCGAGACGAAGGCGCCCCGAAGAACAGAACCTCCGTCTTCTCCGGGTTGAGCTTGAGCCGGTTATCTCTGGTCCATTCCAGAATGGCCTCCAGGCACAGATCAAGGGAGCGAACCGCCTCCTCTGCAGATGCTGAAAAGGAGATATAGAGCTGCGTGTCATCAGCGTACTGATGACAGCGAACTCCATATCTCCTGATGACCTCCCCCAGCGGCCTCATATAAACATTGAACAGCACGGGGGAGATTGCCGACCCCTGGGGCACCCCACAAGGGAGAGTCCAAGGAGCCGACAAGACATCCCCCAGCTGTACCCGCTGAGTCCGGCCGCGGAGGAAGGAACGGAGCCAGGCCAAAGCCTGACCACCAATTCCCACTCCAGCGAGCCGGGCCAGCAGGTTACCGTGGTCAACGGTATCAAAGGCTGCTGAGATATCAAGGAGGACGAGCAGGGAGGAACACCCCCTGTCGGCCTCCCTGAGGAGGTCATCCTGCAGAGCGACCAGGGCGGTCTCGGTCCCACGAAGAGGCCTGAATCCAGACTGGAAGGGGTCCAGGATATGATTTACCTCCAGGTATGACTGGAGTCGGACAGCGGCCACCCCCTCGATGACCTTGCCCAGGAAGGGAACAATGGCGATCGGACGAAAGTTGGAAAGATCGTCCGTTGCCATGCCAGGTTTCTTAAGAGTGGGCTTCACCACGGTCTCCTTCAAACGGGACGGGAAACAACCCTCCCGAAAGGAGGCCGTGGCGATAGAGGAAACCCACTCTGGCATGTTCCCATTGGCAGATTTTATAAGCCAAGCTGGGCAAGGGTCGAAGGGAGTGGCCGCCGGCCGGCAACGAGCCATAACTCTGGAGGCCTCCGCCGAAGAAACCGGCCCAAAGTCATCCAGGAGGGGAGAACGGAGGGGTGAGGCACCGGGGGTCCCAGAGGATGGACTAGAGCAACTGGGGGGCAAGTCGGAACGGATGGCCTCAATTTTAGATCTAAAATGGGCTGCAAATTGCTCACTAGTGAAATCACTAGGAGGAGGCCGCAGCTGACTGGGATTGGAGAGGTCTCGAACCACCCGGAATAATTCCGCCTGGCGGTTCGAGGCCTCGCCAATTCTCAGGGAGGCATAAGATCTTCTAGCGTCCCTGATCGCGCGAAGATAGCGGCCAGTCAGCTGTTTAAGAGCAGCCCTATTTACTGCCGTCCGGTTTGCCCTCCATATGACCTCTAGCCTCCTACGTTCTTGCTTCATCGACCGCAACTCCTCCGTGAACCACGGGGAGGAGCGGCCTCGGCATCGTAGGAGACGCTTAGGGGCGATCCGGTCTATTGCCCCGGCAGAACCCACGTACCACCTTTCCACCAAGGCATCGACCGGATCGTCTGCCAAGCCGCCAGAAAACTCCCCGAAGGCTTCCATAAACCTGGAAGGGTCCATGAGCCTCCGGGGGCGTGCCCAGATGTGAGAAGGGCGCTCCCCGCAGGGTGGGGTGGCGATCGACAGGGAAAATTTTAACAGGTAGTGGTCTGACCATGACACGGGCAGGGGCAAAATGCCCCCAACCCCCAGACACGAATCCGGCGACACGGAGGAAAAGACCAGGTCTAGGGTGTGGCCAGCTCTATGGGTGGGGCATAAAACATGCTGAGATAAGCTCATGGAAGTCATGGATTCCATGAAATCCAGAGCCGCACCAGAAAGTTCACCCTCGGCATGCAGGTTGAGGTCCCCAACGACCAAAAGGCGGGGGGATCTCAACAAAGCAGCCGAGATGAACTCGGCGATCTCTGGTAGGGATTGCGCTGGGTTGCGGGGAGCACGGTACACCAGCACAATGCCAAACTTATCTCGCTGACCCACCGATAGATGAAGGCATTCCGCCCCAGAACACACCATCGTCGCGGACCTGCTAACACAAAGGGATTCCCTGTAATAATATTTTTGAAAATTTGGGAGGGCAAATCCTCCTATATCTTTAGGTCTCATCATTAATTCTAATTTTATTCGAGCCTTTCTGCCCTGCCAAATAAAATCTGCTAAATCTTTGTGCCATTCTTTGAAACACCTAGTTCCTATGATAATGGGTAAAACCGAAAACAAAAACACCATCTTGGGCAAAATTGACATCTTAATTAAAGCTACCCTTCCCCAAATTGATAAATTTAACTTTTCCCATTTCTTCATTTTATTTTTTAGTTCCCTCCAATTATTAATATAATTATCTTTGAACAAATTTGTGTTACTGCTGGAGATCCACACTCCCAAATATTTTACTTTTGATACTATTTTCACCCCTATCTTATTTTCCAATTCTTTTTGGTTTTTATTATTCATATTTTTAGTTATCAAATTTGATTTTGCTTTATTTAGTTTGAAACCGGAAATATTCCCATACTGGTTCAATTCTTTAAAAATTTCGTTTATGCACATAAGGGGTTTTTCTGTAAATATTATTACGTCATCAGCAAATGCTCTGAGTACATACTTTATTCCATTAACTTTAACTCCCTCTATCTTATTGTTTTCTCTTAAAGCTCTCAAAAGAATCTCCAGCAGCAGGACGAATATCAGCGGTGAGAGAGGGCAACCTTGCCTGGTGCCCCTCTCAATTGAGATTTCCTTTGTAATTTCCTTGTTTATAATCAATTTAGCCTTTTGGGTAGAGTATATAGCTCTAATCCCATTTTTTATTTTTTCCCCCATTTTTAGTTCCTCAATTACATAATTTAAGAAATTCCAATCAACTAAATCAAATGCTTTTTCAGCATCAATTAGCAACAAAGATAATTCCTTACTTGGATTCAACTCCGCATATTCTATTATATTTATTACTGTTCTTATATTTTCTTTCATAAATCGACCTGGGATGAATCCGGCTTGCTCCTTTCCAATGATTCTGGTCAGAACTTTTTTCAGTCTATTTGCAATTACCCCTGTGAAGATCTTATAATCTATATTCAGTAAAGATATGGGTCTGTAGTTTTTAACTTGTCTTAAGTCTGCCCCTTGCTTCGGGATAACCGAAATTAATGCATCTTTCCATGATTCTGGCATTACACCTTCTTTCATTACATTATTTATGATCTCTTTTAAGTATGGCAGAATCTCGCTTTGTAAGTTTTTATAATAAGCTACCGTTATCCCGTCCGGGCCCGGAGCTTTCCCCATCTTTAAATTTTTAATTACTTCTAAGATTTCTTCATCATTTATATCCGTATTTAGATATTCGATATCTATTTCCTCCATTTTAGGCAGTGGTTTACTTTCTAAATAGTCATTCCTGCTTTTCTTTACACTATCAATACCCCTTTGTTTGAGCTCCCATAGTAACAGGAATCATTGAGGCTGCAACCAATGTACAGATATCAGTTTCTGAACAATAATAATTTTGTGCTTAAAACCGATCTAGTACACAACAATTAAGAGCATGAACTGAATCTGAATACATCCCAGTTTTTCTTTGATTGTTTTTAAAGCCACAACAATTATTTGTTACAAAATTATTCTTTGCTACACAAGTATTTTAAATACTAATACAAGAACAAGTGATATAAGTAAGAACATCGTTCTATGGTTTAGTTTCAGTTTTCAAAGACATTACCTATTATAAATATGGTACTGTATTTGATAATCTGCAAGTTAAAATCTACATGAATTCACTGACAAGAAGTTAAAATGAATATTATCATCAATCAGAAGACTACAGAAAACATGCATCTCTTAAGTCTAAGCATTCTTGTTTAGTAAATATTATGTATGCTGCTATGACTAAGAAGAACTCTGAGTTCTTTTGTGAAGGTTGTAAACTAACTTAAGAAATTTAGCTGTACAAGAACTGGCTTAATATAACCCATTAGAGTATTTTACTTGAAAAGGAACAAAATTCACATGCTAAACTTCTAGCACTGAATCCACAATACTTTTTCTAAGCCATTCCAATGTAATAAACTTTGAAAAAAGTCATATGCACTACTAAACCACATGTTCCATATATCTTCCCCCCAGAGCAGCCATAAAATATTCAAAGTAGACATTTCTGTGTTAGATTAGCTATGTGAACAAGCCACATCTATAAACTGTGGTTTAAATATGGCTTGTTTCAGCTAACCATGGTTATCGTTAACTGGCGAATAGCAGTTTAATCAGCACAATAACATGCTTTATATCCAATGTAAGCAAAAGCTTTTTAACTGCCACAAAAAGTTAGAATTACAATTAATGAGCAATGGGAAATGTGTGAGTGCAAGATTCATCTAATATCCATCAGAGTTAGCATCCTCAGCCCATCCAGAGCAGGGAGAGTAATTCAGCCAACTGCACTGTCTGCCAATTTCTTCTCTGAGGACTTCTGGTCATAAAAGGCTTTTTTCCAGCTTCTGCAAAGGACTTGCCCACAGAGCTGCTGAGCAGTTGCTAGCATCCTACTTCCTCCACTTGAATGTTTCCATCAATTAGAGAAGAATATAAGCAGGTCTGCAACAGGGTTGAGACTGCCATTGGCAGGTTTGCCAACAAGGCTACAAAAGGGGAGATTGTCTGTTTGGGGGAAGCCACTTTGGGAGCGTCACAAGGAGCCAAAGTGCCTGTGCAAAACAGGAGAGGAAGGTGTTGGGGTGGGCTGGGGGGTTCTTCTCCCCTCTCATATTGCTGGTGGCAGAGATGTGTTATCAAAGGGCAGTAGGTCTTATGAGCATACATGGAACAGCCATCTGGACTACTAAAGAGGCAGTTATATAAATGTGGTAGGTTGGGAAGAAATTGGGTTTTGGTGTCCCTGAAACTCAAACAGACTGGACAGTCTTCGCCATGGTTCTACTGGATTAAAAGTGCTGCTCCTGAATGACAGCCCAGTGAGCAGGAAAAGAGCAGATATCCAGGACGTGACCCTGGATGAGCACCCTCATCTGGATGTATCATGAAGATCTATGAGTAGAATTAGCCTGCCTGGCTTTTGGTAAGTTGTGCAGTCTCAGAGGTGGCCCCAGAAAAAGGGAACGGTAGATCATTTCTGAGTACTGTGTACCTAGAAATACCTAAAAAGGGTTGCAACAAATGAGAATTAATATGACTGCATACAATCAATTAATTATCATAGTTTACAGCACTTTTAAATAGATAACTGTTAGCTGTTGTACACTACCTTGAGTGCCTTCCCTAAGTGAAAGTCAGGACATAAAGAAAAAAAAAGAGATGGATGGATGGATGGATGGATGGATGGATGGATAGCATAATGCCATGCCAAAGAAATGTTTCTCTCTTAAAATCAGAAAGTGGGGCACAGCTTGGCCCCACCACAAGGAAAGCATTCCCTCCAGAAAAAGAGAGAGCATTTGAGGAAACATGACCCCGCAGGCCATAGGAAGTTCTGGGCTGGCTCAGGTATCCCTATGTCCACCCCCACAGACAGCTTTTAGGATAGCTGGGCACAGCTAAGACAAAGTGCACTATCCAATATTCACCCATGGGGCAGGTGAATAAATGCTCTGCTCAGGCTCAGTTCAGCACCGAGAACTTGCATCACTGTTTCACATATTTCCTAACCGCCCAACTCATGGTATCCACTGACTTAATTTCTGACTGCCCCATCTGGATTGTAGGCATTATGTGGTTTTGATTTATGGCATGAACTTTGATTGTTCTTTCACCCACTCTACGGACTTTTGATAAGCTTTTCCTTGCACACAGGCATGGACTGGCTCAGAATTCCCTATATCCACCCAAACAGAAACTTCACACTAACTTGACACATTTCCCAGCTGACTGGGCACATGGAGCCTGAGACCATGATATCTATGCTGATTCTAATAATGTTGTTGCTTAAATTATGCCCAGCCAATTGTGTTTCTTCAGATATGATCAGTCAAACTCAGAATGTTCTGTTCTTGACAGAAAAAATATCTTTCTAATCCAGGCATCTATTGGGGAATATTTCCCAAATCCAACGGTGCAAACTAGCCCACTCTCTTTGTGCCTTTAGCTCACTCTCTTAAGTGATTCTTTAGATGAATGTTACTTTAATTATCTTAATAATGTGAACACCTTGAATTCATTTCAATAGTAGTGACGTACAACAACCCCAAGTTTAAAGAGTTTTCTAGGTAGCAAGTACTCAGAAATGATTTCTCATTCTTTTATTCTTGGGGGGGGTACTTCTAGGACTGTGCAGTTTGCCCAAGGCTGCATGGGCTGCCTCTTCTGGGGTGCCCAATGGGGAAGGAAATTCCCAACCTCTAGCTCTGCAACCAGATACCCAACTCACTGAGCTATTCAGCCAGCTCATTTATTTTGACAGCTTTACTATTAAAGCCAGGGAATTTAATGTTTCTTCATGCCCTCTGAGACATATCTCAAGTGTTCCACGCTGCATTTTTCTCTACTGGTTATAACTTGCCACTGAAAAGCCTCTCTTATGTGTAGTTAAACCGGCGCAACATCATTTTCACAGCCACTTTCTTTCTTGTTTACAAGATTTTAAGTAACCAGAAGCTAGACAGAGGGCACCAAACTACAGGTTGACAGGCTCACAATGATATTTCTATCGAGTCTATTATCACTCTTCTAAAGGGCACAAACTGCAACCTGCTTGCTGGGCTAAAAGTCTAATGATTACTAATATGCTGTCATACAGATTTCCAGTTCAGAAGATCAGCTCTCCCTGTTAATTTTTCCCCCCAAAGAGAATCTGACAACATTGTACAGATCTACATTCACAGCTTCCTGATTCCTCAAGAAATCCACGACTCAATATTTAATCTACAAAAGGTACAATAATGAAAGTTATAAAAGTATTAAAAGCTATAAAAAGTACTTGATTTTTCCATCTTCCCGAGTCAAGAGACCGAAAGAATGTTTTATGTCCCTGCCCTATTTTTTTTTAAAAAAAACACCCTCTGTCAGTGAATAGACAATAATGGGAGTGGCCCTGTTAACAAAACATTAAAGTTTTGAAAATCAACATAGAAGTTTGCTTTTTTTATGCAGTATCATCTTCAAGTATTTGAGTCCAGCCAATTCTAGTAAAAGGTACAGCATGCCTTGTCGTCATCCATCAGCTACAAAAACATGGTTTAAAGTAAATTTCCTCTGGCCTGCTACAATGTTGCAAAGTATATACTCTTCTTTGGGAAATAATGACACTGAAATCAATACAAAATAAGAGTAAGACCAGCTGTCCATATCCTGAACTCTGAGGACTAGTTTAGATATTGTTCGTGCATGCAATGTTGACAAAGTATTTCCTGTGGTGCTCCTTGCATAAGAGAACATTTTAATATATTGACATTAAGTCAATTTCATTTCACAGCAATTTTCACAGCATTTCCTAGGTATAGGATACTCAGAAATGGTTTACCATTTCCTTCTTCTGGCCACACTCTGGAGCTGTTCATCATGCACAAGGCCACAAACTGGTTCTCCTTATAAAATAAAGAGTGGAAAACTGAATCCCTCACACCTGGCTCCACAGTTGCTTCATCAAGTTATCCGGAAGCTTAAATAAGAATCAAGTTTTAAAATTTGGTTCAGTAATTTAGGTCCAAGTACATAGAATGAGAGGCTGCTGTAATCAACAAGAATTCATGCTCTCTATCCAGTCTTTTCTGTCCAGCTTGGTTCTGGTTCTGAATGTTTGTGCCTTGCACAGCATAGCTAAGAACTACTAGGGCGGTGATGGTGAACCGAGTGCCCAAACTGATTCAAAACCCACTAATTTTTCACAAATGCAGCAATTTAACCTGAATACAGGTGGCTGTGAAGGGACAATGTTGGGTGTCCACAGAAAGGGCTGCAAGTGACACCTTTGGCACCCGTGCCACAGGTTCTCCAACACTAGCCTAATGCCCAAGGTTCTGTCTAACTCTAATTAAATACATTCAGGGTATCAGTTGGTAGCCAATGGCTACAAAACTAGTACTTTTCACTCTTTACCTTTTTGAAACAGGTTAGGAAGATGCTGATTCAGAAATGGAAGACTTTTCATTAACTCTTTTGTCACGGTCATACTACTTTCTCTTAAATTTAGGCTTATACAGTAGTAGCTTTTTCTCGATGCATGGGTTGGAAAGTGGGAGTACTGAAACAATCCATCTCAAAGGCTTACAGAATCTGGTGGATTCCAATAGATCTTTCCAGGAGTTTCCAGTTGGTATGGCTAGCACTCCTGCTGACACCCTGTTCACACAGTGGAATGCTGGGGCCACATAACTTGTTGATGTGATTTCCTACAAGGTCTCTCTGGCCGAGTCCAATCCTTGGTATATCAGCCGAGGACCACAATGCAAATGGTCTACAACATATATTGATTGTGACTAAAAATTAATGATAGCACATTACACACCATGTGCAGTGGCAGTAAACACCAGAAAAGGTCTGTGCCACCATAAGGTCCTAACAATGCCATCCAGCACCATTTGTGAATGTTAAGGAACCTAGAGAGGCAATGCGAGATATTCATGAAACACTTTGTGAATAATACTGTGCATATCTTTTAAGACTCAAGAACCATTACTGGTTCAGGTCATTACTGGTTTATGTCCAGAGCACCCTGGAGAAATATTACTACTCATGGCTCAGTCAGAGAAGGACTGTCCAGGTAAATGTGGCTATCACTAGAACATGTGGCAGATTTATTTATTTATTTGGTTTGGTTTGATTTGGTTTGATTTATATACCATAGCCATCGAGCCCAAACTCTGGGCAGTTTACAAAGTAGTAAATTTTGTGGTTTAACAATATAGTATGTGAAATAATACTTCCGTTTTTTGTCCTGGCTTTTTCGGAACACAGTTTAAATGCATTATCCAGCACTAAAGTGTTATAAGACTTCACAATCTATTTTCACCATACAGTAGTGCGTGTGTGCGTGCGTGCGTGCGTGCGTGTGTGTGTGTGTGCGCGCGCACACGCACACACACACACACACACACACACACACTCCTTACATACATCATTTCCAAATTAAAATTCATTCTATTTAGACAAGCTGATTTAATCCTTTAGTCATTTTGGCTACCCTCTTTTACACCTTCACTAGTTTTAAAATATACTTTCTGACACTGCAGTAACCACTAATTCTATAAAGTATGGAGTACAAACTGTAGAGTCCCTCTGGGGTCGATCACCCTTGCTGTTTAATATCTACATGAGACCACTGAGTGACCATCTGGAGATTAGGAGTTTTGTGTCACCAATATGCAGACGACACCCAATTCTTCTCCTTCTACACTCCTGCAGTGGATACTGCCCTGTCCCTTGAGCACTGTCTGGCTCCAGTAAAGAAACTGATAGGGGCCAACAGGCTAAAGTTAGAGGTCCTTTGGGCAGCTGCTGTGCACAGATTGGGAGCTCCCCTTTCCTTTGTTAAGAATGAGCTCTGCAGTTTAGGAATCCTTTTGGACCCAGTGCTCTCAAAGGACATCCAGATAGCATCTGTCTACTTATTTCAACCTCAAGCATATTGTACAGCTACATCTCTGCCTTGACACCAGGTCTCTCACCATTTTGGTCCATGCATTGGTAGCCTCAAAAATAGGCTACTATAATCCCCATGAAACTGATACAGAAACTTCAACAGGGCCAGAATATGGTTGCCAGGGTAGTGAGGGGAATCCATACATACCAACATGATATCCCCAATACTGGCCACCTACACTGGTTACCTGTCTGTTTCCCTATCAGCTTCAAAGTAAGATAAAGCCCTAACTGTTTTAGGGCCTTAGTACACAGCAGAATGTCCACTTCCAACCAGGACTGCCAATCCTACTTGCATATCAGAGACAGGGTGGCTGAGGATGCTAACCCTGAGGAAGGCCCAGAGACAGAGAATAAGGCACTGGGCCTTCTTGGCAATTACTCCTCGGCACTGCAACAGCCATCTGAAATCCACCTGGTCACTTCCCTGGCAATTTTAAGAAATCATTTAAAATGCTATTTCAGAAGGCTTTCCAAAATATTCTGTTTAAGAACACCACTGAATCTATTAGCCACTAACCTATTTTAATTGCCACCTATTTTAACTTTTTAATGGATTAAAATGCTATGCCAATTATGTTGTGTGTGTGTGTGTGTGTGTGTGTGTGTGTGTGTGTTGTGTCATTACAGTCGTGACCGACTCTTGGCAGGAGTACTGGAGTGGCTTGCCAGTTCCTACTCCAGGTGCCTACAGCACCTGGTATTCCCTGGTGGTTGCCCATCCAAGTACTGACCAGGGCCGACTCTGCTTAGCTTCTGAAATCAAGCGAGATCAGATGTGCTTAGGGCATCTAGTTTAATTTAATGTAATTAAAATTAAATTAAACTAGATGTGTGCTTTTATTTTCTTGTTATTCCCATTGTCGCAAACCATTCAGAGTGGCCTTTGGCCAGATGGACTGCATCAAAGTTAAATAAAATAAACTTTAAAAATAAAATATCCCATAGGCATTATGCACCAATTATTTGTATAAAACCTTTGCAATATTGGTTGTTTTATTTTCTATACCATTCCAAGTGATCCCCAATTTAGACTATACATTTCAAAGCAGTTCTGGGAGTAAAATTCCCCTCCCCCATCAGCAATAAAATAAATTAAATCTAAGATTTAAATGTGGATGAAAGAAACATACAGTATTTACCAAATTCCCAAATCTGGCAACTGTTGGCTCATTTACTCTGCTGACCTCTGACAATTATGTATGAGGCAAATACCACCAATGTACCTGGTGAAGACTGACAATAAAATACTATCAAGGACTTCCTATTCCCTTCTAGTCTTTTTTGCTCCCTAAATTCATTTCTGAAAATTTTAAAATGTCATGGATCTGTTAAGGGATCTGGAACAGTAGCTAATCCATATTGTTGTATTTGACATGATCTAAGGACTATTCTATATGAATCAAAGGTTCAGTATCAGTTGAGTAAGAACTGACCAGGTTTCTAAAAATACAGTACAAAGCCACTTTAAAAAACCATAATTGTTGACTTTAAATATGCAGGCAAAAAAGTCACAATAAATAACAATAATTTACTTGGAATACTGCTCCAGGCAGCGTTTCACAGAAATCCAGCATACAATTTTGAAGAAAGTGCAAGCAAATTAATTGTATACTTTCACCTTTTATGCTCAAGTCACTTATGGAAAGAATAGCATTTTACCACACACTGAGTATGGTACTATAGATGGCACATACATTTGAACAGAATGTAATCAATAGTATCAATTGAATTTCAGATTAGATTGAAGTAGAGACAGAATAATAAATGAAACATGTAACTCTAACTCTTTAATGTCCTCACATTCATTTTACCATATGATTGCCAATTCCCTCCAATGGTGCCATGTGTCTTAAAGAAACACATCAATTTAACATTGCAAATATGGTTTACAATGCAATCAGCAATATAAAATGTGTTATACAGTATTTGTCATTACATTTTCTCTATATTGTTTTCAATTTTTAGTAGGATCTGATAACAAGAATTAGAATTTGGGTGGTGGGGAATACAACTTAATAGGATTAAGAGAAACTTGGTGGGATGACTCCTATGCCTGGAATACAGCAATTAAAGGATATAAATTATTCAAAAGGACACAAACAGAAAGGGAGGTAGAATTGCAGTATATGCCAAAATACACACTCCTGCACAGAAATACAGGGGAAGATTGGATTTTCCATTGAAAGCATCTGAATCAATATACATTGGATGAAAAACAAAAGGAACATGGTGGTTAGAATCTACTACTGACCCAATCCAGAAGAGGATATGGATGAACTCCATGGCAGGAGATCGTAGTAAGAAACAAAGAGTCCAAGAAGGGTGGGGGTGGGGAGGTAGGAGACAGCAAAGAAGGCCAGTGTGGCTTCATAAAAGCTTAGAGAGGATCTAAAAACAAAAATGGACACATATAAAAACTGGAAAGAAGACCACCCCACAAAAGACAGTCAAGCAGCAAGGGATTCCATTAGGAGGACAAAAGATGAGAACTAGCTGAAATTAGCCACAGATACTAAAAGCAACAAAAAGCATTCTTCAGGTACGTGCATAGCAAAAAAGCAAAGAAAGAAACAGGGGCTCAGCTACTCAGTGATAATGGAAAAAATGATAGACAAAAAAAGAGGCAAATGTGCTCAATTCCTATTTTAGCCCAGTCTTTTACCATAAGACAGACTATGACCCTACAGATAAGGGTGATGGAGGGGACAGTATTGCAGATAAATAATCAAGGGATACCTTGTTACCTTGAACAAATTCAAATGTTCAGGCCTAGAGGATTCACATCAAAAAGTATTTAAGGAAGTTGGCTAAGGAACTCTCCGAACTACTGTCCAATATTTTTTTTCAAATAACGGGGAAAGGGTGAGCTACCAGATGATTGGAGGAGAGCTAATGTCCATATCTTCAAAAAGGACAAAAAGGAGGAACCTGGGAACTACAAACCAATCAGCCTGATATCAATCCCAGGGAAAATTTTGTAACAGATTATAAAGCAATCACTATGCAAGTACAGAGAAAACAATGCACTAATAACTAGAAGCCAACATAGGTTTTTAAAGAACAAATATTGCCAGACTAATCTGATTTCATTACAACAGGCCTTTCCAAGCTCTTAGCTATATCACTTTAGTCACGGTCTTGCCATCTCAAATTGTCTTTTAATCTTATGTAAAGATTGATTTAATTTGCTTATTGGTTTTGTTTTGTTTACAGATTTGTTGTTGCTTGTTATTGTTATTGTGGTTTTATTGTATTACAGTTGTACCTCAACTTACAAAATTAATCCATTCCGAATGCCTTTTCAGAAGTTGAATATTTCATAAGTCGAATTGCAGTTTCCCTTAGGAATGCACTGAAAGTCAATTAATCTGTTCTGGAGGTTGGAAAAAAGGCAAAAAAAGGAACAGAATAATTGGTTTTCAGTTCATTCCCATGGGAAGGCTGTCCCAATTCTCCTTAATCAATGGCAGCTGGAGTCTGCTCTCCACAGCCCCTGCCAGACAGCAGATTTTGAGAGGTAGGATCTGTCAAAATATGCTGTCTGGCGGTGGCTGCAGAGAGCAGCCTTTGGCTGCCATTGATTGAGGGAGATCGCCCCCTCCTCCTTTTTCTCCTGGGTGTTTCAATCTCTTTTCTGGCAGCCGCAGCACCTGGGAGAAGGAGGAGGAGGAGGTGAAAGGTAGCGGGCGCCTGCCACTACAGAAGTTGGAGTAACCCAACGAACCTTCTGATTCGTACTTTTAGTGTCTACACTTGGGAGGCACTGAAATGCCTCCTAAGGTATTTACAAGCTTTGTGTAAATTATTACATAAAGGTCAAAGCATTCCAAAGCACTTTTTTTTTCAAATGTTAACAGATTGTCTCCAAATAATCAGTACCTCTTCAATATCGACTTTTGATAGCTGCCTGAGGGCTGCTCTATCTTAGGATGCTTTTAAAACCTATTCTAAATACATCTCGGGAACTACACCATGGGCCACAATGTAGATCATCTGAGGAGCGTTATATGCAATTAAGATTAAAACCTCAAGTTGAGGAAAAGCAAAAACACAGCCTGCCATGATTAGAATGGATTGTCTATAGGTGCATCCCCTTTCAAATAAACTAATTCACCTGGAATCCTTTTAATGAAAATGAAATAATATAACAGTCTGAATCTTTACTGTCTTGTGCCACATACAAGTGATACATGAATCGGAAAAGTCAGTATTTGGCCATGTCCTCATCACAAATTACATCTGATATAATTCAAAAACAGTACTCAACAAAAAGAACAAACCTGACTTTTCTGTCACTGATTGTCACTGTGCCATGTTTCAGGAGAGGTTAGCTGTCAAAAAGAAAATAAGAGAAATCCCATCAGTTCAAATCCAAATGCTGTCCTTAGCAGTGTTTCTTTTAACATGCATATTGAATTGATTAAATTCCATCTCTGTTCTTTGGAGTGAAAGGGTTCCCCACCACCACCCATTATTTGCCTACTGCTTTTTTAAACAAAGCTACTTCCAATGTTCTGAGGGCTGGAAATTAATAGCCCTTCTAACTTGGATCTCTCCTGGTAGCCGCCACCCCTGGCAAATCGCTATTTGTAGCTTCACCAAAAACAAATCATGCGTCTAATACAGCATTTAAGCTACTGAAATAAATCCATCCCTTGCTACCCTATCATCTTAGAAGTTACTGTGAAATTTGAACACATATCGCCAAAACCAAAACAGCCAGATCCATTCTGCAATTATCTTTTCTATTTTTATCTCCTAAGATTATCTGCTTAGTTCAGGCCTGGGAAACCTTCAACAGGCCCTACATCCAACAGTCATTCTTAAGCAAAAGGCTAAATATGCACATACTAAAATAGCATATTATGTTTGCACCTCCTTTTCAATAGTTTTGAGTGGCTAAATACTACAGGACGCAATAACTCCCTTTCTGGCAGAATTGCAATACAATCCCTCATTAATGATATCATGTTGTAAACAGCTACCCAAACACACACACAAATAAACAAAAAGTCCATACATTTGAACATTCCCATTCCCTTCCATGTACTTGGCTACAATTTAAGCTGTAAAATTAAAAAGATCACAGTTGTTTAAATGTTCCCGCAAAATTATATCTCTCGCTATAATTCAAACAGTTCGTTATATGGTTTCTACAGCTGCCTGTGTATCCACTATTCTTCATATTATCCAGAGATAGAAGGGCCTCCTTTGAGGACCTCAGCTTGATCACTGTCCTTTTCTTCCTGTCAGGAAAGGGAGCAGTCAAGCAGCTATCCTGCTTTCTGCTACTGATTCGCTTTCCTACAATTGCATTAGACATTATTAGAGTGGCTCCCAGCCGCGTGTAGTTAAGAGTCTGACAGTGTTCCCATTACAAAGCCATTTTTCTTATAAAGGGTTCTGCAAATTGGCTATGTTAACAACTACATGAGGAGGACATTTTAATTTATTTTTCATTCCTAAAGAAATTATTTGTACATGTGTACACAGGCACACACCAGTCCAAGAAACAAACAGACCAAAATAAGAGTGAATCAACCATTTTTCTGTGCATTTTAGAATAAATGTTATAAGAGTAAGTGAACAAGGGAGTTTTAAGCACAACTCACATCCATATTCTTTTCACGCTATTCTCCTGTTTAATTTGCTTCAGCCACATCAAAGTCTGCATAACTCTGTATTTAGGGCAACAGTCTCCCTGAACAGATAAATAACACCGTGGTAAATGTAGCCCAGCTCTCTACATGGAGCAAGTGGTGTCCGCCGAGCAGAGGGGGAAGTGCCTTGGCTGGGAGGGGATAATGTTGCGTGCCCTCAGAAAGGATGCTGTGTGCCACCTTTGGCACCCATGCCATAGCTTCTCCAACACTGCTCTGTGCCATTACTAGAATATCATGAGATAATTAACATCTCCCAGAGTTTCAGTCTTAAACTGCAAGGAAGGGTGGAGTACCCGTGTCCTCAATTCAGGATGCAAAGTATCAAGACAGCTGAGTGAATGTCCAGAATCTGTCATAATAAAAGCTAATATTTTAATCTGAAAAATAAACTGTTCCACAATTACAACAGGAAAATACTTCACTAACTAGATTATAATGTGGGGACAGGGATACACTTGTATACTTAAGCCCTATGCCCAAAGAGAGATGAATTGTGCAGCATCAGAGATTGCTTTTCTGCTTGTACACAATATACTTATGCACACTGCCTCCAGAAAGACTCTGCCAGGAAACCTGGGCTTTCTAAATATAGTTCCAATCATACTTTTTTTTTACTACTCCAAAAAAAGGGGGGGGCAAACATCTCAATATTCCTAGGAGAAATTTTAAGCATTCAGTTAATAAATGTTATCTTTTCTACAATTTAAGCTGTAAAATTAAAAAGATCACAGTTGTTTAAATGTTCCTGCAAAATTATATATCTTGCTATAATTCAAAAGGCTAAATATGAACATATTTAGAAATATGTTTGCTTTTGAAAAAATATATATATAAAACAGTATGATAGTTAAATTACACTCTTGTCTCTTGACCCTTTCAACACAGCCTCAGTTTCACACACTGCCAGAAGGCAGCTGCCAGTTCTATGCATTAAAATAATACCATTTGCGGGTATCCCACAATTTCAGCTTTTTATCAGAACCATATGATGGAACAGCAAGTATACAAAGTAATGTACCTGTGCTACCAGAATGTCATCTCAAAGTCGCATTGTTCATGGTCAGTTAGTAAATGTCTGAGTCATGTCAACCTTCCTACCAATAAAATATGCACATAAAGATGGAAAAGAAAATGAACAGATCCAAGAAAACCTCCAAAACTAATATCTGTGGATGACACCTAAAAGATAGGATTTTTCCTCTCACTTAGCACTATATAAATAAAAACTCAATAACTAGTAAACAATATATAACATATAAACATATATAAACTAGATAGATAGATAGATAGATAGATAGATAGATAGATAGATAGATAG
>JAHTLZ010000015.1:14580963-14593827 GCA_023846285.1 Phrynocephalus versicolor
TAGATAGATAGATAGATAGATAGATAGATAGATAGATAGATAGATAGATAGATAGATAGATAGATAAAAAGCTGTTAAAAGCTGGCTGTTTAGGGATGCCTTCGGCAATCGCTAGGGCCTGTATTACTTTTCCCTGTCTTGACATTTGTGCCTGTCATCAGTTGTCCTATGTCTCTTGCCAATTATTTAAATTGTTCCTGGGCTTTCCCCCCTTTATTTTATTATTATTGTCATTTCATTTATTATTATTATTTTGTGGACTTCTTATGTTTTTATGTGAACCGCCCAGAGTTCCCTCTCGGGAAATTGGCACAGTATATAAATATAAAAATAAATGATAAATAAATAAATATAAAAACATAGAACAGAAGCAAGATGGGCTACAGATAAAAACAAAATAAATACATAATAGCAATCATTATTAGAACAGATTAATATCCGTGGAAAGCCTTTTTAAATAGTCGCGTCTTTAGATGCTTCTTAAAGACTGGGAGGGAAGGTGCCAGAAAGATCTCAGGAGGAAGTTGGTTTCAGAGCCAAAGGGCCGCTACTGAGAAAGCCCGATTTCTCGTCAAAGTTTTACGGGCCTCCTTCAGCGCACCCACAAATGTCCTGCCTGAGATGATCGGGTGTTATGGGCAGTACTTTGCGGCAGGAGCCGTTCTGCCAGATAGCAAGGTCCTAAACTGTTTAGGGCTTTGTATGTCATCATTAAATCTTGAAATCAATGCAGAAGCGAATCGGCAGCCAATGCAGTGCGGCCAGCGTGGGGGTTATATGTTGATGTTTTCTTAACCCTGTAACTAATCTAGTCGCAGAATTCTGCACTAGCTGGAGCCTCCACACTAATCTACAAGGCAGCCCCACGTAGAGAGCATTGCAGTAGTCTAATCTTGAGACTACGAGTGCCTAGACCTGAGTAGTGAGAGCGCCAGGGTTCAGGAAGGCGCGCAGCTGAGTGATCCACCTAAGATGAAAATGAGCGGCACGGACCACTGATGCTACCTGGGCTTCTATGGAAAGCATAGTGTCCAATATTACACCCAGACTGCGCACCTCATCCTGTGCGGAGAGAGTCACCACCTCCAAAACTGAGGGAACTTCCCAAACTGCCAAACACTGGCGCCCCCACCCAAAGAACCTCTGTCTTGTCCGGGTTCAACCTCAGTCTGTTCACCCTCATCCATCACAGTACAGCGGCCAAACAGGCATCAAGGGATGAAGCAGCATCCACTGCAGATGGAAAAAATGAGATATAAAGCTGCGTGTCATCAGCATATTGATGACACAAGACCCCATACCTCCTGACGACCTCCCCCAGCAGTCTCATATAGATGTTAAAAAAGCATGTGGGAGATTACCAACCCCTGCGGCACCCCACAATTGAGGGACCAAGGGGTAGAGGCAATCTCCCCCAGCTGTACTCTCTGGGACCAGTCCTCCAAGAAGGAACGGAACCACTGCAAAGCACTGCCTCCAATTCCTAACTCCGAGAGCCTCCCCAGGAGAATACCGGTATCAAAGGCTACTGAGAGCTCAAGGAAGACCAGCAAGGACAATTTGCCCTTGTCGGCCTCCCTCAAGAGGTCGTCATGCAGGGCGACCAATGCCGATTCCGTTCCATGACGCAGCCTGAACCTCGACTGGAATGGATCAAGAGTGTCAGTTTCATCCAGGAGCCCTTGAAGTTGGTCAGCTACCACTCTCTCCACAACCTTGCTAATGAATGGTAACAGGCCTATAATTGCCAATTTTGTCCATTGCTAGCTGTGACTTCTTCAGAATGGGCCTAATGATTGTCTCCTTGAGGGCAGGTGGAACCCTGCCCTCCTGGAGAGATCCATTAATTATTGCTGTGGCCCATTCAGTGGTAACTGGTCTGACCTCTTTTATAAACCAGGACAGGCAAGGATCAAGCGTGGAGGTGGTGGCACGAAAACAATCAAGGGCCATGTCCACTTGAGATGACGTCACAGGTTAAAAGCTGGTCAAAGTAGCCAGGCAAGGCGGAGCACTGGACGTCTCTATTCGATCTACTGCTGTCAACTGAAGGTCTAGGTCCCGGTGGATGGCCTCCACTTTAGATTTAAAAAGATTGATTAATCTTGAATTGCAATCCTGTCCAGTCCACTTGCACTTTACTTATGTAGGGAAGTTCAAAGTATGTCTTATGGCTTGCTAAGACAATTAAAAATGACAATAATTCCTTTTTGGTCACTAGAGGTACCAGGAATGAGCCGCCCCCACTACGTACCAAGAAAGAGGCAAATGGACCTTCAGCAAGACTACAAAACTGGGTAATCTCTTTCCTTTTATTTGATCCAACTGGCTACACTCAGTGGAGTTTTCAAAATTTTATCCCAATCTTCAATTGAAATGCATGGGCCTTCTGCACCAACCCCCTCCCCTGTCACTGACAGATCAGGGGCTTTTGGCCTCGACAAGTCACGTTGAGGAGAGGTGTGAATGTGTGTACGTGAGAGCCGTGACAGGTCTTTGGAAGGACTTGACGCCTCCCTCCCTTCAATTCGGATGCAGCCTAAGAACATCCAAGTTCCGTGCCTCAAGTAAGCCGCCTGGCTTTTTTTGAGCTTGCCATAGACTCTAGATCTAAGAAATAACTCCTGGAAAATCCATCTTTTGCCATGTTATTACCTATTGGTACTGCTCTGAGGAAGAGGGTTTTGCCCCTGAAATATTAGCAATGTTTTGTTATTTTTATAGTAGCCTAAAGGTATCACCTGTTCCACTTTTGTATTTGTATTTTGTGATCGCTACAAGGCTCCTCAACTTATTTCACATTCACCCATAACACAGTACTCTCAAAATGTGACAATAGTCACCTTATTCCTCTCTCAGATCACCAACAGAAAGAAGACCACAGACCTCAGGCCTCACCTCCCTCCATGACTAAAACAAACAAACAAGAATATCTCTTATCCTTCTGTAGGCTTGCAGTGGATAGGGAAAAATAGCAGTTCCAATTCTCCCTGCTCCTGACCCTGCCTTCCCTTCTCTCGCCTTCCACTGATCACTGTCAGTAGATTGGTCTGCAAATACTGTACATCAAACTGAGGCCATAAAATGAGCTACTTCACTGCAAACTCCAAAGTGAGGACTCCTGTCCTGTTATGTTTGCCTGTTTAAGTTCTTCCAGCAAATGGAAAACTTAACGGAGGGAGAAGGGCTCAACTGTAATCTCCATTCCTGATGTAACTGGTTGTATTCTTATTTACAAGTTTCTCACAAAGGGAACTATTTAAATATGTGAAATGCCTTCCTATAGTCTGAGATGAGGCATTTTTTCCCAACTGTACTATCTCATTCTGTTCCATGGCCTTGTGAAACAAGTTCTTTCTGTTTCAGCAGCTACAACAGGTGAAGCTGGCATTGTTACCTCAGGATTTTTTATTACTATTTTTTAAATGACATGCCCTAAGGGAATATGATAGCCAGCTACAGCCCTCCAGTAGAGACACCAGAATGCTTTCACAACTACTTTATACCCACATTAACCTCTTTCAGAGGTTCCTGTAGTTCTTCAAATATTATATGAGAGAGGAAGTGGGGGAAAGCACAAAGGCTACCCATGCCTCCATATCCTCATCATCTTCAGGTATGAAGGAGGAATCTTTGCACAGAATGGAAATCAGCTCAACAAGAACCTGGCAGGAGTAGGGTGTGAAACATGGAAAGTGCAGACAGAATTAGGGCACCGTTTCAAGGGTTATAAGTGATGTTGTGCTTCTGATTTTTTAAATAACATTATGACATGTTCAATTATGTTTTAATATTAAAAACTTTAATGTGCTTTTATTGATACTCTTTTAATATTATGGCAGGCTGCCTTGAGTCCCAATTTTGTTTGAAAGACAGGATTAAAGCAAATAAATACAAAAATAGAAGTATTTGAAACACCTGTCAGGTTTGTTTGTTTATGCTATTTATATGGTGCCTTCCCCCACCTCCCAAATAAGGGGGCCAAGGCAAATCTACAAATAAAAATAATTTTGAAATCATTTTAAAAACATTTTAAACACTCTAAATTTGATGAAGGCAGCAATCCTGAGAATCTCATTTACTGCTTAAAACCCTGCCTGATGATGGAAGGCTGTTACCTGATGATGGGAGGACAAGAGACAGGTGGTCAACCTAGCTTCACATGGCAGCACATTCCAAAGACTGTATTTCAGTACCTATAATACAGCAGCCATGAAGGATGTTTCATTTTATAAACTCTACCACTGTCTCTTCTCAGCAGTAATTATATACTGCCCTAAACATCAGTAGCTGCCTAGATATCCTAATCTTGCCTGATTTCGGAAGCTAAGCAGGGTCGGCCCTGGTTAGTACTTGGATGGGCGACCACCAGGGAATACCAGGTGCTGTAGATGCCTGGAGTAGGAACTGGCAAGCCACTCCAGTAGTCCTGCCAAGAAAACTCCATGGACATGGGGTCACAAAGAGTCAGTCACGATTGTAATGACACAACACACACACACTAAACATCAGTAATACTCACCCATATCCTCCATATATAAAGCTAGTGTGTAAGTGCAAATGTTATGACTAATACAAGAGACAAACAAGTTTTTATTTTACTTCAGTCTGAATGAGGCACCCAAGTGATTCTGTTGCCCTCACTCAAGGTTCTGCTCCTGAAAGATACATGGGAATTTCTGCATAGCAGTGCCACAACACTGCAGTATTAATAATACTGGGGCCTTCATTGTGGTCATTCTAACAAAGAGTGTCTGTTAGATGCTAACTATGATGTGCTCTTCTACTGAAAACTGGATAGTGATCACAAAGGTAACCAAGCAGGCGTTGAAAAGAAATTACTCTCTATCATTGCATGGAGGACAAGATAAGAACTGCTGACCTAGAAAGGGAAGGCTCTGCATCAGAGCACGGGACCCTGGGGTCATTTTGCTCATGTTCTCCATGCTTCAACAATGTGCTTTCGTATCTGAAGCATACATACATGCCAAATTGCATTTTTCATATCTGAAATTTTCCCTTATCCTTTCCTTCAGATTGTTGGAGAGCTTAAAAGGAACTGGTTACTGAAACTGATTACCAGCATTTTGAGGGTGGTCGTTTACACTCTTGTAGTAGTGTGCCTTCCTTTTTAATCAAACAGGATGTATTATTGGCATTTCTTAATAATAGATAACCTTTTGGAGTTGTCAAATAATAATGATTGTCAGAAATGTACACAACTTTTTTCCTTCTCGGAACAAATGTATTGTAAATTTGGAGTAGACAAATGAGCATTCTAACAAGATCTGGGCTTCAGTACCACAAAAGAAATTTAAAAGTAGCATTCTCAAGAAGCAGATTTATTTATTTTTTGTTTGTTTGTTTGTTTATCTTATATACCACATTTATATACCACACTGATATGGTCCCCTCAATCAGTCCCCCATTACATACTTATTTTCCCTATCCAGTTAATAGACTACACTGAAAATCAAATATAATCAAAGCAGAGTCTAAATTGTAAAGAAAAGCGGTGAAAACCTGCTATTTCCTGCTTATTTGGATGAAGAAAGAGGGGTGGTACCTCACATACATTTTCTCACTAATGTGTCTGTATTACAGTGCATGAATAAAAAAGCTAGAAATCCTCAATACCATAAAGAGAAGAAAACTGCAATATTTTGGACACGTAATGCGCAATACGAAATACCAGCTGCTGCAGGTTATCCTTCAAGGAAAAATAGATAGGAAGTGTGGCCCGGGGCATAGAAGAACATTCTGACTTAAGACTTTAAGCCAATGTTCCACAGTGAGCATAGCTGCTCTGTTTAGAATAGCTTCAGACAGAAACCAGTTCAGGCTACTGATCGCCAATGTGTTCTACGAGGACCTGGCACTTGAAGAAGTTCTCACTAAGTCAACACCATCAATTTAGATCATACCACATTTATTTGGGTCAGTCATCAGATATTCCGTTTTCCTCACATTCAGGCACCGGTCAAACTTTGTCAGACAATCACTCCAATACCTGCCTTACTCCCTGATGCAATCATGATGTTATCAATGTAAAGGAGCATCCAGTACTCGGAGCCCTTTCTGTGGGCACCCAGCATCGCCCCTTCATAGCTACCTGTATACAGGTTAAATTACTGTATTGGCACTTTGCAAAACAAATAGTGGGTTTTGAATTGCAGTTTGGGCACCCGGTCTCTAAAAGGTTCGCCATCACTGCTCTAGATTCTGCAGATCTTGAGTGACTGTATCCATAACCAGAATGAAAAGAAGTGGAGAGAGTGCCAATCCTTGGTGAACCTCAAATGTGATACAAAAAAAATTCAAAGTACCAGCAGTGGCCTACATACAGCTCTTCAGCCACTCATAGAACAGTCTGACTCACTTGACAAGTTCTTCTGGGACTCCTTGATGGATCAGAACATACCAGATGACAACATGTGGAACCTGGTCAAACACTTTCTCAAGATCAAGAAAAGCTGTATGCACTGGTTTCCCTTTCTTCCTGTTTTTTCAAGTAGCAGCTGGGCAGCAGGGATTCCATCTAAAGTTCTGCAGTTCTTGATGAAGCCAGCTTGACTGCCATAGTTGGACTATAGTGTGGACTTACTCAAAGATTTTAAGAAAGTGGTGGCCAAACTTCAGCCCTCCTGATGTTTTGGACCACAAGTCCCAGAATTCCAAGCCTGTATTGCCAATGACAAAGGACTGTGGAGTTGTGGTCCAAAACTTCTGGAGGGCCGAAGTTTGGCCACCACTGTTTTAAGAGTATGTACAAGTAATCTGTAGTTGGTGCATTTGGCAGGGCTATCTGAGCCCTATTTAATTAAATAATAGAGCAGAAGTATCAGTTGCTTTGTGACTTGTTCATTCAGATGTTTTAAAAGAAAAACATAACTAAAAGTATCAATGTATGTTATTACTAAGTCATTAGGACGTAACTCCTTGCTATTTAAAATTGTAAATTGGACATTTACTTGGGGCTAGGAATCTTATAAGACATCCCATGGACAGAAACAAAAGGCTAAAAGATATGACACTGGAAGATGAGCCCCTCAGGTCGGAAGGCGTCCAACATGCTACTGAGGAAGAGCGGAGGACAAGTACAAGTAGCTCCAGAGCTAATGAAGTGGCTGGGCCAAAGCCGAAAGGACGCTCAGCTGCAGACGTGTCTGGAAGAGAAAGGAAAGTCCAATGTTGCAAAGAAATATACTGCATAGGAACGTGGAATGTGAGATCTATGAACCAGGGTAAGCTGGATGTGGTCAAATGTGAGATGGAAACAATAAACATTGACATCTTGGGCATCTGTGAACTTAAATGGACAGGAATGGGTGAATTCAGTTCAGATGACTATCACATCTACTACTGTGGGCAAGAATCCCATAGAAGAAATGGAGTAGCCCTCATAGTCAACAACAGAGTGAGAAAAGCAGTGCTGGGATACAACCTAAAAATGACAGAATGATTTCGGTACGATTCCAAGGCAGTCCTTTCAACATCACAGTAATCCAAGTTTATGCACCAACTACTGGTGCTGAAGAGTCTGAGATTGACCAATTTTATGAAGACTTACAACAACTTCTAGAACTGACACCAAAGAAAGATGTTCTTCTCATCATAGGAGATTGGAATGCTAAAGTAGGGAGTCAAGTGGTAAAAGGAATAACTGGCAAGTTTGGCCATTCCAAATGAAGCAGGGCAAAGGCTAATTGAGTTTTGTCAAGAGAACAAGCTGCTCATTGCAAACACTCTTTTCCAACAACACAAAAGGCAACTCTACACATGGACATCACCAGATGGACAATACCGGAATCAGATTGATTATGTTCTCTGCAGTCAAAGATGGAGGAGCTCTATACAGTCAGCAAAAACGAGACCTGGTGATGACTGTGGCTCAGATCATCAGCTTCTTATTTCAAAATTCAAACTTAAACTGGGCCAGTCAGGTATAATCTAAGTCAAATCCAGTATGAATACACAGTGGAAGTGAAGAATAGATTCAAGGAACTAGATTTGGTGGACAGAACACCTGTAGAACTATGGATGGAGGCTTGTAACATTGTACAGGAGGCTGCAATGAAAAATATTCCAAAGAAAAGAAAATGCAAGAAAGCAAAGTGGTTCTCCAATGAGGCTCTACAAATAGCGGAGGAGACAAGGGACGCAAAATGCAAGGAAGAAAGGGAAAGATACAGAAAATTGAATGCAGACTTCCAAAGAATAGCAAGGAGAGACAGGGTGGCCTTCTTGAATGAACAGTGCAAAGAAATAGAGGAAAACAACAGAAAAGGAAAAACCAGAGATCTATTCAAGAAAATTGAAGATGTTAAAGGGGCATTTCGTGCAAAGATGGATATGATAAAGGACAAAAATGGTAGGGACCTAACTGAAGCAGAAGAGATCAAGAAGAGATGGCAAGCATATACAGAAGAATTATATCAGAAAGATCTGGATGTCCCTGATAACCAAGATAGCGTAGTTGCTGACCTGGAGCCAGACATCCTGGAAAGTGAAGTCAAGTGGGCCTTAGAAAGCATTGCAAACAACAAGGCCAGTGGAGGTGACGGCATTCCAATTGAACTCTTTAAAATCTTAAAAGAGGATGCTGTAAAGGTGCCGCATATGATATGCCAGCAAATTTGGAAAACCGGGCAGTGGCCAGCGGACTGGAAAAGATAGGTCTACATTCCAATCCCAAAGAAAGGAAACGCCAAAGAATGCTCCAACTATCGCACAATTGCACTCATTTCACACGCTAGCAAGGTTATGCTCAAAATTCTACAAGGCAGGCTTCAGCAGTATGTGGAAAGAGAACTTCCAGAAGTACAAGCTGGATTTCGAAGGGGCAGAGGAACTAGAGATCAAATCGCCAACATGCGGTGGATTATGGAGAAAGCCAGAGAGTTCCAGAAAAACATCTACTTCTGCTTCATTGCCTATGCCAAAGCCTTTGACTGTGTGGACCACAACAAACTATGGCAAGTCCTTAAAGGAATGGGAGTGCCTGACCACCTTATCTGTCTCCTAAGAAATCTACATGTGGGACAAGCAGCAACCGTCAGAACTGGATATGGAACAACTGACTGGTTTAGAATTGGGAAAGGAGTACGACAAGGCTGTATACTGTCACCTTGCCTATTTCAATTATATGCAGAGTACATTGTGCAAAAGGCAGGTCTGGATGAATCACAAGCCGGAATTAAGAAATATCAACAACCTCAGATACACAGATGATACTACTCTGATAGCAGAGAGTGAGGAGGAATAAAAGAACCTCTTAATGAGGGTGAAAGAGGAGAGTGAAAAATGGGCTGAAGCTGAACATAAAAAAAACTAAGATCATGGCCACCGGTCCCATCACCTCCTGGCAAATAGAAGGGGAAGAAATGGAGGCAATGACAGAGTTTATTTTCTTGGCTCCTTGATCACTGCAGATGGTGACTGCAGCAACGAAATAAAAAGACGCCTGCTTCTTGGGAGGAAAGCAATGGCAAACCTAGATAGCATCCTAAAGAGCAGAGACATCACTTTGCCAACTAAGGTCAGGATAGTCAAAGCTATGGTTTTTCTAGTAGTGATGTACAGAAGTGAGAGCTGGACTATAAAGAAGGCTGATCGCCGCAGAATCGATGCTTTTGAGCTGTGGTGCTGGAGGAGAGTCTTGAGAGTCCCCTGGACTGCAAGGACATCAAACCTATCCATTCTGAAAGAAATCAACCCCGAATGTTCACTGGAAGGACAGATTTTGAAACTGAGGCTCCAGTACTTTGGCCACCTCAAAAGAAGAGAGGACTCCTTGGAAAAGTCCCTGATGCTGGGAAAGATCGAAGGCAAAAGGAAAAGAGGATGATAGAGAATGAGATGGTTGGACGATGTCATCGATGCAACCAATATGAATTTGACAAAACTCCGGGAGGCAGTGGAAGATAGGAAGGCCTGGCGAGCTCTGGTCCATGGGGTCACGAAGAGTCGGACACGACTGAACGACTGAACAACAACAACAGGAATCTTAACTTCAACCAATCAGCCTCGAAAAGTGGTAACCCAACTTTACCCAACTCTGATGAGAGATTTCACACTCATGGGTATAGAGTTAAATAAAAAGGCCCTCTTATTAAACAAATCATCTATCAAGAACTTAGAGCTATACATGTGCTCGGGCTGTACCTCTTACCAGGCTGGAAGGATAACTCCACTGGAGCTTCCCTCAACTCCCACAACTGGACAACCAGCTGGTTAGAATGAATGATCTACCATCACCTAGTGCAGTGTTATTGAACCTATAGCATGGGTGCCAAAGGTGGCACACAGAGCCCTTTCTGTGGCCACCCGACACCACCCCTTCACAGTCACCTGTATTCAGGTTAAATTGCTGTATTGGCACTTTGCAAAAAAAAAAAGTGGGTTTTGAATCGCAGTTTGGGCACTCGGTCCCTAAGAGGTTCGCCACCACTGGCCTAGTGGCTTGCTGTAACAAGATGCAGCTAGCAGAGTTACGCCAGACACCCCACTACACTATTGTATGTATGAAGGAGGATTATCTTTATGCCATACCTCAGTATTGGGTTCAACTAGCAACTTAATCTACAATGATGCACCCATGGAAAATATTTTGCGGGGGGTTGGGGGACCACTTTAAAAAAAAAAGTGCTTTGCAAAATTCCTTAATAACAACCAACAAATGCCAAATTACCTCAGTTGCAAGTTTAACTAAGTGGAAGAAATGATTATTATAACGGTAGTGACAGCGAAACTAGAGGTGTTTCAATGATCTCAAGAAAAGAAAGTTAAACTTTTTTGTAAGGTGTACTAAAAATAGTGGGTTAACAGTTTGCAGTGTCTTTTCTCTTTAAATACAGTGTATAAGCTAAGTGCATGTTGTTGTAAAATGTAAAAACAACTATTATAGTAAAAGTAAAGCTAATACATAATAAACATAAACCTCTGAATTTATTTGACTATTAATATTTAAGCACATTAAATGAGCTTAAGAAACATACATATGGTCTGCTGGAACACCTAGAACAGATAATGTTCTGTTTTAGGACAAAGGGCAAAAAATCCTGAATTTGTTTACAGAGATGATCCTGAAATTTTACAGCTCAGAACTGCCTTAAAAACTCACAGCACTGCTTATGTAAGCACAACAGCTCTATTCCATTTGTGGAACGTAATCAAGGGACAATGCCTTTGATGGTACTAGTAAAGCTAAATATAACAGAGGTGTTCCAAAGGTAAATTTAGCAGGCCTCTGCTGCTTTTGGCTATTTGGCCTAAGGCAGTTTTCTGAAAGTATAGGCTTTTATAAAACAACATATATGTGTATTGTAAACAAGGCCTAAACAAAAAACAAACTTCAATATATACACATGAGAAGCTGGATATAAAACTTTTTTAAAAATGCAAAACTAACCATAATCTTCAGCCACACAATAATCTTCAGGTTCATGAATAAGTTGTTTCTGATTCTAATACCAACATGTTCAACATTTTAAAAACTTAAAATCCATTTATAAATTACTTCAAAAAGGAAGCAACCAAATAGTTTCCATGAACAACAAAAAAGTGTTTGAAGGGGGCGGGCATTCTGCCACATTATCAACTTTAAACTCTCATCTCATAAGCTTTAACACTTTTGTTAACTTTGGTTACTTGTTAACTTTGGTTACTGTGCCTCTCTTGCTTTAGGTGGATTTAGGCTCAATTATGGATTGAATGGACCAATGGGCTAAGGTTGAATCTTGACAAGGCTTGACCCTGATCAGTTACAGGGCTTTTTACCTGCTCTGGATGAAGTTATACTTTCCCTGAAATGCCAGTTCTGCAATTTGTGTACTTGTACTTCTGGACCCAGCTTTCTCAGTGGAGAAACAGATCTCAGCCATGCCTAGACTGCCTTTTGTCAACCCAGACAGATTGTACACCTGCGGCCCTAACAAGAAAGGAAATCCCTGAAAACAATAATTCATGCATTGGTAATCTCACACTTTTTACAATGCTGTCTATAAGGCGTGACCCTTGAAGGCAGTAAAGAGGCTGTAAGAGAAGCCTGAACTGGAATTGACTTCCGGCAGATTGGAAGTGGCTTCTGGGGCTCTCTGCAGGCCCGGCAATGCCTGAAATGGGTCTCCAGGACATCTGGCCAGGCCAAGCGCTTACCGGACGTCACTTCCAGGCCATGTGCTGGGCCTGTGCTGGGCCTCCGGAGTTTGCCCTGGGCCCGGTGCTGCCCGCCCACGGCCTTTGCAGTGCACCCTGGGCTGAAGATGCCCGGCTGCAACCTCTGCAGGGTACACTGGCTTGGTGCTGCCCAGCTGTGACCCATAGGAAATCACGGAACCTGGGACTCCAGAACAGATCAGGTAAGTTCCAGAATGGATTATGCTCGTAATCCAAGGTAACATGGTATGTTGATTTTTTTTCTAGATTTGCCATTGCTGTCTCGGGTTTGTTTGGGGGGGTTGCTTTTATACTACTGTGCTTTCTTATGCTTGTGTGTATTATTATGTTGGAAAAGACTACTGATATGACACTAGAGGTGCAGTCCACAAATTTAATAAATAAATCAATATTATTCAAGTCACTGTTCAATTACGGATATGTACTGAAGAATTTAAAAAAATATTAAAACATGAAGGAAAAAAACAATCAAATACCCACATGAGACATGCTGATAATCATAGGTAACAAGAAAATAAGAATTGGGAGGGGGGAGTGAACATGAATACAGTTGGAGAATTTGGCTCCAGGGTCAGAAACAAAGCAGGAGAATAACTCAGAGTTCTGTGCAGCCAATAATCGGTTAATTACAAATTTTATTTATTTATTTATTTATTTATTTATTTATTTATTTATTTATTTATTTAT
>JAHTLZ010000015.1:14593837-14614687 GCA_023846285.1 Phrynocephalus versicolor
TATTTATTTATTTATTTATTTATTTATTTATTTATTTATTTATTTATATTCCACCCATCTGGCAACGAGGCCACTCCGGGAGGTATACATGCTTCAGGTAACCAAACAGATGATTACACATGGACATCACCGGATGACCAAAACAAAACAAAAAAACTTGATGGACTGCTTAATTAACTGGAAGTAGAAAGTGGAGAAGTAGTGGTCTGTCTATGAAAACAAGATTAGCAGCAGAATATGGTACTGATCTTAAACTCTTAATATTCAGCATTAGAGTAAAGCTGAAAATGAAAAAAATCATAGTGCCAAAATACATTTTATATAACGTTTTGGATAAATGTTCACATAAAGTACACATAAAGAACAGATTTGCATTACCAAACTCAATTTACCATAAACCAGAAGAATCCTGGACTGAAACCAGGTATAATATTAGGAAAGTATGCAAAAAGACAATTCCTGTAATTAAACACTATTCCTGTAATAAAGGGGAAAGAAAGTCCTATATGGATGATTAAAGGGAGCACTTAAAATAAGAACAGCCAAGAAGCAAAAGTAAAAGGTGACAGAAGTAGAGTCAGAATCCCAAATCCCATTTCTCATTAACTACCATGTAGAAACAAAGATAATAATTACAATGACTAATGCAAAGAAATAGAAGGAGACAACAATAGAGAAGATATCTTCCAGAAGGTTAAAAAAAAGGGGAAATTTAAACTTAGACCATTAATCCTGCATTACCAATTGGGAAACACACTATCTTACCAGGAGAAAAATAAAGAGAAGGTGGAAATAGTAGACTGAAGATCTATACAGAAGAGATTTAAGGACAACAGATTTCTCTAAAAAAGACTCTGATGATGAATAATCAGCAATTTTATAAAGAGAAAAAAAAACCAAATAAAAATTACAAGATTTCTGCTAAACAGTGAAAAGAAGGTCTTGATAATAAGAAATTTCATCAATGCTAGATTCCTTCATAAAGAAGAATAAGAACTACATGGCTGTCAGAAGCTGATAAGAATACTTGACTCTCCCAGGAGTCCTATAAAAATATATAGCCCTCCTAGGAAAAGAACAAATTCTATGATTTGTCATATCTGACATTATACCAGTAAAGGGTTAATCCCAGAATGAAACCAGGCAATCCAAACTCATCTGGATATCTCATTACAAATCTTTGTTTGGAGGAACTTCCGCCTATGAAACATGTTGGCAGCTTGATCACGGAGCTCCGTACCGAGATGTGAAAAGCTTTAAAATTTACTGTCTAAAAGCTTTGGAGCCCTCGCACGGAGAGAGAAACTGAATTTTACAGGCTCCGGTGAGAAACTTTTTTTGTTTGTTCTTCGCATGCTTTTATCCCTGCCAAGAAGAAAAAGCCTTTTATTCTAAAGACCTGGGCGAGGAAACCTTCCGATAACTCACTCCAACACGCATCTTTGCAACGTCTTGATTCTGCAGCCGTGGAGAAAGCTGAGTCAGATATGGCGGCTGGTGGAAGGGGGGTAGAAACCAAATCTCCTGTAGATCTAGATTTAATGAGGGAAATGTGACAAATTAAAACAGAACTGGTGGGCCTAATGAGCCTGGGTTTGAAAGATGTGACGCGGAAGATCGATGAGATCTCATGGAAGGTTGATGATACAAAGCAAGAATTAAGCCGTGAAATCAAACAAACACAAGCGAGTGTGGACAGTAACGGTCAAAAATTGGAGAATATTGCAGGAGAGATTAAGAGACTGGATCAACGTGTTACTAAAAATGAAGGCGCCATTAACTCCCCAAAACAAGAATTACAGACAGCCAAAAAGAAGATAACTTATATGGAAGACTACTCTCAAAGAGAGAATGTAAAACTCATTAATTTTGAAGTCCAAAAGAGGGGAGAATTAAAACAGGAAGTGCTGACATGGTTTAACTCATTCTTACCTCGACAACTTGCAGAAGAAGACATAGAGAGAATTCATTACCTGGGCAGTTCAAGAGAAGGAAATCCAAGACCAATAATAGTCAGATTTGGTTCCTATGTAAACAAAGAACGTCTTATGTCTTCTATAAGGACAAATCGGGATTTTCTGAAGAGGGGAGATAAAACTGTGCAAGTCTATCAAGACCTTTCTACAGAAACCTCTGACTGGCGAAAATCGATGAAACCAGTAACAATATTACAGAAACATAATTTTTGCTACTCCTGGGGTCACCCCCTTTTTCTGAAAGTTTGGAAAGGTTCTATCCAGCACACAATTTATTCCCTGGAGGAAGGCCAGCACCTTTTGAAAGCATGGAATATTCAAGCTGATTCGACCTCCCCTGGTTCGGCTCCTGGGACATCTGCGACAACATCAGAATGAAGAACAGCTGAAGCCCATCAATTCGTCTCTCTCTCTCTCCCCCCCCATGTCTCCCCTTTTCCTCCTCAGTCTTTTCCCTTCTCCCCCTTTTTTCCCTTTTCCCCTCTTCCCTTCCCACCCTTTTTTTCTCCCCCCCCCTTTTTCCCCCTTTAGGGGGGATGAGAGAGAGAGTGGTCTGGAGGGGATAGAACAGTTTTCTGAAAAAAATGACACACAGTATTAAGGTGACTAAAGAGCTTGCAGGATCTTGGCCGGTCATTGTCCGTGGTTGGATTTCCTCCCTCACACCCCTTAAGGGCACATGCAAAAGTGTATGGTAGCTAGTGGGGTGGGAGAAAAGAATACAAGTTTAGGGTGGAGGGTTGGGGTTATTTTAGTTTTGGTTTTGTTGTTAATTGTAGGAGTTAAGTACTGTTTTTGCACAATGGGACCACTCCAGAATATTAAAAAAAAGTTAAGTTATGGGAAAGTTTATAAAATTAGCGACACTGAATGTGAAAGGCCTGGGATCAATCTTGAAGAGGAAGAGAATTGAAGCGATGATCAAGAGGCATAAAATTGATATTGCTTTTTTGCAAGAAACTCATCAAATAAAAGAGGGTGTTAATAAACTAAAAATTCAAAATATTGATATTTATCAGAAAACTTTTGGCACATCTAAAGCAAGGGGGTAGCCATCTTAATTTCAAGGAATTGTGAATGCATTGTTGAAAATGTGGTGAAAGATTCAGAAGGCAGATATATACTTCAAGTTCTAATGGGTAAAGAGCAATATACTCTAGTAAATGTATACACACCAAGTGCTAACCAAAGTTCCTTTTATAATGTACTCTGGGATCAGATTGAAACTGTTAAAAGGGGGTATTTAATAATGGCTGGAGACTTCAACATGGTGTTAGATAAAAATTAAAGACAAATCAGTTTACAAAAGAAGGAAGACTGGAGGGTTAGACACACAGCATTAACAAAATTTATAAACAATACAGGATTGAAAGATGTCTTGAGAGAATTTAAAGGAGATGAAAGAAAATTTACTTTCTGCTCACCAGTTCACAAGAGCTATTCTAGGACAGACTTTATATTTGTATCACAAAGTTTAATACCTAAAGTAAATAATGCTGATATTGAAATTATAAAAACATCTGATCATGCCATAATGTCAATTGATATAGCAATAAATAAAAACTATAGAGAAGCTAGGAGATGGAGAATGAATCTAAAAAAAATTCGTTACCCAGAAGTGGTGGAAAGAGTTAAAAAAGACTGGTTGGAAACTTGGGACATTAATGAAAAGGCTGGAGGAAGAATGGGAATTATATGGGACACCTTAAAAACTGTAGCCAGATAAGAGAAAATTCAATAATAATAAAAAATTGGAAGAGTTTAATAAAAGAAATCTAGAAAAATTAATAGTAGATTTAGAATCCAATTTTATTCTAACATTGATAAGAAGATATTGAGGCAGATTGAAGCTAAAAAAAGAATTAAAGGATTTAGAATTACAACAAGTACAAAGAAATTTACTGTATTTAAGAAGAAATTTTTTTGAATACAATAATAAAAATTCAAAACTTTTAGCCAGATTAGCTCAGAAAAGAAGAGATAAAAATACGACAGGAAATATAAAAGACTCTTCAGGTAAGGTCTGTACACAAATGAAAGACAAATTAAAAGCTATACAAGAGTTTCATCAATCTCTATATACAGCAAAAAATAAGAGCAAGGAAGATATAGAAAAATATATCACTAAAAATTTGAAGAGGGCTTTGGAAGAGGAAGATATGCTGGAAATGGAGAAACCCATTACAGATCAAGAGATAGGTGAGGTAACAGATAAAGTGAAAAATAATAAAACTCCTGGAGTGGATGGTCTGGGACCTGAATTTTATAAACTTTTTAAAACAATATTAGTACCCAAACTAAAAAAGCTATACAATGAAATAATGGAAGGAGAACAAGTTCCGAGATCCTGGACCGATTCCTTAATCATTTTAATACCTAAACCTAATAAAAACCTAATGGACATTGGATCATATAGACCAATATCCCTATTAAATCAGGATGCCAAGATTTTCACAGCAATTCCGGCTAAAAGACTGAATAATTTTGTAGCCAAATATATTAAAGATGATCAATGTGGTTTTATTAAAGGAAGACAAATGGCGAACATTATAAGAAGAAACTTGAATGTTCTTTATGAAATGGGAAAAAGTACTACTAAAGCAGGCATGTTAGCTTTAGACCTTTTTAAAGCTTTTGATTGTGTTCAATGGCCTACATTAAAAATATTGTTAGATAAATGGGGATTTGGGGAACATTTTTTAGGAGTAATAAATCAATTGTACTCAGAAGGTACTTCCTCAATAATAGTTAATGATGGGATGACTGAACAAATTACCCTGGGCCGGGGAACTAGACAAGGATGTCCTCTTTCTCCAGTACTCTTTTGTATTGTTATAGAACTCCTGGTAAATGCAATAAGAGACGACTAATCTATTAAAGGTATTGGGAAAGGGGGGGGGGAACCAAAATTAGTTTATTTGCGGATGATGCCCTATTGACAATTTTAGACCCAACAGAGAAAATTCAAAGAGTAAAAACTCATTTAGAAGAATTCGAGGAAATAACTGGATTATGTGTAAGCTGGCAAAAATCAGAAAGTTTATTGTTTAATTATGGAAGAGAAGATCTTAAGAAAATTGAAAACTTTGGGCTGAAATGCGGCAAAAGTATTAAATATTTAGGATTAGAACTTTATAAGGAGTTTACCAAGACTAAGGAGAAAATATTTTAAAATTAAAAGAAGACATGAAAAATAGAATACAAAGTTATACTAAATTGAATTTATCCTGGTTTGGTAGCATAGCATTGGTAAAAATGAAGATATTGCCTAAAATTAAGTTTATTTTTAGAATGTTACCTGTTCAGTTTTTAGAAAAGGATCTTAAAATTCTCCAAGACATGATAAATAGGTATTGTAATGGTGGGGGGGGGAATCAAGAATAAACAAAAGTTTGTGGTATAGATCTCCAAAAGAAGGAGGATTAGGTATATCTAACTTAATAAATTATTATATAGCTAATCAAATTAGTTGTTTGGGGGAAATTTTATTCAAACCAGAGAAAGTAATATGGTGGGAGTAGGAGTCATTGGACATAAAGGGGGATATAAATAAGTTTTTGTTTAGTGATTTCAAAAATAAGGTAGAGTTCAAGAATCCCCTCCTGAATGGTTTAATGACTACATGGAGAAAATATCGAAAAATTTTATCACCAATGGGTTCCCCATTATGTTTAGTAACAGACTTAGAAATTTTTCCTACAAATTTGAAGCATTATTTAGGGTTATTCAAAGCTAAGAAAATAGCTAGATTAAAAGACTGGTTGGGCAAAATTAGAACAAAACAGGACATAAAAATCACATTGCAATCTAGTAACTTAATATGGATAAACTATATCCAGTTAGAAAAATGGACAAAGAATTGGGTCAGAAGAAACAGCCAACTTAGAGAATGTACAAAGTTTGAACAGTTGTTATTATCGCTTGAATCTGATCAGGATAATATAGAGAAAGGACTAGTACGTAAAATATACAAAATAATAGGAGACTCATTGGAAGTGAAGGAGTTAGATTCTCTGAGAGAGGTCTGGAAACAAGATCTTAATGTAGAGATAAAAAAAGAAGATTGGGGAAAAATTTGGACTATGAGAATCCTGAGATTATTGTCGGTTAGGATAAAACAAAATTATTTTAAATTGGTTTTAAGATGGTACTTGACGCCAATTAGGTTGAATAGAATGAACGCTGAATATTTTAAGATGTGCTGGAAATGTGAGAAAAAGATAGGTACATATATGCATCTTTGGTGGGAATGTGAAATAGTTCAAAAGTTTTGGAAAGGGGTTTTTTTAGAGCTAAGCAAGATGATTCAAGTAGATACTGATTGTAATCCAGAGATAGCATTGTTATCATTGTTAACTAGTAAAGACTATGATGTTGCAACAAAAGAACTAATAGCAAATCTTATGACAGCTGCTAGATTAATTATAGCAAGAAACTGGAAATCTAAATTAGATTTCAGGATGGAAGATTGGTACAATGAACTTTGGGACATAGCCATAAATGATAAACTGTCTTGTAGTTTAAAAGTTAAACGAGGAGAAATGAAAAAAGACATTTTTATGATATTTGGGGAAAATTTATAGAATTTGTACTAATAGAAGGGAAGGGGAAAGAACCAACGAATATTTCAAGACAGTTCTGGAGAAGAGGACTTTAAGAAGAATAACAAAACAACAGATGTTGGAGTAGTAAAGGAGAACTCATCGGAGAACTGGATGGTCCGGGGGGGGGGATACACTAGTATTGTTATTTGTTTGTTTGTCTCTTAAACTTTTACAATAAAAAAACAAATCTTTGTTTTGTTTTAAAAATTCCAGGCAGCTTTAAAACTTGTTAATTATGTACACATTTTACTTATTTATATGATTTCTAGGTTCCATACGAAAAACATAAAATCCCAGCATATTCAAAGCATGTAACTTTCACGAAGTCATGTGACCATCTATCAGAAATACTTTAGCTGTGGTTTTCTTGGTTTGTTAAACTGGTGGACTCAATAAACCTAGGGATCCCTTCTAGATCCACAATTCTATGACTCTATCATCTGACTGCTCCAATGCACTCTCTGAAAATGTAATGCCCAGTCATGGGCACAAACCAAGGAATAATTTCCTGCTTCAGATGTGAAACTGGCTTCTGTTCACATTTATTCTAAAATAAATACTCCCCAAATTACACTTTGTTACAGTACTGTCTTTAAACTGCCTATTATTTATTCATCTATTTGTTTCTCAACATCACCAATCAAAAAGTACTATTTGAATGTAGAAGATTTAGGCATGTTTCAAACTATCACTTTCTCACAATTTTAACAACCGTTTCAAGAAAAATATATGTTGAAAATTCAGTTCTGTGCCATGGTTAGTACAAACCCTTATTATAATACCATTGGCATTACCTTAACTCTTTATTTTAGTTACCTCTGTTATTAAAGAATCTGCTCAGACATGAAACCCTCAACAACCTTAGAATGTGAGAATCAATCAGGGAGAACAAGTGTTATTTGCTCGTGGCCATACTGGAAATCTAAGGTAGGGCACAATCACAAGGAACCAGCCTGATATACTAGCATTTCTTTTCACTTTTTGAACTCCAGTTTGATTATAACTTCAAGCAAAATGCATTTTAAGCATCATATAAGAAAGAGTTTTGAGAAAAGGTCTCTTGCCTTTTTGCAGTCTGAACTGCACAGCAAGCACTCCCTCACTGAAGTTGCAACTGAGTGTACATTCAACAGATGCCTTTTAGACAGGGGCTTTCCTTGCCCCAGGTACAGTTCAGCTTGTCCATTCTCCTGTGCAATTACAGAATCAATAAAACATCCCTTTGAAACTCCCTGGACTAGTGCCGACATGCCAACAGTAGTCAGCCTGATATTTTCCCCTCTGTTTCCGTTATTACTACCGTCAAGTATTTTGAGAAGCAAGACATCAAACCAGGTTGCAGGCAGAAAGCAAAGATACATGTGCACAAAAGCAATAGAGTTGAGGTAATATCGTGTCAGTCACATTCTGCTGAAGGTACTCGAGAACAACCACAAAAACTACTGCTGAAGTTATTTTCTGTGAAGGTAAGCTGAGCACTGTGTTTGGGAAGCACATTCACCTGGCAGTCTCCAAACCAATCAATATTATGTCATAATTATCGCATGGGCTTATGTTCCACATTCTAGTGGCAAATCTACTAGATTATAAAAATGAAAGGATCTATTTCTCTCAAAAAGATTAATACATAATTATCTTGTCTGCATGTGATTGTGAATATAGATAGATAGATAGACAGACAGACAGACAGACAGACAGACAGACAGACAGATAGATTATAGATAGATATAGATATATAGATATAAATTTTCCCTATCCTGTAACATTTGTTACACCTGCACCCACTAACTAGATGTGCCATTCCCCATGCAGTCTTATGCTGAAAGGAGTATGCTGATATGCAGCAACTGCATATCTTTAAAACTAAACATTGCAAATACATCTTTATGGCACCATAAACAAAGTTAGCTCAAGGGTCTTCACAGCAGCCTGTAAATAAGATACCTCGAAGCCACCCTATACCCATTCCTTCCTGCATTACAACACCGCTATGACAGGTCCTTTTTGTTTAAAAGACAAATTCTTCTGCAGATTGGGCTGCCAGGTCCAATATTCAACTACACTGCCGGAAGATGAATAGAGGTTGAGGTAAGCAGTAAAGACATTTGGTAGTGGGCATATTTTTAGTATATACCTGCATGATCAGATGTTAAGGAGAGCACTGTATTAGGGGCTAAGAACTAGAATGATGGAAATCTAATGTGTGAAAAAGCAATTCAATTATTAGTTAAAATAAGCATTTATTTTAATTCTGATGGTCTGTTCCATGGGTTGTGGACAAAGGGAGCGTTCGAGGAGAAAATTCGCCAAGCGGTTGTGGCGGTTTTTGAGCGTCTGAAAGCAGAAACCCCTACAGATCGGGCAAGTTCGGTGTGGTGATTTTCACTGAGGCAAAAAAGACAAAGATCGTGCCTGTCCATATGAGGAATCTTAGCCCAGCAATGAGAACAGTGTTTAAAGGGAGGCGCGAAAGACATTAGCCAAGAGACGATCCGAGTCGGAAAAAAACGAGAAGAAAAATCCTTTGAGTCAAAAACGCACGGAGACCAGCGGACAAGAACCTCTAGCCGTGGCGGTTAAGAGGAACTGAGGCGTTTAGGCGGGAACACGCTGGCTCATGCGCAGGGTACGGGGCGGAGACTAACGAACTTTCCTGTTGCTAGGGAAGTCCGACCTCTGGCGCAGGGGCGCCTGGGAAACCCATCTGTGTGGCTTCACGAAGGCCACGATGGAGAAGTAGATTTACAAGTACTCACATGAAAATTTTATTGTTCTTACAAGAAATATATTAACATATGGACATCTTTCTCACCATTTGTTTTTAAACGTGTTTTCGTGGATGTAGATGCACTGGCTAAGACAGACAAACACATAGAATAGGAAAGTCTTCTATATTGACCTTTTCTGACATAATGACCCCAAATAAAAAGGGCTAAATGAGTAATGGGGACAAAGTAAGACACCCCTGTACAGATGATATACTCCCCATGTTTGCAGCCCTTCATAACATCTGAATAGGGCTACTGTTGCAGAAGAATTTCTGAGGAACTCGCAGAGAACAGGGCTGGGTTGGTGTTTTGTTTTTAAAAGGGAAAGGTAGCCCACCCAAGTAAATGAAGATAGACTGTATTTGTACTGAAAATGTGCTCCACAGAGTATACATGCCTATAGGTGTGAATTCTTCAAAGCCAATTCTCTATGTACTTTGTGAAGCAGAAAATTCATCTTGCAACTTGAAGAACCAGCTGCGGCTTAATAAACTCCTCTCTGTGGACAAGTTCAACAGAGGGAGCAAGGCACAAGGTCACCTGGCCTAACACTACAGCTGTTGCTTGCCTGCAGATTGTATGCCAACATCACCCCCTCTCTTTACATTAGGGAGTGGCAATCCATATCAATATTTTTCATTATCACTCCCAAAATGCTAAATGGCCTCCTCTTAAGAACTGCAGTCAACTCCCAGTCCCATTGCTTTTATTCTGTTTCCCTCACCATGGTCAGCTGATAATGCTTTTGTGCATTCTTTCAGCACTAGACAAACAACAAAAGTAAAAACAAAATCCATATCCAGTGACTCTGATGAAAAAACAAACATGCTTTTCAAAACCCATCAGCCACTGTTAAACAATACACAACAGAATGTTAGAGAGAATTTATTTTTTTTCCTCTCTGGTTTTGCTGTTTATCATTTGTGTGACTGTTCTCTTTTTCCTTGCTTTTTGGTTTTTTAAAAAAGCATATTTTCAATGTCTGTGAAGATTCTCGGTCATCCAGGAGAGTTTATCTGGAAGTTGAGTCATAGCAACTGGACTTCTTTCCATATTTTCATATTTTCACTGCAACTTTGTGAAGGTTGTCTCCTTCTTCTCCCTCCGTTGCCCTCCAGACGGAGACACAGACAACATGGGTTGCTTTGCAAACTTGCAACTTTTATTAGTAAAGCTAACACTAACATTGGGGTCTTCAACGGCCCGCTCTCCTTTTTCTGGGATCAGAGGTTCGGACCCAGACCAAAACTCAGCTATTTGCCCGGGCGTGAATCCAGGTTCCACAGTCCACCTCCAAATAGGGGTTTCTCGAGTTATGGGATGGTCCGGGTCCATGCTAAGTCTGGCTAAACTCTTAACTAAGATTAGGTTCTCACCCATTGCTCCCGCCGCAGTCGTGGCGGGGTCATCTAGTTCATCTTCTCGCCCGAGTTCTACCTCTCAGCTCCGTGGGTACTCTGCCATATTTCAGCCAGAGCTGCTCACGACGGCAGGCTTTGTGCACAAAGTTCTCTCATGCCTCTCTCCAATGCCCCGTCTCCGCCATCTGGCCCCAAAATGGGGCTTTTCGCATCTTTCCCTCCACTCCCGTTCGGCCACTTCTCACGGGAGTCTGAAGGTCACCTGCTTCCCTGTCCAGGGATCCTCCTTCACCACCTCCAACAACTCTTCTTCTTCCTTCCTGCCTTCTCCCGCCCATCCTCCTAATGTCACCTAGGGTGCCGCCTCCCCTGCATCCCCCACCTCCATAGCTTCACTCTCCCTTCCTTCTTGCTTGGTCTGGACCTTCGCATTCTTTTGCCCGTTTTTCTCTAGAGAGGAGGGTGCACCATCCTTCTCATGAACTTTAAACATGTCTGTCTGTCTGTCTGTCCGTCCATCTGTCTGTCTGTCTCTGTCTCTGTGTGTGCGTGATTATTTCAATACTTTTACTAATTAAATTGAGTTCTTCATCCTCATCATCATCAAAAGTATAAGACAGAATCAATCAAATTCTAAAAACAGACAAGTTTTAAACAAAAACCTAAGTATCTGTTAAATATTGGTGTAGTGTGTATGTTGTTTCTAATAATGTTGGGTTTTGTAACTCTGATGCTGCTGTTGTTTTTAATATTAGAACTGCATGTTTTGGTGATTTCAAAACTCTATTCTTAAAGGCAAGCTAGGATAAAATGTAACAATAAATTCATCTCAGAAGATCTAAACTTATCATCTGTCCAACAGATGCGGCTCACATAACAATACAGTACAAAGAGATTATGGTGTATTCAAGCTATCTTTCTCCACTCTATTACTTATAATGGAATTAGCATCTAGGCAGGTAATACATGCATACATTCTACTGAAAACAATCCAAAGCACAGAAATTGTCCCTACTATAGTGCTGATTTTGAAGAGACATCCAAGTGCACTTTCCTGTTACATACATAGACTGATGCATGTTTGGATGCATAATCCATTTTTCTCAGGCCTATCCTTATTCTTCGAAAAGGAGCAATAATCAAAAACTGGTTTGTTTAAAAAAAATCAGTGACCCTGATGCATTTAAAAAAAATTCTCTGCACATCTCATTATCAGAGACAGATGTTAATTTTTCTCATTCAGGCCATTAATTTAGACACAATCATTCACTTTGAATACTATAACTCAGGCATAAGCCTCATCTCACATATCTAGTTAGATTTCCAGGAAAAATATCTTAAGAGTCTTCCAAACTACTTCTACTGTACTTGAGAAACTATAAAACTTGTAACCCTGGAAAATGAAGTCCTCTCTTTATTCATAAGCCAAGTACAACTCAGGAAGTGACACAGGAAGCTTTCTCAAACTGCCCTGCCACAGCAACCACAGCTTCTAACTGGAAAGACCACCCTGGGAATAAGAAGCAATTCAGATTTCCTAGTAGTAATTCCCAAGCCTCTTTTTGGTCAATATTAGAAACCATCAAAACTTCAAGAGTGTGGCTTTCTGACATGAACTGGTATATGTCTTTTTTTAAAACAGTATCCAGAGGTGCTTTTTTAAATCAACAAGAATAATAATTTACAGAGATAAATTAATCAAGAAAGTCAATAACTGTCCCTGCAGTTTCTGAGCATTATATATTCATTTTATTTGTGGAAACATCTATATCGTCTTTTAGTAATCACTGGGATTTTATTTTTGTCTCAGTTTACAGGTATGAATCCTAAGATAACTAAGGAATCAAAATAAAAAAGTGATACAAAAATTAACCCCTTGATCTCCCGTGTCAGAAGCCTCAAAGTTTGATTAGCATATACTATACAGCCCAATTTACAATGCAGAGAATAGGGCCCAGGGTCTCTTTGTTTTCTCTTTGGCCTGTATCTAAGGCAGAGATGCAACCTTCAAGGATCACTGTTCTCTGAAAGGTCTATAAAGATATTTAGCATGGAAATATGTACCATGAGCGTTGCTCCAAGCCTATTAAAACGTTAAGTTAGGAGTGGAAAGACGACTTGCTAAATTCCTTATTCTTATCCCTTTAGGCCGTCTTGACATAACAAGACACTTCAGTGAGGAATTAAAATTATACAAGATTCTTTGCTTCCAGTAAAGAGCAAAATAAAGGGTTTCCTTTTTCTTCCTCAAGGTTTCTGTAATGTGAATAAAATGTCTTTACTGTCCTTTGCCTTTGAGATGTACACATAAACACATGCAAACATAGAAGGAAATATCATGTTAAGAGAAAGATCAAACAGCCCATCTGGTGCTTTAAAATATTAAGCCAAGCTGCAAGAATGCTAAGACAGTCTGCATTATCCAAGCAGTTTCATGAAATGTGCAAATTTAATAGCACTAAATAGCACCAAAAATGGAGAAATTTAAGCAAAATATGCAGTTTTTGCACAAAACAACTGTTTTGCTAATCAAGAACTCTACTGAAATTCTTTGCCATCCTTAAAAGCAAAGAGTGGTGCTGTTTATCACCCTGGCCTTCAAGGATGAGTCAATTGAGGATTGGCCTCCCTGTAACGAGCAACAATGATGATGCAGTTCTATCACAAGGACATCAGAGAGGGACACTCTGCTTTTTAGGGAAAAGCATCCAGGTAAAATATTCTCTTAACTTACTGATGAAAGGGCTTCCAACTAAAATGTTTGCAATAATAATGGTGTACAAACATGCACAGCTTTGGCACCACAATAACATATTATGCACCACAAGTGAAAAAAAAATCTAAATACATAACTACTGTATATTAAAAAGTCTAAGACTCAGCTACGGAGGTTCACGATTTCCTCCCTGGCTCTTCCCTCATTTGTGCAAATCTATCTTCTCCACTGTTTTCCTGCCAGTTCTAGCCACAAAGTTCCTTATTCTCATATGGTAGAATCAATGCATCCCCAACGTATCCAACTCGCAGAAATTTAGCCTCTAATTTCTTTCACCAATATCCTCCCACGTACTAATTAAATTATCCAGATAAACCTGGTCCACACTATGCAATTTGGAGACGTGTGGATTACAAAGCATGCCATACAACTGCAATCTATGCAATACACTCACAAGTTTGTCTGTAAACTCATGTTCTAATCTGAAGGAATCAGCGCTGCCAAATTTCAACTTCTGGCTTTTATTCGAAAAGACACTCCTTTAGAAATCTCTCTTCTTGTTGGAGAGAAATCCTAAGAACAGACATATGAAGTATTCCTGGCATGAAAAAATCATCAAGAAAAGACTCTTAAGCAATCTGGTAGTCTGGCTGCTTCTATTTCAATCTTCCCCACCCTCCAAATCAATTTAAAGCTCACCTTTCTCTGTCTTTCTTGTTTGTCTGTTTGTTTGTTTGTTAATTTGATGTAGGGTGCTACATCTAGGTAGAAAGAATGAATTGCACAGATATAAGATGGGGGACACTTGGCTAGAGAATAGTACCTGTGAAAGGGATTTGGGGGTCTTGGTGGACCACAAATTGAACATGAGCCAGCAGTGTAATGCGGCGGCCAAGAAAGCCAATGCGATTCTTGGTTGCATCAACAGAACCATAGTGTCTAGATCAAGGGAGGTGATAGTGCCACTCTATTCTACTCTGGTCAGACCCCACCTGGAGTACTGTGTCCAGTTCTGTGCGCCTCAGTTTAAAAAGGATGTTGACAACCTCGAGCGGGTACAGAGGAGGGCGACTAGGATGGTTGAAGGCCTGGAAGAGATGTCTTATGAAGAACGGCTTAGGGAACTGGGAATGTTTAGCCTATCAAAGAGAAGACTGAGAGGGGATATGATAGCTATGTTTAAATATTTGAAAGGATGTCATATTGAAGAGGGAACAGGTTTGTTTTCCATGGCTTCAGAGACTAGGACTCGGGGCAATGGTTTCAAACTACAGGAAAAGAGATTCCATTTGAACATTCGGAAGAACTTCATGACAGTTAGAGCTGTTCGGCAGTGGAATATGCTGCCACAGAGGGTGGTAGAGTCTCCTTCTTTGACGGTATTTAAGCAGAGGCTGGATGGCCATCTGTCGGAAATATTGTGAAGGGGTTCCTGCTTGGCAGGGGGTTGGACTAGATGGCCCATGAGGTCTCTTCCAACTCTATAATTCTATGATTCTATGATTCTATGATGTGATATGATTTTTATACTGTACCATCTAGCCCAAAGGCTACTCTGGGTGGTTTACAGCAAAGCAAAATATAAATTATATAAATAATACAAATACAAATACAAAATATTCATAGTAGGTAGGCACTATCTTACTCCATCTTTTTTATCCTTTCATCTACTAACTAGTTGTCAGACACCAGGTGTCTGTAGCAGGGGTGTACTGCATTTTTCTGATTTTAGTTTACAGTACATTGGTTACAGTTTGGACTCAAAGGGAATCCAAATTCCACTCTTCAGCCAGCCAGGGAACACTTACTATGTACATAGCCTAAAACTAGTCACTGTTTCTTATGCAAATGATCACTATAACTGGTTGTAAGAGCCAAAACTGAGCCTTAAGTTAGTGCTATAATATCTTAAGCTTCAACACTGTAACTCTGTGTCTCATTTTATCAATTAATATTGTTTATTGTATTTATATGAATTCCACCAAAGAAAATCCATGGGGAGTATATTCCCTTTCCTTAAAATGGGAGCTTCATTGAAGAAAAAAATAATTATACTAATAACAATGTCTCTTCCTCTAACAGACTGTTATTAAATACAACTTCATTACTGTCTCTGATTATAATCTTAAGGATATAAATACACTGTCTTCCTGTACTCAACTTAAACTCAACCTGTGGTTAATTTTTATAAGTTTCTCTTACTGTAACAAAAACTGGATGAATTTCCAGAGTATTTTTCATGGGAAAGAACAATGCTTGCTAAGTGTAGTGAATATAAACAGTCAACACCCAGAGAGGAAACTGCAAATCTAAAGTGCTTGCCGCTACACAGCCTGGTCATCACAATGATAGATCTAGAATGAAGCTGTGGATGTCTGTATTGCTGACAGACCACTTTTACTTTAAGGGTACACTGCATGTCAATCAAAATTAAATTCCTTACACGAATAACTGCCAAGTAATCCGGGAGGGGGGGGAATGTCTACTTTGAGCCCAACTAATGGGATGTTCAAAGGACTCTGAATCTGCTATGTGTCTTGCATCAATGTAAGATACAGAAGAGGAAGATGAGACTTTGAAAAAGCACTTGCTGGGCAGAGAAGACCTGTAAGCAAAAGTAAAACCGAAAATTAAAAATGTGCATGTTATTCTAACAGAATATAAAACAGTTTGAAGTGCACTATATTTTCTTTACTGATGAGAAGAGACCTCTATAACTCACTGGTGGCTTTGATCACTTGTGAGCCTGGGGTATTTCTTTGCTGCATGGGTAAACTATAAGTCATTCATAGCTGAAACATAATTTCTCTTCCTTTTCTCTGCCAATATATATTGTGCCCGGATATGTCTTGTATTCTACCACGTTATGCTGTTCAAAAATACATTAAAGTTCAGCAGATGGTGAGTACTGGGACATTTCTGTTGCCAAGGATTAGGGGCCACAATATATCTCAATACGAGAAGAATGTACAACCTGTAAATGCATTTTGCATGTAATATCAGCTTTAGCACATGAACATTTTTTTTCTTTTTGGCATGTTCCATGTACAATGGTATTTGTATCTGGTTTATTTTTGGTTTTGGCTGTAGACAATACAGGAAAAATTAAGTATTATATCCTTCATAAATCTTAAGTTATACACAAATAATTGTTGAGTATTTTGTAATTTATATATTATGATTTTTGTCCAGCACAAAAAAGCTCATCTGTAGCAAGATTCAAAGTATGAGTATTTGCTAACAATTAATTTATACTTATTTAAGCAGAGAGATAATTTTATTAAATTAGCTGAGGCAAAAGTGGAAAACTGTGGGTCATAATTTCTATAAAACACTAGAAAAAAGTGTGTTGTGTGGAAGATTGATGTGTTCCAATACACTATATCAGATATATTATGTGCTATATTGTAACTTTTAAATGATATTATTTATGGTTTAATACTTCTGAGCATGAAAGGAGTTGTATTAATGAAAGAGGTTGCATATGGACACTGTGACCAAAGTGATTTCGAAGAACAATTTAAATACCAATAATAAAAATGTTTTTATTTGAAAACCCCACCCTTTATCTATATAGCAGTTTGTTCACCCTACAGAGCTTATGTTTTCTGTAATTTGTCATAACCATCTGTAGCTAATCAATGTGATCCAAGGGCATTCCTTGGTTGTGTTTCGCATCATACATTCTACAGGCAAACGGAGATGCACTCTGCTACCTCACCATGGCATGTAATGGAAACCTTACAAAAATACAAGGAGGACTGAAGCCACAGTGTAGTTCTACCTTGACTGTGGACTAACTTTGCTCTATTATCATGGCTGTGTCTCAGAGCCACCAGAGGCCTGGAGCTGGTATAACTCATTTCTATCACTTAGTCCCCTTTGTTGGATGGAGGACTTCTTCTGATCACAGATCTTAACCAGCATGCCAGTTCTGTTGGCTGCTTCCAATGCTGTGGCAGATCTCAGAGATCAGCAAGCAAAAGGAGTTTTTGCTGGCATAAGGGTATTTTTGACAGCAGATGATTCTTCCTATTCCAAATCTCCTGTTTCAAAGCTGGCACATCTTTGGGTTACAGCTTCACTGTAGTAAGTTACATAAAACAAATACATTGCTTCTCTTCTCTTGCGTTACTGCTTCAATCACAGATTTCCCCAACATTTGAGCCCAATAAAATTCATATCTCCCTTCCCATCTTAAATGAGCCTATCTAATCTCAACAATCTGTTCAAACTCACTGTTTAGCTTGTCAGTACTAAGCAATTTAGGATAGTTTTGGCTAACTATATATATTTTATATATCATCCACGGTATATTTATCTATTCTTCCAAAGAATGCCTAATTTCAGAAATAATCTCTAATTCAAATTAATACTTCATGGGCTATTATAAGAGAGCTGCCTCCTGGTCTATATGTTTCACTTTATGCATAGAAGTTTTTGTCTATACCTAACTGCCTCTATTCTTTTAAAAATCTAACAGATTAACATTTATTTATATATCAAGTTTGTCTTCACATTTCCATTTTCTTTTTCCCATATCATACCAATTAACTAGTGGCCTTAGACAATCAGAATACAGAAAACATTTTATGTAATAAATTCACTAAGCCAGAAATTCTTTGTTTCAGTTCTCTCTTTTCCTGCCAAGTCCCTTATCTTCACAGGTTGTTTCCCTCTTGTCAAACCCCTTATCTTCATAAGTTGTTGTATTATCTTGATAGAAATCTTGATAGCCACTCTTCTACTAAAAAAGTCCCAAATTTTACTCTTTTAGGTACCCATTTTAAGGAAGACATATTCAGTGGACTTGGCACCTCTAAGGGTTTAGCCTGCACCATTCTTGTCATATTTGTATTTATGCCAAGATCAGCCCTTTGTTCTGGTTTGATCTTTTGATTCAAGCTGATTTCAGTAGATGCATTTATATTTTGTAAATTTGGCATATCCAAAGATTTATCCTGCATCAATCTTGTTGTGTTTGTCTGTAGATTAAGATCAGCTGTTTGTTTTAGCTCAATCTCCTGATCAGAATTAATTTCAGTTTTCCCCCTAGAGACCCAGTGTTATCGACCACTCCATCTTGAGATCTGTTTTGCCTCTGTGACTTTTTCAGAATTAAAAATATATGTATCTTCAGAGGTTGAGTCTGTGTAGATAGCCATAATTTTTTTGCAAACCGGATAGAATTATGTTGACAAAATCTTCTGAAATGTTTTCCCAATCCATTGTGTTTCATAGCTCACAAGAAAGGTTTAATATTACTTGTAATAGTTTCTGCCACTTAGTTTCCAAACAAGAGAGGTGCAGAGAAGACTAACTAGACTAAAATGAATCCAAAGCAGCAAGGAACAGCCTTTGATATTTTTTGAGAAAACAACGCTGCTCTTACAGTTGCGTCTGTAAATTCAACACAGGCATACGGTAGTATCACAGAGGCATAAGGTAGTTTCCTTTAAATTTTGTCTTTAAATCCACCACATATAAACAGAAGCAAAGGCATAAAATATTTTTTTCACAAGAAGGAAACAATAGGCAGAAAGACAAGTTGATGAAATAACATGAAAACAGTATCCTCTTCTGTGCTTGTCTTTCAAAAATATTCACCTTTTTTGGGCTAAAAGCTGCTTCCACAGAAGGCGGGTTTAGTGCTTGTTTGAAGAAAAGATTTTCCAGATACCAAGGAGAAGCTTCACATAGAAAGAGATAGAAGCATTCTACTCACAACATGTCAAATATTTACAGCTTTTAATGTCTGGCACCAACAGCTCCTGCTTCACCATAGCGAAGGTCTTCCCCCAGTGGGAGATGAAGCATTTTCCTGCTTCCACAAAGTTCAACGCCACTCCCTTCGTGGTCCACAGTTACTAACTCTTCTGCCTTTCCCCTCCAAGGAAACTTTTCCCTTATTAGAGTCCCTTTATATGGAGGAATTCAACTTGATAAGCTGGAGCACCTATCAAGTTGTCTCGCTGTGGTGTAGCCGGAACCGGAAGTTGGTTATGGCTTCACTGTTAATTTCATGCTCTTAATTTTTTTTTAAAAAAATGAACCGGTTTTCTTCCAAAAAGACGCCTCCAATCCAACATTAAAACTTTCCTTGATGCATTGGAGTATTATGAATGTCACCCTGAGAAGCAAGTAGCCTTCACATTCATCGACGCCGAGAAAGCATTCGACAATGTATCTTGGTCCTTACTCAAAACTCAGATTATTTACAGTGTGGTCACAGAATGCTACGAGCTATAGAACAAATTTACTCCACCCAAAACACTAGGATTGTAGTCAACGGCTACCTTACAGACAAAGTCAAGATACACAAAGGCACTAGGCAAGGATGCCCTCTCTCCCCTCTGCTGTTTATTTTAACGTTAGAGGTACTACTCCACGTTATAAGAAACACCCCAGGTATTCAAGGTCTACAAAGCAAAGGAGAAGTTTACAAGGTGCAAGCCTTCGCGGACGATCTGTTGGTTATTATGGAGGACCCACAGACCTCCATTCCAGAACTACTAAAGATCTTGGAGGCCTACTCCAAAATTTCAGGACTAAAGGTAAACAGAGAAAAAACACTGTTGCTCACTAAAAATATGACTCCACCTGTGATTGAAAAATTGGTTAACCAGTCGGGCTTCCAACATGCTAGTAAGGCAAAATATCTGGGTATAACTGTGTCTAACCGCTGCAACACTTTACTTAAAGATAACTATGTTAATGGTATAAAAGCAATCAAAGCTGACCTGGAAACCTGGTCAAGACTTCAGCTATCCTTAATGGGCAGAATAGCTGCAGTTAAAATGAATGTTCTACCTAAATTGCTCTTTTTATTTCAATGTTTACCTATACTACCTAACTTTAAGATTATTTCAGACCTGGAAAAAAGTATACGTGTATTTATACGGCAAAAGAAAAAAGCAAGGATTAGAAATGTTTATCTACAGGACAGAACAAAAACTGGTGGTTTTGCCCTGCCCAACTTGGTGCTATACTACAAGGCTGCAGCCATGACTTGGATCAAAGACTGGATTCTGATGATGAATAATAGAACACTGCAGCTTGAGAGTCATGATTTGGATAGGGGCTGGCATCATTACGTATGGCATAAGGGTAATATACCTACCCTTTTCAAAAAGCACTGGATAAGGAATGCCTTAGTTAAAATATGGTTAATGATAAATAAAAAAAAACAATTTTACCCTAAAGCACCAATGTGGCTATCCCCGTTGGGAGCGGTTACCAGCCGCCATACAAGTGCAAGCCCTAAATTTCCAACTTACAGACAACTTCTGAATGCTGACCTCTCCCTGAAGTCACTAGAAAAATTAGTATCAGAAGGTTATAAGTTAGACTGGTGGAAGTACCAACAAATATATTCACACTTTAATAATCTCATTAAAGAGGGGGGATTTATGACTAATGAGACTC
>JAHTLZ010000015.1:14614697-14656296 GCA_023846285.1 Phrynocephalus versicolor
ATATTTTTATAAAAAGGTCATTCATATCTATCAAAAAATGCCAGATGCTTGTGAGCATCTGGTTGGAGATATCAACACAATTAGCACTTCTGCTGCTTAATTGCAAACAATGCATCAAATATATATGTATGTCTATATCACAAAAAAGAAGATATGAATAATTAAGCAACATATGAAAACCCTCATTTAAAATTATATCTTCTAATATGTACATTGAAGGAAGGCATTCTGGGAAAGCATTGGACAGCCAGGAATGAGCTTTGCTTTGTTAGTTTGTTCACTAAAGTTTTTTGTTTGCTTCAGTGGCTTCTAAAGAAGAAATTTCAATGAAATTTTAAGGATGGCTAGCCCAAAAATAAAGATTCCAGACCATGCAGCTTCTTGCAGTTTTCACCTGTATATCTTGGACTGTGCTCACAAACAAACCAGCAATCCAGTGGAACATATCAACAATAACATGATCCCCAGAGCCAAGGTAATTTAAATTTTCACTTTGTCAGGCTGGGCAGAAATGAGAGCAGCTAGATGAACCTTTACCCTTGGAGTAGTCAAAGCAAAGCTAAGAGCAGGCACTTCCACAAAGTAATCATTGGCAAAGGCCACTACATAGTATGTAGAACTGTCATCTAAGGAGGATCTGGCAAATCCAGGTTCTAATCCCTGGCAATACAGATAATGAGGTGACACTCAATAAGTGCCATATTTTGAGCCTTCTATCACAGGGTGGTTGTAAACAGAAAGTGAAATGGGGCCCAAACATCCTGACAAAAATCACTACCCCTCTAAGTATGAGTCCATTCCCAATTATGTAACCATCTTACACTTGATTTATCCAGTCCACACCTAGCAGGACATCATGCGGAACTTTCTCAAAAGCTTTGCTGAATTTGAGATATATAACATCTACAGAAAAGGAAAATAGAACCTGTGATGCAAAACATCTGAAGAGGCTAAAGATTCTCCAACTGTAATCCAGTAAGGACACAAGAATTCGGTATATTCTATTAAGATGTGGTGACTTTTGACGGCAAGGACTTTAATGCCGGATTTTAAACAAATTTGAAAACTTTTTTTCTCAACAGAATGTTGTGCCATGCATGTCTGCTCAGAACTGAAATGAATAGGATTTAAACCCACTCAAAGGTGTATCTGAGGCACACCTGTAATGATGTCTTACATTGTCTCCTTTTCTAGCTTCTTTATGATACTGTGTGTTTTAAAAGTTGGCTAAACAGCAAAAATCAAAAATATTGATTTTTAAGGCACCTGCACTAATAGACATCTGCCAACTTGCAAATAATAATCACCATAAAATTGATAGCTTTAAAACTATTTAATCTAGTGGTTCCCAACCTTAGGTAGCCCAGGTACTATGCTATTGTAGCTCCCAGAAATCCAGGCCAGCATGACTGCTGGTGAAGGCTTCTGGGAACTACAGTCCAAGAACACCTGGGTCGATGCTAAAATGCCTACAAAACTGTACTTGCAATTAAAAGGCTTGTTAGAAATATTCAAGGAAATATAATTTGTACTATAACTTAGGTATATCTTGATTTGTTTCTAGTCTTGTTTTATATTTAAATACCACTTCAACAGTATTGCTTTTGTATGGGTTTCATTCAAGTATTCAGTCTCCTGCTTCAATGTCATCATTTTATTTTTATTTATTTTTTTGGCTTGGAAGGAGAGGAGTGTTATAATGCAAACCCATTTCCAGTTTCTCAATAATTTCCATAAGGAATTTAGAGAAAAGCACTGAGAAGGCCTAATTCAAAACCTGTTCTGCATCCCACGCTGTATCCCATTTGAGATTCCAGTTAACTCGCTGATCATCAATCTGACAAGCAGATCATAGGAAGAGAGAAGTAAAGCTCAACAAAGGTCAAACCTTGATCAGACAGGATTTTTTCTTGGTGACCTTGGACAATGCACTTTCTCCTGCTGTAAAGATCAATAAGAAAATAACCCTATGATGGCAGAACAAGTATCTAATTACAACAGATAGGGGAAAGTGTCCACAGAAGAAACAGAACACAGTTTTTAAAAAGCAGTGGGTTGAGTATTCACGCCCAGCAGTCTTTTTAAAGTGGAACTGAAGACTGGATTTATACTCAAGGGGTGGAGGGAGGGTCTACTGATACGCAGGGTGGTGGGAACAGAAAATTCCTAATATCTGTGGAGGGCTTTTATAAATGAAAGTACAATCTTCCTTTCCTCCTCCCCCCCTCCCTCCCTCCCTTAGTAGGCTATTGATGATTTCAGGACAAATTGCCCCAAGAGATAATATGACACTACGTATACAAAGCACTTTGAAAGCACTATATAAATGCCAAGTATTGCTATATACACTTTATGGAGACCCAGCAAAAATCGGAGCAAATGTATGAGTGTTGCAAGATAACAAATTGGGTGAAAACGGAAAAGATCAAAGCGCGGATCACCTCTCTGGGATGATAATTGTGAGATTACTATGTTGCTGTATCAAGTGTTGCCATTTTACTTCAGTTACTACAATAGCATTATAACAACACTGACAGCTTGTCAATATTAATAGGCCACTCTAATGTATTACCAATACTAATCCAATTTTGCTTCTTTCCAGGATTCTAACCATTACCTGACAATAGAAAAGGGGGGGGGGAGTAGGAGACAGTTGCAGCAATAGCTGAGAACTACTGAGGAACACTGGTAATACCAATAATGGAAAGGAACAGTTGTGTTTGTGTCCCCATTATTGCACATAGAGGTGATCTGGGGAATCATTTTTACTATGTTGTACCCCACTACCCAATGTTGTATAGCAGACAGAGTAACAGGACTCTAGAGACCTGAGTTCAAATCCCCACATGACCAAGCAAACTCACTTGGGGAGTAAAACCGGTAAAACCACGCCTTAAATATCTTGCTTACCTTGAAAGCCCTATATGAGGTCATTGTAAGTCAGTTCCAACTTGAAGCCACATAACTATGCTGTAACGTTTTCTGCCATGCAGTTCCTTCATCTCTTCTAAAACTATATGGGGGAGCAGTAATAACAAACAAGCAGTATTCATGGGAACAAATGCAACCAGGACCCATAAGGCTGGGTCCAGACCGTCTATACAACCCTCCATAAGATCAACTGTTTTCAACTAAACTTGTTGTTTTATAAGTAAGCATAGGATTGCAGCCTTGAGATTTACTCCTATACTCTGTGTATCTGGGAATAAGCTTGAATAGTGCTCTTCTTTGTGACTGAGCTGCCAAGTTCACTGGACATTGTGACTCATCACTGATAACATTCTTTTGCCTCATTTATTTCAATGTCATTTTAGCCCAGTAATAACTCTAACTTATATAGAGGAATATTTAGGTAATGTATGGGGAGAATTGCTGGGAAATTAGGAACTCAAAGCAGAGAAACGAAGTATCAAAGGAATCTGAAGCGGCTTTATTACTGGAAGCTCAAAAACATATTGGATAAACCAATTTCTCTTAGAATTTTGAGAACTATCATATATGGTGGGTAAGGTCAGAACAGTTGCCTTCCAGGCAGAAGGCAAGGGGTTGACACTTTCAGATGGTGTTGCTGCATTTGGCTTACTCAGCTATTAAGAGAACTACTTCAGTGACTATGAATATGTTTTCAAAGTGGTGTTAGGCTTATTGTTCCTTCAAATTTACAGACCATAAAAGCTGAGATGCCTAAACCACAGCTACTCAGTTTCAAGATGGACTTTTATTCAACATGCCTCAGTGCAAAGGAGTGAACAATATGGCTTCTTGACGTCTATTTTTGCCCCAAATATATTCATTTTCTATTTCTTTTGTCACAAGATCTTTCATTTCACTCCCACTCTCTCTAACTGTCCTTGTACAATTATATGACAAAATCATACAAGCAGAAATATATTAATATTATTGAAATATAGTAAAACTGAGGGTTATGAAGAATTAGTTGAACTTCTCGTTTTGCATGCTGAATGCATATGCTATACCAATACCACCAAATGTGCCATCGCCTTTTTAGGCATGGAATTCACACACAAAAACATTACGTAGGGGATATATTTTCAAAAGATTCTAAAAAGTTGTGTTCTAAGATAGCTTACATGCTGAATATCTCTTCCTTGACAATGAAAATCTTATTTTTCATTACCTTTCTTGCTGTGCTTTCCTCACCTTCAGCCACTGCCAATGAACTTATCTAGGAAACTGGATCATTGGGCCATAAATCTTCCACCTGGAGTCTTCTCTCCAGCACTGACTGGCGTTATTAAGAAGCACTGGCAATACCACCTCCTCCTACTCTGATGGAACTTGACCTAATCTTTCACGTCCAGCATTCTACAAAGCAGTGAGTACTGTCTACACTTCTGGAAATGCAGAGCTGTTTCCTCCAAGAGACACTGCCTGGCTAACAACACTGATTAGAAATCTGGATGACCATTCTCTCTGAAATATTTACAAAGGGGCACAATGTTTTTTATGGTTTTTTATGTTTTTATTTATTTTGAAAAAAATTAACCCACCTTTCTCCTTGGAAAAGGACCCAAGGCGGCTTACAGTAATGAGGGATAATATACAGTCCAGTACAATTAAGATATGTTCAAGTATTTGAGAACAAGGAATTAAGGGTCATCTTACAGCATTAATAGACAACGTTTCATTAAAGCAACACAGTTATAAGTAGTCATAAACACAATGTTTATGTTTAATGTTCTAAGATGCGTCTTTTAATTCCCTGTTCTTCACTTGATTATGTCTTAAATGTCCTGGGCTGTATATTTCCCCTCATTATTGCAAGCCACCTTAGGTCCTTTTCCAAGGAGAAAGGTGGCGTAAAAATACTCTAAATAAATAAATAAGTAAGTAAGTAAGTAAATAAATAAATAAATAAAAGGCAACAACGGAGCTACGAAGAGCACACAAAAAGAAAAGTAAAATCCATTATGAGGGGTGGAAGGTACCATGGGCATAATTGGTGTTCTCATGAAATAGTCAGTGCAATCATGTAATCCATATAAAGTTACATAGTAGGAAGTCCCTCATTCAGGGAAAGCTTACCTGAAGAGGAAGGTCTTTCATGTGATAGCAGAGAGGCCACAGTCCTGGCCTCCAGCGGGGGTGGGGGTGGGAGGGAGTTCCAAAGTGTGGGAGCAGCAACAGAGAAGACCCTTTCATGTGTTCTTTTGAGGCGCACCTGTGAAGGTGGCAGGATGGAGAGAAAGGCCTCTCCTAATGATATGAACTATGCTTTTTTTCTAGTTCAGGGCCTTAGTGTCATTTTCCCCCAGTCCACATTACTCATGGGAACTACTGCTGTCTTTTTCAGTATTTTGGTAAGTTTTTCACTCAAAATATGTTTTTTGCCCTGCAACTGACCAAATGAAAATGCACATTTAAAAAAATAAGTGGAGAGAAATGGAAGTGTTTCTCTGCAGTTTGGGCATAGACTATGTTTGTTTTGCTGGTACTTGGTAAGTTGATTATGGATCACCTCCAAATTTGTATTCGTCAGAGAAAGATAAACGAAGAAGTCTCCTGCAGAGGCTAATTTGTGAGGAAGAAGTATATTAGTCAGAAGGGATACAGATTTTTAAAAAGAAGTAATAAAGAAGTATTAGATCAAATGATCTGATTTTGTAACGGGATTAGAGGATTGAGAGTTGGCCCATGGGGAAGCAAGGTACAGTAGAGATATAAATGGAAACAAAATAGCAGACATGTTGTTGTGACTTGCTTTCTTGGTTTGTGAAAAGAGAATGCAATAGAATGGGAGAAAGCCAGTCACAATATCTGCTGCTACACCCTCAGAATAATTCCCAGCTTGAATAAACCAAATCTTTTATTTAACCTTCGAGTGTGGATTCCAGTATCATAGCAACCCCCAGGCCTTTCTAGAGTTCCACTTAGAATCTTCCTTCTTCTTCACTATATAAAGCCATGCAAAATTCTTTTTCTTAAACTTTAGATCTATATTTTGACATTTCCCACATCCGATATTTTATTTGAGGAACAACACATTCCTTTTAACACCTGTGCATCTTCCTCTGCTACAAGCATCCTCTTCCTCACATCTGATCTTTCAAAGTGCTATAGTTACAGCCAATTTTTCCAACCCGTCTTCGCTTGAAGTAGCTTCAGACATTACTATATGCCCAGGGAACACAAATCATATTGAATAAAAGAAATAAAGTGCATATAGTAATGTACAAAGCTGATCCCCCTATATGAGGCATTTCAATTTGCATTGTTTTTATTGTCCACCACCATGTTTTGGACTTAAAAATAAGAGTCAGGAAAAAGTTCAAGAGATTCTAATGCCTGTCTTAGAGTTGCTGTTTTCAACCATTTTAACTTAATTCCCCCCGCCCCAAAAGCATTTAGGATATGACAGTCACGTAGCAAGCGAACCTCTTGAAAGACTGAAATTAAACAAAGACTTGTCTTTGCAAGATGTTTTTCATACAGAACCTGAAAAACATAATTACATTTTATTTTTATAATAAAGCCATACAATCACTGGAAGTACATGTCAGAATGTGCATTTTATTATTTTTCATCATGTAATTGTGTGCTTCATTGCTTTTTGACTCACTTTTTCTTGTTGTGGGAGGTGTTATAACTGGGGCTAAACCAAGTCTCTGGGCATGACTGGGATGTGCCATTCTAGTGCACACAGTACAGCTCCCCAAACCAAACAAGCCCTCTGTCATATTAGCTATATTAGAAAGCAGTGATAAAAGAGAACATGTTATTTGCCATAAAGAAAGAAATGGTAATTACTAAGTGAAAACAAGACAAAGAATATGGGAGGCAATTGGGCTTGGGCTATACACAGAAATGGAAGCCTATCTTATTCGCTTCAATATTTACATGGAACTTGTAGTACATAAATGTTTTTTGGATTCTAAACTCATTACAGTAATTCAAAGTTTTCCCTGTAGATATATGTAAAATGTAAGTTTAAAATATTGCTCAAGATGTACTTTTGCTTATAAAACCATTGTGTAAACAGTTCAAAGGGGTCAAACATGTAAGAGTGTGTTTACGCCACACCGGCTGGTACCACTTCAGCTTTCACAGCTCCCTCCTACAGAAGCCGGTGATCTGGGTTAAGCACAAAGAAAGACCTGGCAGAGAGAACCAGTTGCAGTGGTTCTCAACTCTTGCTTCACATGCTTTTAAATAATACATGAAGACTGGGGAACCCGTGACCCTTCTGATGTTGAAAGGTTCAAACTTTTAGCAGCCTCAGCAGTGCAGTCAATGACCATGGATGACAGGAGATGAAATACAGGATCATCTAGTGGACTAGGGATTAAGCAGCCCTGCAGTCACACAAGAATGTTGGGGTGAAGTGCTTCAGTGGTTCTCAACCTGGGGGTCCCCAGATGTTCCTGGACTGCAACTCCCAGAAATCCCTTCCAGCAGAGAGAGTGGTGGAAGCTTCTGGGAGTTGCAGTCCAGGAACATCTGGTGACCCACAGGTTGAGAACCACTGTGCTACCTGTATGCCTCTAACACCAAGATGTCTGTGAAAATTCTCAATCATCCAGGTGAGTTTATCTGGAAGTTGAGTCATGGCAACTGGGCTTCTTTTTCTTGAGAGATAGAAACATTTCACTGCTCATCCAAACAGCTTCACTAGTCTGAATAAAGCTAGTGTGAGTCCTCCATCTTATAGTGCGCTTTGACCTCTTGTCACCCTCATAAGATGAACAATGGCTTGAATAGCTCCTCTTCCTTCATCAGAGTCAGAAGAGGCAGTTCAGATACAGAATTGGCATTGCAATTAGAAGCCACATGGATGCAGACTAACAAATAAGAACACAAGAAAAGGTGTAACTGGATGGGGAAATACGCATTTTGGGTCACATGTAGAATGGCCCAATGTGATCTATTTCCTGGCTATCACGTGACTTATAGGGAATTGTGCACCAGGCTGGAGCAATTCACTGGCAGATGACAGGGTTGATTTAAAACTCCCCGCAAAGTGATCCTTTCTGGTGCAATCAAGTGCCTGTTTTTACCACCAACTGGTATCACCCTCTGTTGCGAGGCTGTACTTCTTATGTGATGGTGCATTCACCCTGTTCTCATTGAGGTCACACTTCCCTAAAAGCCTAGTTCAGCAACCTGGGGGTATTGATAAACTGCACATTGTCACTGGAGGCTCAAGGTGGTTTTCATGGCATGCAGAGGCTTTCAGGAGCTCAGGCTGGTTCATCAGACTGGCTTCTTCTTCAGATATAGCCTTGCAGCGGTTATAGGTACCCTTAGGACTTTCAAAAAGGATGGCTGAAAAACTTGGAGACGCTCCAAAGTTTTCAAGAAATTTAAACTGAGTTACCAGCCAGAACAAGCTATAAGGTTTATAATTCTGCACAGCTGGATTTGTCCAATCAAAGTTGAAATGACTACATGTGAGAGCCTTAAACAGTTTTGGACCGGATCCCTTACGTTTTGTCTTCTATTAATCTTACAGGCATCTTTAGGCTCTCTTTTTCATCACTCCAAAGTTAGTTGGCTGGGGACTTTCTACTATCTGTAGAAAGTTCTCAGAAAATATTTGTCTGATGTCTTATTTACAGCAAAGAAACATCCTTATTGTTTGCGTCAGTATTTTGCCATCTAGTGTAAGTTGGCTGTAGAGTCTATTTACCTCTTCTGCTGAATCGTCCTTTTTTTACTGCTATTTTTCCATTCATGTCTTCTGATTTACCACTGTCTTTAATATGTACTGTGTGCATTATTATATTGAGACCTTTATGTTAAAATCAGAAATTCAAATAGAGTCTGGAAGCCAAACTGAGTCTAGGGCAAGCCTATCCAAAGTCCGGCCCGGGGGGAGGGGCCCAAATCCGGCCCGTCAGGCCATTCTGAGTGGCCCGCGGCTGGCTGGCCAGCCCCTCCTCCATCCTTTGCCCCATTTTTTTTTTAAATCTTCCACCAACACTGACACCACTGGGAAGCTTGAGGGGCTGGGCGGGCCGGCGGGCTGGCGAGCAGAAGCTTGTGGGGCTGGGTGGGCAGGCGAGGGAGCGGACAACCACCACAAGCACCGCCGGGAAGCTTGTGGGGCTGGGCGGGCCAGCCAGCCAGCCAGCCATCGCGCGGGATGCTGCCACCGGCACTGCTGGCAACCATATGAGGCTGGGCGCACAGGGGGGGTGGCATGTGGGTGGGTTTGTAAGGGGTCAGTGGGTGGGGCTTATGGGTCAGTGGGTGGGGCTTGCAGTGGGGGTGGCAGGGTCGGGGAGCAACCGGCCCCTGACACATTCTTAGCCACCAAATCTGGCCCTCCTTACAAAAAGTTTGGGCACCCCTGGTCTAGGGCAATGCTATTTCCATACAGTGGTTCCCGGCCCTTTCACGGTTCATATACTGCGGTCCTGCTATATCAGTGTTCCCCAACCCCCGGTCCGCGGCCCGGTGCCGGTCCCTGGATCAATCGGCACCGGGCCGCCCGAGGCGCTGTGGGAGGGGGGTGACGTCATGGCGCCCGGCGCCGACGCCTTTTGTCTCAGCGCGCCCAGCCTTGGGGAAATGCCTTCCGCTGCCCATCTCCATCATGGCGGCCTCTGAAGCGCTCGTTTGTTTGTGTGGAGTGGGAGGGGTTAGGGGGGTTGGGTTGGGTTTATCGCGAGCGCCGCGTGCGCATCAGCACGTGCGCATAAATCATAACCCAACGGCACGGGTTCTTTCGCCTTCGAGCCGGGGAGCCGTTGCATCGCTCGCTCGCTCGCGCGCCCGCCCTCTTGTTTTGACCTTCTCCCTCTCTCCGTCTCATTCCTTGCAAGAGTCCAGGTGAAGAAAACTGATGCACGCACCGCACCACACCTCCCTCAGTCCAAAAGAAAAGTGTGTGTGTGTTTGTGTGTTTATATCCGCGTTTGTCGCGTGGAGGAGGAGGAGGAGGAGGAGGGGCGGACATGACAGGATAGACTTGGCAGGGAGGGGGGTAATAATAATAATAATAAGGCCTCCCGTCTCGTTTCGCTCGTGGCCCCTTTTTCGCCGCATGTGGGGGCCGTTCAGTGTGTGGCTCTGAGGCGATTTCTGGGCAGCCCCAGAAGGCGGACGAGGGCAGGTCTGTGTTGGAGGAGGCTTCTTTCTTTCCTCACGTTGCCATCCCCCTTTTTCCCCCTCCCCGACTTTACTTCCCCCCCACACACACCCCTCAATCACCCTCCTGGCTTGTGTGTAGGTCCATTTCTCTGAGGGATTATCATTAGGGGGTTTGGGTTCCGCCCCTCTCCTCCCCTTTTCCATAATTATTTGGTTTTTCACCTCACACGTTCCCTCAGGCGTGGTTATTTTAGTCCCCCCCCTCCGCCTTCTTTCCACAGACTTTTCTTATAAAAAGGGGGAGCCGTGTGGCCGTGGCAAAATAGAAATGCAAGACCCAGCTATAGGCGATACTTTTAGGGGGCACTAATTAATTTTTTTTTTAAAAAATCATTGCAAGCTTTCTCCGTTGCTTTTGGTGAGATAGCAGTTTCCCACTACTCTGTATATATGCTGTGTCTTCGCTTGATATATGTTGGTTAATATGTAACATAAGCTTTTATGCAAAAACAAACAAACAAACAAAAAACAAGCTGGCCAGGGAAAAATTATCAAACATTTACCGGTCTGCGGCGATAAAAAAGTTGGGGAGCACTGTGCTATATCACAGGGTGTCAGGAGAAGCAGTGCATGATGTTTAAAATGTCTTTAAGCAAAAGAGCCAAGCGCTTGGCTCCGTTGCTTAAAGACATTTTAAACATCACACGCTGCTCCCCCGTGTCCCGGGATGTTGGAAGAAGTGGTGAACAATGTTTAAAATGTCTTTAAGCAACGGAGCCAAGCGCTTGGCTTCATTGCTTAAAGACATTTTAAACATTGTGCGCTGCCACCGCCCCCCAAGTCCGACCCGACCTGCATCCGCATATCACAGATTTTCAATGATCGCAGGGTGGGGAGGGTCCTTATCCCCCGCAATAGATGGGGGGTTACTGTACACAGTGTGATCATATTGTCATGGCCTGGTGAACAGCCTTGCAGCCATCTTCTGCAACAGTTGTAGTTTTTGGGGACTTCCCACAGCATACATCTAAATAAATAAGCACACAAAGGTTAGTAGGCCTCTGCCATAACAACAGATTCATCCACTTTATTAAAGTGGTAACATATGTCAAAAGCTCCAGTATTTTGTTGCATTCTTACAACATACCTGGAAAGACTGGAAAAGGTAAATACTCTGAGAAAGGTAATCTGGGATATCACTGATATTTCACTGGTATCAGCTGGTGTCCCGCACTTAACAGGCTGTCAATAATTTATTTTCTCTTTCTTGGTTACCCCTCTGTCTTCAGTTGACCATAAGGAAGACCTGGTCCCAGGCTACCCTGCAGCAACTTTTGTTTTGAATGCATTTTAACTCTTTCACTTTAAAATATAACCAAGCTTATTTTCTTCCTACAGACAATCCCACTCGTTCCTTGCACATTTGCTTATTTCAAACTCCGGAGATTTGCCCAGTTAATTTATTTATTTTTATTTTATTTTATTTATTTTGAATATTTTTACTCCACCTTTCTCCTTAAGGTCCTTTTTTTTGTTTATTGTACTTCACAAATCTAGGGAACAAGACAAATAAAACAACAGAATCCTACCCACTCCAATTTACTGGGTAAGCAGGGTCTCTCATTTTCTTGAGTGGGTAAAGAAGGGTGGACTGGTGACATCTACTCTTTTAGTGTGTTATCCTTTTATATTGTCCTGCCAACTTGTCACAGAAGCTGGCCAGGGAATAAGCTTTACAAGGTGAGCAGCAGTGGTTTTGAACTGAACTGGCTTGGAATAAAAGAACGAAGTTACTAAATTACTGTGAGGCATCAAGCTTATACCTCCAAGTCCTCTGCATCATCACTGACATCACAAAGTATTTTTCTCTGGGTATTAACCCTTTCCAACCCTCTTTTTCCAGGTATGCATATGGCAAGCCCGTAACATGACTGTCATTTTGACATAAGTTTGACCTCACCTTGCAGGGAGAGGGTGACCCTCCTTGCTCAGACTGACATTCACAGCTTGGGCATTCTTTTGGACACTGTGCTATCCATGGAGTCCCAGGTGGCATCTGTGGTCTTTTTCGTCTTTTTCCATCTGTGGCAGATCACACAGCTGTGTCCCAATCTGGACACAAGAGGCTCTCAAACTGTTGGTTCATGCATTGGTTGTCTCGAGAATAGACTACAATAATGCACTCTACATGGGGCTACCCTTGAAACTGATGCAGAGACTCCAAATGTTTCTGAACAGAGTGGCCAGACAATTAACTGGGCTTAGTAAATATCGGCATATATTCCATATATGCACTGGCTACTGGTTTGCTTTTGTGTTGACTTCAAGGCGTTGATGATGACATACAACGTCCTAAACAATTTAAGACGTTGGTACCTGGCAGAGCCTGCTACCTAGATGCCCCTAACCACATCCAATCTCGCCTGATTTCGGAAGCTAAGCAGGGTCGGCCCTGGTTAGTACGTGGATGGGAGACCACCATGGAATACCAGGTATTGTAGGCACCTGGAGTAGGAACTGACAAACCACTCCAGTATTCCTGCCAAGAAAACTTCATGGACATGGAGTCACGAAGAGTCAGTCAGGAATGTAAGAACACAACATACACAGCTCTGTCAGAGCAATTTATTCCAGTGATAACTACAGTGATACTCCGCCTATCGCAGGGGTTAGGGACCTGACCTGACCCGCAATAATTGAAAATCTGTGATATGCAGATGCAGGTCAAGTCAGGCCTGGGGGGCCTCCCTACAAACCGGAAGTGACTTCCGGTAAACCAGATATCATTTTTGAGGCCTCCGGCAGGCCTAGAAAGACTCTCATAGGCCTCAGAAGTGATTTTCAGTCATCCAGAAGTCACTTCTGGTTCGCAAGGAGGACCTTTGGGGGCCTCCAGAAGGCCCAGGAAGGCCCTCACAGGCCTGTTCGGGGAAGCTCCAGTCCTGGGTTAAGTATGGGAAGCTTGAAACAGGACTTTTCTCCCTTACCCTAGGGTGCCTTTTTTCATATACTGAGGTCCCGCGATATAGTGGGACCGTAGTATATGAACCGCAAAAGGGGGGGCACTGTACCTGCATTATCCATTCCTCCCAAGTAGGGGGGTTGAGGGCACTAACCCTGAGAGAGACCCATAAAGATAAACGCAGGAATCAAGCCTTCTTGGTGGATGATGTCTCTTCCTTCCAAGATACACCTGGACTCCTCCCTCGGATCTTTTAAGCATTCTTCAAACACTTGGGTGTTTAAGCAGGCTATCCCCTGGAACTGCACCTCCAACCATTTACAATTACCCACCTATTGTCTTAAATTGTCGATTATTGTTGTAAATGTTTAATATTTGTTGCATGGCTTTGATTTTTTACTTTATGTGTACTTAATTTTACTTTGCCTTATTGTATTGATTTGTATATTGCTACTGTTGTAAACTACCCGGAGTAGTGGCCCTGCGGCCAGATTTGGGGGGGGGGTATAAAATCAAATCAATCAAGAAATCAATCAATCAATTGCTCCACAATGCCTCAAATTAATTTGCTGTCATGCAGCTATACTATGAAAAAAAATCAAAAACATCTAAAAATAGGTTTGGACTACAATTTCCAGCAGCCATGTGTGAGTGACTCTGAAATATGTAGTCCAAAACAGTTACTTTTACAAACTCTGCTTTCCCAAGCCAGCTAGTTCCCCATTCTAGCTCAAAACCACTCCAAATGACACAGGGACAGAGAAATCTTTCTTCCATCGTCCCAGTCATTCAAAGCCATATAATTCCATGGATTTACTTGCATGCAATTTCTTGCTTCCACTGTCTGCTGAGTGAATTGTTAAAAGACAAGGCTTCTTCAGTGGGAAATCCAGATGGACCACATTATAGAAACCAGACTGGGTTGTCTTTAAATCATAAATTACTACAACTAGATCAATCTGTGTCATTTAAAAATGACCACTTTTCCAAAATGATCAAGTGCCATACTGATGTAAAGGAGGTCAAGGTTAGTTGAGGTTTGGGAAACCAGTTGAAACCCACCCAAACTATGGTAAGACCATAACACTCAGATATTAAAGCCTTTCTTAACCTCCACCCTGCTCCCAGTCATCATCTTCCTGTTGTTGACATAGTTCTACAAAGAAAGGTTAATTGCTTTATCTGGAATTCCTCTGCTAAACTTTTCTATTAAAGCACTTTCCCCTCCATTCTACAGCAAAAGCCACCTTTACACAGACCGTGTAAAATGCACAACAGATTAAAGTTTTCTGCAGGTGAGGTGTGTGCAGTTGCTCCCAAACTACGCTCAGATATTCAGCCAGCACCATTGGGATTCTGACTCTGAGGCCTTGCATTACATAAGTTTGAGTATATACCACTTGGGTATTTAGACAAACATGTGAGGGAATGATCCCCAACATGTTGAGCAAAAGGTAGCATCCTGAGCAAAGGGGACTTTCAGGCATCAGCCAATCTTTTCCCTTTATGTTTTAGTCGGATATGTACAAACATGTTTGATATTATTCTAAAGCAACATCTAAATATATGATGCTCTATCTCCATTCAAAAGTTATATATTGGGGATGCCATGCATTTTTCTGATGTGTAGGTTGGTTCAGCCTAAATGACAATTATTAAAAAGTATATTTCTATTCTATTTGACTCACCGCAAATGTGCCTCTAATACATCTCTGTAAAAAGCAGGAATTTGCCTTCACTTATCAATTGAAACAACATAAAATGAAAAGACAAGGAAGTTCCGGTATATGTGGGCTGCAAAGGCTTTTCTTACTGTACCCATTTCCTTTATAAACAAATCTTAAAATAGCCTCCTAAGTGACGTACTTGCAACACAGCACAAAATAACATTGAATTTAAACTATTCAATAATAAGTGAATGATATGAATTATTCCATAGAACATGATGATTTTAGGCAACATTATAAACTTTTTTTCTGTTTATCATATTTATAACAATACTGCACTGACATAACCTTGACATACTAGTCGTCTTAAGAAACAAGTGTACCTTATTTATGCGTAAGTGAAATACTAACAGGATCTTTACTATATTTAATACACATATAAGGTATTATAAAGACAAATTTAAACTGACATGCATACATTCAGTTGATAATCCCAACTAGAGTAGGCTTACTGGATCAACTCCTGAATATCAATAATACACTTAAACAAAATCACAACACCTATGTAAATCTTGCTCATTCAATCAGTCTACTTATTCAATCCAGTAACTGGATTTATTGCATAGTACTTTAACCCAATAACTTCTTTCAATACTTAAGGACTTAAACATTTAGAACACAGCACATTAAAGCATAGCCATTATTAAAATTATGTTTGTTTTGTTTTTATTTATCACCACCCATCTCCCCAGAGGGAACTCTGGGCGATTTACAATATAAAACACAATAAAACAATAAATATGAAAAAATCTAAAAAACTCTCTCTCTCTCTCTCTCTCTCTCTCTCTCTCTCTCTCTCTCTCTCTCTCTCTCTCTCTCTCTGGGTGTGTGTGTGTGTGTGTGTGTGTGTGTGTGTAATTACTGGGGCTTATAAAGAACACCTCCAAAATTGCAAGAAAAAAAAGAGGCAGAATGCAAATGAACAGAGCATCATATGAACTGAAGATGTGGCTTCAACCAAAGTGTTCTATCACCATGTTTGTGCCATAAAAAGTTATAATTAATCTAACCAAGCCAAGCAGTTACCATTATTATTATTTTGTTCTCAAAACCTTGATAAGCCTCATGACACAGTGATTAAAATGCTGTATGCCGCTGTAACTGCTCACAACCTGGGGTTCAATCCCAGGTAGCAAGCTCAAAGTTCACTCAGCCTTCCATCGATCTGAAGTCAGTAAAACGAGTACCCAGCTTGTGGGGGGGGGGCAATTTGGAGCCTGTACAATTACTTATAAACTGCCCAAACAGTGCTTTAATCACTATGGGGCGATATACAGTAATCTCCTGCCTATCACAGGGGTTAGGGACCACAATAATGGAAAATCTGTGATATGCTGGTGCTGGGTTGGGTCAGGACTGGGGGGGCGGGCTATTGGGGGCCTCCTACACTTACCAGAAGCCTGACATTGCCCCAAACAGTTTTACTGGACACCACTTCTAGGAAGAGATGGGCACGACTTAGTGGAATTTTCGTTTTCGTTTTTCGTTTCCGTTACGTAACGAAACGAAAAACGGCTCAAAACTGAAACGGAAACGGAAACGAAACGACTAATTTCGAGCCAATTTTCGTTTTTCGTTACTGGAAAAGCACTTAATGGAGCTAAATGGGAAGAAACGGAAAAAATTTCGTTTTCGTTTTCGTTTTCGTTTTCGTTTTCGTTATGCAACGAAACGAAAACGAAAAATTTTGAAAATTAGCTCACGAAAACGGAAACGAGCCGAAACGGACCCCTAGACGAAAACGAAAACGAAAACGAAAAATTTTTCTGAGTCGTGCCCTTCTCTACTTCTAGGTCTCCGATAGGCCCAGAAAGCCCGTTGGAGGCCTGCTCAGGGCAGCGCCAGGCCTAGGTTTGGAGGAGTGCAGGAGGCCTCAAACGGGCCCACACAGCTTGCCTCAGGAGCCCTTTGTTTCATATACTGAGGTCCCATCATATACCAGGACTACAGTATATGAAATGTGAAATGGCGGAGTACGACTATATAAGCAGCACACTTTGCTTTGCTTTTGCTTTGATGATTATGGGGACCACCGAAATATCTTTCATCTACGGGCGAGATCAGGCATGTCCAAACTTCAGCCGTCCAGGCGTTTTGGACCACAATGACAAAGGACTGTGGGAGTGGTGGTCCAAAACATCTGGAGGGCCGAAGTTTGGACATGCCTGGGCGAAATGTTTGTATTTTGTTAGTTTTGCTAATTCTTTAGAAAACTCTGGCATCCTCTGGAACTGATGATGATGATGATGATGACGACGACGACGACGACGACGATGACAACAACAACAACAACAACAACAACAACAACAACAACAACAACAACAACAACAACAACAACAACAACAACAACAACCATGGCAATTATTATGTTCTTGTTGTTAAGATCATGAAGAAAAGCAAAATAATCTATATGTGCAAATCCAGTATTACCTAGTTGCTCCCAGGAGAATTGTTTAAGTCTAACCCCCCTTGGTGGTGCGGTGTGTTTCCTAAAATGTTTACTTACATAAATCAACATGGGAAAATCCCCCCGAGCTGGGGCTCTAGTATAATTGTCCCCATTCACAAAAAAGGCTCTAAGACTGACCCTAAAAATTTCAGGCCTGTAAGCCTTCTCAATATAGTTTCCAAACTTTATTCTAAGTATCTCCTGGACAAACTAGTACGTTGGGCAGTCACGAATTCGGTCATAGCTGAAGAATAGGCTGGTTTTCAAAAAGGAAAATCTACAGTGGACCAATGCTTTGTACTTTCCCACCTGATTCAGAAGTATGTTTGTCATGGCAAGAAGGAACTTTATGTGACCTTTGTAGATTTTAGTTCTGCCTTTGATCTTATAGATAGGGGCCGTTTGTGGCAAAAAAAACTCTCTCTAACAAACATAGATAGAAGACTTCTAGCTTTAATCCAGCAGCTACACTCCAATACCCATATCAGGGTAAGACTGGGGGCAAACGGGCTCTTGTCAGAATCTATACCCACGGACAGAGGGGTCAGGCAAGGTTGTCTTCTGGCCCCTTTTCTGTTTAATTTCTATATTAATGATATTGTTCAAGAACTGAGTGGTCCAGTATTTTCCCCCTTCTACAGCAGATGCTAAGATCTCTGCCCTTATTTATGCAGATGACATTGCAATTATTTCTACAGCGCAAGTCGGCATGCGAAGACTTTTGGTTAAGCTGAGTAACTTTTGTACCAGAGAACATTTGTCCATTAAATACTCTAAAACCGAAGTAGTCGTCTTTGGGAGGAAAAGAACTAGACATAGATGGACTCTTGACAACAAACCTATTGAGCAGCTAAGAAACTTTAGATACCTTGGTCTTCATTTTAATGCCCTGCTCTCTTGGAAACATCAAGAGAGGGAGTAAACCTCGTCGTGGAGGGGGTTCTTTTCCTGGCGGCGGAGAAGAAGACTGGAGTTTGGGTGGTGTGTTTGGAACTGGAGTGTGGGACTTGACGGGTAGGAGACCTCCTGGATGGGGGCTGTTGATCCTTGGCCCTTGGTGAGGACGATCTTATTGGGGCCGGCAGGCACTTTTTTACCATCTTATCTGCCTGGCTCTGGACCAAGAGATGCTGACCCTGAAATTAATTAGTTGAGCCTAGGAACATCTGGCCTTTTCCTCCCTCCGCCCCCAGGTGTGTCCATCTTCCCTGGCAGTTTACCCGGATTTATTTTGTTGTTTTTTTGTTCTCTTTTATCATTGGTTTATTTTATTTGTTTGTTTACTATAGTTTTATATTATATTCTATTTTCTTTTATATTATTTTGTATCTTAATTATTTATTGGTTTTGTTACTTTGTATTTTGTATTTTGTACTTTGTATTTTGTAATTTGCATTTGTATTTTGAATCTTTGTATTCTGTTTTTTTTTTTTTTTCTCCCACCCCGGGTCTGGGCCTCGACCATTTGAGATCCATGGAGTCCACCGGGCGTTCCATCAGGGTGGTGTTGGGCCGCGGGAGATACGCTGTGGGTCGACGGGCCGATCGGTTAAGGAGAACTCGGGACAGACATTTATTGCCTGTCCCCCGTTCTGACCCGTTGTTCCGCCGCCAAATGGTTGGGATCCAAACCGTCTGTCCCCCTGGCCTGTCTTGTCTGCTCATTAATGCCAGGTCGGTACATAATAAGATCCCGCTCGTCCACGATCTGATTGTGGACGAGAGTGCCGACCTGGCCTTCATCACGGAGACCTGGGTGGGCGAGGGGGGCGGGGCTTCCCTCGCCCTCCTTTGCCCCCAGGGCTACCGTTTAGAGCAGCTTGGCAGGCCGGGGGGGCGGGGGGCGGGGTGGCCATGGTCTTCAGGGACTCCTTTTGTGTCAGTAGATCCGCTATGTTGGTGAGTCCGGGATTGGAATGTCTCCACCTTATGGTGGGCCAAAGGGACAGGTTTGGGGTAGTGCTTGTGTACCGTGCTCCCCGCGACCCTGCACTTACCCTTCCGGAGCTCTCCGAGTTCATCTCGGCGGCACTTTTGAGGTCCCCCCGCCTATTGGTGGTGGGGGATTTCAATGTGCACGCCGAGGTCGGGCTGTCTGGAGTAGCTCTGGAATTCATGGAGTCCATGGCCTCCATGAACCTGTCTCAGTTAGTCATCGGTCCCACTCATAAAGGTGGACACACCCTGGACCTGGTTTTTGCCTCCACATTGCGGGGGTTCGATCTGGGGGTCGGGAGGTTGCAGGCCCGGCCCGTGTCATGGTCAGATCATTATCTACTGACTTTCTCTGTTGCAGTAGCCACCCCGCCCCGCGGGGAGCCGGGCCCGTCCATCTGGGCCCGTCCCCGGAGGCTCCTGGACCCTACGCGGTTCTCGGAGGCCATCGGGGATGTTCCAGACGGTTTGGATGACGATCCAGCCGACTCCCTAGCCCAAAGGTGGTTTGAGGAGGTGGCTGGGGATGTCGACCGGATCGCCCCCAAGCGCCTGATCCGATGCCGAGCCCGCATGTCTCCTTGGTTTACCGAGGAGCTGCGGGCGATGAAGCAAGAGCGGAGAAGGCTAGAGAGCAGATGGCGGAACGCTCGGACGGCTCAGAATTGGGCTGCGGTTAAGGCGTTGAACGGTCGCTATTCCCGTGCGATAAGGGCGGCTAGGAGATCTTTTGCCGCCCTGAGAATTGGTGAGGCCTCGAATCGTCAAGCGGAATTGTTCCGTGTGGTTCGAGACCTCACCAATCCCGCTCCGCCAGGGCCTCCTCCTGGTGATTTCACCAGTGAGTCATTCGCAGCCTATTTTAGATCTAAGATAGAGGCCATCCGTTCCGAGCTGGACACCGGTTGCTCTGATCCGGCCCCTGTCACGGCCGGCGTCGTGCCGCCTCGGTCGCCTCGGTTTGTTGAGTTCGGACCTGTTACACCTGTGGACGCCTCCAGGGCGCTGGGACACTGCAGGCCTGTGGCTTCTCCGTTCGACCCTTGCCCTGCCTGGTTGATTAAGAGCGCAGGGGGGAGCATGCCGAAATGGGCTTCACTAATCGCTTCGGCCTCCTTCAGAGACGGGATTTTTCCCAGTCTTCTGAAGGAGACGGTGGTGAAGCCCATTGTTAAAAGATCCGGCTTGGCAGTGGACGATTTGTCCAACTATCGTCCCATAGCCAATGTTCCCTTTTTGGGCAAGGTGATTGAGCGAGTCGCCGCCCTGCGTCTCCAGTCGTTCCTGGAGGAGAACCATGTCTTGGATCCTTTCCAGTCCGGGTTCAGGCCGCGTCATGGGACCGAGACGGTCCTGGTCGCGCTGCATGATGATCTGTTGAGGAGGGCTGACAGGGGTTGCTCTACCCTGCTGGTCCTTCTCGACCTGTCAGCGGCTTTTGATACCGTCGACCACGGTATCCTGCTGGAACGGCTCTCGGAGGTTGGGATTGGGGGCCAGGCCTTGGCCTGGTTCCGGTCCTTCCTTGGGGGCCGTTCCCAGCGAGTGAGCTTGGGGGGTGAGTTGTCGGCTCCCTGGACACTCTCTTGTGGGGTGCCGCAGGGGTCGTCACTCTCCCCAATGCTCTTTAACATCTATATGAGGCCGCTGGCTGAGATCATCCGGAGTTATGGAGTCTGCTGTCATCAGTATGCTGATGACACGCAGCTCTATCTCTCCTTTTCCACCTGTGCAGTGGAGGCCGTCCGGACCCTTGATCGCTGCCTGGCTGCGGTACTGGACTGGACCAGGACTCACAGGCTCCGGCTCAACCCAGGCAAGACCGAGGTTATGTTCTTCGGGGGCTCCTCGGAGGGGTACTGTGGCCCTCTTCCCAGCTTGGGTGGGTCCGCCCCCCAGCTGGCGCAAAGAGTGAGGAATCTGGGCGTCGTCCTGGACCCGGACCTGTCCCTGGAACCCCAGGTGTCAGCCGTGGTCAGGTCGGCCTTTTACCACCTAAGGCTTATCGCCCAGATTCGCCCGTACCTCGATGAGAGTTCCCTGAGGACTGTGGTACAGGCGCTGGTCATGTCGAGGCTGGATTATTGCAACGCTCTCTACATGGGGCTCCCCTTGAACCTTGTTCGGCGACTGCAGCGGGTCCAGAATACGGCGGCCAGGCTGGTGGTTGGCGCGCGCCGTTATGACCGCGCCACCCCTATCCTGGTCCGCCTACACTGGTTGCCCGTTGCCTCCCGAATAAGGTTCAAGGTGTTGGTTTTGATTTACAAAACCCTCCATGGCTTGGCCCCATCTTATTTGACGGAGCGTCTCACCCGGCAATTAGATCCGGCCCGACCCACCCGCTCCTCGGTGGCTCTTTCACTGCGGACAGTCACCCCGAGGGAGGCCCGTAGGGCGAGCACTCGCGGGCGGGCCTTCTCGGTGGTGGCTCCATCCATTTGGAATCGTCTTCCCAGTGAACTACGGCGGGCTCCATCGCTGACGGCTTTCAAGAAGAATCTGAAGACCTTTCTTTTTCGTGAAGCTTACGGCGATGCATAGGGACCTGTGTTTATAATTTTTTTTTCCCCCGCCTAATTGCTCTTGGATTTCATTCTTTATTGTTATTGTTCTTGGTATTGATTTTTATCTGTCTTATTTGTTTTACTTGTACGTTGTGAACCGCCCAGAGTCCCCGTGTGGGAATGGGGCGGTATACAAGTGTAATAAATAAATAAATAAATAAATAAATCATCTGAAAGCAACAGTTTTGAAAGCCTCCCACTCCACTCAATCCCTTTTGAGATTCTTTTCAACCCAAGGTGGTAAACTGGTTGCCCCTGCAGTTGAAGTGTTTTCAAGAAAGATAGTCCCCCAATTAACATATGGGGCTGAAATTTGGGGGTACACTAAAACACCACACCTCAATGTGGTTCAAAATTCTTTTATCCGATCTCTCCTTGCTGTACCCCGTGGCACACCCTCTGCATATGTAAGAGCTGAAGTAGGGCTAACTCCTATTGAAACACACATACACATTGCCTTGGCAATGTACTGGTTGAAGCTGGCTGCCATGAGCAACTCCAGCTTGCCAAAGAAATGCTATATAGAACAACTCCAGCACCCCTTGCGGGAGTCCTGGGTAAAGCTTGTCAGACCCATATTACACCTCTATGGGATCAATACTGAATCTATGCCCTCTTTTGTCTCCCCCAGTATCAAAAAATTGGTCAAAGACAAGATTTATTTATGCTCCAAATGGAAGGAATTGGCTGTGGTCTCACTATCGCCATTCTCCCTTTATTATCCTTTGTTTAAAACATCTTTCGGGCTGGAAAGCTATTTTCACAATTTAACCTCAGCTCCCTTGAGGACAGCTTTCTCAGCCCTGCGCTTTCAGACCATGCCTTCTGCTTTTTTAGAAGGGAGACGTGATAATATCCCTGTTTCGGACAGACTTTGCCCTTGTGGCTCAGGTGAAGTCGATGACGTGCCCCATTACTTGCTCAGATGCCCCCTTCACGAACAACCCAGAGGTAAATTCCTTGGTGGGATTATTAGTTCACTGGCCGACAGGTCCCCTGGAGCCCAACTTAGTATGCTACTTGTCGGCACTGACAGGTTTGTCACACAGCAAGTTGCAAAGTTTGCGCTGGCAGCTATGAAAATCCGGGTCAACCTCTAACTTTGGGAGGACTATACTGCTCTGCAAGTGTCACATGGTTTTTAAAGTTTTAATTATATTTGTCGCAGATGTAACTTTATAAGTTTTTTTCTTTCTGTTAATCAAGATTGCGATGACCAATGGTTTTTAGCAATAAACTATTACCTACCTACCTACCTACCAGTATTACCTAGAAAGTCCCATTCAGGAAATGAACTGGAATAATTGAGGGACAGGCTAACCTCAAAGAGGGAATTTATAGGGATACATTTTTGGCTCCCAGAATTGAAACCTTCACAGGTATCACCAACCCCCACCAAAAGGTTTCATAAACCTGCTTAGAGTGACTGTAGACAGAATAAGCCATAAGGCACCATGCAGAACTGCCAGTCCTGTGCGTTTGTGAGAAAGCGAGAGCACGGCATTAAGTCAATTCCAAAATTTGATGACCCTTTCCAGGATATTCTAGGTAGAATACACAGAAGTGGTTTACAATTCCCTTATGGAGGTGCCTTAGGATTGTGCAGCCTGCCCTATAAGTACAGAGGCTGCCTCTTCCTGCAGTAGGTGGAGTGGGGAACTGAATTTACAACAGGTATCTGCACAGCCAGATAACTAAACCACTTAGCTACCCAGCCAGCTTTGCTAATCTTAAAGGTATCTAAAAGTAGAAATTCTCTTCCCCCCCCCCCATTACATTTTTCTCCACTAAAAATTCTCCCAGTGACATTTTTGTGTTATAGGTGAAAAATATTGTGTTATTGCCAGAAAAATAGGTAGAGACTCACATGTTTTCACTTGACTATCAGAAAGATCTGATCTGCTTAGAAATAACTTGAACTGCACAATTTATTGAATCATACTTGACCCAATAGTCATCCCAAATATTTTTGATCTTCTATTCCTTTAATTTCCTCAGAGCTATTTTCGAACAATCCTTTCTCTATATACCTCAGCAAACCCTAAGATGGGTCTCCTTTACATGAAGGCTGAATCAGACCAGGTCATGTAAAGGAAGACGAACAACTTCCCCCTTGAATAGGGCTAAACAAGCTCTGAGGGTCCAGGGATCAACCTCCCCACCCAAGGACATTCTGAGAGCCAACCCTGAAAACAAACCTGAAACTGGGTGAGATCCACCTCCAGATTTGTAAAAACACCTTGTCATAGAGTGGAAGCAAAAAGAAGAATTAGCAGGGGTGGCTATGTCTTGTTCTTAAAGACAATCATTGTTCGACTGTTCCTGGAGGAGTCAATTTTTTTTTCAATGGGGAGGTACTTTGTGGGCATTAAGACAAACATAGTGAAGGGGTTGGATATACCTCTTGGTCTATAAGATTCTCGTATCCTGTTATATAAACAGCCTTGGTCTCATACTAAATATCTTTATGAAGTCTCCCGGTGTTCAAAATTATCTGTTCTGGTGTTCAAAACGATTCATAGCAAACGGTAGCTACCAGAAGTCCATGCCACTAACACAAAACCAGGAGACACAGAAAACGAGTCACCACACATGTGGTGTACAATGTTTCTGTTGCCATGGTAAATATTCATGTTTCAAGAGAAGTGCTAAATCTTATATCAGAAGGCAGATCGACTGCCAAGACACAATTTCACAAGTAATGGGAATTTTTGTCTTTTCAGAATGGAACCATTTTTCAGTTGACACTGAATTTTCCTTAAAATAAATTCCACAGTAACTAAGCCAACCACACTCCAGTGAGTCCAAAAAAATGAATTACTCTATTCCACTACAGAGTTGTCAACAGCATTTGTGTGTGCATGCAAATGCTTTGAGAGTTATTTAGAAAATCCGATACTCTGATGCTAATAAATATTTAAATAGCTACCTCAAAAAAGACTTTAATTGCAGCACTGAAAGTCATTCAGATTCTAATAAGAGGAAGACAAAGCACTCTTAAAGGAGCTTACTTTCTCTGGCCAAGTTTCTTCCACAAATGTAAGATTTAATCTTTGACAGAAATACACAGACACAAATTTAAATGTCAACAAGACAGATACAACGAAGACAACTGTTTTGCACATTTCTGGGCAGTTTGCACACTTTGGAAAAGAAAATTAAGTGCACAAACTGCTGTGTTAGAGGAGTAATACAAAAATGCCCTTGGTGAGCAAGATAGTAAAACATTTTTGACCCAGTGGAACATGTATGCCATATTTATGCCTGAAGTTGGAGTGCCAAGGCAGCAGGCATACTGAAAGAAGAGTTCAAAGTGGATAATCTGCTCAACAAAGCGTGAGACTAAATGAAGAAGGTTCATTTCAGTTCCAGTCTTACTAGATTTCAGACTACATCCCTTAAGTAAGTAACCAAGGTGTGGGCAAGTGCTGATTTTTGCACCACATAAACATATTCTGGTGGTGCAGCAACAGCAAAACAATCCATGACCTCTTAAACAAGATCACATAGAGTTCACACCTTTGTGAAATGGTGAATAGAATGTGAAGAATGTGAATGTGAGGGGTGTGTTTTATGTGTTTATGTGTTTTATGGTGTGCACTGATGGCATTTAATTTTGTTGTATGAAAGTACAAGGACAATAAAGTTTATCTATTTATTCATACCCAGAATTACATGAAAACAAGGTGTGCTCCCACCCAATCTGTTTTTAAAGAGTTCGCTCCATCACTGGACCTGCGAACATTCAGTAACAAATATACGAACATCACCACTACTTAAATGGTATTAAGTCTTCATTCTTGTGTCAATGAAAAATTGACCATAACATTTTTAAATTCCTGGATGACCACCCCCACACAATATGCTTTCCATTTAACAAGTACTGTACTTTCATGTCTTTTCCTTCTTCCACTACCCATCTCTGATCTCCTGTATGAAGCAGTTTTTTTCCAATTAATTAAAAAAACAAACCCAAAACTGAATATTATTTCTTATTTCAACATTTCCTCTTTACAGGCAATTTCAAATAAACTAAACTGAATCACAACCAGGAGTGCCCACTAGAATATTTTCTTTCTCTGCCTTGCTTAAAGATTTACCTCTATTTCTTCTCCTGATTCCAAAGTTCATTTCCCAATCTACTAAAAGGCTTGTTTCTTTTTTGTTTGATAGTTTCATCTAAATATCCCAAGGGAGTAGAATTTTTGTTTTGCAACAAAAAGTCAAATTTCATCAGTGGGTTTATTTCGGGAGCGGTCAGTGAAAAAATGGTACGGAAACAAGGAGGAGCCAATACATTGTGTTTCCTGGGGCAAAAAGCAAGTGATGCCCCCCCCCTCTGTTTCATGTACAGAGCTATCTCTGAATCAGCAGCTGAATCTTACTTCAGGATAGTACTTACTTCAGATAACAAGATAGTATCCTTTCACAAATACGTGGTTAAAAAAGCAGTTTCAGGGGCTTAAGACAAGATGTGTGACACATTCTTCAGCCTTTCTTAGAGATGATCAACTTTCGTGAAGATGGCCACAGTTCTCATGATATATAGCGAGGTTGTCTCCAGTATCTGCTGGATAACTTAACTGTGTCATTCTGCTTCGTGGTACAATCTGCCCGGTACAGAAAGTCAGCAGAATCCCAAACTTTCAGTGATACACTTGACTAATTCAGATAACCCAAACTGAGGATCCGAGCAGAATGCAGGTGATTGTTCCGAACCATATTTTATCAACCTTACAAGAATACAGTTGATCTGTATTTGTAAGTTGTTTGGGGAGTTAGTTCAGAAGAAATTTATAGTCACTTAATTTTACATAGAATTTGTGAGAAACTTCCAGCTTAGTCAAAAATGCAGAGATTGAGTTCACAGCTAACTTAAAACTCCTATACTGCATTTTCACTGTCTATACTACTCATCAATTTATTATTATTCTCTGTACAGTCTTCACTATATATTACTCAAACTTCCTTCATTTCTACAGGGGTAACAATAACACTGACAACTACAAGCAGTTACAGCAAATGCACAGTAACATTTTTATATAAATAAGAAAAGAAACAAGAATGTGTATTTGCATTACCATCATAATAACTACCACAGATTGACATGATATGATTGTGTATAATGGCTTCTGTGAAACCATTATGGTAGATCAGCAAATAATATACTTTTGCAGTTGTCTAACTACATATTTACACATGTCAGTTCTCATACACTCCTGTGAAAGAATTTAAAAGAAGTACAGTTAAAAAAAACATAAGAACAAACATCTGTAAGATATTATATTGAACAAATAAATTTCCTATTTGTCTAAGAGGAGCAAAACTGGGAAATTCTCCATTCATGGCTAAATCATTAAAGACATAATGCATCTTTAACTTTCTGAATAATGTTTGATATCTAACAAACACCACAAATAAATTTGAATACCTCAAATGTTATTATAATGTTGACTTCTAGGATTTTTTAGTAAAACTGCCACACTTCATAACTGTGATTTCAGTTACAGCCAGTTGTGAGTCTTCCAAGAAAACTCACTAAAAAAACTTAACCATCCACTCTGTTATTTATTATTTATTTATTATTCCCATTTATACTGTATACTGCCCAATTTTCCCAAAAGGAACTCTGGGCGGTGAACAACCAAACGAATAATTCAAACAAAGTGTAATAATAAATAGAAGAATAGGAGTAAAAATAAAACCGGCAGACCAAGAAAACGGAAACGAGTACAAGGTAGCAGCGGCAAACAACAGACTAACAGATAAACAAAACAATCACCTCAGCAATTGGCAAAGTTGGCTTTAAATAGCCAGGTTTTAAGAAGTTTTTTTAAACACCAGAAGGGACTCCGCAAGCCTTATTTTGCTTAGAAGATGGTTCCAATGAGTTGGGCTAGCCACCGAGAAAGCCCAGCTCCAAATGGAAGATTTTTAGGCCTCCCTTGGGGTGTCAATCCAAAGCGAGAAGGCTTGCGATACTCTGGTGAGCCAGGCCAAAGGTGATCTTTGGGAGATACGCTCTGCCAGATACTCTGGTCCCGGGCCATGGAGGGTTTTATAAATTAAAACCAGTACCTTGAACCTCATCCAGGAGGCAATGGGTAGCCAAGGCAGGCAGGCCAGAATTGGGGTGATGCGATCAAACTTATTCACACCAACCACCAATCTGGCTGCCGCGCTCTACACCCGCTGCAAGTGCCGAACAAGGGTCAAGGGAAGCCCCATGTAAAGCGCATTACAGTACTCTATCCTTGAGATAACCAACACCTGCACAACCATCCTCAGAGAGTCACTGTCAAGGTACGGCGAATCTCGGTGATAAACCTAAGTTGATAAAAGGTCACTCTAGAAATGGCTGCCACCTGGGATTCCAGGGACAACACTGGATCAAGGATGATGCTCTGACTCTTCACACTACCAGCTGGAGGACAGTCCCACCCAGACTGGGAAGAGGGCCACTGTATCCATCCCTCCCCCAACAAGGAATAGAACCTCGGTCTTCTCCGGCTTGAGTTTGAGCCTGTTAGTCCTGGTCCATTCCATGACTATAGCCAGGCAGTGATCAAGGGTCTGGACAGCTTCCGTTGCAGAGGTGGAAAAGGAGAGGTAGAGCTGCGCATCATCAGCATACTGATGGCAGCAAGCCCCACCTCTCCAAATGACCCCAGCCAGCGGCCTCATATAGATATTAAACAACCCACTCCACCACCTTGCCCAAAAGAGGAACATTGGGTACTGGAAGATAGCTGGACGTATCATTGGCAGCCAGACCACTTCTTTTCAGTACAAACTTAATCACTGTCTCCTTTGGGCAATCAGGAAATACCCCGTTCCCTAAAAAGGCGGTGGCAATTAATGACGCTCATTCAGGCATGCTCCCACCGGCGGTCTTAATCAGCCATGAAGGGCAGGGTCAAGCGTAGAAGCTGCCAGTCGCCAGCGCCCTGGAGACCTCAGCAGAAGTCACAGGCCCAAACTCAACAAAACAAGGAGACTGAGGGGGTACAGCATTTGCAGCAGTCGTGGACAGACTAGTGGAACCTAAGTCCAGACCGGCATAGATAGGCTCAATTTTGGATTTAAAGTGGGCTGCAAATAACTTAATAGTGAAATCAATAGGAGGAGGCCTCAGCTGACCAGGATTGGTGAGGGCTCGAACCACCTGGAACAATATAGACTGGTGGTTCAAGGCCCTGTCAATGTGCTGGGAGGCACATTTTGGTCTCCTTAATTGCTCGCAAATAGAGCCTGGTCAGTGTATGAACTGCAGCCCAATTAGATGCTGTTCCTCCATCTGCTCCCAAACCTACTCCATTCTTGCTTCATTGCCCGCAACTCTATCGTAAACCACAGCAAAGGGCAGGTTCGGCATCAGAAGAGGTGCTTGGGGGAAATCCAGTCCGCCACCTGGGCAACATTCCCATACCACCTGTCCACCAGAGCAGGCTGTCCAGCAGGCACCCCAAGGACCTCAGCAAACCGAGCAGGGTTCACGAGTCTCTGGGGATGGGCCCAGATGAGAGGGCCAGGCTCCCCATGGGGTGGGGGCAGCGATTAAGGGAAAGGGTCAGCAAACGATGATCAGACAATGACACAGGCGGTGAATGCAAGTTCCCAACCCTCAGATTATAGCCCGCAGACATATGATCTTAGCAACAGAATGATGTCAACATGTTGCAGGCCATCAGCCAATTCAGCTCAGTCCAAGAACTCCCCCAGCCGAGCCAAAAGATGTTAGGCCTAAGCAGATGTAACAGCCACAGCAGCCGTCATCGAACCAAACAAAGGCCATAGATGAGAGTCCTCCGGCACCTCCCTCGACCAACGAGGGAGGGGGGAACAGCCAATGTTGTCCGCCATCTTCAAAGTGTGCCCAGCTGAAAAGGGGTGAAACAAAGCACTCCTGACATCCACTGAAACCACCCCGCTCTCACACAATGAGGCCAGACAGCAAAACTGGCCTGGCGCAACAGGGCAAATCACCAAAGCAACACATGGAAACAGACAGCATCCAGATGAAGTCCGCCTGGCATCAGTACATGGCCCAAGCAGCGATAATGCTGACAGCGGCAGCAGCGGCAACCACAACAGCGACGGAAACGCCCAGTGGCAACAGCAGCAGCAGCAGCAGCAGCAACCACGACGGCAATGCCCAACACCAGCAGCAGCGATAGTAGCAGCAGCAGCAATGACAGCAGCACCCAGTGGTCAAAATGGAGGCTGGAGAACTGTGAGAGCCGAATAGGCAAGCAAAGCAATCCAATCAGTGAACCCTCCTGAAGAAAACGGGTCCAAACAGCGAGCCAGCAGTGATCATCGAGGGCTAGATGGAAACCAAGGCCAAGCAAGCCCAGCAAACGATGAGCCAGATGAGAAGCAGAAGCTGAACCGGGCAGGTCAAGCAAGGTGAGGTTGAAGCCACACCAGATGGCAAAGCAAGAAGGGCAGAGGGGACCACTGACAACAAATGAAAGCGACCGTCAACACCCCTCCTCCATCTCTGATGGATAGAAACAGCAGACCAACGTAGTGAACCCCACACAATCCACTGCAGGGGTGATCAACCACCAGCAGGCAGCCGGCCCCCATCCCAGAGCGGAGGACCAGCAGGCAGCACCAGACCAAAGGAGCAACACTGGCTGGTGAATGTGGTGAATGTGGCAGTGAATGCGGAGAACCTCCACAACCCTCCACCCCCAACCTCAAAGCCGAACTGCTACATACAAGACATAAAACTAAACCAAATCAAAATCAAACCTCCAAAACAAACAAATTAAAAATCATTAAACACATTAAAACAAACAGAACAGACGAACAAACACCACGGTCGAAGCTGGACAAGACAAGACCCACCCGCTGCCATCTTAGCAGTTGTTAGTTTTAACAACCTTCCGATTGAGTTAAGTCTTGCTACGGCTTTGCCTTCCATTCCTAGCATGAAGAAGGAATTAAGTGTGATCTCAAATTAAATGAATGGTAGAAAGAAGTGTGGAATATAGCTATTAATGATAATGATAAAATGGCACATAATATCAAAGTAGGAAAAAGAACTATCAAACAAGAATATGTTTAGAGATATATGGGGAGAATGTACTAACTTTATACTAACAAAGGGGGAGGGTTGTGTACCTTCTCAAGAGTTAATGTATTTCTAGAATAGGAATGGAGATGCATAACAGGAAAGAAGTAGCATAACTCCATTGGTCTGGTGCGTGCGGGGGGGGCACATTAAATATACCAACTTTTAAAAGTTTTTTTAAAATGCACACTTTAAATAAAATTTGAAAGGAAAAAGAAGTTAATAATAATCTAAGAACACCAAAGCTGGCAGGGGCCCTATGGATCATCAGTCTACTAGCCCCTTTCAAGGAGGCCCAGTGGGGAACTGAACTCCCAACTTCTGGCTCCATAACCAGAGACCTCAACCACTGAGCTATCCAGCAGTTCAAGGTCACCTTGTAAAAGAGAACTGCTTATTCATTTTAATGAAGACCACTTAGTATTCTTGTACAAAGAACATCCATAACGTTAGGATCTTTATTTACACTGGAGGCTTTGTTGGCAAACAGTCCAAGCTCTCTCTCCTGCTTTGAAATTATAAGGTTCTGTTGGAATAGAGTATTAATGGAGGATAACGGAGGAAACGTATGCATTGTCCCCCAAAGACAGAATACGCTTCTGATGGCTTAATGAACGTGGCCTTGTATGAACATTATACATTTATGACCCACGCTTTCCTAGTAACGCAGCTCTTCAGAACCACCACCTGAGAGTATATACTGTAACTGGAAGTTTGAAAAGCAATTTCCAGTATTGGAAGCCAAACATCACTCATAAGAATTAGCCAGGGATGAGTTTGACTGGCTCTTTTCTATTCTAAAAAATATCTTTCTGGAAGTCTTCTTCAGCATGTGCTCAGTGGCTTAGCGTGGGTTACCAGCAGCTGGAACAAGGAAACTATTTGACCCCCTTACCAAAAGGGAACAGGGCACTTACATGTGGGAAAAGGGTAATCAGGGCAGGCGGCCAAAGTCCAAGCCATGGAAGGGTCTGGCTTCCGACCAAAAGCGAAAGAGTTTTCTGCTTATATACCGCCCCATACCACTTCAAGTAGTCTCTGGGAGGTTTACAGTTTAATTACAGTATGCAGGCTACACATTGCCCCCAACCCCCAGCAAGCTGGGTACTCATTTTACCGACGTCAGAAAGATGGAAGGCTGAGGCAACCATGAGCCTGCTACCTGGAATTGAACCCCAAGGTCGTGAGCACAGTTTTACCTCCAGTACAGGCATTTAACCACTGTGCCACAGGGCTCTTGGGGGTACACCAGTACACCATCTTCCTAGGGTTCCCATGGGGCACCCTGCCCTACAAATGTCTGCTGCACTAGAGGCTCCAGAGACAGGCTGGTAAAGAGTAGTGTGGGATTGGGAGGAGAGGCACAAAACAACAGGAAATGCTTACACTAGCATATAAAAAATGTGAGGGGCTTCTCCACCTTGCCAAGGCAGGCCTGTAATGGGACAGGTGAGCCAACTCCATTGGTGGGCTGGGGAACCCTTCTCTCAGCATGGGAGTAATGGTTGACTTGAGTTGTAGAAAAGGGCTCAAAATGGTCGGCTTGAGCTGTAGAAAAGGGCTCAAAAGAGCTTTGAACGCTGTGTCCCCACAACTTGGGTCAGGCCTCCCTCCCACCACAACCCACCCTCTGATTACCCCTGGATCCATCCCTCCCTCAGCCACCAGTGGACCACTTCCTGGCCCAGTGAGTGCACTCGGTCTTACTGGCAGCCACTCTGAAAAGGGCACTGGGCACACTGGAGTAGACTAGGCATCACTCACTGGCACAAGACCAGTCTGGTGGCAGGAGGTGCTTTGGGCAGGTGCCAGGGCTAAGCTCCCGGGGATTCTGCTGCCCCTGACAGATCCCTCAGAATGGTATCCCTTGGTGACAGGCTCCTAAGGCATGATGAAGCCTGTGAGTACGGGAAGGGACGAAGCAGGTGGGCAGGACATGCCCAGGAGGCACCAGTTGAGGCCCTGACAGGGTGGTAGACCCTAAAAATATTGCACCCCTTGTGGACCACCTTGCAGCATTCCGTCACACTACATCACTGTAAGCCAGGCCTGCCCAAAGCCCGGCCCGGGGGCCAAATCCGGCCCGTCAGGCCATTCTGAGTAGCCCGCGGCTGGATGGCCCGCCCCTCTCTCCTGCTCCTTTGCCCATGTTTTTTTTTAAAAAAATCTTCTGCCAACACTGACACCGCTGGGAAGCTTGAGGGGCTGGGTGGGCCGGCCATCCGGTGAGCAGAAGCTTGTGGGGCTGGGTGGGCAGGCGAGGGGGCGGGCCGCCACCACCACCACCAGCACCCGGGAAGCTTGTGGGGCCGGGCGCGCGCGGGGGGTGGCGAGCGGGCGGGCCGCCACCACCGGCATCACCAGGAACCTTGTGAAGCTAGGCGCGAGTGTGCAGGGTGGCGCACAAGCAGGCTGCCACCATCGGCATAGCCGGGAACATTGTGCAGTGATCGGGTGGGCCACGCCACCAGCACTGCTGGGAAGCTTGGGCAGATGGGCGGATGGGCGGTCTGCCGCCACCAGCACCGCAGGGGAATGGGTGGGGTTGGGAAGGCCAGCGGGCCTCTGCCACTGCCAAGGAGCTTTGGGGTGGGCTGGCAGGCGAGCCGTTGCCACCGCTGGGGAGTTTGGGAGGGTGCAACGTTGCATAGATTGCCTCTTCCAAGGGGCTCCCTGTGGCCACGGCTCCCTGTGCTTCCTTTGGTCCCGACCTTCCTCCCTCCCTTGGTCCCCACCTTCCTTACTGTGGGTAGGGTTGCAAGGTGTCAGTGGGTGGGGCTTGCAGTGGGGTGGCAGGGCCGGGGAGCAACTGGCCCCTGACAAATTCTGAGCCACCAAATCTGGCCCTACTTACAAAAAGTTTGTGCACCCCTGCTGTAAGCCATTAAATCACCATGGTGTTGCTTAACTACAATTGCTGATGAACAATATAGTTCAGATCCCTTTCCACAAGGGAAAAGTAGTATTCTGTGTAAAGAATCACTCTTGTAAAGTCTTCCTCTTCGAACACACAAAGTACTCATACAATGTTCTCTGTATTTACATAAGGAGTCATGACAAAAGCAAAGCATGCTGCTTATATACCACCACATAGTGCCTAAAGCACTCTCTGGGCAGTTTACAATTTAATTATGCAGTCTAAACATTGCCCCCCACAGCAAGCTGGCTATTCATTTGACCAACCTTGGAAGGACAGAAACCTGAGTCAACCCGGAGATGGCTACCAGTACAGCATTTTAACCACGAGGCTCCAGTAAGAATATATTTGTACTTGGACAAGTTTCATCGCAAGATTGATTAAATTTCCACTCCATTCTGCTCAACCCAAAATTCCTTTTAAAAAATTCCTACCCATATATCATGTGAAAAATATACTTCTAACTAATTCAAACAATGTTCTAGACTTTTGTTAATATGGAGATAAATTGAAACTTGGAGAGTGACACCTGAAGACCAAAATGTGACAACCAGAACAACAGTCCCCTTATTCATGAATTACCCAGAAAGCTACTCTCAATACAACTCAAGGCATTTCGGTCTTTTCTGCTTGCTTTATGAAAGAAGCTATGATCATCATATGATAAAATAATGAACCAATTTTCAACTGGAATAATTATGAATTAAATTCAAATACCGACTGCAAAGATTACTCAAAGATATTCTCAAGATCACAACATTTGGAAAAAGTGCCACTGCTGTACAGTACGGAGGACAGCACATATAATTGTTTACCACTAGATGCATTCATTTAAAGCCTTTGTGCTTTGTCTTATCACAGGTACTAACCTGGCAAAGGACAATTCATGAGTATAAAAATGCTCTATATGAACTGGCCCTCAGAGCTTCAGTCTTGGGAAGTACGGCCTCTTTTATTATGACACCTTCTGCCTCCCAAAAAGCAATAAACCCAGGGGCAGCAAGGGAAGGACAATTTTTCTGAACTCTGAATTATTACCTTAACATTGTTTGGGGGGTTTAATCCTTTTGGAAAATTGCTCTTTTGCGGGTGAGCTGGTTTCAAGGGTCTGTTCTTTAAATCCATCCTAGCTAACACACTTCTTCCCATTCTGCCAAAAGAGACTTGTAGGATACTGTTCCTTGTGATTACATTTTTGCCTTCTTGTTGCTTGATAAAGGGGGCTTTCCTTCTCTTTTTACTTATGAAAAGAACACTCCAACCACTAGATACAAAAAGTGGAATAGATGTTCTTGTAGTCTACTGGCACTTAACAAAAAGTGAAAAGAGTGCACTGGTAGCAGTATGAAGACTCGCTGTCCTCTCTTTTCCCCTCCTTTCAGATACGGCAATCTGAACATCAAAGAATGTACATGGAGATAACAAAGTACAGTACAAAAATAAGCAGACTTCATTCTTCTTGAAAGATTCTGGGACACAAAGCAATTCACAGATTAAATAGAAAATATATGAAAATCTGTTTGCTAACCTTTATCACTTTAAGACCTCTAGCTTGCAATACCCTTTTTGTCTAAACAGTATTTGTAATACTGCAAAGGTGTTTTACCTTTTACTGTACTTCCAGCTTTGAGATTCAAAATACTGTAATTTAGCTCATTGCACCATTCACCTTACACACTCGAAGTAATCAACAAACAACTTTATTAAAATGAAACCATCTTACCTCTCAATGTAAAAATATTTTATTTTATAATACAACACCAAGAGCTTGATCTAAAAGGAATATGTTAAGTGTCAGTGCCATGCATAATGTTGAGGAACATGTGTACAGAACCCAAATACAATGCTGACAGAGGAATTCCACATGTGTGCCATCGTTTCTGTGTGCCCTGAGCAGGGCTTTTTATGATAGCTCTATTTCGTTCACAGGGTTACATCAAGATGGGAACAACTTGATAGTACATGATAACAGCCAAGGTTTCTAATATTTTAAGTAAAAAACAGAGTTGGAGTCAACTAGCTACATAGTGTAATGAACCAAAAACCGAGTTGGAGTCAACTAGCTACGAGTGCTCTACTTAAGAGAAATTCGACTTAAAAGTGGAAAACCATTGGCATTTTAACTGTTGCCTTACAAATTTTAGATGCAGTCTGCTCTACTTACAATTTTCTAATTTTTTTATTATTTAGATACGGCTGCTCTACTTACGAGTTGTTTGACTTATGGGCATGCATTCACAATGGTTTACTCATAAGTAGAGGTACCACTATAATTTTAACCTCCCATTGCTTACTGAGTGCATTGAACTGGTGTAGATGCAGCAGGTGGGATGCTACTGAGTTGTCTTATAAGATTTTATTGGATTTATAATTTTTTTTCATATTCTGTGCAGCAATATTCACTCAACTCTCATCCCACGCTGCACCAGATCATTACAGTTTCTCTTCATAAGGGCAGTGTTAATCTAGCCATTTGAACTAGTACAGTTTTGCAATTTAAGTTGATTATACTGACACCGCACAACAGGACTTGATGGAGTAGCTTCTATAACACCACCCGTACTAATTTTCTGTTGCTGTAATCAGACTGGGTTACAATCCTAGTATGACAAGGGAAAAGATAATGAACTTTCTTGAAGTAATAAAATACAACTAAAATCCTGTTATCTTAGCACAGTACATTGCACTAGAATAAATCCATAGAATCCTTGGGGATTTTGTGAGTCAGTTCCTCCATAATTTCTACAGATTCACAAGGGCCTTGTCTAGCAGCAACATACAGCATTACTCTAAAGCAGACATGTCCAAACTTTGGACATGTTTTGGATCACAACTCCCACAGTCCTTTGCCATTGGAAATAAAGGCTTGGAATTCTGGGAGTTGAGGTCCAAAACATCAGGAGGGCCAAAGTTTGGACATGCCTGCTCTAAAGAAAGTTGGCCCTTTTGAATCAAGGGCAACTGTAAAGTTATCTCATCAAATCCCTGTTGTTTCCTTGGGCCGATTGCAGTGTGACTTATGTACCTACCTAAGGATGAATCAAGTCTTTTACATGATACACATTTTGTACCTACACACACACACACTTGATCTTAGCCAAAAGGCACATAAAACAAGGCACATAATATGACTATATGAGCCCACCAAAGCTTACTTTGTGGAATTAACAGAGTATAGGCTAAAGATAAACAAAATCATGGGATGTATACAAATTGCCAAAAAAACTTCTGAGAAGGACATGAGTTGCAGTCCTTAATTTCCCTATCATTGGTATATAATTCCATTAGGAGCATTACAAAAAAAATGAAAAATAATTGGCTACTTTGGGAGATGAATAAGGAAGACAGAAAAATGGGGGAAAGTAATATAAATAATAAGAACAATTTCCACTGTAATACCTAATTAAGTCAAACCTACTTCAATAACGCAGCTAAAAAAAACCCACATAAATATATTTTGCACAAGGACAAATAAATGCATTTTTACAAATGGAAAGGAATGTTTAAATGGAAAGGAATGTTTTTAAAAGGCTTCTTTTGTTTGATGACATAGGCTCCCAACTCTCTAAAGACCTGATTGCAATGAAAATTATTCTCACAATTAATATATGTATGAAGTTACACCGTTCACACTGCACAGTAAATCCAGATCCACCTACAGAGCCTACACTTATCTATATAATCTGTCACCTTCAGCAAAATTCATTAGAACAATGTTATATCCCCTCTTGTTAAGTGTAATTCTTTTAATTGAAATTTAATCTTACCACATTATTTGGTAGATTTTAATTGACATTTGTGGTAATTAATTGGTAAGCATTATAGCTTTGTTTGAAGAATTTAAAACAAAATTTGACGTACAGATTGGCTAGCCACTGCTGGGAACTGCCTGCTGGGAACGTTTCATCATTCTTTCAGCCCTTCCCGCTGATCATAGGTTAGAGGAGATGATGGACTCTTTCTTACAGTCAAGAATTACATTACTAATATATTCCATTACCACCACGCAAATGTCATGTTAATTTCTGATCATCATCAAGTCAGACAATGGTTTCCATGCTGGCAACTAGCCAATTAGTTATATGGAAAAATATTCAGCCAATTATGTTACTTGAATTAGGTTAAGGACTCAAGAGAAAGCAAATAAATGCTTTGAAACTACTTTAGAAATAAAATGTAAGTTGACACAGTCTTCATGTGCGATACAGGATGTTATGCAATATGATAGGCAGCTGCCAACTTTCATAACTGTTTATGAATTCTATCATTTCTTTCATTACAGCAGCTAGGTCAGTATTCCTTCTCCCCCACGTATGGTTCATTGTGTTAGGAGGGAAACCAAAATAGCTAGGATCAAGCACACCAGGCTTATAAAGCACATTAGGAAGTATATATTGAATTGTTAAAATTGCTGCCCTTCCTCCTCACGAAAGAAAGTTCCATCACAAAGAAGATGACCCCGAAGAAGAAAGAAAGGAGGGGGGAGGGAGGGAGGGAGGGAGAGAGAGAGAGAGAGAGAGAGAGAGAGAGATGTTCAAATGGATGGTCATCAGCATTGTTTGAAGTAGTAAGAAACTGACAGCCTTCCAGTATGAGAACAGATATAATTAGAGTTTGTGTTCTAGAATCTAGAGTTAGTCTACAGCTAAGGATATCCAGTATACCCTGGTTCAGACGCTTGCTGTATTTGGGCAGAATTATTCACATGACAAAGTAAGAAGAAAGTGGGCAGATTCACCATACAACAGCAATTTTGCTGATTAACCAAATGCTATGTTTACTGGGGGCATTCAATATGTTATAAATATTTGCCAGTCTTCAACTTCTGTGATCCAACAGTGAAAGAGTCCCCAGTTAAAAGATCCTTATGGGATGTTAACAAACATTTGAACATGTTAAAAATAAACTGCAAAGCAAAGAATAGAAGGGCCTTTGTTCTCCTAGTGAAAAGAAATGCAAGCAGTGTGGTGTAATATGTCCATTGCAATAACTTTTATCCTCACCTCTGAACGAATTACCACAGACAGGTAATTACGGATATATTCTCGGCCTGTTCAGGTGTTCTTACTAGGACTTGGAAGGAATCTGTTTTGACAAACTTTTGTTGAGGCCTTTGACTTTGTCACATTCTTCCAACTTTCTGTGGGCCAGTCACAATTTGCATTGCATAATACAAATGCTTATGGACAGCTGTATGCAATAGTAAATCTTCATGTAGTCCTTCATGTAGTCATGAAGAATGGAAAAGTGACCATGTATAAGATGAAGGCACAGTTATCTTTAGAAAAGAAATCCTGACAGGAGAGTAATACTAATGTGGCAGCAGTTGAAGGACAGGAAATAAGCAAGCAGGGCATCAGAACAATGGCACCATGCAAAAGCATGAAGCTAAATGACAGAACGTTGAACAGAAGCACTTCATACATGTTGTAGCCATCACAATTAAAATATCATATATTCACATATGACCCCTGAATAAGTACTGTATTAAGATTTTCAGTAGAGGGCCTTCTCTCAGTCCCGCATTTTCACAAGTGTGCCTGGACTCAAGAGAGGGCTATTTCTGTGTCTGTTCTCAGATTGTTCAATTCCATTCCTTAAGCAGTACATTTGGCCCCTTCCCTCCTTTCCTTCTCAACTATTTACTTATTTAATTTTATTTAGATTTTGTTTTTCTTCTAATACAGGGATACAAGACAGCAAACTTTTAAGGGAGGCTTTTGGAGGGAAAACTGAGATAGGGGATATTTTAATATAGTGGACCCTTGTATAACAAATAGATTCTATAACATAAAATCTGGACAACACAAAACATTCCAGAGATAGGGAAAATTTGCTTAACAGAATCGCCTATGGGGCAAATCCATACAACATAAAAATGGTCACGATTAGGGATTACTCTGTTTTCAATGCATTCCTATGGGAAATTTGTATAAAGGAAATTTTGCTTAACAGAATTTCATGTAGAATGAATTAATTCCTTTATACAAGGTACCAATGTATTGGATTTATAATTATTAAATAATATTTTGAAAATCAGCATATTATATTTTTCAATTTAATTGGTATGTGTTTCAGCGAACCTGAAGGGGGGTATTAGGAAGGCAAAGGCAATGTATAGAGAAAGAATTGAAGACCATCGGAGCAGTCATGATACCAGACAAGTGTGGCGGGGGGTTCAGCACCTTACTGGCTACAAATCTAGAAACCCATCAGCTGTCGAGAGCAGTGCTTCCCTGGTGGGGGAACTGAATACCTTCTTTGCCTGATTTGAGGTGACACCAGCAGTGGTTCGGGCAGTGCTGCTAGAGTCACCGTCATTATCCAACAATGGAAATGTTGCCAGGGCTGAAGAGGAAGAAGTGAGGCAGATATTAAAGAAGATCAATATAAGAAAGGCTATAGGTCCTGATGGAATGGCTGGTAGAGTGCTGAGAGACTGCTCAGAACAACTAGCAGAAACTTTTATGAAGATTTTTAATCTGTCTCTGACCCAAGCCACTGTTCCATCGTGTCTGTAACCCTCTATTATCATACCTCTGCCAAAAAAAAAAATATAACACTGAGAGTTTGAATGACTTCTACCCTGTGGCACTTACAGTATATCCATCATAATGAAATGCTTTGAAGAACTGGTGCGAAATCACATTATGGCTTGTCTGCCAGCTGGATTTGACTCTTGTCAGTTTGCATATAAGAAGAGATCCACGGAGGAGGCTGTGGATACAGCCTTACATACTGTCCTGACCCATCTGGAGAAACAAGGGAACTATGCGAGATTGCTTTTTGTAGACATTAGTTCTGCATTTAATATTATTCTTCCACATATACTTGTGCTCAAACTTTTAGATCTGGGGCTTCCACTGTGCTTATGCAGGTGGATATTAGATTTTCTATCAGATTTTCTCAGCGGGTCAGGATGGGTTCTCACATCTCTGCAAATCTCAGTATAAATATGGGTGAGTGTTGAGCCCGCTTTTGTACACGCTCTAACATATGACTGTGTTCCCAATTACCCCAGCAATAAGATCATTAAGTTTGCAGATGCCACAACTGTGGTAGGTCTCATCAATGCTGGGGAGGGGGAGTCGGTTTATAGGAGGGAGGTGGAAATGCTGATGGGATGGTGGAGAGAAAATAACATATTTGTCAATTTAGAAAAAACAAGAGATTATGGTGGATTTCAGAAAATGCAAATTAAATAGCCACTTACTATTGAAGTAAAGTGTGTGGAACAGGATTCGGTGTTTCAATTTCTGGGAATGGAGCTGAGAGATGATCTGACATGGGGACCAAACACTAAAGATTTGATGAAGAAAGCACAGCAGAGATTATACTTCTTGGGATTCATCAGGAAGAATAATCTTTCAAAAAATCTGCTGCTGGCTTTTTACCACTGTACTATAGAGAATGTGCTGACCTATGGTCTGTGTGTGTGGTTTGGGAGTTGTACAGCCAGAGAAGGAACAATACTGTCCAAGGTTGTTAAGACTGCGGAGATAATAATTGGGCGTACTCTCCCTACTTTAGACAAAATCTATGACTCCAGGTGTTATAAGAAAGCTGTAGAGATTGTGCAGGCTCTCACACAACCTGGATATGATCTCTTTCAGCTTCTGCCCTTTAGGAGATGATACAGGGTCATTAAAACCAGGACTAGCTGCTTGAGGAATAGTTTCTATCCAAGAATGGTTTTGGCTTTGAATGCAGCAAAATGCAGTTTCTGAGGGAGCTTCTGTAATTAGTTTTTAGAGTTTTTAGAGTTTTTAGATAGATATTTATATATGGTTGTATTGTTAGGTCCTGTAAAAGCTTATGTAGATTCCTTCAATCTCGTTGTTCTGCAAAGGGCAATGACAATATCTATCTATCTATCTATCTATCTATCTATCTATCTATCTATCTAT
>JAHTLZ010000015.1:14657775-14667802 GCA_023846285.1 Phrynocephalus versicolor
GAAAGAAAGAAAGAAAGAAAGAAAGAAAGAAAGAAAGAAAGAAAGAACATAAATTTATGGATAGTACATATTTTCTTATTTTTAAATTAAGAATAAAAGATTTTTCTACTTCTAAGAATATTTACATTTACATGTGATTAATAAATATTAGTAATTTAAGAGGTCATGCTAAAATAAATCAAATGTGAATGGCAAAAATTAGTAATCAAGCAACTGAGTTTATGTGGTGTTTCTGATAACCTGACCATGGTGAGATGAGGAGGCACCTTTACTTCTTCACAGAAACAAAATGGTTGCCAGTTTACAGAGAATGAGTGACTAGAATAAAGCAATTCTTCTATGTGTCAGTGACATCACTCTGTCAGTGAGACAGACGGGAACTGAAAAAAAGATTCTTCTATGGCTCTTTCTATTTTGGGACCCAAATGTCTGCAAAAGAAGCTTCTGTATATTCATTTTTTTATTATTACTACAAGCAATGCCTGCAGAGCAATACTAGTTAATGGGCAACTATTTTTCTGGGTTGACTGTTCACGCCACAAAAACCTTCTATAAGAAAAGCACTTGATCAATTCTTCTCCATGCTGCTGGGCTGAGAGGTAGGGATCGGGTTTGCTGGATTCAATTCTTGTTAGAAACCCCAATTACACCAACCAGAGCAAATTTTTAAAAACACAAAATAAAATAACAGAATGAATTTCAATAGAATTTAATATGTTTTCAGTATTGAAACTAGGGATGAAAAGAATACCTTCTAATTTCCTCATATCTATCCATTTTGGCTGACATTTTGACCTGACAAGACATCTAGGCAAGCAACAGACAGAAGAGATGGTTCGTAATTAGAGCTGAAAGCATATTAATGCCGCAGAAGTAAGACTGAGACAATATTTCAATAGTTCCAAAACCACTCTTCAAAGGAATTCTTTGAGGAATGTTAAGATCAATCAACAAGCAAAGGAAGCTATCCAAGAGATGAGCAAAGTTTTTGCTCTGACAATCGAGATGTTCACACAAGTACAGTGGACCCCCATATAACGAACGGTTCATATAACGGAAAATCTGTAGAACAGAAAAAAAAAATCTTCACCACTCCCCCTCCCCCTCCCTCTCCAACATGGGTGCAGGCAGTCTCTGGGGCTCTTCACTGAAGATGCAAGCTGGCAATGGAGGAGGAGGAGGAGGCCCATGCAAGCCCGCTCAGCATGGCTGGGCACCCGCAGCAGCGGTGGCTTTGGCAGTGATGGAGGAGAAGGGCTAGGCACCTGCAGCAAAGCTTCCTCAGCGCTGTCCACTCGTCTCTTTTCCTTCTCCCTTTCCGTCTCTCTTTTATCCCCCCGCCCACAACTGCACCTCGTCCCCTCCCACACCACTCGTGCGCCTGGCGACCACTCCCAAGGAACCCTGGCCATGCAGTGCAGGAGAGCCGAGGCCACCGATGGTGCTGTGGATCAGCGCTGCCAGCGGCAGCGGGGGAGGTGGTGGCACGTGCCCCGGGCGGGCGGCGCAGTTGGCCTGTTTGCAGAGCCTGTGCCTCCGGCTGCTGCTGCTGTTGCTGGACACGCTCGGGCTGCTTGACAGCTGCATCATGCTCAGTCCCGCGGGCCGGTTCGCTTTCCACCAAGCAGCAGCAGCAGAAGCCCCTCTGCCGCCCCTTCCTCCTTTGTTTCTCTCCCAGCCAATCATTCATGAGTTGGAGCCTCTTCTCCACAGGCTTCAACTCACACGTTCCTCCCCCTTGCTGGCCTCCGGAGCCCCGGTGCCACACTCAGGCTGGGCACAGTGTGTGTGTGTGTGTGTGTGTGTGTGTGCATGGAAGGAGGAGACAATAGAGGATGGTTCCTAAGCCCAACCTGCTCCCTGACAGCTGTGCCACACCTCCCTGCGCTGCTTGCACAGTGGTATGAGCCACTCGCAAGCCTGGAAGAATTAACCCTTGTGCTGCTAGAGTCCGCCCAAAATCAGTGTGTGTGTGTGGGGGGGGGGGTCTGCCTGTTTGCATTTCTGTTCCCCAAAATTATACCTGTATTTCTCTGTATTTGGAATGGATTGAGCCATTTTCAATGCATTCCTATGGGAAATCGCAATTTGTATAAAGGAAAATGTGTTTAACTTACTGTAATTTCATTTGGAACGAATTAATTCCTTTATACAAGGTACCACTGTATTTCTCTTCCAGTCATAGACTTCCTCTAACATCAGTTTCTGGTCCTAGATATTTCTAGACAAGAAATGTTTCAGTACTCTAAGATTTCTCATCTCCTATGCAAGTGATGGAAAACAAGTATCTTTTTCTCCACAAAGATTTCTGCATTTTGTAAAAATGCGTCTCAGGAAACAGACGCAAAACTTGTATCTTTTTAATTTAAAAAGCAAAGCCCACACAGAGAACAAACACAGAAAGACTAGCTGATGGGGCTTTTTAAGAGCAAAATAACCCATTCAGATGCTTCAGTTATATAAACATTCTTGAAATACAACAGTGGCTACTGCAATTTTCTGCAAATTTGGCACACTGCACAATTGGTGCAAGTCACGCAATTTGCGTAAAGCTATTGGGTTGACAGCACCAAAATATATTTTACCCTTTCGTGGTAAGAAGGAAAAAAATAACAATTCTTCATTCTTGTTCAAGACAAGCAATGGGTTACATTCCTAATCAGAGCTCGACTGAGTTCAAACTCTTTTCATGCCATAAAAATCTCTCCCAGTTACTCTAAGCACCCTTCATTTCAACAGACTAAACAAGGCAGAAAAATTTATTTTGTCCCCATTATGTTTAAACTATGAACCTGAAGAGAAAAAAACTTCTGAGTTTACTCCAAATCACCCAGAGGTCTACAAAGAGATCTTAATCTATTTTTTTATCACTGCTGGTTTAAATTATATCAACATTTCCTTGATGTTTAGAATGTATTAATTAGTTATATGGTGAAAAAAGTTGAGGTTGTTTCTGAACTCTTGGGAACTGAGTTCTAAATTTGTGATATCATGCATACATTACATTACTGACTCACCAGTGTTAAATGCAGGTGTTATACATTTTCTTTCATGGCTGGGGAAATCTTCTAAGGTTTAATGCCATTTCATCTCTTGCACATTCACAGGTAGGATTCACTCAGATAAATGGTCTGTAGAATGCTGAAACAAGGGGGAAAAACTGTCAGTATTTCATGGATTAGTCCCCTTCATGAAGATATTATTTTAAACTGTGTTTCAGTCCCTCCTTTTTTCCAGACAAGTAGGTGAAAGAGCTACCCTCTAGTTCATCCTAACCATCAGACCAATTTTACAGTAGTGACTAGAATTGACAAATGAATTTAAAGCGGATTTGCAGAAACCATGTGTATGAGAAAACACCCGTATCCATCCCAATCTCATGTATTTATCCAGCCAAAGACAGAAACAAGGCCACGTACCTGCCACTTTTCACAAAAATATAGTCAAATTCCTAAATGAACTATTCTTTTAATATATTAAGAACAGAGTTTTGTTGTGGACAGGAACAAACAACAGTTTAGACTACAGTGATATTTTTCTGCATTAGTACAGAAAGATGCCTCTCAACTCAACAATCAACTAATGCCCTGAAGGGAGAGGTACACAACAAGCACAAAAACAAGTACAAGGGGCAATCAAAGTAATCAAATTAGCAAGTACGTCCTCAAAGGGATTAGAAATACACTATTACAATTTTATACCACAGGGGAAAGATACCATTACACTCTGTGACTTGAATACAAAATATATGCATACATATTTGATAAACAATATCCAGCTTGTTAATTCTGAGTCAGTTTAAAGCAACAACTAATTACAAGAAGCAGGTGGAACCCCAAATCAAATGTAAATGCATGTTTGAGGAATCTGTCCTTAAAAACAACTGGTGAATAGAAACAGGTTAAAGGATGATAAAATATGGCTTGTTTTCTTGTTTTCTTTCAACAACCCCCACTTTGTCACAATGGCCGTCACTTCACGAGGCTCTTCCCTTCGCAGCGTGATTGCCTTCGCTTTGAATGCGAAGGCGATCACGTGGTCTCCCTTCGCCCCCACCCCTTTTTCCCTGTACTCACGCGGGCCGCTTTTCCGTTCGAATCGAGAATGACCTCACGAGCTCCATTCGCATTAAAGCACTGATGTTCTTCCCCCGTTTCCCGCGTTCTTTGATTTTTTTAAAAAAAAAGGGACCGGTGTATCGATGCATCAATGCTTGGCTGTCATTCACGACAGAGCGTGGTTACTGTACGATCCTGCGTTTTGTTTCCTGGCATCATTGGCAGCCCCCCGCCGCCGCTGCCGCCGCTACTCGGGGGGAGCCCCGCATGGCACAGCCGCCCGCCCTCCGCCGCTTGCACGCTGCCTGCCCCGGGTGCCCTGCTCTGGCCGGGCGAGGCAGCAGCGGCTCCTCCTGCGCCTGCCGCCGCCGCCGCCGCCGCCGCTGCTACTTGAGCGAGGAAGTAACAGCGCAAAGCGATGAAACAATATAGCGATGCATCGATATCCCTGTTTGAATATTTTTTAAAAAAACTTGAAATAAAAGCCAAAAACTGAGACCACACGTGGCGCTGGGTGCGAAGCGAGATGCGAAGCGAAGAGATTCCCGTCCTCCGCCAGGGGCATCACTTGCCCCGGTTGGAGCACGCTAAAGGGGGCGTGGTCGGGGTGACGTCGCAGCCAAAAGGGAGGAGCGTGCGGACTGAAGCGGTCGGTTCGCACGCAAATGACGGCTTACCGCGAAGCGAGCGGCTCGTGAAGTAACGGCCAATGTCTACAGGGAACCTGAACAAAGCAGCTGCCTAATCCCCATGGTGAAGGCATCAGGTTGTTTACACAACAGTCCTACCACCAACCAGCAAAATAAAACAATACAGTATCATAGCTGTTGTGAATTTTTCAGGCTGTTTGGCCATGTTCTGAAAGTTTTTCTTCCTGGTGTTTCGCCAGTCTCTGTGGCCAGCATCTTCAGAGGGCAAGGAGCTCAGGGAACTAGAAGTTCTGTCTATGCTCTGGGTACAGTACCATCTCCATATTATAACAATGTGCTTTGATTTAATTCTAAGGAAAATATATTAAATGTTTCTTATGGATTTGTGTGACATAAATATGCACACAAACTTAATATTGGCCAGTGTTGTGAGTGACACTGAGATACCATAAATCAATACAAATGTGGCTGTTGAGGAAGTTATGAATGACTGGTATCTCAGTCCTTTGCTATCTGGAAAGTGGCACTCTGTTGGTCACACAGGCTGCATTATTGTTTTCAGAAACAATAACATAGTATTGGAGCAAGGCAGTACAAGAAGGCATTCTGACTCTTCTCACTTATGTATTACAAGGAGACAAAAGTAGTATTTGAGCTGAGACGTTCCAAGTGCCAGCTGGAAAAGACTCAATGTCTTGGAACTACCTTTTTTTTTTTTTTTTGCTCCATTAGATGCACTGCACCATGAGACACACTTAGTTTTTAGAGGTATGTAAGTGTGATTTTAAAAAATATTCGTTAGGGAGTGAGAGGGCAGTGAGGCACCCTCTGGGCACGGGGTCTTTTTTTTTTTAAGCCAGGTGGGTTCTTCAGGGCAACGGCGGCAGCTGCAGTGGCAGATGGAGCCAGGCTGATCACTCTGGCTCTCCACCCGGGTGCTCATTCTATCAGCAGGGGACGAGACCGCTTCCCCTCTGCTCCCCGGGTACTTTTATGGACAAGCATCTGAGCCGGGGGGGGGGGGAAGCACCCAGTGGCCATGACCACAGAAACCTACAGACCCGACAGCCGCTGTGGCAGCGCCCAGGGGCCACCACTTTGGCCCATAACTCCCTCCAAGGGAAGAAAGGAGACAAGGATCCCTGGTGGAAAAGCTTCCTTTTCCTAAAAAGAAAGTACAGGAAGCTTTTAATCATTTAAAATGCTAATAGGACTTTTTTTTAAAAAAAGATGAATGCCAGTCCCAGTTCTGAGAAGGCTGCTGTAGACTGACTGAGGAACTGACTCAGTTTTAAGACTACTCCATACATTCCCAGACCACACCGTTGAGAACTACTTTGTATGAGAGAATAAAACATGCTCCGTTTAATTACCCGTATATACTCGAGTATAAGTCGACCCGAGTATAAGTCGAGGCCCCTAATTTAACCCAAAAAAACTTGGGAAATGTATTGACTCGAGTATAAGCCTAGGGTGGGAAATGCAGCAGGGCCTGGCAGCTCCTCCTTTGTAAGCTGGGGGAGTGGTGTGTGATGTTTAAAATGACTTTTACACTGACCCAAGCACTTGCCAGGCCCTGCTGCATTTCCCACCCTAGACTCCCCTGTGATGCAGAGGGGGGGGGTCATGAGAAGCAGCACACAATGTTTAAAATGACTTTTAGCCACTGACCCAAGCACTTGCCTCAGTGACTAAAAGTATTGACCCGCATATAACCTGAGGGCCCCTTCTTTCAGCCCAAAATTAGGGCTGAAAAACTAGGCTTATATTCGAGTATATACAGGGGACCCTTGTATAACAAACAGCTTGTATAACATAAAATCTGTACAACATAAAAATTCTGGAGATAGGGGAAATTTGCTTAACATAATCGCCTATGGGGAAAATCTGTACAACATAAAAATGGGATTACTTTATACAAGGTACCACTTGTACAGTACTTATGGGGAAAACATAACTGCTTGTGATTATTTTCATAGTGTTCATAGATGCCTGCTATAAGACAAACACAATCTAGCTATTCAGTGAGCTCTTGTTCATACCACAACTTCCACTAATCCAGCATGGCGGAGAGTTATCAATAACTACATTACACTTCCCATGGGGTAACTGCTATATAAGCCAGCATGAAACTGATCCATCACACCTTTGTGCCTATTTACAAGAGACTTTTAGATAACATTGGTCAATTTTACACAGCTTTTAAAGTATCACTGAAATGTGGTTTTTGTTGTCTTTTTTAAAAAGTTCAATAAGATTTAATAGTACCATTTTAATTTTAGGTGAAAATTACATGCTGAAGAAGAATGTTAAATGACTCGAGGACTGCAAGATAGCCACCCTATTCAGAAAGAACGAGCCATTAAAATGTGAAAATTTACTTTACTTCAAACTTTGAGCAACAGTGAAGTACTAATTATAAATATGTTTGCTGATTTTAATTTATATTTCAACACCATGTTTTATTAGAGTTCAACTCTCTTCTGTGTCTCCTTGACAGGGGCTAGACTTTATGATCCATACAGTCCCTCCCAGCTCTACAGTTCTAAGAGTATTATAATACTAGGATTGCTTTAAGTCAGTTCCAACCTGACAGCACACAAGCATAATAAATAAAATGCTAACCTACCTGACAATGTGTATGCTTTTATATAATAAAACAATTCTAGACAGGTAGTTGGTTGTTAGGGTATAACAGTATAGTAACGAACAATTGTAAGTAAGTTGCTTAAGAGTTTGTAACTGTAGTAAACCAGTCAGGCATCAGCTGACTGCAATGTGGTAACTGAGTATATAGTGGTTAGCAAGTGTGGGTAACACTTGATCATTTCATCCCAACCTCCTGATGATGATCCATGCTGCTACAGGTCTCTGCTGAAGAACTCTGTGACTGCAAGAAGGAATGCTGAAGAAAGCTGTTTATGTTATATTGTTATTTTGCCAAGTTATTCTTTGTAAATAAAACTCTGCTAAAATAACCATAACATTGGTCATTTTGCACACCCTGAAAATATAACAAGATCAGTTCTATGAGAACAAATGGAGTCCATGGAGATCCCCACTCTTATCTTTAATCAGTGATCAGAGACAGCTAGGAGTCCTTCTTCTGGGTGGGATTAGATGGAGGAAGACCTTCAAAATAATGCTGAAAGCCAGACCTTTAAGAGACTGGATCAATCCCACTGAAGGACCCAATGCCATTTTGGTCACAAGCTACATCCTTTTGAGAACCACTGAATCACACAACTAGGGTGGTAAAGTACTTCAGCTACCTATTTGACTGAACTAAACAGATCATGGTTATTTCCCATTTCTTACAGTTATATGTGCTGAAAACATTATTCCAGATAGAGTTATGTAACAATGAAACCACATTGTTCTTTTGGCTTTCATGCTACAAGAAATTCTGATTTGCAGCAAATGGCATCAGTTCTTCCCTTTCCTTGCAAAGGAAGATTGACCTATACCACTTCGTAGTCTCTACAGGTAAAACAAATGTTTTTTTCAAGTGTTGGAGAAGGGGGGAAATTACAAATCAACTAATAGCCAGCTTTACAACCAAGATTACAGAGTTGAAAGGTCCAGAAACCACAAAGCACCTTATGGCACTTTTAAGATAACACATTTTATTTGGCACGAGATTTCACAGATAGTCCACTTGTTCAGATGCATGGAGTGCAATATTTGTATACTGGCTTTGGATACTTTTATTATTTTTATTATAGTCCCTGAACTGCCATTCCCTTTCCACTCTGTCCTACAAAAGAAATACCCAATTGAGGCAACAAGATTAGCAGTACATTCTTTTAGGAGAACACAGTGAAACATCCCTATGGATTCTCTTGAAACAACCTCAGTTGGCAAAGAACCTCCAAGGGACATTGAACAACTGCCTCCCCAACATCGAGGTTGGGGGTTCAAACCTTTACAACATTGTGGGCTGAGATAGCTCATGAATGCCTAACAGGAGAGTGAGGGAAGGAATGGGGTCAGAGCAGGCTATTATTTTAAGAGACAGTTCACATGCTTAAATGATATTTATGAAGTACTTCAACACTACAAACTGAAAGCATTATTGCAGTTCAGGGGCGTGTTTCAAAGGGTCTTTTTGGGAGACCCTTGTGTGAATGCATTGATTAGTGAGCAAAAATGGGTGCCCATCTACTCCTCTTAGTCAATTTTGTTTTCAAAACAAGTACTGTAAATGCTGCTTCAGATCTTATAAACACATTACCTTTAGAGCCAAGAAATATTTTACTCATTTCTCGCTCGCTCACTCTCTTTTTGTTGTAGCAAAAGCTTTTGTAGCAGGTTTTCAGTTTCTTATCCCTTTAATCTGTATTGTAAACCCATCTCTGTCCTTGCCAGGTTCTTTTTAGAAGCAATGACAACAGAAACGCCACCAAGGGCTAACCTCCTGAACATTCAAGCTTTCCGAGCACAGAGAGCAAGCATGCCACATCCCTGTGGTATCCTTTTATCTCCCAGGAAAGTCACCCAAAAGAGCACCTCGGCGTCCCATGTGATTCTGAGTGTTGCTACTACAAACACAAGGTACGCAGAAGAAGCATTTAACGATATGATTTCTACATACTGGCAACACAGGTAACATTCAGAACCACATGGTTACCAATTTCTATAGATAATACCACTGTTACCCCCTCCCAACAATGCTGTTTTCAAGCTTTTGTTCCCTCAACCATGCTTGGTATTTAAAAAATTATTCCAGTCATTTATCACCCAGGACCTCTCCCTTTGATATCCAAATGTACCATTCTTCACCAAGTTGAATTATTTATTAGAGATGGGCACGACTTAGCGGTATTCCCGTTTCCGTTTCCGTTACTCGTTTCCGTTACTCTACGGATACGGAAACGGGAATTACTCCGCCAGACTTCGAGCTCGAACCGACGAACGAACAATTTGGTCTGATTTGTCGTGCTCGTTACTTGCATCGCGCGATCGCGCGCGATACCAAGCGGCACAGAAAAAAAGTTTTTAAAAGTTAAAAAGCCTGGTTCCCGCCCAAAAAGCAGGCGGAAATATGCCTGCCGTGCCTCAGGGCACCTACCAGAGGGGTGGTTTCTGGAGGTCCCCGCCCGGCCTCCCCCCCTCCTCCGTCCTGCTGGGATGCTCTGGTGTGGTGGTGGGACTCGCCCGCCGCAAAAAGCCCAGTCTCGCCGCCGGCCGCCAAAGCGCAAGCAAGCGGCACGGGAGGCACAGGAAAAAACTTTTTTAAACTCTCCCCCGGGTCTCCCCCCCCACCCATTCCCGGGCCAAAAAGCAGGCGGAAAATGCCTGTTTGACTAAGGGCACTCA
>JAHTLZ010000015.1:14667812-14710519 GCA_023846285.1 Phrynocephalus versicolor
CCCCCCCTCCGTCCTGGGCTGCTCTGGTCTGGTGGGACTCGCCACAGGCTCGCAAAAAGCCCACTCTGCCGAGACGCCGACGGCCGCCGCAAACGCAAGCGGCACGGACGGCGCAGGAAAAAACTTTTAAACTCTCCCCCTACCCATTCCCGGGCCAAAAAGCAGGCGGAAAATGCCTGTTTGACTAAGGACACTCATCACTAGGGCACCTACCGGAGGGGGGGTTTCTGGTCTGGAGGGGGGGTCCCGCCTCCCCCCGTCCTGGGCAGCCGGACTCGAGTCGCCTTGTCGCCATGCCATGCGGTGCGGGCGGGGGATCGAAAATGGGGCGGCGAATGCAATATTGTTTTTGAAATCGTGGTCCAAAAACACACAAGCACAACAGAAACACGCGGAAATGTATGAACTGCCAGATTTTTCACAGTAGCAGTGGGTTTTTTCTTGCAACAAAATGTCTCTCCTCTCCTCCTCTGTCCTCCATTGATTTTATTTTATTTTATTTTATTTACACCTGCGCAGTGTGCAATGATGGGCTGGCCCAGTGGCCTGGCCAGCCATGTGGGAGGGGACGACCATGCAAATTTTTGGAGCCATCTCACCAATCGCATGGCCACTTGGCCACTGAGACTTCTGGGATGTGCCAAAAAGCCCCCTAAAACTTGCCCTAGCCCCCTAACCCCCTAACCCTAATCCTTGACTCCTTACCCATACGTCACAGACTGTCTTCTTAGTGGGTCAGAGAGGCACCCAGAGGTGCAACCCACTAGCCCACCATAACCTTACCCGTCATTAGCCTAACCCTAGCCCTAACCCTAATCCACCTTAGCCCATAGCCAGATCGACTTGCATTGCACTACACACGCAAGTACGATTCCCTTCTTTGTGGGACATGGCAGGTGCGACCCGCTCGTGGGACAAGGTGCTTGAGCAGGTGCAGTGGCACTGCCTGGCCTGCAAATGGCGACACGCTCGTACCAGGGTATCAGGTACTTGAGCAGGTCTCACTGCCTGCAAATGGTATGCATATCCATATGGTTATGCATGCCATTTTGCAGCAGCAGCAGGTGAGGAGGGGAGACCCCCATGTTGAGGGGTCTCTTGGAGCCTGCTGCTGCTGTCCCTTCCTTTATAGCGGGCCGGCGGAGGCACCCACCCCACAGAGGTGCCTCCAGGAGCCCGCTACCCCCAAAAAACCAGTATAACGATAACGAAAAAACGAAAAAACAAACCGACTAATTTTTTCGATTTTTCGCGAAAAACGGAAACGAAACGAATCGGACCCTAGCCGAAACCGAAACCGAAACCGAAGTTTTTTTCTGAGTCGTGCCCATCTCTATTATTTATCTTACACATTTAATAAATTAAGGGTGATGGTGGTGGTGGTGGAAGCAAGCTGACTGAGGAAAAATAGAATGTTGGGGTAATGCTAGCAAAGAATTACATTAAGGACAGCCAAGCCCTACATACTAATTGGTTAACAGCTTTTAATAAAAAAAAAATTGAGGTTGATCACATTTCAGTAGATTCTCATGCCATGATCGCAAATGGTTGTCATTGTTGCCATGTTCAGCTAGTAGGACAGCATGCCTCCACAGGCTTGTTCGTGCAGAACAAGGTACAAGGTAGGAGCTAAGGCTGTGTATCACAAAGATCCAGCCATGACTCAATCTATGCCATCATTTGCTTGTCCTTGGGCAAGATTCCCCACCCCACCCCCACACACATTCTCCTTCCTTTAATCTATACCTGTTCACATATTGCAAGGGAGGAGGGACTTTATTTTCCCTACAAAGTTCTTCTGAGGACTACAGCAGCCATAGTGGATGTGGCGTTCTGGGAGTTTTAGTCCACCAAATAACTTGTTAGAACTTGACTCGCAGTTAAATGCTATAACGTGGCGGCCTTCCACTGCAAGTTCAGAGTAAGTCTTATTGCAATCAATAGAGTCTGTAACTACAGGGATTCAGCCTTCATCTACAATGAGGCCCAAAGTTTAAGCATAACATAGCCTAAATCCTGGCACATCATTGTAGAAGTCAGGACTTCCCATACAAACCAACTGCCATGAGCTGTTGACTGTGCCAATCTTAAAACTCAAGCGTCTTGTGAGAACAACAGTAAGGAAAAGATCAACTTAATATCCCTTCCACCCAAACCACTGCACTGTACAAAAGCAGATTTTGATGAGACCAATATGATTCCTTAATTCATCAGAAAGTTTTGATCTTTCACTGATTTAATAAAAATGACTTCATGCATACACACAGGATGTGTTATATCCCCCACTGAAGTCAAAGCAACATTTCCATTGATATAATCAACCTGGACTGTACCCAAAGTGTGTTCTTCCCATTACTGTTTCTCTCTGCCTTGTTCAGGGTCCAATCAAATAATATGAAGTATGGTGAGGTAAACCTGTAAAACAGCATGCATGATGTAACGAAAATCTTCTTATCTACCAAGCACTTAAGTGCAATGGCTGAATGTTTTATGTTCCTCTGCAGTGCACAAAGGTCCATCTGGTTTAGCCAGACAATGAAAATGAAGTTCACATGATCTAAAACAACTACAACTTTAAAAGTAGGAAGCAAATCAGACACATTTCACAGAACAGTTGGTCTAATTTGAAATCATTTATGCGCATGAAATTTGACAGCAACAGTTTTGGCTTGGTGCTAAATTTCTACCATAGACATACACAATGCAGAGTGTCAGAGTCTGTAAAGCTGCTATTAAGATTACTTCTGGACACAAGATGAGGGGCGTATGTAGAGATGTGAAGGCCTGGAAAAAAACTGGGGAAAAATGGAGGGGGGGTGCTTTTTTTCTATTTTTTTACCCTGTAGACTTTTTGGGTTTTTTTCTGAAAAATTGGAAAATTTGAAAAAAGAAAAAGAAAAAATATTATGGGATGTTTTATTTTAACATAATGAATAAAATATTTTAAGACAGGATGTTCAAATATTTTCCAAATCATTTCTAAAAAAATATGCATAGTATCAAATTATTCTAATTTCTGTGCACTAAGGGCAAGCAATTCCAAGGTTACAAACTGAACTCTCCAATGCAAGAAGATGCATTCTTCCATTGGGATGTGCCGCTATTATCACAAGAAAAAGAAAAAGGTTTCACTTTTGTTTTTTGCATGTTGGTAGGTATGTTTGATTCTGTTCTGTCTTCTTCACTAGGCCTCAAAGCATGGGAAGAAAATGCAGAGCAACCAATTTGCCAAGTCAAATTGTCCATAGTTGTATTTTATGTTCCTAAAGTAACATAATGACTTTCAAGCTGTAAAAGTTTGGGAGTGCTAATGTAGCTTTTTTTCTTTTTTTCCCAAAAATTTCCATTCCCCCCAAAAGAAATAAAAAAGGGGGGAGGGGGTTCCGAGCTTCAAAATTTCCGGACATTTTACATCACAAGGGGGGTGTAAAGTGAATTTAGTGGCAGATTGTCATGAGCGGACAATATAAAATTAGGGAAATTAATGCATAATTAGTTCAGGGCAGAAATAATGAACTGAAAACATGGCTGTTGAGGCAAAGAATACCAGTGCTTCTTAAATGAAGGCAAATACCTGCCAAATAGGAATCATATTGCTCATTGAGCTCAATATTGCCTGAACAGATTTGCAGCATTTCTACATTAGTTCACTAACTCAATGTCCTGCCTAGACATGTCAGAGACCAAACTTGGAATCTTCTGTATATAAAATACTTAAATACAGATCCCAATATCAAGTCTTGCTTTGGTTTATTAAGGTGAGCTTATCTAGGAACTGAGCATTACTCACTTGAAGAAAGCAGTTTTAAGACAAAGGAAATGATAAATAATTCATCTGGAATCTTTACAGAGAGAAAATATATGCTATCTTCCTCTATTAATATTATGATGATTGTAGCACACCCCATCACTTTGTGTACTTCCGTTTTTCTGTTTCTATGCTCTTACAGTTTACTTGAAATGTCTTAGCTAATAGTCATCAGAAAATTGGCAGGAACCCTTGCTTATCTCCAGCAAAGGCAAAGACTTTAAAACTTACTCTGGGAGCCTACAGCTCCCATAATCCCCCTGCTAGCCTGATCACTGAGCAAAGACTTCTATGATCTATCTCTTTAGGCAAACAATATAATCCCAAGTGAATACCACCCTCTTACTTGAACTGCTACTACTAATCTAACTCCTGATCCCCCCACCTCCACCTCGATACCTTTTCCTAGCTTTCCTTAACTTATTCCAGCCTGATCGTATCCAACCAATCTTCCTCGTCCACTAGTTCTGCTTTCTGGCCTTGTCGTCTCCCTCAAAATAAAGGCCACAATCACAATTACAACCCACCATTAACAATATAATGGCATTTTTTTCTCTTTTTGCTCAGGCCCAAACCTATCAATTGAGGTTTTTATTGTTCTTAATGTTCACATGACCTGGGTTGCATATTTTTGCTTCATTGGCTACTGAAACCATACATATGTTTTTCACAGAAGAGATACTCTATGGTTACCATCATTCTCTTATTGCTAGGGGATAGTTCCAAATTCCACTTTATTGGGTTTTTTCCATTCTATACATGAGGATTAAATTTAAAACTTGCCTGTGTGTGTAAGTTGTGTCGTTACAGTTGTGACCGACTCTTTCTGACTCCATGTCCATGGAGTTTTCTTGGCAGGCCAGGGTGACAAGAGGTCAAAGCTGCCTATAAGGTGGAGGATTTGCACTAGCTGTATTCAGACCGATGATGCTGTTTGGATGAACAGCGAAACGTTTCTATCTCTCAAAAAAGAAGTCCAGTAGCCATGATTCAACTTCCAGATAAACTCACCTGGATGACTGAGAATCTTCACAGACATACTGTCACAAGTGTATTTCCTCTGCTGTCTTATTGCCAGTTACATCAAATATAGTACAGTAATTCAACATTTATTGTGGGGGTTAGGTACCCAACCGGACCTATGATAAAGGGAAATCTGCATTATGTGGATACTGGGTCAGGTTGTGACTGGGGGGGGGGGGTTTGAGGCCTCCTGCATTTACCCCAGGCCTGGTGCTGCCCCGACTGGGCCTCCAATGGGCTTCCCGAGCCTGATATTTAAATGAAACTATTTAAATGAAACTATGGGGCCTCTGACAAGCAGGGGAAGCCTATCGGAGGCCGATTCGGGGCAGCACCAGGCCTGCAGTAAGTGCAGGAATGCCCAAACGGGCCCACACAGCTAGTCCCAGGAGCCCTTGCCTTCATATACTAAAACATTTGGGGCTCTTTAGTCTGGAAAAAAGGCGCCGGGGGGGGGGGATACGATTGAGACGTACAAAATAATGCAGGGCATGAGTAGAGTGGATAGAGGGAAGCTCTTCTCCCTCTCAGAAAATACCAGAACTAGGGGACATACACTCAAATTGAGGGCTGGGAGAGTAAGAACAGACAAAAGAAAATATTTTTTCACCCAGCACGTTGTTAGTCTGTGGAACTCCCTGCTACAGGATGTGGTGATGGCATATGGCCTGGATGCCTTCAAAAGGGTATTGGACAGATCCCTGGAAGAAAAGTCCACCACAGGTTACAAACCATGATGGAGATGTGTAATCTCCAGGCTTAAAACCGGGGTACTTCAAGGGCCAGATGCAGGGGAGTGCTATCAGGAGACAGATATCTAGTCTCATGCGCTCCCAAACACATCTGGCGGGTCCACTGTGAGATACAGGAAGCTGGACTAGATGGGCTGTTGGCCTGATCCAGCATGGCTCTTATGTTCTTATGTTGTTATATACTGCAGTCCCGCAATATACCGGGACCACAATATATGAACCAAAATATAGCAGGGGATGACTATATATGACAAGAGATTATTAATACTATGTTATTTTATTTTTCTGTATATTTTGTATTTTCTTTATTATTTTGTATTATATTATCATATATTATATTATACGAAGATTTTGGTCCTGTAGAATGAATCCAAACTTTATTATTCTAAACTTTTAGATGGGAAATTTCAAAATATCCCTTACTCAGAGAGGCTATGTCCTTGCAATAATAGCCAAACTGAGTCTGTGACCCATGTTCTTTTATGCTGCTCCTTTTATCAAGAACTATGTAAGGAGCTTATACATCCTGTTTGCAAACATCCTGGGAGACCTACCAACTACTATGCTAAGCTACTCCTTTCAGATAGGTCCCCTCAGATCACAAATTGTGTTGCCAGGTTTTGCTACACAGCTATGATCAAACGCAGATGTATAACTGATAGAGGTTTGAGCTCTCCTAATTATATATACTGTAGTGTTTTATCCATAAATGGTATTTTTACAAGTTCTGTATTTTCCAGTAACATATTTTATACTGTTTTCTCATATTATATTTTTATTGTTTTACAATTTTTGTATTATGTGTGATTTGGTTAACAACCATAAATAAACATTCATTCATTCATAAGTTTCCATTATTCTTATGGAGAAATTTGCTTTGATACAAAAGTGCTTTGGATTACAAGCATGTTTCCAGAACAAATTATGTCCGTAAACCAAGGTTTTACTGTATTACAAATATCATTTAATGTCACTCTGGTATCATGGTTTCTATCAATAGTGGTAAGTGACACTAATGATTGTAATGTCAGTAGCATAAAATTGATTATAATCAATAAGTAAAATTCTGAATGAGTTTTTGTAAAATCACCACAATGATTTCTGAAGTGTGTGTGCCCCTGATCAGAGGGACACTAACTGTAGAGGTACCAGGACTTACAGGAATTGCTAAGCTTCACAGGGCCGGGAAAATGTATTACAAAAATCCTTCTCCAGGCTTGAATAGACACAACTTTTTTCCTGACGGCTTGGTTGTTGTTGTTGTTGTTTAAACCCAGCATCTCATATGGGAATTTTACTGAAGCTCTGCTCAATCTTTAGGAAAGGGAAATGATCTTGGCTTTTACTACAATTACGGCACGTTGACCTCCCTTTCCTGATGAAGCTAAACGGGTTCTTTTTCTAGAAGAAACTCATGGTAATGAACCAATAGGGATGAAAATTAGATTGATGGGTATGCGAGCACTGGGACAAGTAAGCATAAACACAGACTGTGCCTTGTATTAAGGCCTATATGCTGGCAACAAGAGAGATAATTCTTTCCAATGAACCTTGCATCAACACAAAGTTGTATAGCAGGCCATTTTCAAGCAAAAATGCATATTACATCATGGAAAAGAAAAGAGATTCATAGCTATGAATATATATATGTATATATATATATAGGTAAATTCATTTGCATTTATTTTGCAGATAAATTCATTTGCAACTGATCCAGCTTGAGACTCCATAAATAGCAAGTCCTAGGATTGTTCATTTGGTATGTGCCTGTCATATAATTAATAGATACATTTCAGTTTTAGCCAAACGTTCAATATCAGATCTTTAGTGGTGTAAGATCAACCGTTTCTACGCTTGATGCCCTTCTTGGATGATTAAGGCAGTCAAAGGATTAAATAAATGCATCAGTGAAGTGGCAAATTCCTATTTGGTAAAGGACTGTACTGAGATCTTTACTAAAACACTTGTTCTTAATCCCCCAGCACTGGATAATTTTCATTGAGTCGCAAATTTCCTAACTCTGATCAAGGTGACTATGTACTCGTATGTATTGATACCTCAAATTTAAGAGTTCCTTGCTCAAATTCAATTCCTGAATCAATTTATTTAGAACCACTTCATTATACCTTAAGCACAATTTTGGAACTGAAACAGTTTCATCCACCTCTATTGACTACCTAGCCAGGAAGTAAATATATTCTATTCAACCCTGAGCAGGTTCAACCCAAGAATAGGTTTATGAGGACTAGTTTACTTCATCTTTGTGAAGTCTTGTCATGGCATACAGATCAACTTTGCCCCGTACACAACTCAACATTCATATGTAAATGCTAGTAGAGGTTGTTTTGGGGGACTGGAATATGTTTTCATTGACTTGAAAAATATGTTTCATTTTCTTCTAACACCAATCAAGCAGTCCATTACTTTGCACTTGGATGCAATAGCTGTAGCCAGGAAACAATTACTCACCTTAGACTCATATGCATACAGGGTTTTCATAATCCCTTGCGGTGGCTTCTAAACGCTCACTGTGATCTAGGTGTCTCGGCTTTCTAGGGGATATATATTCCGACCCGGACAGCTGGGGGGTGTGGGTTAGGGGTTGCGCAGGGAGAAGTGCTCTCTGGCAGGCCACCTGGAGGCCAGCCACACGGCTGCCCAGGAACATCCAGAGCTCCGAATGTTATTGGCAAGACTTACTGGCCTTCATTGATGAAAACGATCTTGAGTGGGTAATGTAAAAATGGCAAGGTATGCCTTCTTATACAAGCAAACAGATAAATATGCATAACTACAATTTTATTACTCTTATTGTGAATCCATCTTCACTTATCATTCCTTTCTTTTTAACATCTATGTCAAATGGCAGTATCTAAGGGGGAGGGAATGACCTGTTAAATCAGATGTACTGTATAACCTGAACTTCATGTGAAGCCTTTGGGGCTCATACTGTCTGAAACAAAGGTACTAAAAATGAAGTTGGGAGTTTTAGGAGTTCCAGAGTAATTGAACAGAAGCACAAGCCGTTGAGAAGTCTGGAAAATTAGCAAGCTTTCTATTTAAAAAAAAGCAACTGGAAGTTCTCCAGTAACAACAGAAACTGAGTTGCTAATTAGACAAACAGGAGTACTCTATTAATATCTACTGTAATGTCACAGACATTGAATAGGCATTCAAAAATGCCACAGGCTTAACTCCTCCACCCTTTTCTTACCGTTATGGCATGGATGCCTGAAAAAGGCAACTTCCTAACACAGGAAGACCGAACAGGGTGGAGAGGAGAGGAGCAGAAAAGAGATCTAGATACCTTTGTGACCACTAGATGCTCAGGCCTTTATTTGCTGCCAAGTCTAAGTGCAATCCTCGGTGCAATCCTGGATATGATTGTAAGATCAGACCTTGAGAAACCTGTGGGCTCCCTACCACCACTAGAATCATCCAATCATCCTGCCCCACACTGAAAGATTAGGTCCCTAAACTCTTCCAAGGATTGATCTGAAGTTAGTAAGTTAGCTCAACAATCTCAGGATTTTAGGCAATCTTAGAGCAGGAAAGGTTTTGTAAGCTACAGCTCTCCACCATAAAACAATTTTCCTTTTTCCATGCCTATGTCTACATAACATTTTTTGTTTAGAAAGTTAAACTCCCACACATATATATTTTATAAAGGTAACCTGATCTGATTTGATCAGCAACAATGTTCAAAACAACATAAGGTCAAAAACAAGCAAGGATTCTTTCATCTAATATACACTTCAGCCTGTCTTTCATAGGAAACAGTACAATAACCAAGAAAAATGATGGAAATGCTACAGAGTCATCTGAGACAACAGCAAAATAAAGTAACAATGCAAAATATATTTGTCCACAATTGCTTGAGGGTCTTCTGAGTTTTGCAAGCAAACTTGTATACGGATCATATTACTGTCAACTAACCTATCCCATTTTATTAACTGTCAGTGAAATACCTATTGCATTTAATATCTGTAGAGTAAACATATATCGTTTTGCTCCCCAAAAGCTATGTATCAAGCTGCCTGATCAATCTCAACCTATCTATTCACTCAGTCTCTGAGAGCAACTAATGTGTGGCAAATTAGTCACCACTATCAAAGCTAGGGTTCGTCATCAACATGCTGCCTATATTCCCCTCAATATCATAATGTAAGCATCAATAAAATATTAAAATGAAACAACATGCTGTAGAAGACACATCTATCTTGAAGGACATGTTACAATGCAGTATGCAAAGTTCTAGGAGGTTTCAAAAGAAGACAAGGCAAATAAGAAAATAAACGACTCCTTTTCTTGGATCAGAAATGGCATAATCTATCAGACTACTAGTTAATAAGAAACTATGGTTCCCACCCACCCCATATAATTTTAAATGTCAATGATAAAGTAACAGGCTTCAAAATGCCATTCTCCAATAACAGCTCCATCCAGACTGGTTATAACAAGCCACTTCTGATATGAATGTGATCTTCCCTGACCACACACAGTAGATGAACACTCACTGTAACAAAAGCCCATAAGTATTGATCGAACTTTACAAGTACTTTTCAGGTACTGATATTAATTACTCTGATATTGAATTGTAAGGGGAGCAAGTGATTGCAGTACTATTCTAATTAAAGCTAGATTGGCCCTCACAGTGGACATTAACTTAATCCTAGAGTTGAGAACTAATCTACTAAATTTAATTTGTTACATTTTTGCTTCCTGAGCTATCCTATCAGAAATTTAACAATCTCAACTGCTTTAAAACTTTTGTTAAATCACAAATGGGGATTTCTCTCATTAGGTACCATCAATCATCACTACACCCTCTGGTAAGAAGCAAGAAGTTGGGTAGTTTCCTCTTCATTCATTAATGCCTATTTGCCAGCAAATTCCCTTGCTTCGCAACAGAAAGTGCAATGCAATCTCTCTAATAAAGAGCTAAAACAAGTCTTAGCTGTCACGATTGAATATTTAATACAGTGGACAAAATTTTGGAACAGCATTTAAATTCTACCTAACTGTAATTTGGAATACAGTTGTGCCTTGTATAACGTAATTAATTCGTTCCAAACGAAATTACGTTATACAAAATTTCCTTTATACAAATTGCGATTTCCATAGGAATGCATTGAAAAAGGAGTAATCCGTCCATAGCCAAGGCTAATGAGGTTGTCCTGGCTGTGATGCTTGGGAGGGAGGGAGGAGGTAAGGAGTCGTAGCGGCTGCAAAAATAGGAGGAGGTGGCGGCAGCGGCCACCATCGCTGCTGCTGCTGCTGCTGTTGGGAGGAAGGCTGCCCCTCCTCCTCCTCCTCTCCTGCACGTCCATGCACGCGTGTGTGCACAGTGCCTGCCGGTGCGTCATGAACTTCCCTCCCCTTCTTCCTCTTTCACTCTTCTCCCTTTCATTCCCCGCTTCTCGTTCACTCGCGCTGTCGGGCTGCTTCTCGTGCATGTGGTGAGCGGCTGCGCAACAGGGCTGGTCGGTTAAAGCAGGAAGAAAAAGAAAGCCAGTGTATGTGGTGGGGGAGAGAGGGAGGGAAGGAGAGAGAAGAGAAAGAGAGAGAGAGAAGGCGGAGGCAGCTCTGTGGTAGTTTTCGCCTGGAGGGCTGGTTAAGATTTAGGAAGAGAACGTGAGGTGCCTGCCAGGGACATGGGAGACGGAGCAGACGACCGTGACATGATGGGTGGAGCAAGGGTGACAAAAGCACATCTCTTACTGTTCTGAAAGGATTCCCTATCTCCGGATTTTTACGTTGTACGGATTTTACGTTATATAAACCCTACGTTATATGAGGTACCACTGTATATTATATTCTCTGAGTCAAGACATACATGCACATTGCATTGTACTTCCCCTCTTCCTCCTGGGTCTTCTTGTTTTCTTGAATGCTTCTTGATAGCTTTAGAAACAGTTGGTTCTTCTTGCTTGAATACTCGCAACATATGGTTTTATTAACAACATATCTGTAATATGGTATATTTAAAATATTTCTACCTACTTACTATAGAACAAAATACTTCCATTTAAATAATTATTTTCAATACAAGGTCCAGTGCCTATATATCATTCTGGACCACGTATTAAATGGGCTTTAACATAGTGGTGGGCTTTCAATGTATCATGCAAGTTAATAGCAATATCATTAAGATGATATACTATGTTACAAGTTTGGATTCATAGGAGGGTCACACAAGCCAGAATGACCACAGCTGAGATGCAATACTAAAATCTGTCCACACACTTCAGATAAGAAAGGTCAAATAAGGGGGGGGGGAGGGATTTGACAGTGACAGATTGAGAAATTCTATACAAGTAGCTACTAGGCAGCAGTCATCATGACAGTAACAGTGACAAAGGATCTTTCATATATGATGACAGTAACACTCAAGTTAACTTTGGTACTACAGTAATCCCACTCCTATCGCGAGGGTCAGAGACCCGACCCGACCAGCAATAATTGAAAATTTGCGACATGCAGGTGCTGGGTTGTGTCGGGACTGGGGGGCCTGTTTGAGGCCTCCTGAACTAGGCCTGGTGCTGCCCAAAACGGGCCTCCAAAAGGCTTCCTCGGTCTGTTGGAAGCCCCAGAAGTGGTTTCCGGTGAACCAGAAGTCACTTCCGAAAAACCTGAAACCTGGTTTAAAGTGGCTGAGAACATTTTATATTGATTTTGTGTGTGTCAGCAATACCCTTCCCTCTTTTTTCTCCCCCCCCCCCCCCCCCCCCAATTGAGTTCTGTCAGCTTTACTAAGACAGTCCACCTCCCGCCCGCTTTCAGGGAGCTGAAGGAGCAAAGCTACTGAGACAGATGATTGAAAAAAAATTACTTTTGAATGTTCTATTGCACAGTCTAGCATCTAGCTCCCCAGTTTTAAGGCATTATCTGCTGCTAGCGAAAGTAGTGGCACAGTGACTACTGCACAGATAGCAGAAAATACACAATTAATTCAAGAAAACAGGGCTAGTTAGAACCTATTTTGTAGGCCAGTTCCTTCACAGTACTTTCAGCAAATGGGCCTCAGCTGCTCACACTGCATCAGCATAATATCTGATACTACATACCTGGATTTTCAAAAAGCTTCTGATGAGTTTCCAACATAATGGTTAAGGAACAAGAAGCTGAGTGAAAATAAATGGAAAGTTGAGGAAATGAAAGAATGTAAATGTGATTTGCCTACATTATATATTTGAGGATCAATGCTTTTTAACCTCTTGAATTACTTGAAATTCAGGGTAAGAAAGGACATAGCTAGGTTAAATCCAATATATTTAGGTGGCAAAAACAACAGTTACTGTGAAAGTCTCTGAAATGGTATCTTACGCTAGATGAATGGGCAACAAATTGGAAAAACTGGCTCAGTGTGAAATGAAGTGAAGTAATTTGAAAAAGCAGTATACTGAAAACAAACAAACAACAACAAAAATCAGATTTACACATGTCACTCCAGGATCTAATAATGACTGAGCAGGAAAAGAGATCTTGTGGTCATGGTAGATAGCTCAATGAAAATATTAACCTAAAATATGAAAATTGGGAGCAATAACATTTGAATTGAATATTAAAATATGAATTGAGAACAATAACATTTTTAGTACTGGAATAGATGAAAAAAGAGATATAGAGAAATTTAAACAATGAATACTGTGGAGAAAACAGTAGAGAGCAGTATTCCTCTTTCATAGTACTGTAACCCAGAATTCCAGTGGGACTTCCAGAACCAGAAAAATATGGTAGACAAAACTGTAAGAACTTAAAAAGAGCTCTTTCAGATCAACTCTGTCATGTCCACCATTCTGTTTTCACTCTGGTTAATCAGATGTCTATCAGAGGCCCAAGACATAAGGCTAGTAGCCATCTCCCAAGTGTTATCCTCCAGAAACTGGCATAGACTATCTGTGCAAAGTTCTTACAGTGTCATCTAACATGTGCCATGAAGGGGCTTACTCAATAGCATACAGTGAGTTAACTGAAAAACACTTTGTGGCTACAGGAGGTCACATCAGCTTGGACTTGAATACTATAATGAATTTCACACCAATTTCCAGTTCTGAATGTGTGTGTTTTTTAATTGTCCTGCTTGTCACACTTTGCCAATGAGAGGCAGGACAATGTTATCATGCTAATTCCTCTATATCTCTCAGTAGTTTTTCATAATATCATCAATAGAGGCTGTTGGTCTGGATTGATAGTTCGGACAATACTGCTTCATATGCTCTCTCTTTGGATTGATAGCAAGAGACAGAACTACTAGTTTACTGCACTCCATTCTGACATCAGATTCCAGAACGTGGCGCTGTAGAACTACAGTTCCTCTATATGGGAGTAAAGATGTAAAATAGTCCAAAAACATTAAAATCCAGGGAACATGAGAGATATGGAGAAAAATCTATGGAATACTTATGTAAATGGATTGGACTGCTTTGACAATACAAAACACATTATTTCCATGTTATTATTAGACTTTTCATATTATTTCTGAAATGTATAGGCAGATTGGATGGATGGATGGATTACTAGGTTTCTGCCATTTGGATATTTTGAACTCCCAACTCCTAGAATAATCTACAAATTTCCCAGGCAGAATTCTAGGAGTTCTAGGTCTCAGACACACACCTTCAGAAATGTAGACACATGTCCAGGGGCTTCTTTCTGTTACCATTCTGAAAATGAATTTGGTGCAATGCTTCCTGCATGTCATAACTCTTTAGGAGGTATCCTTTATAGAGCCAAAAGGGCAGCAAGACTACCTACAACTTTCAAGAAGCATAATGGCAGCTTCTTTTTTGGAATATAAACAACAGGAAATAGGTCTGATGAAAGGCTAGCCAGTTTCTGAAATACAATCTTCCAACAGGTGAGTGACATTTAGGCACTTGTAGGTATCAATTCCTCAGCTGAAACTCCCCAACTACTGTCATGGGAAATTGTGGAGTTGGAATTCAAACATCCAAGTGGCACATCCCTACTGATTTCTGACAGTGGTCTGAATCCTACTGGTGTTCGCACAAACTTGCCAAAGTTAAAGTTAACTGCAGTTAACTGGTGAGGGTACAGCATACTTCATGTTCATGTGCCAAGTCATGCAACTTACTATTGCAACTGAGATGTTGCATAGTAAGCAGCAAGTTATACAGCTATGATTTGCATAATTTACCATGGCCAGTTCCATCAACTAGCCATGGGAAGTTAAGAAACTTTAACTGGACATCAACAGGATTCTGTCCAATGTTTTCCGGGTGCCTTTGGGGTCAAAAATGATCCTCTCAAGGCAGCTGAGGTTCCTGTGCATGTTTACTCAAAAGTATGACCCATTCTGTTTAGTGCAGATTATTGCCAGGAAGACACATATAGGACTACATATTTAAACATACAAATGCCTTGCACTGGAGTCCTGCGTGTATCTTCTCAATTATCAATTCCACTCAGGGCAGTGAGGCTTATCACTAGATAAGATCATACAGAATTGCAGCCTTGATTTTGTACAAACCAACTATAAAAATATAAAAAGAAACAAAGACAGAGAAGAATGCTGCTCTTTATGCTCCCATGTATTTCAGTTCATTGATGCATTTGCCCAATGAGCATATGTACATCAACATACACCACTAAATGCACCATGGTGATCATGTATATCTATATGAGCAGGGTATTAATCACTTGTTCAAAACCTGTCTGAGGATGAATAAATTAGCATTACTAGAACTTCCAAATTCATCCCTCATAACTGTTTCTCTATATTCTTATTAGTATAGGCCCTTCAAATGTTTATTACGGTATGCCTCATGTTTTGAAGTTTTTTTTTTTTTTTTTAGAAACAGTCATTTAAGTGACCAAGAAAATATAACGAGGAAATGTGAAACACTTTCCTTCTCTCTTTCTTTTTTGTTATCAGTTTCACCTTTACCCTTGAGAGAAACAGGGTACTTGGCTTGTAACCTCATCCTTTATCCACTCAGGAACCAGATTACTACCTCATAAAAGTTCATGGCAAAGCTATTAAAAATTAAAAGGACATTTTCCTTCCTACAAAATGATTTGTTGCCAGACAAAAGTGCCAACCTGACTGGACATGGTAACTGCCCTTACTTTCAACACCACCTCTATCCATTTTACAGTCATGGAAGAGGCTGCTTCTTTTAAGAGCCAACACTCTTTCCCACTGACAAAATGCTAACCTTCTACATGCAGTTTTTAATTTAGCAAAATAGAAACACAAGGAACAAAGGACAGGAAACAATGTTACATAAATAAGGTGTTGGGGAGAAAGATTTTCTACCACCCTACAGAAAAACAGAAATATTCCAAGTCGTTTGTGTGCTTCAGAGTGGGTGGTAGGAAAAGGACAAAACAGAGTACAGCAACACTGAAAACTGTATCCAAAATTTGCATCCAGAGAGACTTCTGTTAACATATGGTGGAAGTGTGACTTTCTACAAATATCCTCTGCAAATGCCAATTTCTCTCTTCCACCCAAGATGCGTCCAATAGCTTTAGTGGAACAAGCTCTTAAAAGTATTACTCAGGGTAAGCATCAGTCATGATCCTCTTTCTAATCCATCTCATTAATGGTGGATCTGTCATGCACTTGCATCACTTGGACCCGCAGAAGAAATGAAATCCACCTCTACAGACTTCTTATTGCCTGGGAGTGTGCCCACACAAGCAGCTTTTCCACTTCATTAACAAGTCCTGCATTCCCTCTACTGGAAAGAAGTTACACTGCATCACTCTTAGGAGAGGAAGTTTCTGAAACATTATACTGAATGAATTAAAAAAAAAAGAAAACCTCTTGGGAGGAAAAAAGTTTTTTCTCTCTCCAAATATAAAATCCATGTATTAATTTAAATTACTCCTATGTCCTCCTCATTCAATCTGGGAACTGACAGAGCCCTTGTTATCCTATCACCTGGAGTATCTTGGAATGCCCGACTCAGTCCCATGGGACCTCTTTTAGATAACACAGTGGCACACTGTCCATTTTTCATTGACTTATTATTTGGCACTCCTGCCAGGCCAGGCCAGGCCAGGCACCCTGCATCACTGTACAAGAACAGTGTACATCCTGCCTGTTCACTCTCGTGTGCAGTGGGAACAACTACACAAACCTTGGTGAATGTGTTGGCTGGCAGTGGGTGGCTTCTTTTTGCAGATTTTTCCCATCCCAGAAGGACAAAAAAAAGAAACTAAGAGACCAAACTCTGGATGCTTTCTCTGGATTCTTGGGCAGGGAGCAAACCAGGAAAGGGAAGCTGCCTGCTCGCAGACAGCAGAATAAACCAATTGAGGAACAAAACTACCCAGTTTGTTTAGTCACTCCCCCTAGGAAGGGGGTAGGAATCAAGAAGGCAGGATAGGGTGCCCGGCCTGCAGTGCCGTACAAATACCCAATATATTATAACTCATACAATTCAAATCAGAATATAATACAAAGGCAGAATGAAAATGAAACAGAGTAAATTAAAACTGTTTTGTTCTGAATGAAGATGTCTTTGTTTTTCATTTATACCAAAAGCCAACAAAGTCCAACATCTTATTTCCCACAGTGGGGAGAAATGGCTACCTGATGGCCACAAGGTAGGGATGTCATTTCTGGCTGTTCGGAATGTTAGGCTGAAAGCCATTGCTCTGAGCAGCTAAAATGTAAAATAAGGATTAAAATGTTTATTGTTCCTTCAAAAACTTGTGGGCAACCCTTCCTGTTTTCAACCTAGTGGTTAGGACAAAATTCTCTCCCGCTAGTATTGTCTGTCTATCCATTGTTATTCCGGGACATGTTGCCTGTACAGCAAGTCTGGAAAGACCTGGGCTTCTCCCGTGCTTCCAATCTGGCCACATGGACTTCCCTCAATGCTCATATCCCCTCTCCACACTATTATCATTTGATTTCTGAGCTGTTGTTTGTCTCCAACTCTTTTTCCTTTTCTACTTCTGAAAAATGTTTCCCAAGACTTCATAACTGGCAATACATTTTCATATATTAACAGAATCATAGAAAAGGGAACTTGGAAGGAGCCTACAAGGCCATCAAGACCAACCCCCTGATCCATGCCTGCCAAGTGGTCATCTAAATTTCTCTTGAAGTAAGCGTTGGTACTTACAGTTCCCTACATTTCCCCCCTGTTGACCCTACCCACCAAGGGAATGGTGCCCATGATTACTGGATAAGAAAACCAATGCAATTCTTGGTTGCATCAATAGAAGCATAGTGTCTAGATCAGGGGGGAGTGATAGTACCACTCTATTCTGCTCTGGTCAGAACCCACCTGGAATACTGTGTCCAGTTCTGCACACCTCAATTTTAAAAGGATGTGGACAACCTCAAAAAGGTCCAGAGGAGGGCGACCAGGATGGTTAAAGGTCTGGAGGAAATGTCTTACGAGGAGTGGCTCAGGAAACAGGGAATGTTTAGCATTACAAAAAGAAGGCTGAGAGGGGATATGATAGCTATGTTTAAATATGTGAAAGGATGTCATACTGAAGAGAGAACAGCCTTTTTTTCCCATGGCTTCAGAGACTAGGACTCGGGGCAATGGTTTCAAACCACAGGAAAAGAGATCCCATTTAAACATTAGGAAGAACTTCATGATGGTTAGAGCTGTCCAGAAGTGGAATATGCTCCCATGGAGGGTGGTGGATTCTTCTTCTTTGGAGGTTTTTAAAAAGAGACTGGGTGGCCATATGTCAGGAGTACTGTGATAGGGGTTTGTGCATGGCAGGGGATTGGACTGAATGGTCCTTGAGGTCTCTTCCAAATCTATGATTCTATGATTCTAACTAGATCACTTAGAAGTCTCTTAATACATTTCAAAGTGAAGGAGGGAAGTTAAAGAATAATATAGCAAAATGGGCTGCATGATACAGGACAAATTTTCTTTGACTGTGGAGAAATTCAATCAATGTAGTGCTTATATATATGCAATTTATGTCTCACCACATGATCTAGCAAATGAGCAAGATAACTCTATTGAAATAGCTCGCTTCAGGTCAAAAATAATCTAATTAATTTACCATTTTAATTTATTTTTAATTGTACTTATATTTCATGTACAGTCATAATTTTAAATTGTGAAACAATCTGATACCCGCAAAGAAAGACTACATCCTATGCCTGCAAATATTCCTTTTTAGCTATAACATACTTGCAACTTCCTCAAAACCTAGAAGAAATATGAGGTGCATGAATGTGTATATTCTATAATGAGAGCATTTTAAACATGATTTCAGGAATGGGCTGCTTAGTAGACTTTTAACAGAGTGCTGCATTTTTGTAAAAGAAAAAAGCAAACATTGGAAAGAATAACAAAAGTACAAAGTTGAAGGCGACCTTGGAAGACCACTACCTCTGCTCAATCTAGTCACAGAATCATGTTTGCCTTGGGTATACTAGAAAGCAATGACTAGTTCAGTAGGTCTGACCAATGCAAATGTGGAGCTTGGTATTTGCAGAGCTGCATACACAGCCAGTGACACTTATAGCCATCTCCTATAAATGGTTCATTTCCTTGTCAAGCTCTTCTGTCAAATGGTTTGCCTCAATGTTTAACCAAAATTCTACCCAGCAGAGAGAGAGGGAAAAAAGTCCCTTCAAAATCTGATGCCTCATTTTCTTCCACAGAGGACACATCTTTCGTCTTTTCTGTCCAATTTGTCCTATCTTGGTTTATTATGGTCTACATTTGTTAAAAGTGCACCGGCTATGCTTTATAAATGGAAAAACATCACAGTGTGAAATATTTGCGCAGCATCTCTATCAGTTGTAGATGTCTGAAAGGAAAATAAATATATAAGCAACTTCCACATGATGAAATATAGGCAGATGACACTAGACTTGTTTCTTTTAGAGGGATACTGCAAAGGAGTGAGAATTATTAGTACAAGGCTGAGAAATGCGTAAAAAAGTGTTTTGACTAAAGTACTTGGTAAACAAAAGCCGAAGAAGGAGGAGAGTACACACAAACAATATCAAGGTCTCATTTTACAACTAAATACTGGTCAGACTTAGTAAAGAGGAAGCTATTTTGGGGGGAGCAATCCCCCCAAAAAAATGTAATATGATCATGGAACCATGATGAATATGATCAAATACTATGCACACACAATGTAAAAGGAAAATTAACAAATCCATTTATGAAGATTAAATGGTAAAAATATAAAATATCTCAAGGAGAAGCAAATATAGGTTAAGCTTTGCATCATTTAGTCCAAGTATAACATGTCCATAAGGCAAGTGTTCAATAGAAGAAGGGCAAAATCAGAGCCTACCCTACCCAACACAACTTTTCAACTTAACAACCCATCTGGAAATTAACTTCCTTGACAAAATGCAAACACTTAAAAAAGATCTCAAGCCAATTAAGACACAAGTGTTTAAAGACATGAGTAGTAACTACCTATGTATTATTCATAGCTAATTTACAAGATGAAGTTCTTTTGGTAAAATATTAAACTGTTTACATGTGGTAGGGAAGAGAACATTTAAACTGCTTGCCTTGGGTATACTAGAAAGCAATGACTATTTCTATGCAACATTCTCTCGTAGCATTACAGTGTACACTGTGCAGTAATCAGAAAATGTTTGACCTCAGATATCTACTTGACCCCACAGAAATGCAGACTCGCTTGCTATAAAATCCTAAACAATGGGGCAGACAAGGTCACAGGGTCAAAGCAAGTATTAACAGGTCATTGTGCAACCCACTTGGGAGCAATTACTTCTGGTCACGGCTAAGTGGACACTTGATTGAATACCACTAAGACAGCTCACATCCCACAGATAACAATCCTCACAGCGATTAAGAATTAAAGCCCCCATGATTCAGCCTTTATTACTCAAATGAACCTAACTATTCCATAAAAAACTCTTGGTATATGCATGATGCAAGGTCTAAATTGAAATGCCACCTCATTAAACAATAATATCTAATTTTATCTAAATGAATTTTCATGAAAGTATGCCACACAGCTCAGGAATTTTTAAAATGAATTATTACAAGCAATACATAATTTCCACCAAAACTGCTGCAAGAAAAAAATAGCTTTTAAGGATGAAAGAGAAACATCAATGTTGAATGGAAATTGTATTTCTCTCTGACTTATAAAGTGGATTTTTTTAAAAAAAAGTTTCTGCCAGACAATTGAATCAGGTTTTCTTTTTTGAAAAGAATCAAAACAATGCTTTATGTTATGTCAGGTACATTTACCCTAATCAGACAAACAGTAAGCATATAAATGTATGAAATCTGTCACTGTGCTCAGAGGACATATATGCAACAAAGGTTATGTCAATATAACACTTTTTAAAATCTCGTTTTGGGGGGGGGGACATAACAGACATAATGCAAAAAGCCATAATTCATGCTCCATGTAGGCACCCATTGTCTCAGCTGAGAACACACTCACCCACTCACATCTGGGGGGGCGGGCGCATTCTGATATTAAAAAGGGAATAGAAGAAAGAACTGTAGGTTGCATTGAAAGCACAAAAGGTATAGGAAGCATAGGAAACTGAACTGTGGGCAGCAGCTGCTTATAACGTGGAGGACTGGCTCAGAAACAAAAAGCAAAGTGGAAACACGTTATGTAAGCATGTATTCAATTTTTTATATACAGGTTTATACCGAAGGAGTTCCACAAGCGAATCATATCAACTCATGGCAGCAGCACACTTGGAATGTTATTTAATCTAGCCTCTCCAACATGGTGTCCACAAATCTGTTGGGACAAAAATTCCCAGCATCACCCAGCAAAACTCTGAAAGAGATCCCTATTGGGGCAGGCTGTTCTAAACTTAGAGGACTCCAGTCTCAATGCAGACTTCTACAAAATTAACACGCCATTTACAGCTATGTATTATACAGAATCAATCATGTGCATGAGTCACTGGCAAGTCTCAACATTCCTTCTTAAAATGGGCTATTAGGGATTTTCAGATTTTCTGGATTTCTCCATTCTGTAAATTCTTCCTACCTCACCTTACCTGTGATGTATCAAAGATAAAAGGCCTACATTGGTAGGCTTTGGAGTTTAGCTAGGCATAGTTCTGCCTAAGTTTCCCGTCCCAGTGTTAGCTGGGAGATTTCTTTCAGAGCTACCAAAAAGCCCTCAGAAATTCAAAGGAGACATTTTTGGATGCTGAAACTGTAATAGGATGAGCAATCTGTAGATACTCTATTCTGTGTAGAGAAATATCAGTAGAACACATGAACAATAAATAATCTATACACACACATATAAATACATCAAAAATATATTCTATTTTTGTGCATAGATTATACACAAACAAGGGTCTATGTACTAAATTTTCATCACATACCAGTCCAAGAACAGAAGGACATAAACATAAACGACCTTACAGTAAGTTAAAGACTAATGGGTTTTATATGACATAAACTATTGTAGACTGCAGTGGAGTCAATGAAACAGATTTCAATCTACACAAAAATGAAACTACAGTAGTTAGTCTTTAAGATCTAGAAGACTGTTGCAGTAGAGTAGATTAAAACAGCATGCTATTCCTGCCCACCCAACCCATAACAAATACGTTTAATGTAGCAATCGTTGAATAAGCAATAGTTGAAAATGAGTAAAATTTATATTTTATCATTAATTGTGTAGTCACTAACTATACTGGCTACTGGTACAGTATGTTCATAAAGAATTAAGGCTGGATAAATATGTGATTACTGATAACCATCTCCTTAAAATACTATGTCTCTGGGTGGATGAAAATATGGTTGGTGACAGCCTGTTTTTCTATCATTATTTATGCCTTTACTGCTCTTGCTAACTGTTCCAGGCTCCCATCAATGAACAGATGTGATTCCTTGTGAAAAGTTAATACTGATAGACCTTCATCCTTATTCTAGAGCTTCCTGTAAATGAAATCTTCCCATTTCTGCAGACTCTTTACGGCTTGGGAAGAGTAAATATCCCTAGAAATGTCATCATTTTATTTTCTGACATCTCTTCTCAGTATTATGGACATCTCCTTGTATATAGTACATTCACAACTAATATTATGTCAGAAAATGGCTGATAACAGTGTTTTGTGGGTGGGGGACAAAAAAAGCAAGATTCTTCGAGTTGAATACTCTGTCCTGCTCTGGAATATTGCATATATTTTGGATTTCTCTTTCCATTATTCCCACATGGTGTACCCTTTACATATGGATGCTGACAATAATGAGGATTATAGAGTGCCAGACAGAAGGGCTTAGGCACAACACAGTGGGCCAAACTTGGGATGACACCTCAAACATCTAAGCCTGCATGTTATCTTTCCTCCTCCTCCTCCTCCTCCTCCTCTTGGCAAGAAGATCAAGGGATCAACAGGTGCGAATACAACAATGTGACTCATTCTTCTTCTTGGCAAATCAGAAACTGAGGCAATGGAATCTTCCAGCTATTGACGTGGAAGGAGAAAGCAGCATTTTGATGAAGCAAACATGTCAAGACCAAACTAAACATTGCACGCCTACAACTGATGTGATTGAATCAACATTTTGAACAGCAGCACTAGGGAACCATGACCAGGTACTAAATTTTGCGACAAAGACTAACACCCCCCATACACATATATTAGTTGATTTCAACTAAAATGCCTAGTTTAAGAAATATAAATAGCAGCTGTGGTGTCCATCACTCAAGAGAAGTCCTGTGGAAGAAAGTTAAGCCTTTCCTGACAAGTCATGTTTCCAAGATTATACCCTGAATGTTCCAGGAAACAGGCAACTGAGAAAGTTAGGTTATTTACCTGTAACTTTGGTTCTTCGAGTGGTCACTCTGTGATTGCACACATTGGGTTAGTGTGCGCATGTGCATTAACTTCTCGGAACTTTCTAGATCTAATTAAGTGAGAAACAGCCTCCCCTATATAAGGCTAAGTTCCGCCCAACTCACCTCATTTCCCAAGTATACGATGCTGTCAAATGTAACAGAACTACATGACGGATAGTGGGGAAGGATGGGCAGGTATGTGTGGAATCACAGAGTGGCCACATAAAGAACCAAAGTTATAGGTAAGTAACCCAAGTTTCTTCTTCGGGGTCATCTGTGACTGCACACATTGGGTGAATAGCAACCTCCCTTACCAGAGTAGGGACATCAAGAAAGAACAGATAAAAGCACAGCAAGTCGGTAGTGAGTAGCAAATGTCAGAGATGAGGACCAAGTGGCTGCTCTTCAAAATATCAGGAACAGGAACACCTTTCATGGAGGCCGTAGAGGTAGAGAGTGCCTGTGTTGAGTGAGCTCGGATCCCCATGGGTAGGTGAGACTGAGCTAAGTCATAAGCCAACTTGATGGTGGCCACAATGGTTTTGGAGATGGTCTGAGGTGATGCTGGAAGCCCTAACTTAGGTCTGTGGGTGCAGATGAAAAGCTTTGGGGACTTGCATATGTCCGCAGTGCGAGTCATGTAGAATAAGAGCACTTTCTTGACATCCATGGAGTGTAAAGACCGCTCAGCAGGCATTGATGGGTTTGGACAGAAAGTTGGAAGCACCAAAGGTTGGGTGGCATGGAAATTTGAAACCACTTTGGGAAGAAAAGTCATGTCATGGTACAAGGTTACCTTATTGGGGTCGAACTGCAAGTGTGGTGGGTCTGTCCTTAAATCTGCGAGCTCACTAACTTGTCAAGCAGATGTTATGGCCACTAAAATAAAGTTTTCATGGATAGTAAACACATGGATGCTTTGGCCATGGGCTCAAATGGATAGAGAAACCCCAAAACAGTATGGAGCAACAATTAAGGAATTAGGTGCTTGAAAGATGGGTTCAGATTTAAAAGGCCTTTGAAAAAGAGTTTGACTTCAGGGTGCTTAAATAGTTCACACGAACGGGATCCTATAGGCTGATATGCCACCACAGCAGCTATGTAGACCTTAAGAATGGAAATAGAGATATTGGAAGAGGCCAGGTAAGGCAAAAATGGCAGGAGGGCCTTTGGTGTTGTGGGTACAGAAGAGTATCCACAAGTTTCCGTGCATCTTTTATATATGTGAAATTTGTAGGCATAGAAAGCTATTGTAGAAGGCTTTCGTACTGCCTGAATTTCAAGATCTATGGAGGGGAAATCCTCCATGCTGTCAGGTGGAGGAACTGTAGATTTGGATGCTGGATTCGAAAGTTGTGGATGGAGAGGAGATCTGGGCAGACTGGAAAATGAAGATGGGATGATGACATGGTTCGGAGAGTTGGAAACCACAGTTGGCAGGGCCACCAAGGGGCAATTAAAATTGTCTTGGCACGGTGTTGGAAGATCTTTAGAATTGTTTTAAGGAGCAGTGGTATCAGAGGAAACATTGTAGAGCAATCGGTTGGACCACGAGATCATGAACGCGTCTCCCAGTGAGTGGCAGCCTCGACCTGCCCTGGTGCAATAATGAGGGCATTTGGTGTTTACTGGTGATGCAAAGACATGCACGTCTGGAATCCCCCATAGTTTTCACAGATGCTGAAACATAATTGGCGACTGGGTGCACACAGTGGTTTATGCACCATTCCCATAGGGCCAGAGTTGATGCGAAGAGGGAGGGGGAACGAGTCCTGCTCTGCTTGTTTACATAGAACATTACCATTGTATTGTCTGTTACTAACTGTATTGTCCTGCCTTCAATCGTTGTCTGGAACACCTTGAAGGCATTCATCACTGCGAGCATCTCAAGTTGGTTGATATTCATGAGTTGCTGGCGTTTGGACCATGCTACGAATTCTGAGGGAGCCACAATGTGCTCCCCAATCAAAGGGGCTGGCGTCTGTTGTTACTTGGCAGCTGGGCTATACTAGAAGGAATGGTATACCCTGAATCCAATTGGTGGCAGTGTCCCACCAATGTAGAGAACAGACTACCAGAGGTGGTGGACTGAGCAGGGTACTCGGGCTGTCGAAGCATGGGTCAAAATTGTCCCAAGAACCAGTTTTGTAGAGGTCTCATTCGAAGGCAGGCATACTGCACTGTGGAACTGGTCGATGCCATGAGCCCCAACAGTCTTTGAAGGAGCAGGGCTGTTTCTTGAGTTGTAAGATGATGTTTGTAATCTTTGGGCATCTGTCTGCCAGAAGAATAACCCAATCCAATGTAGAGTCTCATGAAGTGATGCTGGGGAACTGCTACCTGGCTCCTTACGTATGAGCTAATCTGGTCCTTCAAGCGTCAATATTGTTCTCTTCACTCTTTAGCACTTTGAAGGTGCTGAGGGAGTTCTGGCTTGTGCCTCACCACTATGGTGATAATATCTAACTCAGGGGTGCCCAAACTTTTTGTAAGGAGGGCCAGATTTGGTGGCTGAGAATGTGTCAGGGGCCGGTTGTTCCCTGACCCTGCCACCCCACTGCAAGCCCCACCCACTGATTCATAAGCCCCACCCACTGACCCCTTGCAATCCCACCCGCAGGAAGGAAGGCGGGGACCAAGGGAGGGAGGGAGGGAGATGGAAACCAAGGGAGGAAGTAAGTTGGGGAACAAGGAAGGGAGGGAGGGAGGTGGGGACCAAGGGAGGGAGGAAGGAAGGAAGGTGGGGACCAAGGGAGGGGGGGGAAGAAGGAAGGTGGGGAATAAAGGAAGCACAGGGAGTTGTGACCACAGGGAGCCCCTTGGAAGAGGCGATCTGTGCGACCTTGCACCCCCCCCCAAGCTCCCCAGCGGTGGCAACGGCTCATCCCAGCAGCCTACCCCAAAGCTCCTTGGCAGTGGCAAAGGCCCGCTGGCCTGCCCATCCCCACACATTCCCGTGCGGTGCTGGTTGCGGCAGACCGCCTGTCCACCCATCTGCCCAAGCTTCCCAGCAGTGCCGGTGGCATGGCCTGCCCGATCACTGCCCCGAGCATGGGCCCAACCTCACAATGTTTCCGGCTATGCCAGTGGCGGTGGCCTACCCACACGCCGCCCTGCACACGCGCGCCTAGCTTCACAAGGTTCCCGGTGATGCCGGTGGCGGCGAGCTGCCCGCGCGCCGCCACCACATGCGTGTCCAGCCCCACAAGCTTCCCAGTGGTGCTGCTGCTGGTGGCCCGCCCCCTCGACCACCCAGCCAGCCCACAAGCTTCTGCTCACCAGCCGGCCGGCCCGCGGAGCCCCTCAAGCTTCCCGGCGGTGTCAGTGTTGGTGGAAGACTTAAAAAAAAAAAACATGGGGCGAAGGAGAGGGAGGGAGGGGTGGGCCAGCCAGCCGCGGGCCACTCAGAATGGCCTGACAGGCCGGATTTGACTCCCCCCCCCGGCGGACTTTGGGCAGGCCTGATCTAACTTTTTCTTTATTTATTGACACCAAGAAGACCGTGGTGGTCCCGAATCAGTATCTGAATACAGTATGGCAGTGGATGAGAGTGAACAAATAGAAGCCCAGTAACAGTGTGATTCAAACTGTGCTGATTTCCAAGTGGCTTGATATATAAAATCTGGGGCTCAAATACTTACTTACTCACTCACTTACTCACTCAATTAAAATGATTGAAAGACTGCCTCCTTCCATACATACTAGCCCAGGATATAAGATCATGACGAAAGACCCTGTTGCTTGTTCTGCAACCCTGAAAAACCAGGTTGGTGGGTACATGAGACAAGCCTTTCCCTAGTAGTTTTTAGAACTCCTTGCCAAGGGACATCAGCCTGGATCTATATCTGTTCATTTTCTGATGGGCAGTTATAACTGCAACATCAAGCAGACTTGGATTTCCTTCTTTTGTCCTGTCACCAACAAGGAAAGACATTTTTAAAAACATATGGTAAGGCTTCTGGCAACTGAGCCGCTGCTATGAAAACTGCTTTTACTTACTTAGGATTTACTTATATTTTTAAATAGCTTAATATTATAATTCCCGTGACTGTACTTTAACACTCTGAATTTATGACCATTTTCCTGCTTTGATCTATTTTTGCTTGTACCTATTTGTAATCTTGACAAGAGCTGATTGAGTCCAATCAAGAGAGAAAGATAGAATTTAAGTCAAACAATAATCATTTTTAGTACTGCACCTTTTTGTTGGCATCATCTAACCTAATAAACAAGTGACCCTCTAAAATTTGTTTTAAAAAATAATGATCATTTGTTTCAGCAGCTAAAGAATCTACAAAGGAGGTGAATGTATGAGAAGAACATCAACAGCCTCTTTGAATCAGCTTAATAAGAAAGGGCTGTCAAAATATGATCACAGAGAAAAGCAGATAAGATTTGGGAAGTACACATGAATGAGCCTTATTGAACAGTTTGTAGGCACACAAAGGACTTTGGGGAGGCTTAGAGTTTGGTGGATTGTTAATGCTTAGTTATTGCTTGTTATTGTTTAAAGGAGAAATACAACTGATTGGCTAGATTTTTCCACACATACTTCCAACAGAATCAACTAACCAGAAGAAGCCATCAGGGATGAGTAGTGGGACTCACTATCAAGTCAGACTTGACTCACACCAGGGACTTGACTTGAACTTGACTTGTGACTTGGAACCCACACACCCATCCCTCTGGTTTTTTTTCTAAGGTGGAAAGCTTGTTTTAATAGGGACTCAGACTTTGGGTATGGGACTTGACACCAAAGACTTGGATTTGTATTTGACATTAGGACCCAAGGATTTATCAAAATCCCTGGCAGCCACACATCCTTTGGGATTCCTCAGTTTACTTTAACTGCAGTGAAGACACAATGTAGAAGTGGGTATGAACCATTGAATTGGCAGTATATGCCCATGAGTTCATCATCCAAATAGCTGTTTAGTGCTTCCCAGACCCATAACATCTGGCAGGCACCCATTCATAGGCATCCTCCAGAGGAGGCAGAGCAGGAAAGCTGGGGAGCTGACTCTAAGTGAGCACCCACCAGTACAGGTGGGGCTCAGAAGTGCCGGTTTGGCTGAAGGATTTACCACCACAAACTACTGGTTCAACAGTTTGTCCCCATCTCTAGTAAAATGGCATGCACTTCAGGAGCAAATTGCTACTAGTTTACAAGGTGCGACTTATACCCCGTATAGCTTGCCATCTGGCACAACAAAGGATAGAAAGAGCAATGTGTTAATTAGTAGCAATTCTCCACAACAATTTATGAAAGGGCAGTTCCACTAGCATAACTAACCAACAGGATTCTAGTCATTATGTTGACTTTAGAAAATTTCAACTCAAGGGTAAAGAGTTTTACATTTTTCTATGGAAAGATTTCTATGGTCTCAGAAGGTACATAAGAGGAAAAAAATTAATTGTCAGAGCACTGAATGTATAGATGGAAAGGTCAAAATCTTCACAAGATTGTTGTCTAGCTCGGTGTTCCCCAACCCCCGGGCCGCAGACCGGTGCCGGTCCATGGATCAATCCGCACCGGGCCGCCGCCCCAGGAACTTCAAACCATTTCACTGGCGGCAGCGGCCTGGCTCCCGGAAATGATTAAGGATCCCTTCCAACTTCCCTGTTCTATGACTCTTCAAACCGGAGACTCAGCTCTGCAGAGGTCAGGCTAGGGCTGCCCTCATGGGGGCAGTCCATCTCCTATCTTCCTCTTTTCCTGCTTCCCCCCCCACCTCCATCTCCATCAGGTGCGTTTTCAAGGGGAGCGCCTGAAATCTCCCGGTGGGGGAGGCGCGCGGGGGGGGGAGCCCCGGAAGCCGCCTGGAGCTTCGGGAGGACAAACAACCGGCGCCGCCTCCCTTCTCGGCCCCCGGGCAGGCACGGAGCACTTTTGGAGGGCGGACGGGCAGGAGGGAGGGAGGCGGCCCCGTGAACAGGGATTCCGGCTTGGCCGGCAGTGAGTGGCCAGGCGCGAGGTCTCCGAACATGTGCAGAGGGATGTGGGGGGGGGGACCGCGCCGCTTCAGCGCCGCCGGCGAGGACCGGGTTTGCTCGCTCCCTTCGCTGGTGCGGCCCGATCCTGAGCCTCTGCCTCCTCCTCCTCTTCCCTCTAGTAGGATGCCAGGGTCGGCGGTCCTGCGCTCTCCCCCCCACCTACCCCCACCCACCCCACTCCGCGGCCGGCTTGCTTGCTGCGGGTGCGCAGCTCCTCCTCTTCCCTTCTCCGCCTCCGTCTGCTGCCCCCCCAACCCCGTTGGCAAACGGACGGACAGAGGGCGAGCTCTCCCTTCCTCCCTTCCCTCCCTCCTTCGGGCTCGCCGGAACGGCTTTGGATCGCTGCCCCCCCTCCGGACCGCCACGCCCGCCCTCCTGCCCGCCTGCCTCTCTTGCTGGCCGCGCGCGCGATGGAGGAGGAGGAGGCGCCACCCTGCTGGGATCCTGCCGCCCAGCAGCAGCAGCAGCAGGTAGGTAGGGAGGGAGGGCAGCGCAAGCCAGCCCCGCTTTCTCCCGGCGGAGGGGCAGCGAGCCCCACCCCACCCCGCCCCAGTCCCAGCCCTCAAGAGGCGGAGCCCGGTGGACACGGAGGCTCGAAGAGGAGGAGAAGCGGGGAAATGGCCGGTGTGTTGGGGTGGGGGGGGGGAAGGATTCGTCCTCTGCCGGTGGGGAGGCTACCGCGTGAGGCTGGTGGTGGGCGGGGGCCGGTTGGGCCCGTCAAGGCAGGCCCACAAGAGGAGGAGGGGGGTGAGGGGGGTGGTTGGGACTCGGAAGGCGAAGGCGGTTTCGGAGACGAAGGAGGGGGGGAAACGGAGGTTAAATCAAAATTATTAAATCAAAACAAGCGGACCATGGAAAAATTATCAAACATTTACCGGTCCGCGGGGATAAAAAGGTTGGGGAGCACTTAGCTAACAAAAGCAACGAAGCTTTGCCTTCCTAGGAAGAAGGGCAACATAGATTTACCACCTAAAGTTTGCTAAAGTGAAATGGAATAAATGTGAAGGCGTTGCCCCTGTAAATAACATCTGAGAAATTTTCAAAGAAAATAAAATGATTTCTATAAAACGAACGATTTCCTCCAGATGTTTTCATAATATCTACAGTACTGCAAATACAGAACACTTTTACTGCAAATACAACTACAGCAAGTTTAGCATATATGGGTAAAGTTAAATGCAGGCTTCAGTTAGACAACGAGATCTTACATTTTATGAAAAATTATATGGATTTTTATTTGTGATACAAATGTATGCAGGAGTATACATTTGGAACAGATTTTTCCAAGGTCAGAAGACATAAGGCTGGCTTATAAAAACAACCTTGCTTCTGCTTACTGAGTGCATTCTCTTGTGCCAACAGATACTCTCAAAACATTGTCCCACCTTTTTCCCTTCCTCTGTGTCAAATGCAACAGAAGGAGGAAAGGTGGGGCATCTCATAACTAGGAATTGGCATGGTAAACACAGCAATGTTTTCATTTTCCTCCCTGCAGAAACTGCCTTCCTTTTCAGTATGGAGAGTACACGTGCTGCCCAAGGCAAGTGTAGAGTTTATTCTGGACACTCATAACAAAATGAGCTTCCCACTTCTCTAGCTATATTTATATGCGGATTCCTAAGAGAGTTGCCCCTGCATTCTACAACAGGCACCATTTTAAAATAAATGTCTACCACACAACCAAAAGATTTCACCCTGAAAACAAAAGTCTCGGTAATTCGTTAATAATGAGATTCCTCTGCCACCTATTGCAAGCCTTTTCTTCTACTACAAACATGAGAATGTGACAAGTGAAATTCAGAACAGTCAATAGTTGGAGGTTTGTGGTAAATTTACCAAGGTTAACTATTTACAAGAGTATGAATGATGGCACTGAATAAAATTTCTGTTATGATGGCAAAGCAATCTGGTTTGTAAAAAATGGCAGGCTTTTCTCTAAAGGTTGGTAAAGAATTGGTATGGGGGCTGTAATGGAATTCAGAGCCTGTGACAAAAAACACTGAAGTTCACTGATCACTTTAGGGAATCCAGCTGCTTTGTCTGGCACACAGCTGGGAAGAACCCTTCAAAACAGGAACGTGATCTGCACAACTTTCCATGGATATGTCTTGTCAGTATGTTTCCACTAGGTCACTAAGTATAGCCAAAACCACTGACTTTGGAAATGAGAAAATGGATTCTAATAAGATTGTTTTGTTTTATTCTCTCTCTCTCTCTCTCTCTCTCTCTCTCTCTCTCTCTCTCTCTCACTCACTCACTCACTCACTCTCTCTCTCTCTCTCTTTTTCTCCTTCCCACACACAGAGACACCCACACAATGCAATATGAGGCTTACATCATTAAGATCTCTTTTATACTTAATGTGTTAGTACCAGACAAGTAGAACTGAAAAGCAGTAATACCTTTAAAATGTCCATACATGGTTATTTTGGGTTTTTTTATTTTAATTCATCTCCCACCACATTCAAAGTAGACAAGCTATAAAGTTAATAATGATGTTTCCAAATACTAAGATTGTAAAACTTTATCTCTGTGACTAGAACACTAATATGCCAACAGTTATAGAAGTTCACGATTACATCTTGCATGAATATAACCTCACAATTTATGCAGATTCCATACATTCACTGGGTAGGGACGGGATGACTAGCTTGAGTTCAACCTCAGTAAATAACTTTGGAATAATGGGTTGAATCTATACTTACACATATTTAACTTAGATATTATTATTATAAGTCTCATTTGTATCAGTGGGACAAGTCTGTATGATTAAGATGTAACACTTTCGTGGGCTGATAGACAAAATTACTAATACATCCTTTTATATTTAAGCAAAAACAGTTGTAATATTCTTCCAGCCAACTTTTTGGACTATAGTATTAATCTAACTGAGCTCAAATATGTTTTTAGTGCCTCAACAGCTGATACAAAACCTGAAATAATTTTTTCAGTAGTTAAGATTTTTGTTTTTGTTTGTTTATCTTCTGGATGGATAACTTACTACAGAAAGCTAAGTTCCAAAGTTCAGCTAGTCACTTCAGTAAATCAAAATGATGCTGTTCTCAGGCGAATCTAACCAGACAGAACACCCTAGAAACGAAGTCAGAAGAATTCAGTACCAAACCTTACATGTGGGATACAAAAATATACAATCCAAAGTGCACAGCTAAGATACTGACTCTTCCAGTTTCATATAAGTCACAAGCACCAAGTTACAGATAATGCCTAAAAGTGCAAAGATTAAGAGAAGTTGGAAGAACAGAAAACACATCACTTGCCAGTTTCTCTAGTGTGTTTCATTTATCTATCGAGTAAATTTTCTTTTGATGGTTTTTGAGATAGAATATACACTAAGCTGGATGGACCCGTGAGAGAATGCACTATCACCATTCCAGTTAAATCAGGCTGTCCATAAAGGTGACCTAATCAAGAAACAAATGTTCCATAAAAGATATGGTCCTTTACATGCTATATACAGTATTAAATTTCACAATTTCACCTCCTAAGATCATTTAATGCTTAGATAAAGAGCGCACTTTCTTACAAAGAAGTTTACTAAGCTTTTTATCTCCCATGAAGAGAAAAAACCAAATTCCTTTGATCTCAAAATCCCTGAACATTTTGCGCCCCTAGTATGATAGGTGCCCTCCCACTCCCTCCAAGTGATGAAAGACTAAAAGGGTTTTTACGTACAGTTCTCCTTTCTGGGATATTGATATTCTGGAACCAATGCCCACAGTCATTTGATGGGATAGCACTACACCTCTTCACAAAGGACGAGTCGCATCTGTTTTGAGTTCATACCCAATGCAAATATCTTAATGGAAGAGTTTCTGTGATTTACTTGGGTGTACTGTTCTACAAACAGATGGACTCAAATCTTTGTTTGAAAATGTTCAATTTGGTACTCTTAAGCATCAGAACGGATAATTTCTAAATTTTCAAGTGAAAATGTACCATCTTGAAGATAAATGCCCTAATATCTTGGGAATTTTTCTTAATATATCTGAACCAAAAGATAAGATTGTCAATTAATAGTCCATGTTATTTAAAAATCTTATCTCCATAATTCTACCGGCATTCAACAAGAGTAATATTGTAAATCTGAACTGGAAGAAGAAACCCATATGGTGGTCTAACATCCTGAACACATATGAATTTGGAGAAACAACACTTGATGCATATCTCACACTTAAAATATGGAAGTTGGTTCCTAGAAAAAGTAGAATTACAGTTGCAAGAAAAAGTATGTGAACCTTTTGAAATGTCATGGTGTTCTGCATTAATGTGTCATACAATGAGATTTGATCTTCCTCTAAGTAAAGTCCATTGACAAATAACAACGTGCCTAAAATAATAACACAAAAAGTCTGATCTTTCATGTCTTTATTGAACACAGTCATTCAACATTCAAAATGCTAGTGGAAAAATTGAACCCTTGGAATGAATAACTGATTGACGGCCACTTTCCAACAATAACCTCAACCAGGAGCTTCCTGTAGCCATGGATCAGACCTACACGTTGTTCAGGAGGAATTTTAACCCATTCATCCTGGTAGAACCACTTTAATTCTGTTGTATTCTTTTGATGTTGCATGTGTATGGCTCTCTTCAAGTCATTCAAAAGCATTTCTATTGGGTGTATTCTGACCTGGCCACTCACTCCAAATGGTGGATTTTGTTTTTTCTGAAGCCATTCTGTGGTGGACTTGCTCTGGTGTTTTGGGTCATTGTCCTGTTGCATCACCTAACTGCTACAGTTTCAGCTGGCGTACATACCTTCTCATACTATCCTGAAGATTTTTTTTTAATACACTTGGGAGTCCATCTTCCCCTCAATGACTTCAAGCTGGCCAGACCCTAAGGCAGCAATGTAGGCCCAAATCATGATGCTTCCTCCACCATATTTTATGGTTGGGATAAAGTTTTCATGATGATATGCAGTGCCCTGTTTATGCTAGATGTAGTGCTGTGTGTTCGTTCCAAATAGTTTAATCTTTGTTTCATTAGTCCACAAAACATTTTGGAAATACTGCTGTGGATTGTCAATGTGCTCTTTCACAAACGTCAGGCATGCAGCAATGTTCTTCTTAGTAAGCAGCAGCTTCCTTTGTGGTGTCCTGCCATGGATGCCCTGCTTGTCCCATGTTTTATGTATTGTAGACTCATAAGCACAGATTTTAGCCAGTTCCAATGATGCCTTCAAATCTTCAGCTGCCACTCAGGGTTTTTTCTTTACCTCACTGGCAGGTCTTTGTTGTCATTTTGACTGGAGTGACCACTTCTTTTAAGGTAGCCACCGTCCCCGAGGGTCTCTCCATTAGTAATTAGTTTCCCTAAATGTAGACAGGTGGATTTCTAAAATCTTGGAAATTACTTTATAACCCTTTTCAGCTTTATGTAAATCCAAAATTCTTGATTGTTACATCTTCTGAAAGCTCTTTTTGGCAAGGCATGGTTCACACAAACATATTCTTCTTGTGCTGAGCAAACTGAAAAGTTGGAGTGTTTTTTATCACTCAACATAGCTCTAGTACACATCTCCAAACTCCTTTTCTTAATAGGACTCCAGGAATACGTGACCATTTCACAGGGGTCGCCATGAGCCAGTGAAGAAAAAGGCACAAACAGCTTGGGTCTGGATGGGGAGGGGAGGAAGAGGGGAAAGAGTGAGTTACAGCTTGATAGGCTGGAGGGGATGTCAGTCAATGGCACCGGAGGCTGTGAATGGCTGAGGGTGCCTCTAGAGGGAAGTTTTCTATGGGGCTTGTGGCCTCTTCCAAGCAGGGCAAGGGGTCACCACAACATCAGGAACTATATTAAAGGGTTGCGGCATTAGGAAGGTTGAGAACCACTGACTTAGAGGAAGATCAGATCACATTGTGTGTCACATTAATACAGAACACCATGAAATTCCACAAGGTTTACATACTTTTCCTTGCAACTCCATGTGACCCACTACTAGCTCAATGGACAAAAACTAAACAGGCTGAATTAATCATCATCACCATTGTCAGTTGCATCCATTCAAACTTGGGAAATATTTAAAAGTAAATAAATGAGTGTCTCTCTCTCTCTCTCTCTCTCTCTCTCTCTCTCTCTTACTTAAAATGAATCCTCTTTGTCCTTCACAAAACACTATTGGGCATGTGGAAGACTCCAGACATGAGGAGAAATCTTCAAGGAGTAAAAAAACAGTTAGCTACAGATGCATGACACAATACAAAGACATGTGTGTACCAGATGCACAAAAGAGTTGTTTCAACCATTTGTGCTGCAACAGTTCTTCTACTGCCAAAACCCAAAATTGTTTAAAAGGTTTTAAAAGCAGCTTGCAGTTTGGCATGGAAGCTGCATAGAGGACACAACTTGAAGAAGACAATCATTGTAAACATTTAATGACTTGCTGTAAGCACCTGTCTTGATTGCAAGAGTAGGATGTAGTCTACCAAGTGGTGTTACAACACAACTGCAATCCACAGGGGCAGTATTAGATGACAACTCTAAAAGATACAAGTAGGTTTTAGAAATCTGACTGGTAAACATTTTAACAGAGGTCACATTTCAAATGGAACAAAGAAGGAAGGATCATCATTGGTTCATTAGCATGTACTGTCAACACTACTAGCTCAATGGACAAAAACTAAACAGGCTGAATTAATCATCATCACCATTGTCAGTTGCATCCATTCAAACTTGGGAAATATTTAAAAGTAAATAATTGAGTCTCTCTCTCTCTCTCTCTCCCTCCCTCCCTCCCTCCCTCCCTCCCTCCCTCTCCCTCTCCCTCTCTCTCTCTCTCTCTCTCATTCTCTTCCAATGAAATGTCTGGGACATAGTCATAATCAGTATGAGTAAGATACAGAATCTTTAGCAGCAGAACAGCATGGAGCTCCAAATGAAACTCTGGTACTCAGCACTTGGTTTCTCTGCACGGACTTCTTCCTACAGATCAAATGAGGACCCCATTAGGCTTTGCCAGCTAAGTCTAGAACCTTGACTTTTAAAAAGCAGAAAATTAAAATAATATGGCTGCAAATAATACAATGAGTTTAAAAACAACTGTGTTAAAATTAGACTAAGTATTATGGAAGTGTATTTAGCTGTAAGTCCTGGGGATAACATTCCCCCACCTCTACCCCCATTTCTGTTAATAAAACATTATGTTTGCTCAATTATTTTCTTGGTAGAGAGATTTGTAGTATACTATTAACATGTGGAACTGATGCACCGTATCTAACCTGCTGCATGGTTTGATTTACCTTGATTATATTAGCAATTTGATGCAGCTTCTGAAAAACTTCATCACAGGCAACATGGGAATATTAGACAAATTACTGTCAAAGCCTAAAGTGATGGCATGAATGTTTATATTTCTTTAAGTGGAAATCGTTTTATGAAGCTCAAGTGCTTTATGGTCACTTTATAGGATTCAGTCTTTTATAGCTAGTCCATATTTTCATTTATTGTCACAATAAGTAAACATTCAGGTACCTGTATCTTGCTATACTGAAGATCAAATTACACAAGGTGAGATAGAAGTTGACTTTTAAAAAACAAAACATTTTTTTTTGGTTGAGATTGATCTGGTTTCAGGGAACATTTACTGATATGGAATAAAAGTAGGCATCCACATGCTTAGCCTGAGCACCCATACCAGGAATTGCCATTGAATCAACTGAGGGTGGAGAAAGACAAAGAACACTCTGATCAACAAAAACTTTGCTTTCAATACTGAGCTATTAATGTTGCTATAATAGATTGTCAACACATTAAATAAAACTTAGAATCCATTGTCTAGCTGCACATTTTGATTTTCTCTTAGGTGCATCCTTCAATGGTAATAGAAAAACACTTGCATGTGTTCTACACTGGCAATTTTATGGATGAAATCCAGGAGTAATTCACAACTGGAGTAGGTCAATTGAGTCTGTGAGGATCTGGTGGATTAGTTCCTCCCCAAGTTCCACTGAGTCAATGGCCCTACTGCAGTAGCAATTTAATCCTGGATTCCACCCCATGGTTATATATTCAACAGCGAAACAAGCTCAGAGCAATTTACTGCCTCATTAATATGTATATAGTTGCAACCTTTCCTTTAAAAAACAGACCTTCCTCTATCACACACTCACAAATATAGTATGTACAAATATACATACAGTAGGAACTCCGTATCCATGGGGGATCGATTCCAGGCCACCTAGTGTATACCAAAGTCCATGGATAAGAGTGTAACAGATTTTAGAAGTAGGGAAGCCTTTCTCTAGGCCAAATGTAAATAGTGCTCATATAAAAGTGCAATTTAGCTTCAGTAGAAATGCTTATCTCAGTACATATGTAAACATCAGCCAGAGTTACATTCCCGCCAGAATCAAGTGAAACCTGATTGGTCCAAAAAGCAACATGTAACTGTTTTCCCATGCTGTGAGCAGTCTGTGAGGAGAAGACAGGACTTTTTTCGAATAGATTTTATGCCTGAAGAATGAACTGAAGCTTTGAGATGTAGGTTAGAAATTAGGCAGAGAACCTTTTTGCCTCGTAGCTAAGTTTGGGGAAGGATTCATTGTTCTTATTTATTTTTATTTATTTATTTATTAGATTTATATCCCGCCCATCTTCCCAAAGGGGAACTCTGGGCGGCTAACAACAGTAAAAACAGGCAGTAAAGTACAAGACAAAAGAATGGTGAGATGGCGGCAAGGCTCCAGGCGGAGGGAGGGGGGGGAAAGGGGCCATATTCATGTGTAATTCTTGTTAGATAAATAAATACCTTAGTTATTATTCAAGTGGAGGTGCCTGATTAATTTTGGAGCTCTCAGCAACAGAAAGGTTGGAGATCTAATCACTGACTCACAGGCTTTTTTATGTCTCTTGGCTCCTGCAACAGATGAGCTGCAGTTTTTTGGAGGGGAGAGCTGATGAGGGTGTAAATCAACCCAGTTCTAGAAGCTGAGGCCCTGGAATTCTGTACCTAGTGTCAGCTGGGATTTTTTTTCTCTTCTACTGATACCTTGTTGTAGAGCAGGCATGTCCAAAGTCAGGCCCGGGGACCAAATGCAGCCCGTTTTCAAATTCTGAGTGGCCCGCGGATTCTTCTCCCCACCAGCTCAGCCTGTAATGCATCCCCACCAGCTGGCCGCTCTCCTTACCGGATGGAGGCGTTAGCTTGCAGTTTTATTGTTTGCCTGCCCTCCCTGCCTCTGTCCATCCCCCTCAGCCACCTGCCCAGCCTACCCACTCCCAGATCCATTGCTGCAGAATCCTCCCTGCCTCTTTACATGTTATAGAGACTTGTCCAAAGTGCTGCCTGGGGGGGGGCCAAATGCATCTGAATGGTCGGCCCCCACACATTTTCACCTCACCAAATCTGGACCTCCCTGTTTTAGAGCAATTGAGCTGTTAATCTAGGAAGAAAATTGAGAGGTCCATTGAAGTTATTCAGAGCTCAGTGGGAAGGTTCAGTTCCTGATACTTCAGTCCCAGTGGCTAAGTACATCAGAGAATTGAAGAAGAGGTTGCAAGATATTCAAGACATGACAGACAAACAAGTACAAGAAGCTCAGAAGAAATACAAAGCCTATCATGATGCCACAGCAAGACCATGTTCGTTCCAAGTAGGAGATTCAGTACTGGTTTCGGATCCTGTAAGATACTCAAACTGCAAGTGCATTGGTTAGGTCCAGGAGTCATTGAATAGAAACTGGGAAGTTTCAATTATGTTGTCAAGATGTACAAGCATGAAAAGAAGCCAAAAGTCTACCATGCCAATAGATTGAAGCCTTATGTGAAAACACAAGCAATTTTTTGAGAGTGAAGTTAGCTGCACCTTAAACTTTAGTAAACACCAACCCTGATTTGCTTCAAGAATTCAGAGAAGTGGGTGATTTGTCTGAAGTATACTTGGATTCTGATATTACTGCATATCAACAACAAAGGATGTATGAAGTCTTGAAAGAGAAAGCTTCTATTTTTGTCAACACACAAGAAGAACTGCAGTACTCAAGCACAAGATTAATGTGAAAGATGACACACCTATCCAGTCTTCACCATACAGAGCTATTGGAGAACATGCTAAGCAAACTGAAGAAGAAATTCAAAAGATGTTGGATTTGGGAATCATTCAACCTAGTGAATCCCCATGGGCTAGTCCAGTGATCATAGTGCCGAAGAAGATGCCAGATGGTTAAATACAACCCAAAGTTCATTTCTGTGTTGATTACCAGAAGTTGAATCAAGTTACAGTCTCAGATCCTTATCCAGTGCCCATAGTGGAAGATTTGATTGAGAAGATAGCAAAAAGAAGTTTCTTATCCTGTCTGGATCTGTCCTCAGGTTACTGGCAAATTAAGCTTGACCCCACGTTAGAAAAGTGCCTTCATCATGCATAAAGGAACTTATAAATTCCTCAGAATGCCTTTTGGATTATGTTTCAGAGGCTCAAGGATATTGTTCTCCAACTATTACTGTTTGCTCATGCTTATCTCAATGACATCGTGATTTTCTCAGACACCTTTGAAGATCACCTGGAGCATGTCAGAATTGCACTACAGCATCTACAGGATGCAGTGTTAACTGTTAAAGCTTCGAAATGTCAATGGTTAAGAAGGAAAAGTGTATATTTGGGTCACTGGATTGGTAGTGGAATGAATGAACTTTTGAAAGCTAAAATTGAGAGTGTAAAACATTGGCCACTTCTTGGAAACAAAAAGCAAGTTCACTCATTTCTTGGTTTGATTGGTTATTAAAGGATGTTCATTCCTCATTTCAATCAAGTGGCACCCCCCCCCCCCCAACTGACTGAACTAACACGTAAAAGAATGCCTGTTAAAGTAGTATGGATACCCGAATGTCAATATGCTTCTGATGCTTTGAAAAATTATTTAATTCAATATCCTATATTGAGTCCTCCTGATTTTGATAAGTCCTTTGTTGTGCAAACTGATGCTTCAGAGTTTGGTCTAGGTTGTGTTTTGTTGCAGGAAAAAGAAGGTCAACTTCATCCAGTATCTTTCTTCAGTAAAAAACTACTGCCCAGAGAAAGAAATTACTCCGAGCCTGAGAAAGAGTGTTGTGTGAACTATGAACAAATTACTTCCATACCTTTGGGGAAGAAACTTTGTTCTACAAACAGATCATCAAGCTTTGAAGTAGTTGAACTGTCTGAAAGCAAGTAACCTTCTTCTCAGATGGAGTTTGGCACTACAAGATTTTTGAGTTTGAGATTCAAGATATTCCAAGCTCTAAGAATGTTTTAGCTGATAGCCTTTCTAGAATGTATTTTGGTGTTGAAAATTCACCTGAAGAAGATACCATTATTGCAGAGTGGAGTATTATTTACTGTTAAATCTGCTACTCAGTATAACAATTGTGTTTCTTATTGCTATGAATATGTAATAAGTACCAATTTTTCCTCTATATCTGTTTTTCAGAGATTTCAAGCCTGCAAACATTCAAGTTAATCAGTTTTATTACTATGCCTACATGTAGAGAGCATATATTCATCATTAGTACTTCCTTTTAATTGCTTTCTATTGCACATGTTATAATTTCTTTTGCATTTTGATTTTCATTTACGTCTTTCTTATTAAGTAATATTGTTTACATTTCTTTTCATTGTAGTTTGTACTTTAAAAATGCTAGATTTTAATCTCTAGAGTTTATAATCTCCACAGAGGTCCGTGTAATGGATTTTAGAAGTAGGGAAGCCTTTCTCTAGGCCAAATGTAAATAGTGCTCATACATAAGTGCAATTTAGCTTCAGTAGAAATGCTTATCTCAATGCATATGTAAACATCAGCCAGAGTCACATTTATTTATTTATTAAATTTATATACTGCTGCATTCCAGCCAGAAGCAAGTGAAACCTGATTGGTCGAAGAAGCAACATGTAACTGTTTTCCCATGCTGTGAGCAGACTGTGAGAAGAAGACAGGACTTTTTGAATGGATTTTATGCCTGAAGAATGAACTGAAGCTTCGAGATGTAGGTTAGATATTAGGTAGCAAAGCTTTTTGCCTCATAGCTAAGTCTATGGAAGTTTTGTTGTTGTTTCTTAATAAGGGCCATATTCTTGTGTAATTCCGTAGTTAAATAAATGCCTTAATTTTTATTCAAGTGGAAGTGCCTGATAAATTTTGGAGCTCTCAGCAACAGAAAGATTGGAAGAGATCTAATCACGGACCCACTGGGTTTTTTTAACGTCTCTTGGCTCCTGCAATGGCTCTGCTGCAGTTCTTTTGCAGGGGAGAGCTGGTGAGGGCATAAATCAACCCAGTTCTAGAGGCTGAGGCCCTGGAATTCCGTACAAAGAGCAAAGGTAATCCAGGGGTGATGGTGGCGACAGGAGTGATGGGGTGCCATGGGCGAAAGCTTTCATCCCGGCAGTAGCCCACTCCCACTGGGCAGGTTGATGGACCAGGGAATGGGGGAGAGCGCCTTTGTGCCGCCTGTTTGCCCAAAGGTGCAGCAGCGCAATGGACCAGGTCAAGTGAAGGAGCGCTCTCCCACCACCCAGTCCACTGATCTGCCCAGTGGAAGTGGTGGAGTGCAGGCACGGCTTTCGCCCACAGCACTTACCCACTCCTGCTGGGCAGGTCAGCAGACTGGGAGATAGGACAGAGTGCCTTCATGCCGCGTGGTCCACCCGACAGTGCAGCAGGACAGACAGGAGGAGTGAAGACGTGCTCTCCCACCGTCCAGTCTGCCAATCTTGGCAGTGGGAGTGGGACAGTGCCGGGGGAAGCCGCATGGCATGGCTTTCCTCCACAGCACCTCACCAACCTACCCAACAGAAGTGGGCTAGTGCCGGGGTGGGGAGAAGCCACATAATGCAGCCTTCCCCCACCCGGCATTAACCCACTCCTGCTGGGCAGATCTGCAGACCACACAACAGCACGGATGCACTCTCTCCCACTGCTCAGGCCAGTGACATGACCAGCAGGAGTGGTGGGGTGCTGAAAGTGAAAGCGCCACCCAGACTGCAACCCAGGCAGCACTGCACAGCTTTCATCCCCATCACCCCACCAACCCTACCACCCGCTGATCGCCAACTGTGGGTAGCTGAATCTGTGGATATTCTCCCCTTCTCTTACACACACATACAGCACACATGTATATATATCTGTTTCTGTATATACACTCACACAAACACACATACAGTATATAAAGAAAACACAATACGGACAGGTGGCAGATCCCGCAGAAATGTTGGAATAAATTCTTCACAGAATGTTGACAACTGTGAGTTATCAGTAAATCCCACTGAAATGTTGCCAAGGATTCTAACAGTAGTCCCAAGAAGATGATAGATAGATAGATAGATAGATAGATAGATAGATAGATAGATAGAT
>JAHTLZ010000015.1:14710529-14726322 GCA_023846285.1 Phrynocephalus versicolor
TAGATAGATAGATAGATAGATAGATAGATAGATAGATAGATAGAGATGTATTCAAAACTTCACTCAACAGACCTAGCTGGGAATACCAAGAAGTTTGAGAGTTCAGCTTTTTAAATATTTTATATCAGTTCTTGCTTTGATCCTTCCCCAATTACAAATCAAGTTGATCCCTTAAAGTTTGAAGCTAACAGAGCTAGCCTTGATTTATCCTATCATCCAGCTCTGAAAAAGACATCCTAGAAGTGTCTTTATCTGGGAGTTTTCAGCTTCATTAGCAAGGATGACAAATATTGCTGGACCACACCTCTCATCACTCAGCACCAGTTATGCTGACTGGAATGTGGTCTAGTCTGAGGAACACAACCAGAATCACTAGATTATTTTAACCTCTGAGGCACTCTTGCATATTTTTCAGAATTCTGAATTTCATCCATTGTTCTAATAGTGGATCATAACTAGTTCTTATACACAAACACACACACCATATTTTTCTGTCTATAAGACGCTGTACTGGGCCCTATAAGGAAAGACTGAAATAAATTGGCATGTTTAGCCTTGAGAAAAAAGACTATGGGGAGATATGATAGCACTTTTCAAGTGCTTGAGAAGTCATCATATAGAGAAGGAGCAGGATCTGTTCTGGATCATTCTGGATCGTAGAACATGTCATAATGGGCTCAAGCTCAAGAAAGCCAGGTTTAGGCTTAATATCAAGAAAACCTTTTTAACTGTTGGAGCAGTACAGCAATGGAGCCAATTACCTCAGGAGGTGCTGAGTGTTCCATCGCTGAAGCCATTCAAGTGACAACTGGACAACCACCTGTCAAATCTGCTTTGATTTGGATTCCTGGGTTGACAGGACTGGCCTTATAAGCCCCCTATAAGCCAACTTAATTATTCTATACCTCTGTAAGAGGTTTCAATCAGCTGCAGGGAAATCAACAGAATTGGCTTGTAAAATCAAGTTGTTAAAAAGTCACCTCTGAAAGCAGTGATATACAATTTTAAAATTTCAAAATGATAGCAAATTACCAAAGATCAATGAATACTCCTGATTTATGTACTGTACCAAATCCAATTTTTGCATTTAAATATTTATTGTGTTTTTGAAAACTTACAATAAATCCAAGAAAATGAGAACACACTCGTGTTATGCAAGACAAGAAAATAAATCTAATGGTGCTGACTAGTTTACACAGTAATTCCCAAAATCTCTATTAGTGGCTCTTAAAATTTACATCAGGGGGAAATTGCAGCTCAGAATTCTTTTAGCATGAGTATAAATCTGCAAAAATGTGAAAATTACAATGTTTTCATTCACAATTAAAAGATGGGCATACGTAGACCCTTGTATAACAAACAGCTTATGTAACATAAAATTTATATAACATAAAAAACTCCAGAGAGGAGAAATTTGCCTATGGAGAGAATCCATACAACATAAAATGGCATTACTCAGTTTTCAATGCATTCCTATGGGAATTTGTATAAAGGAAAATTTGCTTAACAGAATTTCATTTGGAACGAATTAATTCCTTTATACAAGGTACCACTGTACTTGACAACTTTCACCTGGCATATAACTATTACAGTATCTTCAGGACCTTTTTCAACTAATGCAGTAAGTATCTTTCAAACAATTGGCTTATTTGATTATTGTTTTCATTGCATCCTAATGATTTTTTTAACTGACTGCAAACAACAACAAAATAAAGCATTTTAAACCATGATTGCATCCGTACAACCTTTGTAAATAGGGAATCAAACTTGCAATCCATTTTTACAGCCTATCTAGTGGTGCTATTATTTGCAAATAATTATGTGCAAAGGCCAGTATGACAGACAAAAGTTAAAAACACTTTAGAGCTTTCCCTAAAATTGTTTCCATGCTGTTTCCATCAGGCTGCTGCAGCAGATGTTGGCTGTTAAACTGCACAGACAACACAGTTCATGACTTTTCTGAGACGGCTGTGTGCCACATCTGTAGTTGATGAAAAGAGTGCAGAAGTGTGGCAGGCAGAGAAAGTGTAAGAGAAGCAGATGCAGTCTGGGCCAAATGAATTGTCTTCAACACTGGGGAACTAAAAATAGAGGCACAGCTCACACTTCTCTGCCCAGCTTTATAAAAATCTTGAATCTGCATAACCTATTATGGAGTCAACCTATTGAGGGGAACTTCCTGCATGCAATAACTTCAGCTGAGGAGAAAATGAGTGCATCCAGGAAGCAATGAGTTCACAACTGAGGAGGCGGGCTGCAGCCGTCTTCTGAAAAGCATCGTCCCTCAGATCCTCATTAACTGGGCTGCTGTCCAAGTTCATCTGGGCCCCAAAGGAAGGCAACACTTGTGTTTAGACCGCACAACACTGATGTAACATTCACAGATTTACATATGCAAAAACTGTGAAGCAACAGGCATTCCCCCCTCAATTGACCCGCAGCTTGTTCTGGCTGTCGCATTATCCCCTACTTTTAGGTGCTGTAACCAACTGGGCATCATACAACTACCATCTGGGTACCACTTTACTGAAAGCTGGCAGCCTTTCTGTAATAGGCAAGCTGGCAGGAAGAATGGAGGGAATAAACTGCATCATTTAGTTAACATCCACTTGCTTTGCTGCTGTTAAAAACCCATGACTGAATAATAATTTGGTTATTCCTTTTGCCAATATTGTCAGCCAAACTGCAACGCAGGCTTCAAGAACGTCAGCTTGCAACATTTCCATTAAAATTGAATGAGAAATTAAAAAGAAGCCCATAGAATTAAATGTGTGTTGAAAGGGGGAGGAGATTAAGACAACGTACAACTAAAAATGAATTGACACTACCAATAATGGTTAGGAAATCAAAAATATTTTATTTGCCAACCAAGTTAGTGAACTGAACATCTCAAGCACTGACAACCTGTAATGAGGTGAGGAACTGGGGTCTCTTTATAAGAAAGCTTGTTAGAGTTAAACATTATTCAGCTTCCTGCCGCTCAGCTGTCCTTCGTGTCTCACATTTTGATACTGAGGTACTTATCTTTTCCTTCTGTTTCAACAAAACTACTTTTGCACAAATTCGTATTATTAAAGAAAGTGCCTGAGATACAACTTACATACCATTAAAGCATGTGTCCTTTTATAAAAGGCTTTTGAAGTAGCTTTCTCTTTGGGTCTCTTTGGTTTGAAGTAAATCAAGTGACCAATAGTAATCAATTCTTTCCCTCCAAGTATCCTCAGAAGTATAAGCAGGCAGGCATACACATATCTTAGCAATAATCTTCTGTGGAGACTGAGCAAAGACCCATGCTGGGTATCTTTAACTTTGCTTTACAGCAAAGATAAATGTTTGTGTTATAAAATGAGAATACAGTCAAAAGCAGCAATTTTAGCTAGATTAACAGCTAAGAAGATGGGGGAGAAAACTACAGAGCAAGGGTCAGAGTCTGCAGACTACAGTATGTTTGGCTTCTTTCTCATTGCTTTTTCAGAGAATGTCAAAAACAGGATCCTGAAGCACAGAAATAATTTAAGACAAGAGATAGTAAGTGGGGAAACTTGAGTTCATTAGTATTTCACTCCCAGAATTGACAAATGCATGACAGCATCTGAGATCCTTGGGGCAGAATCAAATTGCAATGCATTTAGCCCATCTTTCAGACAAGCTGTGGCAGCCACCAGCTTGCACTCCAGATGCTAGGTTAGCTGAAAAGAATCAGATAATGAAACTAAATGATTGGGGGGGGTTGTTAGAAAGCCAGCTCCTCCTCAGGCCATCCCCTCTTTCTCAAGTGAACACTTATAAAAGGAAAGATTCCTGCAAGAGCCTGAATCCTGATTACTGACCCATTCTGCTAGGGGAAAAATAAAAATAAAGGATAACAAACCTCATGTTTAATGAGTATCTTCTTGCCCGCTTCAAAGTGTGCGTTTTACAAACATTTTGGACTCCTTTGTGAAAATGCAAAATGTTTCCCATTAGGATCCGAGTACCACAGGGGAAGGGAAGGCAGCCTCATTTAAGCCATAAGGCGTTGTCCCCTTTGCATGTATTCAGCTGCATCAGAGGATCCCTGTGCATTTTAATGTGCATAGAGTTGCTTCCCGTTACATTCAGTAAGGTTTACAATCTGATGGACATTCCCATGCATCCTGTAGTTACTCTGGATGGAAGGAATTACCCACTATGTAGCACTGGCACCCAATTTTACTGTTTATTCATTTATTAGATTTACATCCTACTTTCCTCCCCAATTCAACGTGGTTCAACAAGGAACCAAGGGACAAGTGCCAGGGGATTAATTCTCTCCTTCATTTCTCATCTGTGCAGCCCAACAACATGAGTCAAACACTACCAAGAACATTTCCAAAGCACTGTTTATCCACTGGAAACTATGTATACATGGTGGCATTCATAATTAGGTCTTCTAATAGATTTAATAAGAACATTTCATTCATGGGATTGGGGGGGGGATAGGAACCCTGAATGTAGTGTGGCCCAAGGATCAAGAACAGGAGCTGGGTATTATGGCAGGCCTCACTCTCTGAACAGCAGACTGGCCAACCTGCCACAACTCAAGCTCACAAATGTAATGTGGGAATACTACAGCAGCCAAATTTAGAAGGTTCTGTGAGAATTAGCAAAACCGTCGTTCATACAAGTAGACATGAAGACCAATGTGGCAACACATGAGGGTTTTCCCATACAACGTATAAAGGGAATCAAGAAATGTCTCACTTAGTAATAAAATGGCTATATGATACATAAACAGTACTGTCCTTTTAAATCAAAACAACTTGGAGCAAAACTGGAAGAAAGTGCCTTGAGTACAAACAATTAGACTTTTTTTAAAAGTAGTAATTAAAAGTATGGGCAAATCCTGTTAAACATAAAGCAAGGCACGTACTGGAAGAAAAGACAGAATACGTAGGATGCATAATGAAAAAGCAAACATAGAAATCAAAAATAAAGAAAAAGTAAAGGGTAAGGACTAGTCTGGAAGACCAAAAGCAAACTGCAAGCAAAGACTTTCTAGCCTTCTCCAAAAACAATTAGAAAAGCTTCAAAGCCATAGCTCACTACTTGCAAAAAAAAAAAAAAATCCCAGCTAGCATAGCGTGTTAGGCTCTACCTGTTATTTGTTTCAATAATTACAGCGCATACTGAACTATTCTAATTGACTATATGCTTAATATCTTCAAGTGTTTCTTTAGAGAGAAAACCCGAGACCTTCCATAACTTGACCAAATTATCCTTAAGAAAATATGGATTGCCCCGGGCATTTGTACTGCTCAGAAATTGTTTAACATTCAGGGCATCAAAGTATCATACAATTTTTAATTGTATGCACTGTATGCAAGGCCATCACACTCAGCACCACTGTCACATAGTAGAACATACTGTACATCCCTATCAGTAATTACATGCCTGCTATTTTTTTTTTTTACCTCAAAGGGTAAAAGAGATTGTCAGCATAATCGTGATGTTATTATTATTTTTTTTAAAAAGCCATCCATCAAAGAGTGCACTGCAATTTAAGAAACCTTCCTTTCCAAAGGAAAAAAAATCTACAGACAGACCTGGAGCAGGTACTGAAACTGCACTTACTGGTCCAACCCATGATTTTTATACATGGACTGTGTTCTTTTCTGGAGCCTGACATCTGCAATCTCTGTTAATGCAATGTACAGATTATTCAGGCCAATAATCATACTAAGAGCAGAAATGGCAGTGGCACTACGTGGAACATGAAATAGGAACCTGATGGAATGGCTTTAACTAGCAATGGTGGTGCTCAGAGCTTTTTCCCCCTATTTGTGAAGCTTGGGAAGAGAATGGAGGAATAAGGAGGAAAATTTGCCCCTGAAGTTGGAGCAGCCATATTGGTTCTGTGTTGAGCCCAACTGTTTTATGTTTCCTACAGCTCAAGGTGGACAGGTTAATATCATTCCAGCTGCAAATACCAAAGGCTGGGTTTACATTCATCCAGCAGCAAATATTTGTGCCCTCCAAATTCAGGCAACCAAGGTCAAAGCCCTGGTCACCCCAGGCCTTCTTACAATGGGGATGCAGTGGTGGCATGAAGAGTGACAGAAGAGGGGGAGAAGGGGACGAACCACGGCAGAAGAGAGGATTTTGTATTTGGTCACTTCTGGCGCTATGTGGCTTGAGGCAGTCGCCACACTCTGCCCATCACACAAAGCTTCCTGATTTTATTTATCTCAACCTTGACAGCCCTAGTTCTGCAAATTTCATTCAATTCTGTTAAGAGGGGGGGGGGAACGCCTTTCAGGGTTATAGGTTGGATAGTCACAATAATTATATGCTGTCAAGTCAGTTTTGAGTTATGATGACTCTTGCCAGGGTCTCCTAGATCTAAAGGAGTTCATCAGTTCTTTCTGGTGGTGTTACTCTGGGAATGTAAATCTGTTCCTATCCTAACAAAATTACATACAGTCTTCCTACAATCCTACAGAAGCAATCACATATTCAAAGGGACAGAGTTAAACATATCAAGTCTCACAAATGACCCTCCTAAAGAACAACTGATGGGCTGAACCATGCACACTACTGAAGTCCAGAAAATAAATACTTCATAGAATATGCAGCATTTTGGTTTTTAAACCTGTATTGGCAAAATTCTAAGGATCCATTGTAGATGTAGCTATAATTATATGGCAGAAGTTTTATTCTATAATTCACATGGTTATAGAACTACTGATTTTATTTATTCCTATTACACATGGGCACGACTTAGCGGAATTCGTTTCCGTTTCCGTTCCTCGTTTCCGTTACGTAACGAAAAACGAAACGACAATTACTCCGCCAGAACTCGAACTCAAACCGACGAACGAATAATTGGGTCTGATTTGTCGTTGTTGTTCCTGGCATCGCGGCGATCGCGCAATGCCAAGCGGCACAGAAAAAAGTTTTTAAAAGTAAAAAAAACCCAATTCCCGGCCAAAAAAGCAGGCGAAAATATGCCTGCCTCTGAGAGTGCACCTACCAGAGGGGTGGTTTCTGGGGGGGGGGTCCCGGCCTCCCCCCCTCTCCTGTCCTGGGCTGCTCTGGTGGGGGGCATCCTCGTCGTCTTGCCAACTCACCATGCCATGCAGAATCCAAAATGGGGCGACCGCAATTTATTTTGAAATCGTGGTCCAAAAACACACCAAAGCACCCAGAAACATGCGAAAATTGCTGCTGCTGCCTATGCCTGCTGCTACTATTTTAAAACTGCCAGAATTTTTACAGTAGCACTAGCAGCAGTGGGTTTTTCTTGCAACAAAATGTCCTCCTCTCCATTGATTTTATTTTATTTTATTTTATTTATTTTTTTACACCTGCGCATTGCGCAATGATGGGCTGGCCATGGGAGTGGACCATACAAATTTTGGAGCCATTCCACTAATCGCATAGCCACTTGGCCACTGAGACTTCTGGGATGTGCCAAAAAGCCCACTAACCCTGCCCTAACCCTAACCCTAACCCTTACCCATACGCCACAGTACACTGTCCTCTTAGTGGGTCAGAGAGGCACCCAGAGGTGCACCCCACTACTCACCCTAACCTCACCCGTAACTAGCCTAAGCCTAGCCCTTGCGCTAACCTACCCTAACCCTAAGCCAGATCTGTGTACTTGCATTGCACTACACACAAGTACGCTTCCCTTCTTAGTGAGACACAGTGGGTACACAGAGAGAGCCCGCCATTCTTTGGGGTGCCTCTGCCAGTCCACTGCTGCAAGCAACTCTGCAACTTGGTATGCATATCCATATGGCTGTGCATGCCCTTCTGTAGCGGGCGAGTAGAGGAGGCACCCACGAGGTGCCTCCAGGAGCCTGCTTTCCCTTAGCGGGTGAGGAGAGGAGGCACCCACCCACCCCAGAGAGGTGCCTCCAGGAGCCCACTTTCCCTTCATAGCGGGCCAGAGGAGGCACCCACCCCAGAGAGGTGCCTCCAGGAGCCCGCTACCCCCCCAAACCAGTACTAACGACAGACGAAAAAACGAAAAACGCAATGACAAATTTTTGAAAAATTTCGCGAAAAACGGAAACGAGCCGAAACGGACCCGTCCCGAAAAACAACAACTCGAAAAAAAAATTCCTGGTCATGTCCATCTCTAATTCCTATCTGTGTTTTAGGATATCCAATGTGGTGTTGTGGACAGAAGGACTCAAGAGGTCTGAGTTCAAACCCCTGTTCAGTCATGGAATCCTGCTGGGGGTGTACAACTACTAAAACCAATCTGGGAGTTGAGTCATGACAACTGGACTTCTTTTCTTGCAAGAAATGTTTTGCTGCTGATCCAAGCAGCTTCATCTGTCTGAGGAAAGTTAGTGGTGAGGCCTCCAATTTATAAATTCATCTTGATTTCACATCCCCCTGGTCTGAATAGGCTCGTAAATTGGACAATGGCCTGAATGGTGGGCAATGGCCTGAATAGGCTTCTAGGTGGACAAAGGCCTGAATAGGCTTGTTAGGTGGACAGTGGCCTTGGGTGCATGAACTTTCCTCAGACTGAAAAAACTGCTTGGATGAGCAGTGGAACGTTTTGATCTCTTAAGAGAATAAATCCAGTTGCCCTGACTCAAAATCCAGATAAACTCACCTGGCTGACTAAGAATCTTCACAGACATAGTAAACCAATCCTTAAATACCTTGCTTGCCTTTAAATTTTGTTAGGACCTCTAAAAGTCAGTTAAAACCTGAAGCCACATAACAGCAGCAGCTTCTTTTTCCAGGGGCACTTATTTACAATGAAAATAGTGTAATGAAGACATTAGTTTAAGCCAAATTCTCATAATCTTATATCCCTGGCATTTCTTAAAGGCAACCAGAAAGGAGGGCCAGAAACTCACCAAAGAAGAAATTCATGAAATCGGGGGGGGGGGGGGTTGTTTCCCAACTGACACAGTCTTGTTTCTGACAATTCATCTATCTTAACAATCATAGTGGTATAAGATGAACAGCTCAGATCTGGACATATTTGTAGAGGTCAAGCATCATTTTAAACTGAATCAATGAGTGAGTAACTAATGCAATTAATAACAAACTGGTATAGTATAATAAAACCGCATAGCACACACAATGTTGTTCCAGTTGAAGTTTGTGAAATGTATTTAAAGGCAGCTTCTACTCAAAAAGCCTTACAATAGTATATTAACAGTTTCACCTGCATAAACACACAGTCCTTCAAACTGTTTCCTACCTCTGACACAACTAGAGTTAGGTGGAAATTCGTCATCCAAAGTAAAATAAAATTTGACTTTAGAAATGATATACTGTACTATTATGTGATCCTCAAGGACCAACATATCTGGAACACTCATTTTGTGATTGCTTTCTCTACTACATGGAATTACATTTTAGGACAAGCCAAGACCTCCTATTTTCTTCCTTAACCACCATGTGTAACTATGAGCACCATACATGGAACTCTTCCTACGTCAGCACAACAATCCTAATAAATAAATAAATAAATCTGTAAATAATAAATACTTCCAAGCCACTCCAAATACACCAATAAATTCATGGTGATCCTCATGTGACAGCAAGGACAGGCCATTTAGCCTCAGAGGGCTCTTCACAGACAGACTAGTCACCAAAGAGCACTTGAGAATAACACGTATTATGTCTCCATTCTTAAGTGTCTCCTCCACTGTCTGTGCTCAGCTGCCAGTGAACACAGGTCCACCAGCACTCCTGAAGAGTAACCAGGTGTATCTGCTTTCATAATGCCTGCCAAAACATTTCTGCTCCCTGAAATGTTGCTTCTGCTATGCAGGTGTTTCATTAAGGAGCCATAGTAAGAGGAGTGGGTGATGCTCATTATTCTTTGGCCATTAAAAGGCGGGGACTTTAAACAGTTTGGGTGGAAAGTCAAGAGTCCACATCACCCAAAAAAAAGGGGGGGGATTTCTAGCTCTCCTAGGCTCAGTCCTTGCAAGACAAGAGCTCTTCACTCTTCCTGGCCTGATTCACAAATAAATAAATAAATAAATAAATGTACTGCCAACTAATTTATTTTCAGGATTTTCTAGGCAAAGAGTACTTAGAAGTGGTTTACCCTTCCCTTCTTCTTGGGGTGCCCTGCAACTGTGCAGGTTGCCCAAGGCTACACAGACCAGGCCTACTCACAAAAGGCACAGTGAGGAATTGAACTCCCACCCTTATGCTCGGTAGCCAGATTCCTAAACCAGTGATGCTATACCATAATTTTCACTTGTGTTTTAAAGTAACCACGATCATGTCCAAACTAAAAAGTTTAACTGGAGAGTCAATATATGGATCATAAACATAGTTATAAGTCTGGCTTCTTTCTTTAAACCATGCAGCTCCACAAAACTTAGTTTGTTCTCTTCTAACATAAAGAGCAACTTTGGTTAATTGAAAAGCGAAGCAGAATTTTTTTTGCTTTCTCAAACTGTAGCAGCAGGCAAGGAAGAAGGATTGAACATAAACCCAATATTTGTTTGTTTGTTTGTTGGTTGGTTGGTCTGTTTGACTTCTATACTGCACCATCTGGCAACAAAGGCCACTCTGGGCAGATTACAGGGTTAAACAAACAGATACATCCATTAAACATAATGATATAATCATATATAAAAATTACAATACAATAAATAACACTAAGACAATCCAGATCAATAAAAGCAGAAATAGACCAGAATACACAAGACAGAAAATGAGCAACAAGGCTTATCAGCTGAAACTGATAACTAGCAAAAGCCTTCCTAAATAGCCACATCTTAAGATGTTTCATAAAACAGACAGCGAAGGGACCAAACAAATATCAGGTGGAAATTGATTCCAAAGGTGGGGGGGGGGCACTGAGAAAGCCTGATTCCTTGTCAAAAGTGGTCTGCTTATATACTGCCCCATACCACTTCAAGTAGTCTCTGGGTGTATTACAGTTTTGATTACAGTATGCAAGCTACACATTGTCCCCCCAGCAAGCAGGGTACTCAATTAACCGACCTCGGAAGGATGGAAGGCTGAGTCAACCATGAGCCAGCAACCTGGGATTGAACCCCAGGTCGTGAGCACAGTTTTACCTGCAATACAGGCATTTAACCACTGCATCATGAGGCTCCTCAATGATTTGTAAGCCTCCTTCAACGACGACACCCTCAAATGTCCTGCCTCAGACAATCTACAGTTCTTTGTATGCACAGCACTAAATAATGTAACATTACAATTTGAGATCAGCTCCAAAGACTCATGGATGAGACAGCTTATCTAGACCTGGCTTCAGGTCTAGTTATAGGATAAAAATATCTTCCAATGTCTTGATGGATGTTCTACATTAGGAACTGAGTGGGATGAGCGTATCCATGTCGGCTCCACTGGACCATAAACAAAACACTCGTAAACCAAGGTACTCGTAAACCAAGGTATCACTGTATCTCCCTTTATGAGCCTGCCCAAGTTTTAAGATAATTGGAAGTAGTCTTTCTCTTGGTCCCACCACGCTCACAAGTGCATTTGTGAAGGACATAAGAGTGGGTCTTCTCTGTCACTGCTCCCAAGCTGTGGAACTCTCTCCCATGGGAGGATGGGCAAAAATCTTTGCTTCACGCTCTTCTCTCATGAGTAACTGGCTGCCTACAAGCAGACTTTAAAAACAAGTTTATGGCTTTTTATTGTTTTAATGAGCTTTATTAAACTTATTTAATATACTAATCTTAAGGAGATATTGGTTTAATTCTTTTTGATAATTTGTTGTATCATTTTAAATATAAATATTGTCTGTTCTAATATTGTAATACTCTGGGAGAAAGGAGCGGTAGAAATAATTTAAAAATGGATGAGTTATGTGCAAATGCAACCAATGTCCTGGTTCATACATAACATGAATGAAATCCTTGTCTGTTTAGATACAACTTGTCTTCCCTTAATATGTAATCTAGGTCTGTTCATAATCTGTGGTCTATCTGATGTAGGTCAATCAGAAACTAAAACCACAGTTTGAAGTCTTCTGCACTTTTGAATTATATGGTTTTGAATTATGCGGGAATTCAGAGACAAGTGACAAACCACAGATGATGCACTCCCGATATTTTCTAGTCTGTGTGGTATAAAGCCTCAACACTCCATCAGATGGAGCAGACTGCCCCAGTACAGCCTTGAGAACTAGAATGCACAGTAAACTACAACTACCCTTCACTTCATACATCTCCAGCTTCTGTAATATTCTGTACATGTTATGCTTGAAAGAGAAAACATGGGATAACAGTCGGTCAGAGCAGCAAAATACTTTAAACTCCACATTCTGGGACTTCCTTGTCAAGATTATTCTTGAGAAAACATAAGGCGAGTCCAAAAAAGGAGGCATTTTTAGGTGAGTGTGTCAGAGTATTTTGCAATTTGTTCTGCCAGCAGAAGCAAATACATGTTGAACAATTACAAAGATAGAAGCAGAATCAAAGTGAGGGCTTACTTAAAACAAACCATCTATATTACATATATACACAGATAAGTTACATGAAGACAAATCAACAGCATATCATTTCAGCATACATGGCATACATAATTAGCACATAGCATAGACAGACAAGAATGGGTGCCTTACTCACAAATGTCTGGTTATTCTCTAGTTTAAGCTCAACCTTTTATTCACTAAGTAATATCTGACAGCATGATCCAAGGATCTGGCGGTACAGCCAGACATTGGGAGATGAATTCCTTACTGTGCTTCCTAGGAAAAGAAACTGCCTCTCCAGCTCCTGGCAGGCTGCATAATCCCAGAAGATCCTCAGAAGGAGGAAATGGTAAACTACTTCTGTACACGCTCTACCTAGAAAGCTCTGAAAAGGACTGCCATAAATTGGAATAGATTTAATGCCATGTCATAATTATAATAATTTAAAAAAATAGTAGGAAGAGAGGAAGAGATGCAGGAAGGAAGTGAGGGTACAGCTGGGGCCTACTCAGTGCAGAGGTACCATGTTTCCCCAAAAATAAGGCAGTGTCTTGTATTAATTTTTGCTCCCATATATGCGCTAGGTCTTATTTTCAGGGGATGTCTTATTTTTTCATGAAGAAAAATGCGGTACACATTTATTGTTATCTTATTATGGGAAGGCCTTATTTTTGGGGGATGCCTTATATTTCAGTGTGGGGCAAAACTGTAAGTTCAGGGGATGTCTTATTTTCGGGGAAACGGTATAGACTGTTTGAGAGCTCAACATGTTATGAAGGTTGCCCAGCTGTTTGGTTTTTGTTTGTTTGTTTATTTTGCCATTTTGGAAATCACTGCACCAAAAGGCACTGATTTGTTAAAGAAGCACAAACAGCATATGAGTTTTCCAGTTAACAATGTTCTACATGGTGGGAGGAGAGAGCATGGACCAGTTTGCTTGGACTGAAAAATAGTTGTTTAGACCTGGCACTCACAAAGATGAACTTGCACCAAGTAATATTAATACAACACAAGTGCAGACAAAACTTCAAAACATGCAAAGTCAACCCAGTTGGAAACTAGACAATTTGGCTCTTTATGCTGAAGTTGTAATTACTTGAAGGTGGAGAGAAAGCAGGATGGGGTTGGACATCCATTTACTCTGGGTGCAATTTTAGGCTACAGAAGGTCTATATCTTGTTTAACTGTTTTTCTCCTTTTGTCTTGAAGCTCTTGAAATGAGCTCTCAAAATGGATTAAATAAAAGGGGGAACCTTGAACAAATGGAACAATTAAGATTCTATTCAAAAGCCTTTTCTTCTAAAGGGAAAAACACATCAGGTTTCTTTTAAAGAAATTATGCAAATTGCAGAGCGTTTCTGTGCAGACTCTGGAGTTTCGAGCTGCTGTACATTCATAAGGTATTCTGTGCTCTTCCCCACCACCACCCCCGAAATCAGTTGAAAACCAACCTGCCTTTCAATATAGGCTGATATACTCAGATGTAATCACTGCATTTTCCTCAAGATACTTCTCTATCAACCTGGCCTTAGCAGCAGAACACAATTTACTATACGGTAACAACAGTCTATTTCTTCCATTCTGTCCCATGGATACTAAAAGCAAAATGTGCTAAAAATGTCTCCCTTAAAAGTGTCATCTGCTGAAATATCAAATGAAAGGCTGAAAAAGCACTGTTGCAATGTCAATGAAGACATGCAAAGCATCTCAAATGTTAAGAAAAGGTAGTTTGCTCTGAAATGCTCTGAATACAGTAGGACCCCCATATCCACTGATTCATTATCCGCTGATTCATTACCCATGGATGGCAGAGGAAAAAATCAAATAAGTAATTCAGCAGCCACAAAGCAAGTTAACAAAGTAAACAAAGCAAGTTACTGTCACAAACAGTAGCTGTAAAGCAAGCTACTGTCGTAAAACAGCAGCCATAAAGCAAACTACTGTCATAAAACAGCGGCTGTAAAGCAAGCTACTGTCACAAAACAGAAGTTTTGGGGATTTTTTGGTATTCTCTCTTATCCATGGTTTTGATTATCCACGGGAAGGTCTGGAACCAATCCCCAGCGGATACTGGCGTCCTACTGTAATGGGTTATGGAGAAAAGTAAATGTTATCTGTGCCTCCAGCTTATGAAAGTGCATGTCACCAGGCAATATTCCACCACCAAGCTATGTTCAAAAATCATGTTTGAGTGGGGTCACCTATGGCACCCCTGGTAAACCATCTTCTTCTGCCCATCCCCATGGAAGGCCCATCGGAGACTGCTTCTGTTGGGCTTCAGGTGAACAGATAGGCCACTGGGTCAGCTTAGGGCGGGGAGAAGATGGAAATGAATGAGTTTCACCTGGGTGAGGAAGCAGGTCCTTTAGAGATGCATATTCAGATTTTGAAATGTTCAGAATTCAACAAATAATGCCAGTCCCAACATTTCTGTATACCTTATTTTCTGTCTATAAGACGCTCCAAAGTATAAGAGGACCCCGACTTTTCCAAGCCCAAAACTATAGAAAGAGGAGCCCATCCAGGATAGATCATCCCCATCTTCTTGTCCTGGACCTGGTTTGCAGCGGTGGTAGCACAGGCTCCTCTTTCTCAGCATGGAGAATAATTATTGGTGGCTGACACTAGGTAAAAATCTAGATTGAACCCCATGTGTTTGTTTTCCCTACATAACTAACACTCCCACACTTCAGGGGTGTGTTATCCCGATTAATCCCAACATGCACTCAATCACTCTGGGCACGCCATCGGGATTCACTACAGTGAGGTCAGCTCCTTTCCACACCCACAAGCCAAACGTTACTGTAGCGTCCAGGGGTACAGAAGCATTTTCACAATCCCACCTTTTACACACACACACACACACACACACACACACACACACACACACACACATTTTAAGGCACCTGTACTTGCCGGGAAGCCTGGTTGATTTCAACAGGATTTTCCCTCCCCGAAGTTGCCTCTCTTGTGGGCCATTGCCTCACTCAGTGCTCCTTTTGTGTAGGTTCCCCAACACATGTTAGATTGTGAGCATTTTGGGGCAGCAACATTTAGGCTGGTACTAGTTTCACGTAGGCTGCTGCCCCTTGCTTGACTTTCATAGGACGAGAGAGATTTTAAAACAAAGCTGAGAAAGAGGAGTCCATCCTGGAAAGATCCTCCCCATCTTCTGGGCCTGGTGGGCATAGGCGGAGTGGGCACTTCTTTCTCAGCTTTGTTTTTAAATCTCCTGTGCAAGCCGAAAAGTCACTGTACCGAGACACTCACAATCTAACATGTGTTGAGGCACCCACTGAAATCAACCAGGCTTCCTGGCTAGTACAGGCACCTTAAAGTAAGAGAGAGAGAGAGAGAGAGAGAGAGAGAGAGAGAGAGAGAGAGAGA
>JAHTLZ010000015.1:14730368-14744938 GCA_023846285.1 Phrynocephalus versicolor
AGATAGATAGATAGATAGATAGATAGATAGATAGATAGATAGATAGATAGATAGATAGATAGATAGATAGATAGATACTCGTAGATCCTAACCACAGCGGAATTCCTTTATCCTTAATGCCCAAGATCATGATGTGAAACCTAAAGAAAGGAATCATAAACAGAACAGTACAAGATTCCTATGTTGCATCCTTCTCCGCTATTAGAGTACATCACACAGTATAACAAATTAAGGCTTAAACGATCTTGCTTTGCATGTAATGAGTCTATCTCGTATATTAGTTTAACCTTTAAAGTTGCATTACTGAAATAAATGAATTTTGCATGATATTCTACTTGAGTTTCACCTGTATATGCAGCCTACTAACCACATGTTGCTCGTATCTGCTTTACATACAATACCATATATTTAGAACTGAAAAGCAGATAGAGAAATTATTTAAACATCATTTGAGATTGCTACTTATCGTTGATTATATAGCTGTGCCATGCTGGCAGAGCAGAAGGAAGGAAGGAAGGAAGCTTACAAGAATTCAGCAGCTGGTCAACGCAACCATTTCTAGACACTGAGGATAATACTGAAACAAATGCATTTTTATTTTTTTCTAAGCTGCCAAGCATTAGCATTTTATTCAACCATGACCCTTATTAAATTGAAGATCTGTACAATCAGAATTAAATATGTTCTATCTACACAAAATGAAGTACATTATTTATCACTAATATTTAATGACAAAAAGCCTGATAAGTTTCTGCCATTATACCACTGATTTCCTCTGGCCATGCATCATTGATTCTAGCGGTCATTAGCATTATCACAGTGCATAAACTTCAGCTTATGCAGCAACTTTGGTAACTGCACTTGAAACTTACATCTACCTTTTTCTCCCCCATTTAGCTTATATTAACTATTCCACATTTCCACCTTAGAATGAATGAAGTATCAAAGAGTATCCCTAAAAACTCAATACTATAAACCACTACAAACTCTTTCTACATAAATCTAAGTAAATTTCACTACACATTTCAATGGAGTTTGCAAGTAAGACTTACCCAAATAGATTATGCCCACAGGTAACAATGTCCCCTTCTTTGAACAAGGAATTCACAAGCAAATATAGAGCACTTAGCAAAACTCAACCATCCATTTAATCAGGCAACCTAGGCTTGCCTGTAAAGATATATTGTAATGCACTCAACCTGTATGTAATCAACATATGGTTTTGATCTTAGAAATATGTTTGAAGTGTAATTCTAATTAAACCAACTAATTAAACCAACACTCTTGAGTTGTATGAAACATATTTTAATTTTGTAAACTATCATAATGACTATACCTTCAGGAAAAACAAGGCAGATTTTTTTCCTTGTAAAAACAAAAACAACTTTTGAGTTTTTGTTTCCAGCTCTCATCAAAGTCTTGACCTTCATATGAAGCACTTTTAAGAGATTAGCATTTCCAACAACAAAAATTTGCTACACGTATCACATATATCTATTTATACCGAAGGGTAAGATCTACACTACATTCTATTCCATGTCATGTATTAGTTTCTCTGAACAGCAAAAAAGCTTTCTTAATGGCAAATGTTGACCTTTGGGACTTGTGACAAATACTTTCCAAAACAAAATTCAAAATTGCAAGTAAAACCTCTGATCTAAGGAAGAACCACAAGCTTTAAACCTTGCTAGAGTTCCAAAAACACACCATGAGATACTTGCATTTTGAATCATTGATGCTCATAAAGAACTTGATTAAATAGAAAAAGTTGCTATGTATTAATACTGAAAGAACCTTGAATTTAGTTATGCAGTTCTATCAAAAATGTCCTTATTTAATGTCTTCAAATTCCACCCAAAGCTCTATGTAACATGAAAAGAACAAATGTGTGATATTTCAAATTTAATACCAACAAGTTTAGCACTGATTATATCCTGTACCAAATTACATATTGGAAACTTTTTGCAATTAACAATCTTAAACTATACATGTTTACTACATTGCTACTATAGTTTTTAATGGGATTTGTTGTCAAATGTGCTTTTAAAAGTACACATTTGACACATTTTAAGTGTACATTTAAAACACTGACTTACTTGTAAGGTTTTCAATGATTTTCTGTAAATGCCCTACTGAATAAGAACTAACGTATTAATCTCTATATGTTAAAACTGATAGCCAACAAAGTTAACTTCTTAGGGAGAAGACGCCCCAAAAATTATTTAAATTAATACTATGCACTAAATGACAGAAATAAGTTGAAACTCAAACTTAAGCCTTAAGCTGGAATTTAAACATTTCTGATATAAACTTTTATATAAACCTGTGTACATTACCTTACTGGCTGAAGAAAAAGCTGATGATTGTCACAGTCTCCACTGGCTCTTAACTCGACTTTACCTCATCCCCTACTGAAGGCAGGAGTGTAGGTGAAGCAAAGTCTGCAGGCAGACTTCCTACCTTCTAAATTGTTTACTTGACAGAGGAGGGGGAGGAAAAGGACAAGTCATATGTACAGCAGTAGGGATGGGCTATTTGTTTTGGAAGCTACCAGTTCTGAAATGATAGACACAAGCCCAGGTGGTGTTTGGAAGCCTCCGAAACGCAATCAGCCAATCCCTTACCTTGCTCCACGCCTGCATGGAGTTGAGCTCCAACGAGGAAGCATCTTCCAACATCATTGTTCCTTCTCCTTGGCACTGGCCAATCAGGAGCTGTGCAGGGACACGCATCATCCCGCCTCCCTGTTTGATTGGCCAGCACCAGAGAGAAGAAATGATGATGTCAGAGGCTTTTTCTCTTTGGGGTTCAGCCCCGCGCAGGCGCAGAGCAAGATAAGGGATTGGCTGGTTGTGTTTCGGAGGCTTCTGAACACCACCTGGGCTTGTGTGTATCATTTCAGAATCAGTAGCTTCCAAAACAAATAGCCCATCCCTACTGCTGTACATATGACTTGACCTTTTCCTCCCCCTCCTCTGTCAAGTAAACAATTTAGAAGGTAGGAAGTCTGCCAGCCGACTTTGCTTCATCTACACCCCTGCCTTCAGTAGGGGATGAGGTAAAGTTGAGTTAAGAGCTTTGTTAAGGAAAGGTATAACAATGCAATCCTATGAATCTCCACTCAGACGTAAGTGCCCATATATTGTGATATGACTGCTGCTTGTATACCTTCTTAATCACAGTCTTCCACACAAAACATTGCCAAAAATACATTTGTATTGACATATATACTGGTTTTTTTTAAAAAAAATAGACAAAAGAAAAGAGTATACAGTATGTGACAAACAAATAACCAAATCTATACATGAGAATAACAACACAGTGACTGAAATCCTGTTGTGAAGCTATGCAAAAGGCGTGCCTTTTGGGGGCAAACTCTAGTATATTAAGAAATCTGCATTCTGTTGTATGCCAAGTTCTGTGACTCAGTATGGAAATTTTGTAACTTTTAGCAGTTTGCAGCTAAAAGTTATTCCTTCTGCATAACTGTGCAGCAGGATTTTGGCAGGTATGAGTAAAGCTACAATTGTTTGCACTGGCAAACAAGTCCAATCCTATTAACCTTTTCCTGGTAGTAAGCATTACTGAACATAGAAAATGATGTCCTGGTGCAGTGGTGAAGCTTGAATGAATGATGCACACATGGTATCCATCACTAATTTAATTAGTCTTAAAGTGCAAATTAAAGATTTGAATCCAACAGAAAATAAAGATGGCTTGGAAAGGGTGCTTGTGTTTCTTAAATCTATATGGTTCTCATGTGTTCTTTTCTAGAACATCAAAGAGGTTCCTCATCTGTCACAGGAAACTGGGTTTGACTCCCTGCGCCTTTTGCTAGGATCTACTTGAGAATTCGTTTTCTAACGTGTTCCCGCCATGTTTCTTGGTTGTGCAGACAAACATGTGACCATGGAGACTTCAAGATGTGCTCCATCACTTCATTAATTAGCCACAATTGCCTATGGCACATTAGGAAACCTTTATACATATACCAGTAGAATTCTAGCCATTAACTTAAAAAGGAAGCAATAACAGAAAAAACATGTTGGGTGGTTCATAAATGGGTTTTCCAAAAATTCACATAGTTATTCCCACATTTCCTAAGCTAAACATAGTAATAGCCTGGACAGGGAATAAAATAAAGGGTGAGTTTTTTAACCTTTTTGATCAGTGGTAGTTATAGGGAGCTGATTCACCTCCCACATTAAATACCTGCAACCATGCAAATCAGTCAGTCATGCTACTACACAGTTGGCTCCAAAGTGGTTCACAGAATGACATACCTATTTCACTACTATATACTGTATTGACCTACTGTATGGATAGGTATGAGATACAAGCTCTTTTGTGGAGAAAATGAACTTTCTGAGAAGGGATAATCTTGCCCCATTAAAACCTCAATATGGTGGGGAGGTGGTAGGGTACTCAGTTACTACAAAAGGGGGTTGCAAAGTGGTCTGATTGTAAATTAAGTTAAATAATAAAAATCTAATCAAAATTTGCAACCATATATATCCCAAAAAGTATTAAGATTTTAATTTTAGACTATTTTGAGTTGATTAATGAATGATCTTAGGGTTTGTAACTATTACTGTGATCCCAAACATACCCACTGGGGTACCAAGTGTGCTTAACAGGTAAGTAGGCTTGGAACCAGATATAATTTTATTGTAATCTGTTGGTGTAAATCTTCTTAAAACAAAGCAATTAGCTTTAACCATGTAGTAGAATAGGCTGCAGTTGTTTTACAATAGATAAATATGCAGTTAATTTCTAAAGAATAGCAGTTGATTGCTTAATGTCTTTTGAAAAACAACACAGCAGGGATTTAACATCTACACTGCAGATTGCAGGGTGTCATGGAAGATGTAGTAACATTTTTTCAGTCACTAAGTGACTTTAATAACTTCCATTCTTTATTTAAAAAAACTGTCCTTTACCTTAGACCTCTTAAGACAAATATTTTTGCTCCTATTGTTTAACATCAACTGCTATATATCAGACATATACAAGACTGAGGTCAAAAACAGATACTCAGCACTACTTTTGAATCTGAATTTCTGTACATATAAGCTTCACAGAAAAAATGTTTGGTTTTCTTTCAGGAATAATCATAGAGCTATGAGAAAAGTAACACTTTTGTCAACAGGATGTTTCTCTTTTAAAATTTAAGACCGTTCTCCTTTACTACTGCTTTTTTCTGCTATTGCTTTTTTTGTATCTGGGCTAGATTTCACATAAGGCATCCACAAAGAAATTAGAACTGCGTTCAGAGCCAAGGATTTTCCCTTTTCTTTTTACCCTAACAAAACCCCAGTAGAAAAAGCCCCAACTTCTAAATGAACCCCATTTCTTCCTTTCAGCAATGAAAAATGCTCTATACAGCTATGTGCACTTCTTCACAACCAACCACATATCCAGGCACAGAGAACCAAATGGGAAGAACCAAGTGAGCTGAGCTCACCATAGCCCAAACACCCATGGTCTGAGAGTCCAATAATTTTTTAGCAGACACACAGGCTGATACACAGGGCGAGGAAATGCCAGGCCAAACTAATTTTTAAAGAAGCAATTACTACAAAGGACTAAAAAGAAAAGAAAGGTTTATAACCATATGCCTTTCCTTTCTACCTTCAGGTAAACATACTCTCTTGAACAGTCTCACTGAAAATCTGGATGTTTAACAGGCCCCTGATGTGACTCCATCTGAATCACCAATTTTTCATATAGACATTACATTCTACTCACAGCTGTGTTCTCTCCATTTACGTCTCTCTTAAAACCCATGAACATCATTGGCCTTGCTATCTAAATCTAAGCGGGTGTGTTTGGTCACATAAAACCACCCAGACCTTTCAAATAGGTCTTGGGAAGTCTGAGTCCTTTCATTCACTGATGTGTTAATGTCTCCAATACACCAATTAATTGAATGGGAATCAATTGGTAAAATAGAAAAGAGGAAGAAAATGTGGATGATATATGTATGGCACAGAGTACCAAGCAAAGATTTTAGTCTCTAATTACTAGCAACAACAACAGTGATTGAGAAAGGGGGCAGTTGAAAGAGTGGATGCAAATATAAGTATGGAAATGAGTAAAGTTTAAGTAGGAGGAAAATAATTCTTTAATCTTTTCCCAAATGTATCTTGTGTACTTGTTAATAATACTTTGAAAAATACTGAATTCTTATATGAACATAATTCTCTATACAGCTCAGACAATCCAATCTATTATACAATTAGGCCAAGTAATTTTAAGACTGAAGTTGATGTACCCCCATACCAGATTCAATCAGATGGCCAATGAAAACATTTAGGAGAATCAAATGATAATGTTTTGGTGAATTGTATCACTTCAGGCTCCTAGTGGCAATTGGATGTTTAAATCCTTCCCTCCAACATTTATTTTATTTATTTATTTAAAATATTTCTATCCCGCCTTTCTCCCCAAATTTAGAACACCAGTTTGTCACAATGATCCCCTTAATTCCCCCATCCCATGAAGATAATTGAGAGAAACAATACCCTAAGTAGTACAGTCACTGTTTAGTTACTTTACTTTATAATTATTTTAACAGGCTCTTGCTACAATGCAGGAAACTTTCTACCAATTCATGTGTTTACATGTATATAGAAACATTCATACATACAATACCCCCATTAATGGCAACACACATGCAAACATCTACAATCTGAAAGACTATGATTCATAAATAACTTACTGTATCATATAAGAAACTGTACATCAGGCCCAAATTACAGTAATACCTTGGTTTAAGAGTAAATTGCATTGAGGATTGCACAATGCTGATTTATTAATATAATGTTAGAGAATGCTTTGGAAAACTTGCAATGTGCATTCCCTTAAAAAGCTTGAAGTCCATTCATTACTTCAGCACCTCTATTTGACATCTTGAGAGGAGTACAAGAAGCAGAAAAGGTGCCTTGCTCCATAGTACAACTTTTTGCACTTGTGTAAATTCTAGCTTCAGTCCCTTGATCTGGAAGTTGAGTTATGACAATTGGACTTCTTCTTCTTGAGAGACTGAAATATTTCGCTGCTCATCCAAATAGCTTCATCAGTCTAAAGAGAGCTAGTTGCAAGTCCTCCTTTTTATAGTTCACTTTGACCTCATGTCACCCCATAGTCAGGCCATGTTCATCTTATGAGCCTATTTCAGACTAGGGTGACATGAGGTCAAAGTGAGCTATAAAATGGAGGACTTCCAACTAGCTTTCTTCAGACTGGTGGAGCTGTTTGGATGAGCAGCGAAACGTTTCACTCTCTCAAGAAAAGAAGTCCAACTGCCATGACACAACTTCCAGATAAACTCATCTAGATGACTGAGAGACTTCACAGACATATTCAGTCCCTTGAATGTCCCTTTTAAACAAGGGCACATTGACTATCTGAAAGTGTTGCCAGTTAAGAGTGGACTAAAGAGACAGACCAAAGGCCTAGATATAACTTAGTCTTATATCTCACCTGAAAGCCATTTGCATGTTTACCAAGCAAACAGTCAAAAGTTTTGAGAGTGCATTAAGGAATATAAGTTGCATACCACCTAACAGAACACAGAAATACATATAAAGAACGTTAACTGTATTATTCAACACTACTGGAAGATTTTCTCCGTACCTCAGTTCCAGGCCTACTGGACATAACCATGGAAGAGATTATGCTTGAGAAAATGAATCTTACATTGTTACGGTGTCATGTTTTCTAATGTGCTCTCTATCTAAAAAGCTAAAAATAAATTCTAGTACAGGTCAATTTATCTTCTAGTAGAACAAATGCAAAAAGCAGACTTGATAAATTTGGCACCCAAGAAACTTGAACATTTTCTACTACACAGACATTGTATTTATATTTATATTTATTTATTTATTTATTTATTGCATTTATACCCCGCTTATCTACAATATGTACTCTAAGCGGCTTACAAGACATCAAGGCTTCAAAGCCACACAAATTACAAATTACAAAAAGCACAAATAAAGACAAATACTAAAATCGCTAAACAGGGTTAACCTAATAGCACCTCAGTAAACTAAACAATGGTAGGCAAAATAGTTTGCGATGGCGGAGAAAAGAAAGAAAGAAAAAGTCAGTTAAAGATCGCCAAAGGCCTCCCGGAAAAGGTAGGTCTTTAACGCCTTCCGGAAGGCCAGCAGGGACTCTGCAGAGCGCACTTCACTGGGGATGGCATTCCAGAGGCTAGGGGCCGCCACCGAGAAGGCCCGGGTCCGAGTACTCGTCCTCCGGGCTTCACGAGGAGTGGCGACCCGAAGCAAGTGCGCTCGCGCCTGCCGAACGGGCCGGGCCGAGGTAGATCGCTGAGCGATACGCTCTGCCAGGTAGTCTGGTCCCAAGCCATGGAGGGTTTTATAAACTAAAACCAAGACCTTGAATCTAATCCGGGCTGCAACGGGCAACCAGTGCAAGCGGGCCAGGACCGGGGTGATGTGGTCGTAACGACGCACACCAGCCACCAGCCTGGCCGCAGCGTTCTGAACCCGCTGCAGACGCCGGAGAAGAGTCAAGGGCAACCCCATGTAGAGGGTGTTACAGTAGTCCAGCCTCGAGATCACCAGAGCTTGGACCACTGTTCTCAGAGAGTTCGCGTCGAGGTACGGGCGGATCTGGGTGATCCGACGGAGATGGTAATAGGCGGACCTGGTCACCGACGCCACCTGGGCCTCCATGGCGAGCGCCGGGTCCAGGAGCACACCCAGATTCCGTTTCCTCTCCGCGAGCTGCAGGGAAACTCCCCCCAGACAGGGGAGAGGGCCACCGTACCCCGACGGCGAGCTCCCGAAGAACATAACCTCCGTCTTCTCGGGGTTGAGCCTAAGCCTGTTCGCCCCGGTCCAAGCCAGTACGGCCTCCAGGCACCCGTCGAGAACTTCCACAGCTTCCACAGCAGAGGTGTTAAAGGAGAGATAGAGCTGCGTGTCATCAGCGTACTGATGACAGCAGACTCCAAAACTCCTGATGACCCCCGCCAATGGCCTTACGTAGATGTTAAACAGCATGGGGGACAGAGACGACCCCTGTGGAACCCCACAAGGGAGAATCCAAGGGGCCAATAACTCCCCCCCATGCTGCACGTACTGTGGACGGCCCTCGAGGAAGGAACGGAGCCAACTGCGAGCAGTGCCTCCGATTCCAACCTCAGAGAGCCGGTCCAACAGGATACCGTGGTCGACGGTATCAAAGGCCGCTGACAGATCCAGGAGGACCAACAGGGTAGAGCAACCCCTGTCGGCCGCCCGGAGAAGGTCATCTTGCAGGGCGACCAAAGCTGTTTCGGTACCCCGGCGAGGCCTGAACCCGGACTGGCATGGATCGAGGCACTGCCGATCCTCCAGGTATGACTGCAGCCGGACCGCCGCCACCCTCTCGATCACCTTGCCCATAAACGGGACGTTGGCGATTGGGCGATAATTTGTTAAATCGTCCACTGCCAGGCCAGGTTTTTTCAGAATGGGCTTAACCACCGTCTCCTTCAGACGAGAGGGAAAAAACCCCTCGCTGAAGGAGGCGGTGGCCTCCTTCAATGCAACTGCTTTCAATGCAACTGAGACCACCTGTAGAGCTAAAATACCAAGAAAACTAACAGTAAATAATTGTAACAGTAATTATCACTGTTCTGAAGCAATTTTTAAAAAGTAAACAATCTACCTGAGAATAATTTTTACATTTGTTAGTGTTCTTTTCGAAAACTGAGTTTTGAGAATTGAAAATCTGAGTGGCTTCATATAAGAAAATGCACAATTAGAGTAGTCTTAAATGTACTCAAATGTTAAAAAATAATAATGTAAATACTTCTTAATATGAATTCAGTTTTAAGGATTTGTCAAGATATTTATAGTGCTCAGTCTACTTCTGCCTTTAATTAAATTTTACATACACACTTTAATGCAATTTAAATAGATTATTAGTTGTCAGAATATAGTATAAATTTTGTTTACGATTCAGGTCCTTTAAGTACTTACAACGAGAAAACTCTTTTAACCCCATGACTGAGTAGTATTAAACACTGAGATGAGACTTCTAAAGAGCGTCTGTTGCCCTTTGCACTTTGCAATAATCTTAAATTACTACAACTTAATTACAATTTCAAGGCACTAAGCTGAGATATTTTTAAACAGTACAGGAAAACTGATAGCAGGGTAAAAGCACTTACAATGACCCAAGTATGAGACGCTTCAAAACACATACCCAAGTGAACTTACCTCTTCTTTAATTCTTCTTATCCAACATCTCAAACCAAAAATATTTGTACTTAGTTATTAATTAGATAAGCACTATGCAAACTACTCTGAATGTCCATAACCTATTAATATTCCCGCAAAGCAGAGATTAATTCAGAAGACCACATCAAACGAACTTCACCATCATGAATGTGTGTTTTCCACTTGCATGTAATTAGCACACTGTTCTTGCACACAATAAGTATGTCAATGTACATTTGAGGAACATCTATCTTACATTATGTGAACCTCTTCGTTTACACCTTGAAATATTTTTCTATACGAGTCAGAATTATGAAAACTGCATAACATTAATATAGGATTCATTATATGCAGTTGATCTATTAATCTAATCTCTCAGTATTTCTATTTCATACAAAAGACCTTGCAAAAACATGTATCTGTGGATTTAACCCAGCTAGTTTGAAAATCAACTCTGAATGGGCTTCTGACTACTTTCAACAATTTTAAAAGGCCTCGCTAATTTTCTCCCAAATACTATGCAAACATTAGAAAATCACTTAAATACACAACTAGTCCAATCCATGATCATTCCTCAACATATGGTCTTGGACAGGTTACTAGGCCAACTTGTACTGTATTCTCAAAGCCGCCTGCAAGGTTAGTTTCCCCTAAATCTCAGTAAATAATGTAATGAATATATGCTGCAAGAGTTCTAAGTTTTAAAATTCCACATATTGGAATCTACCATTTCAGTCTTTCTCTTTATTCCTAGCATTATACACAGTATCATAATTCCAATATTTTATTATGTATCCCACACAACGAACAAAAATAAATGAAGAATTTGTGGTATAATGACAATGCAAATTAAAAAGTGCTTTTTTCCAGTAAAAACTGAAACTTTTGCTTCTGCCGTCAAATGACAACTGGCAACACTGCAGCACTGTAGCTATGGAGATGAGAGACCCTGGGTTCAAGGCCTTGTCCCACATCAGGAAACTGGATGGGTTGGGGCCTCACTGGAACTGCACATATGGCCAAAAGCAGTTAAGACTGTCGGATCAAATTAACAAAAATGAAAGAACCTGGCATCCACTCTATGTATATCAGAATGCTATTGCCTTATACTTGGACATTCACCACACTACAAATACTAGGCTATGATGGCCTGAAATAAACAGGCATACCTGTTTATAACAACATAAATCAGCTCTATACATAGTTTAGATTCATGCTGTACACTCATGCCATTATTGCTCCAAATGGAATTAGGTGCATTGTTAAGCAGAAGGTAACATAGCATTAATCGTCTTCCTAATGCTATGGCTTTAATGATGAACATCTGTCTTTCTCCTTCGACTTATCTTGAAGGTTTTTTTTATTAAAGTTAGTGTTCAGTATCAAACATTAAAGAAGTAACTTTTCAGAGTCATGGTCCAAGTATATGCACAAGACACACTTCTTCCCTCTACAGTATTCAGAGGAATAATAGAATGTGTGCATCATAAGAAATTCCAGTAAATGGAGAGTACTATGTATGCTACCATAAAACTGTAAAAATCTTGTTTGGAAAATCAGTTTTTGAATATACCCTCAGCTGAGTTCCTATGGCATGCACACAACACACACAGATATATACATGCATACTGTGTATATATAAACACACATATACCTGCACCTACATACACATGCACATACCTGACATTCTGTGTACATCCTTAATAAACAAGCACGCTTCCATGGAAGCAGGAAGAGGAACCAAAATTCCTACAACATTAAGGCAGAAATTGCTTGGAGTTTAAATTAAAGCCCACATCAAATTTGAATGATTGGGAAATTATTGGGAAACACTGGCTCCTCTCAAAACAAACACACAAACAAACAAATGAACACTCACCTATGATCCTAGTTATATATACACCAAACCCTACTGAATTTAAAAACATTTCGGTTCAGTGTCTTGAGGTTGCAATTAAGTTATTGTAATTTAAGATTATCACAAGAGCAAAGGGCAATAGAAGCACTTCAGAAGACTACTCTCACTACTTAATGTCATTCAATCTAGGGGTTAAAGCAGTGTCTTTTAGTCTAAGTACCTTAAAGCCACAGAATCATAAACAAAATTTATACTGCCAGCCTATAATCTATTTAAATTTTATTGAAGCATCTCCAAGGTCATTTTAATGATAGGAATACTATTGTGTCATGTAACTCAGTGGACAAAACTTGGTGAAACTGTTACACACAAAATGCTTGCATATATAAACACATTAAGTAAAATCCTTTAGTAACTTAAGCACACACTAGTGTGAACGAAGTGCAGCATGGAAGCTGATATATTTATATAAAATAATGTTCAGAGAGCGCAAATCAGCTTTCAAAGTAGTTATTGAAAATTCTTATTGATTATAATGAGTTTAGATTATGTTCAGTATCTTTCAGTTCAAAAAAGAAGCAAACTATAAGAATACTATTACTTAACTATGTTCAGTATGGAAAAGTTATCCATTTACTGTTGTCATGCCTATATTTCATATTTACATATTTACCCCCTGGTAGCAAGGTTTTCAATTTCATAAACCCAGTTAAAACAGGCGTTTCACCTATAAATTCTTATATTGTTTCTTCAAAAGCCCTGTATAAACTTGCATCCTAGACAGAAGTAAGTTTAATTTTCCTACAACAAAAATTAAAAATATATATTATACTTCTAAGTAGAAAGATTAAGTAGAAGGAAACACAGGTTTTCTTTTTTTAAAAAAAGTACATAAGGCTTTAAATGGCTTAATTGAACACATATGTCTGTTTAATATATCTGTACTTAATTAGATAATAAAAATATCCTTAACAATTAACATCTAACAGTTAATGCACTGAGTTGTTTTTATTGTTATAAAATATGCAGTTTTTTAGAAATGCATTCTTGCTTTTGTGATCCACCATGGCAGTTAAATATCTGTTCAAGTCAGTTTGCGTGTTTATACACTGACAGTTATTTAAATTTACCTGCTGTACTAGTGATACCTATATAGATATATAAACATTTCAGTGAAGGAGTGTATAGGTTTTGAAATATCCTTTGTTAGCAGTAAGAATTAATGGTAAAAAAGTAGGTTGCAAATAATAGTTGCAGATAACAGCATTTAAAAAAACCCTACAAAAATAATATTTCCAACAAAATAAAAAACTGAATCAAGACTAAGATACAATCCTATGTACAACAATTTACTCAAAAACCAAGTATCACTGCTCTGAGAGTGGTTTATTCCCTGATAAGTGGGTAATACTGCAGTCTAAGGTTACAACTGCAAACATACTTATTAAGGAGTAAGACCCACTGAACATCATGGCATGTTATTCTGAAGACACATATAAAAGAAAGTGCCACAATTATTGCTGACAGTTTGTTCTTCAAATTATACGAAATCAATGCAACACTTCGTATTAGTGCTATAAAACATGAAATACACTAATAGCATTGTTTTTGTTCTTTTAACGATAAAAGGCAGTTAACCTAGTAAGCATTATAAGGATTTGTATATTATAGAGTTAGGGTGGGGATATCTTACTCGGACCATCCATGGAAGGAATACCATAAAGCTAGCTACAATGGAAGTGTTCCAGGACATATCAGAATAATACTTCCAGAAACTCCCAAATGTCTTTGTTCATGCCCAGAATCAGAAACTGGCCGACTGAACTTTATTATCAATTCTTTGCCATCCTTCCCCACCCACCCCCGCCCCACATACACTTGGGAACTCAGGTGCCTTCTCTGCACTTCAAGTCAGTCATACTGTACATCCGTGCAGCACAAACCCAAGTCAGTCCAATCAGAAAAATGCTTTTTTTCTTAAATTAGCTAATTTTAAAAGTTTCATTCCGAACAACAAAGACAGACCTTCTCCTAAGCTCTCTTTAGGCTTACACAACAAAGGCCAGTATTTGCAATGGTCCATTTCTGCATAAGTGGACATAGAAGTCATATTGCCTGGTCGAATAGTCCAGATCTTTCAGCAAAGCAGCGCCTAACAACAGCCCAGCAGCAGCTTTGTTTGATCTCTACTGCCTTCCTTAATCTGGGTTGTCAAGGTTCACTTGTTAGAGGCTGTTTACTTTACTTTAAGAAAAAAGTGATCCCCCCCCCTATACAATGACTAATCCAAAGACTGAAGGGAAAGAATGCAGCCAATGCAAGATGTTAAAGCTAAAATACCTTTTTCCAATAAGATTCTAGATGACATATTTTGAACAACTAATGGGAGGAAATTCCACACTATTTATTATTATTATTATTATTATTATTATTATTATTATTATTATTATTATTATTATTATTATTATTATTAT
>JAHTLZ010000015.1:14744948-14756578 GCA_023846285.1 Phrynocephalus versicolor
ATTATTATTATTATTATTATTATTATTATTATTATTATTATTATTATGCTAGTTGTTTTTAATTTTCATTTTAAAAACCCACTTTTTTACTGGTCCAGATTTGTTCATTGTCCTCTTATTCTCAGTATTCATATTCCTACTAATGGAACTACTAGCTGTTTCAAGGAGTAGAATCTCTATTTAGTCTTGGAAGATGGGACTTGTTTCTGTTGAGTCGTAAAAATCACAACATATATTGAAATGTCTTCTTCGTCTTCTACATCTTACGGAAAATACCCAAAATAAAGGGCATGAACGCATCTGCCACAGTCATCTACAATGTACATAAATGTCATTAGATCTCCTGATGCTTTGTAAAACCAGACAAAGAAAAATGCTATTATTATAGTCACAGATGAAAATGTAAAGATGTATGCACTTTGAGGATTTTTAAAGCATTACCACTCAAAAGACACAGGCTCAGAATTATGTGTCAGACATACACATGCAGTGGAAATATTGTTCACTTTACCCATTCTCACAATAGTGACCAAAAATGAAACCCCAAACTTCTAAGAACAGAATTCATAACAGTTTAATAATGTTCAGAATCCACTGCAAACAGCTGCATATTGGTTGAGCTCATTGTTCTAAAATAGCTGGGAATATTTTTGTTTTTGTTTTTAACAGAACCAGAAATTTTTTCACTAGCCATATTTGGCATGCAGTTCCAACACTCCCACCCAGAATCAATTCAACACGCGCTGGAGCACTGCCTTTCATAGTTATGTCTGTACTTTAGATCATTTTATGCCATCTTTAAGCAAATGGGAAAAAATTAAACCATGTCAGATAGAGACACTGTAAAATCAATACACTCACTAATCAGCCCTGCAATGATATTTGAACACAATGACTTGGAAATAATTAATAGTTATCAAGTAGGGTGGGATGAGATGGGGGAGAAGTGTCATCCTATTTTATGACAGCACTTACATTCTTTGGTAAGCTCCTGAACTCTGATTTTCTTAGCCTAAAAACAAGGAGACTCTTTTCATGTGTCCTCTATCCCTCCCCACCTCCAGTCAACAATCGGAGCCCACAGATCTGGCAAACTGGAGCTTTGTACTTCAGTCACTTAGGGAGGTTCCGACGCTTTTCTCTAGTGGAGATTTTGCCAGGGTAGAAATGTCTCAAAAGTTTCTACTGGTGCTCCTATACTTACCAATAGAAATAGCGCTGGAACGGTGTAATCCCCACGGTCAGCACCCAGCTCCTAAGCAAAAGACGGCAGTTGTTCCTGTGCTCTCCCGCAGGCAAAACTTCGGGCTCTATAGTCAAGAAGAATTCAAGGGTACTTTCAACAAGTCTCCACAAAACAGGTTGGGGTAAGAAGAGGTGGGGAAAGAACTGGAGGAGGGAGGGGGGAAATGCACGGTTGCATCTACTGGATTGATGGGGGGGGGTTGTAAAGCACTTACAAAAAAAAAGATCAGGAAACTGTATCTTATACGAGCAGGATGTAAGATTTTTCACAGGTCCCCATACCCACACACGCCCGCGCGCCCACTCCCTCTTCTCAACCCTCCTCTCTCAGCTGGGACATGCGAGGAACCAGGGCAAATCATGGCAGTCTGCTTAGGTATGTGAAGTTGCACGTGTGTATTCAGGGACTCGCGGTCAGAGGCGGCAACGAGTGTGTGAGGCGCGCCCGGCAGGGAAGCGACCGCTGGCGGGAAGCTGAGTTGGAAGAAATCTTGCGCTCCCACTTCTGAGCGCAGGAGAAAGAAAAGCTCGAACAGGGGTGGGGGGGCGGAGGGCGATTACCTTCCCGTATCGCAAGACCCAACAACAAACGATGGAGCCACTCTGGGTGGGCAGATCGGGAGGGGAAATCAGGAAAGCAACGAGATCCCTCGAGTTGCTGCGCGGCGAGACCCGGCGTGGCTGGAGTTGGAGCGCGCGTTCCAACTTTCCCCAATTTGCCGTGACGGCGACGGCGCTCGCCCCGCAGACCGAGACCCAACCGCTCGCCCGGCGCGGCAGCGGCAAATCAGCAGCGGCACAGCCACCGAGGTGTGGTGCCAGACCGGGGGAGTTTAAAGCAAGCAACCATGCAAAAGTCTGGTTAGAGAACAGTTGTGTGCATGTGGGAGACTCTGCTTGACACCAAGGGAGTGTGAGTTGGGGAGAGGGAAGGCGAGACGAGGTAAGTGATGCCCCCCCCCCCGTGTGCAAATTTTCCGTCCTAAGAGGAGAGGATGTCTCTTGCCGCGAGGCTCCGGAAAACTGCCCGCCCGGGGCTCTCTCCCGGTCTGCCTTTGCGGGAGCGGGCGGCGATGGCGGGGACCGGGAGCGCACCAGGGCGCGCGGCTTTGCCGAGCGGGGAAGTTGTTCACTTGATGCTTGGCATCGCGGGCAATGGGGTTCGGGTGGGAAGGCGGCCGCGTGCGGCTCAATAGGTGTGCCTGCGCGGTCTGTATGAAGTTGGGCTTCCCTTGGAGCGACTTTTTGCTTTCCCAACCGGAATGTTGGCTGCTTCCCTCCCTGCGCGCCTGGAGTCGCGGCGCGCGGCGGGTGGGGTCGTCTCCCTGTCCCCGAGGTGCGCGGCTGCGGCGCCCAGCAAGGGACTGGCGTCGCCTTGCTCACCTGTCTGTCGAGGCAGGCCAGTTCGGAACGTGTCTTTGCACGACTGAGGCCATGTCCTGTTGCCTTGGGCTTAGGGGGTGGGCAAAGAGACCAATGCCAGTAGGCCCGGCGGATTGTTGTGTATCACTGCACCGTCTAGGAAGCCGTACACGTTGTGGTATTGGAGGGTACAAACTGGCAACGTGTCTTTTGTGGCTTTGCACACTCTTTGTATACATATACGCCCAGGGGACGGAGGTGGAGGGGAGAAAGCCGGGCGACAGCCGGGCACGCACAACCAGAGAGGTGCATGAAATTGTGAGACCCGTCTTTGTGGGCGTGGGAAAGCCGGTGGAGGGAGGGCGTGTGTGTGTATGTGTGTAAAAATTGGTCGAGTTCAAGTTCACTGAGCGCGTAAAAGGTGCGCGTCCCCAAGGCCTGTGGGTTGAAGTTGGCCATACGAAAAGCAAACGAGACAACGCCGACAGAAGCACATGGGGCAAAAAGTTTGTTCAAGTGGACGAAAAGTTCCTACCCCCACAACTGTCTTCGCCACCGAGTACCCCGAGTTGCCCGGGGAAAGCGCGCAAGTCCCGACCGCAAATCCTGCCCGTCTCCAAACCATTCCCCCTTTCCCTTCCCCGCCTGAGGGACTGGGGAGACGCGCGCGCGCACTCGCACACACTCACCCTCGCCCTCCCATAAACACACATACAAACAGAGAGAGAGAGAGAGAAACTGGAGGCGAAGAGTGGAGGCTGCTTCCAACTTGCTACGGTCATGTGTGCAACGTCCAGCGTGTGGCACAAGGGATGGAGGACGAGGGGGAGGGAGAGAGAGGGACGAATGAGGTGCAAATACGGGACGTAAAAGAAAGAGGAAAGCTTTAGGGGTGAAGGAGCCACGGCTGCTTCCCTTGGCACCCGAGGTGCTTTATGCAAAAAGCCAAGGCGGGTAGAGGGGGGGGGAGGAGGAAGAAGAGGCCGTGTGCGTGTAGGGGGGGGTTATGCCGAGGCACGTGGAAAGGTGGAGGAGGGGGGAGAAGGAGACCCGGGAAAGGGGGGGGCACTGAAGAAGAGACGTGAGGTTGGGGGAGGTTCGGAAGCAAACAAACAAGAGACTTAAAAGTGGATGAGAAAAGGCGAAATGGCAAACTCACCCGCAGGAAACGGCCTGGCGGTGCCAGCTAAGGGGCTCCCCCCCCACTGCGGGTGGGCGGGCGAGCGGGTGGGGAAGTGTGTCCCTGTTTCTGTCTGTCTGTCCCTCCCTTCTTCCCTTCCTTTCCTCACTCCGTCCCTCTCTCCCTTTCTAGCCAGCCAGCCAGCCCCATGCAGTAGGCACAGCGTGCAACACTGCCACACAATAAATAACAATAGAGCCCTCCGCCCGAGTCGGGAACTAGCTTTCCAAAAGGGGGAGAGCGGAGCAGCAGCAGCAGCACCACAGCCAGGCAAGGGAAAGGAAAGGAAAGCCACCCCGGAGGAGCAGCAGCAGCCGCCAGCCAGGGAGGGAGGGAGGGAGAACAGCCCTCCTCTCCCCCCCGTGTTCTCCCCCCACATCACCCGCCGCGACCCCCCCCCCAAAGCCGCGCGATCCGCGGCCGGTTCCGCTGCGGGCGCCTGGAGTGTTGGACGCAGTTTGGATCCGGGATGGATGGTTTGTTTGTTTTTTTCAAATCGCTTTTTTTTGAGAGGAGAACGACGAAAAATAACACTCCGCGGAGGGAGATTTTGTTATTTTTTGCTGTTGTGAGTCCCTGACGTCACATCCACCTGCTGGGTAAACAAGGCTCAGTGCAAAAAAAAGGGGGGGGAGAGAGATCGCAGTTGCAAAAGAGACGGGGGGGGGGAGGAAGAAAGAAGACGGGGGGGAGGTGGGGGGAGAGATGAAGGCAAACCAGACAGACAGGAAGGAGGGAGCGAAGCAGATAAATTGAGGGGAAATCTGTTGAGAAGGGAGGAGAGGAGAAGATTGGGAAAGAGGAACGAGAGAGAGAGTAAGGAAGCCGAGAAAACTAGGAGAGAGAGAGAGAGACGGGGCGTGGGGGGGGCGAGGGAGAGAGGAAGCCCGGAGAAGAGCAAACAGAAAGGGGGGGTCAAGGTGAGAAGAAGAGATGTGCGGCGATCGGAATTAGGAGGGCTTTGGCTCGTTTTGTTGGATTGTTTGGCGCTTCTTGGAGAGGAAATCTCCACTCCACCGGGGGGGGGGAAAGGAGGGGAAAGAAGAAAAAAGCTGCCCAGACAAGAGATGGGAGTGGGAAGAAAAGCAATTCAAAAGTGCAAGTGCTTTTGCGAGCCAAGTGCCGGCTTCCTCTTTCCCTTTCTCTGCCTCTTTCCCTCTTCCTTCTCCCCCCCCCCACCTCGCCCCCTGCACTTTACCCAGTGAAAGGAGGCGAGTTCGGGAGGTGAAAGTTCAACAGAAGGACAAACCCGCGTGTGTTTGTGTGTGCAAGGAAGCAGACATGTCCACCATCTAAGGGCGAAGTCTCTCCGTCCTTCGCTCCCTTCTCTTCCTCTCTCCCCCCCCCCAATCCCGTGTTTGTTGTCTAGATGGGAAAGGGGGGAGTCCCCTCCTCAAAAAGATCTGGAAGCTCTGGGGGGGGGGGCAGGGCCTCTCTTCAGAAGACTCCGAAGGAAAGCAGAGAGAGAAACAAAAACAAAAAAGCCTCCCTTCCCTTGGAGCTGGTTTCTAGAAAGGGCGAGGGGAAAAAACAACAACAACCCAATGAGTGTCTGATTGTTTATTTGCCTTCTCGGATGCCTCCTAGTAACACGCCCAGGGGGCAGCATGCCAAGCAGAACACAAATTACCTGCTACTGCCTGTAATCAGAAATTAAAAAGTGTTGCATGGGAGCAAACTTATATAAAAAAGTTTACAGTGTGCACCTTTAGCATCTTTGAATTCAAGTTATACTTTCCACAAAGCCTGCGAAAGAAAGGATGGGATTCCTGGGAGGCCCGAAGCACAGTCATCAGCCACACTGACTTTGGCTCAGTCCCTGTTGTTGCAAAACTTGACTCTTGTGAGAAGGAACGTAGGTGTCACCCCTTAGAAGTTCCCTCCCTGGATGCTTTCGATTGGTGGTATTGAGAAACGGGGCCTTTTGGCAGGGAACATTGGCCAAGAAAAGAGAAGGTGTGTACAGTACAGTATGTGTTTTCTGGATGAAATGAGTTGTTTCCTATTGATCCACAGGTTAAGACCTTTATTCTCTTAATATAAGTGATCTATAAGTTTTTTAAGCAGCAAGGGCATATCGCCTTTAGAGATACCGCTTCTTATTTTTAAAATACATTGTCTTCATGGCACTTTCCAAAATTATCTGGCCAAGTTCTGTGATGCAAACTTTTATCTCCCTTTACATTTATAGATAAGCAAACCAAGCAATGGAAGGGGTTATGTTACCTGCCTTAAGTTCACTCAATGAGTCAGTGGTAAAGCTGTGAATAATATTCTGAGCTCCTTCTGACTCTCAGACCTGTGGTCTAACCACTAAACAATACACTATCCTTGTAATGCATAATCTAACCACTTATTCGCTCATTTTGTACTATTTATAAATATGGGCTCTGAATGGATCACTAATAAAAATGCTTTTATAACCTCAGTAGTCTATTCTTACACCTACATTGTTAAGGGTTTTAAACATATTCATGTGGATTTTAACCAGTGACAGCTAGAGGAAACTATTTATTATGATGAAATACTGGTTCCATTATACTCAGAATTTTTTTTAAAAGGCCGTCATTGCAACCTTACATGTATAAACCTCATACATAAGCCCCCTTTTCTCCAAACCTCAGTTATACATACATTATGATTATCTGAATTCATTGCGTGCCTACTTACCTATCACATTTTTAAAAACTGCATTCCTGATTATCCATATATTTATAACGATATTTTAAAATCACATTTTAAGTCAGATTTATTTCATGGGAAAAGTCAAACATACATTGATCTTTCATAGCGAAGTTAAGTGTGTCAAAAATCTTGGGAATATAAGGCACAGCAAATATATTTGAACCTTTTTGGACCTATTTGGGTTCAAGAGTAATCTTTATTTAACTTGATCACCCGTAATGTAATATAATATAATAGTAGCCCACATGTGAGGGTAGAATGCCTAATTAAAACAATCTGAGACACATTTGAAATTGAAAGGATACACAATTTTGGGTATCTTTTTAGTATGTAATAGCAATGGTCAGTTCGCTCAGAAGGTTAAAATAAATAATTCCAGACAGTTTTTAAAATATTTTATGAAGTGTCCATTGTATTTGATTCTGTATAAATAAAAGTGGTTATATTGGAAGGGGGATATTTGGTATTGGAAATTACTACAGGTGAGCAAGCTTTGAACTGAGTTTAAATCCAGTTTTATCTGTAGACCTTCATCTAGATAAAAGAAGTTTAAGCAGAAGGAACTGGAATGCAGAAGGAGCAAGATTTAACCACAGTTGCTTTGTTACAGATTACCTCCTGGCAGCTCCTGAGTTGGAAAAGCAAACGTTTATTTGGAAACTTGCGAAGAGGGGAAATGGCTTGTGTGGTGGAGGAATAACCTCACCACTATTTCTTAACTCCATCTTCCCCCTGCATACACAGCGAAACGTGTATTTATATTGTGCAATGTAGTTGGACCTGCAGTTTCCATTAGCGATCCACTTCTTTATAAAGTTGCTGAGAAGGAGCATGAATACGATAATGTTAGCATGCGCATATATTGCCTGATATTGTCAGAAGCAAAATTAATTGTCCTCCAAGTTAATACATAATGAGGTAACACATACTCATTTTCTTCTGCTAGCCCACATTTGTCTGCAATGGCAGTGTAAAGATTTTGTATAACAACTGTGTGTCCTCACTGCTGTTGCTGGTTTTAGATTTTTATTGCAACTCACCTTCCTTGGAAGTCCCATGAAGTCTGGTGAACTTCTCTGTGTTAATTCAATGCTGAGAAGCTGGATGGATGTTAGATGACCAGGTACATCTTGATTATTCCAGTGATGGACAGATTCTAGGTTGAATGAGAATGTCTGTTCCCATTTAAACGAATCTCAAATGGAGTAAAATGGCAAACATCCCACTCTTTGGATGACTTAATTGAAATTATATCTGGTTTTCCACTGAAAGATTTACATGAACAAAACATTATTTTATTTTGCTCATTTACTTACAATGCCCAGATGTATCATGCAGAATTCAATGAAAAGCATAATGCTTTAATTTCAAAATAATCAGATCAATGTTAGTATGAGATTGGTAATAGTTGAGTGAAATCAATCAAAATGGTTTTGATGGAAGGATTCCAATCATAGATGTGCCTATGCCCAAATTTTCCAGATTTCCTCTCCCTCCTATATTTCATTCAATTCAGTAGGGGTCCCAACCTCCTGCTTGGCATTTTCAAGGGAATAGAGAAAAGGTATACACTTCTAATAGAATAGATGAACATGAGTTAATCTTGAGCCAACCTATTCTATGTAATGGATACAAATCGTGGAACTGGCTGATAAATCAATATGAAAGCATATGTGAATTTGGGTCTTAAGTCATTTCACTATGATGTTCAGTTTTCAGAATTACTGAGAAGTAAGATGCTTTCAACTTCAGTTTCTTTAAACAAAAACTATACAGACGTCATGGTCTAAACTCAGTTCCAGCTAAAGCCAACTCACCAAATAAGTGTGATTTTAGTAAATTAACACATAGATGGTCCACTGGATCTTCTCTAGTTGGGACTAGTAGTAATTCAGTTTAAAACCGAGGCTCCAGAGATTTCCACAAGCCAACATGTTTCACATTCATCTTAATTTGTAGAGATCTTTAGAAGCTTATTGCCTAATAATTGTTATAAGCAATGTGGCTCTGTACATTTCTCCACAGAAGCAAGTTCCACTGTGTTCAGTAGAATGTACCAGCAACCCCTAGAAAAGTGGAGAATTGTAGCTGTATATGGTACACTTTACAATGTTTGAGACTTTGTGCAAGAAACTCCATAAAAAGGGTAAGTCAGTTCCAAATGTTACTCCATTGGTTTTTTTATAGCAATGTCTGTCTGTCTGTCTGTCTGTACAACCAAGATGATAATGGTTTGCATAGCCATGTGGTATATACTAGTGAGTAACTTAACTGTAGCTTAACATGCTATTCATTTTCAACACTCTCACGTTGCACTCACATAGGGCACATTTTAATTTCTTGATCAGTAATCAAATGAAAGTTTCTTTTGGCAAATTAAAACAGGAGGGATTTCTCTGCCAGAGAAAGGATATGGGAATATGACGCCACCTTTTGGTGGAAAAAGGAAACGGGCATATTCCAAAGAAAAGACTCTTCTGATGTGCAATTACAATTTAAATTGCAGTAATGGCAAAGTACTTATGCCTAATTCATTATATTTTAAATAATTAAGAGGAAAATCATTGCAAATAAATATTTGCAAGGAGAAAGACGGCTAGATCTACTTGAAGGATAATCTTTAATGACAGCTAGTAAGCCATGCCATTATATCATGTTATTAGTAAGTAGACACAATTGTCAAAAATTCAGCAGCAAAATGATAACCTTTATGTTGTAGCTCATCTATCCAGAGTAAAACAAATTAGCAATAAATATGTGTGAGGTAGGGTGGAACCAGATAGTTTTATCAAGTTACTTTGCTTTATCTCATCCTTCATTCCCAGTTGGCGGGAAAAGCAGAAAAGAATGCCTAGCAAAATTGTTAGAGCATATTTCCACTGAGATACTGGAATACTTTGCTTGTTTTTTGGAGTAGGAAGTAGAATTATAGTTCGGAATAAAACAAAGTCCTCAAACAAACACTTGTTTATGGTTCACAAGAGTTGTTATCTTGTTTTTCCTATGCCGATTTGAACCAGCCTGCCAGCTCTATGAAATATGATTAATTCCTCTGACAATAACACTGAAGGGATTCATCTCTTGCCTCCGATGCAACTGTTAATTGCTCTTGAATTGTTTACTGCTGTAGTCTTTTTACAAGTGCAAAGGCAAACAGAGAGAATTTTCTTTCCTTTGTATCTGTAAATCCCAAGGAGATTGGACACTTGGCAGATTTTGGTAAGGGTGTACACAAGTTCTGACTACAGCTTGTTAGTTTAAAAAAATTATGGAGGTGATGACGCCTTTGTAATTATAGGTGTTACAGTTTTAAAGGCAGACTGTTTTTCAATCCATGAGTGTGCCACACCCCCTATATCCTATGAGCCATGTTCCTTGGAGCCTTTCTGATTTTAGGATACGTTTTACGAGCAACCTCATAAGTAACAAGACTGCTTAGTATGTTGTAAGGGGAAAAATACAATATTGGTTAGGGGAGGGGAGGATCCTCATGAGTGAATGATGCCCAAACAGTAAAACAATATGGAATAATTAATATTAGAGAAATACAATCTCAGTTCCTGGGGAGCAGCTTAGTATTTTTATCTTGCACATAAATGTACTCCTCAGCAGGGATGGAAGGCCTGGGAAAAGATGGTTTCCTCTTGACAACAAGTTTAAAAGGAAGGAATTTAATACCATTGCTATTTTTCTTAACAAGATACAGTATGTAGTACATGGCTGATAATTTAGGTAAATTTGTCTTCAGAATTATACTGGAATATCGTATTTGGTTGAGATGAGTAGTTTGTCGTTTAAAGGATACAAAGTGCAACCTGTAGATAGATGCCATAATACTTTTTGAAATCCACAACTAATTGAGTTGTCTTTTCCTGTAAATCAGTCAATTATGTAATTGTTAGCACCTTATTCATACAAAAATGTCTTGCACTGTTTTCAACCTGGGTTCTGCTCACAGTTCTCTTTTGCTTGCGTGTAGATTTTCCATGTATCATACTCATTGGAACAGTGTTTTCCTCTTCCATTCATGTTCCTTTCTAAATTGGATTACATTAACCCCCCGTCTATCATGGGGGTAAGGGACCGACCCGACCTGCAATCATTGAAAATCCACGATAAGCAGATGCAGGTTGCGTCGGGCCTGGGGGGGGGGCACACAATGTCTTTAAGCAAGAAAGTCATTTTAAACATTACACACCGCTTCTTCCCACCCCACCCCCCCGGGGTGCAGGGAAGCTGCGTGCGATGTTTAAAATAATTTTGAGCAATGGCGCCAAGCGCTTGGCTCTGTTGCTGAAAGTCATTTTAAACATCACTCGCTGCTTCTCCCCACCCCCACCCCGGGCGCGGGGGAGTGGCGAGTGATGTTTAGAATGACATTCAGCAGTGTAGCCAAGCGCTTGGCGCCATTGCTCAAAGTCATTTTAAACATCGCACGCCGCTTCTCCCGAACACCCCAGGTGCAGGGGAGTGGCGTGCGATGCCTCCATGGAGGCAAGCCTCAGGCTCCAGCTGATTGGCGCTGAGGTGGGGGAGAAAAAACTTTTGGTTCCCCACCCCAGCACCAAGCAGCTGGAGCCTGGGAAAGGAGGGGAGGTTTAAAAAGCCCAGACTTTTAAAATCTTCCCCCACTCCCTCAGGCCCTTTCAGGGTACTGCGGTCCCACAAGATAGTGGGACCGCAGTATATGAACCACAAAATGCCGGGGTAGAACTGTAACTTCAGATCTGTAATCTTGTTGGAGAAAGGGAAAAAACGGTGAAAATAGTCAGTCTAAAAGCCCATGTATCCTATCCAGAGTAAGCCTAACTGAAACCAATGAGACTAAATTCTATATAAGGCAACACTGTTAATAATTGCTTGCCTTTCCTAGAGTGGCAGTACAGGTACTTGTTTTCTCAGAGGTGTTGCCACTGCTGTGTTGCATATACAAAACCATGCTTGATATCAGTACCCCAGTTTGTATTTGGAAATGGGAGAATTACAGTCTCTGATCCAAAGGATGTTTATTACTCAGGAGTAAGTCTCACATTGTTCCATCAGGTGGAGTCCCGATTATTCATACATAAGTTTGTTTGTTGACCTCAATCTTCTTTCTAGCTTCACCTTTTTAATAATAATAATAATAATAATAATAATAATAATAATAATAATAATA
>JAHTLZ010000015.1:14780188-14798941 GCA_023846285.1 Phrynocephalus versicolor
TTTCTTTCTTTCTTTCTTTCTTTCTTTCTTTCTTTCTTTCTTTCTTTCTTTCTTTCTTTCTTTCTTTCTTTCTTTCTTCCTTCCTTCCTTCCTTCCTTCCTTCTCTCCTTCCTTCCTTCTGCCCAGAATGGCCTCTGTTGTTAGATGGCACAGTATAGAAATCAAATAAATAAACAAATAAATTCTAAGGAACGCTTTGAAATACGGCAGACTAAACAACTGGTGGGAGTGAGATGGTTCCAGTCAAACTTCCACACTCTTCACCATATAAGACTATCCCTGAGTGCTCCCACCCCAGAACAAGCAAGATCAGTATGGCAGAGAACATAGGAACATAAAAAGAACCATGCTGGATCAAGCCAAAGGCCCATCTAGTCCAGCTTCCTGTATCTCACAGTGGTCTCACCAAAAGCGTCCGGGAGTGCACGAGACTAGATATCTGTTTCCTAATACCACTCCCCTGGAGCTGGTCCTTGAAGCACCCCAGTTTTAAGCCCGGAGATTAGCCTGGAGAAGGAAGATGGAGTGGTATATAAATGAAACTAATAAATAAATAAATAAATAAACAAATAAATAAATAAATACACATTCCCTTCATGGCTTGTAACCTGTGATGGCCTTTTCCTCCAGGAATCTGTCCAATCCCCTTTTGAAGGCATCCAGACCAGATGCCATCACCACATCCTGTGGCAGGGAGTTCCACAGATTAACAATACGCTGGGTAAAGAAAGATTTTCTTTTACTTATTCTCACTCTCCCAACCCTCAATTTGAGTCGATGTCCCCTAGTTCTGGTATTTTACTAAAGGGAGAAGAACATGCCTCTATCCACTTTACTCATGTCCTGCATAATTTTGTACGTCTCAATCATATTCCCCTCAGGCACCTTTTTTCCAGACTAAAGAGCCCCAAATGCTGTAGCCATTCCTCATAAGGGAGATCCCCCAACCCAGTAATAATTTTAGTCACTCTGTTCTGCACCTTTTCCAGTTCCACTGTCTTTTTTGAGATGTGGTGACCAGAATTGTACACAATACTCCAGATGTGCCCTTACTATCGTTTTGTATAATGGCATTATAATGTTGGCTGTTTTATTTTCAACCTCCCCCCTTTTTTTTATAATCCCTCGCATGGAATTGGCCTTCTTCACTGCTGCCACACACTGGGTAGACACCTTCATTGAGCTATCCACCAGCACACGAGAGGGGCTTTAAATTATGGAGCTTGACTGGGGAAGTGTAGCACCAGTTCCACACACCCAGTGAGCTTTCATGGCAAATTAGGGATTTGAACCTATGCCGCCATCCTCTCTGCACCACACTAGATATCCTTAACATGGGCATTCCTTCGTATATGTATTGAGAAAGTCAGTTGACCACTCCAGCATGTCAGCTTATAGAATAACTTGGAGAATATTTAACAATTCAATTGTGCATAAATCAACACTTTTTACTATGTGTTAATGCTGGCACTATTGGGCAGCAAGCCAAATTCCTTTTGTAAGTTTTAATGAATAATTTGGGGCAAGTAGTTGTGAAAATATTAACACCCATGCTGTCTAAAGCAGGTTTGTGTGGTGTTTGATATAGGGTTCCCCCGTCCCATGCATAACTTCTACATAAGTCACTTCTTCTTAGTAGGCGTTAATGTTTACACTGTTGTTTAAGCTGGGGAAATCTTCAGTTGATCCCTGGATGCAGGTAGCCTGCAACAAAACAGCTGTGTACTAAATTAGCAACTGCTTTTAATGGCTGTCCAATTAGGTCTTAAAGAGGCCTTAAGTGACTAAGAATTGGTCTTTGGAATATATAGATATTTTGATCTCATATCTGTCTGATGTCAGAATTATATGGTCTTGTCTGGATGTGGAAAACAGAGAAACAAAAGCTAATTTGCAGAGCTGCAAGAAACTAATGATAGGGAGAAATAAACATTTTATTTTTTTCCTCCTGCTCATTTTCTAACAGTAGTGCTGGAATCTCATAGAGTTCTCGCTCAGAGCCTATCTAGATGGGTGCATGACCTGGAGTCATTCAACCCAAGCACCTATACTCATTTATCTTTTCTCAAATTTAATCAAAATACTTGTAGTTAAGTTTCCAAAAAAAAAAAATCCCAAAGCTTCTTCCTTCCTTCTCTCCACCCTCCTGCCTTCCCCATTTTCCAATCTGTCTCTATCCCTTTCCCTTCTCCCTCTGTTGATTTGGTACCGAAAGCTTCCAATTGTTTTGTAAAGGTGTGTGCATTTCTTTCTAACAAACCCCCTGCAGAGTTCGGGTGAGACTTCAAAGCTGTTAACTCTTCATTTTCTTTCAGAATATAATAGACAAGAGCAGGCAGGAGTCTGTCAGGAGGCAAAGGATTTTTCACTTCTCTTTCCAGTACAGTACTGTATATAGAGAAGGAAGGGATTTCATGACCGCAGCATTAGAACTGAGTAAGTGTGTTGTGGGGAATATAGAAAATATATTTTAAACATATACAGTGGACCCTCATATAACAAACAGTTTGTATGACATAAAATCTGTACAACATAAAAATTCTGGAGATAGGGGAAATTTGCTTAACAGAATTGCCTATGGGGCGAATCCGTACAACATAAAAATGGGATTACTCTCTTCTCCATCATGGCCTTCATGAAGCCACACAGATGGGTTTCCCAGGCACCCCTGCACCAGAGGTCGGACTTCCCTAGCAATAGGAAAGTTCGTTAGTCTCCACCCCCACACCCTGTACATGTGTGTGGGTGTTCCCACCAAAACGCCTCAGTTCCTCTTAACCGCCACGGCTAGAGGTTCTTCTGAGTTAGTCTCCGTGACAAATTTCTGATTTCGACTGGATTCACGTCTATGTCTTTTTCTCAACTCTTCAAAAAGTGCTCCGGTTGCGGCGGCAAGATCCCGCACACGGACAGCCACAAAAAATGCCTTTTTTGCCTCGGCGAAAATCATCAGCCTGAGACCTGCACTATCTGCCACGGGTTCAGCTCCCAAGCCCTGAAGAACCGCCGCAATCAGCTGACATCCTTTTTACTGGAGCGTTCTCTCCGTCCACAACCTATGGAGCAGAAGAAAACTCCTCCAGAGGCAGCCCGTAAATCTGAGGCGTCGGGGCGGGGGGAAAAGACCAAGAAGATCCCCGTCCTTGAGGGCGTTTTGAAATCGAAACCGTCACCCAAGCCCTCAGACCAAGTCCCTCAAACCGGTGAAATCACCGAAACCGGTTTCGGCTACGGCTGCAGCTTCGCCTAAGGTGCTGATGCTGACTATTGAAACAGAGTTCTCAGGTTCGGCAGTACCCATGTCTACCCGTCCCGAGTTCCATCAACTCCTCCCATCAGACACCTCGGATTCGTCATCTGATGATGACATGGTGTTGCCTCCCAACATCAGCCTGATCAAGCCGGAGGGCAGGCCGACCTCAGAGGCTGGGACCCGTCGGTCCCCTGCTCTACCTGCACACTCGCCGTCGGCCTCGATCCTGTTGAGAGCAGCATCCTCACCTCTTCCAACAGTCAGATTCAAGGACCATATGTCCTCTCTCCCTTCGGTCCCGGCGCCATCTTCAAGAGCATTGGATTCTTCCCGGGGGACAAATCCTCCAAGAAGTCACACCATAAGAGAGTCCAGCTTCGATCCCGTCAGTGCTGACTTTGGATCTGACGATCGGATTCGCTAAACACCTCGGTCACCTTAAGATGACATGCTTGGCTCCGAACCACTGGTCTATCTGACGAGCACAAGGCTCAAATTGAGGCCCTTCCATTTGACGGGTCCAGTCTCTTCAATACATTGACTGGTGACCTGATGGAGGACCGTCATAAAAGACAAGATATGGCCAAGAAGCCCAACGTCATTCCGCAAAGGCCTACTCAGCCCTTTTGTTTTCAGCCCCGCAGACGTTACCGGCCACCTTCCACTCAGTCTTCATCTAGACAGCCCCAGCGAGATCGACCTGCCCGATCTTCCGCTTTCTCGAGTTTCTCGTCCAAGTCCAAGAAGCCCAAGCCTTCCTCCTCCATCTCCAAGCCCAGAGACAGGAGAAGCCGGGATGACTATTTATTTATTTATTTATTTATTTATTTATTAAGCTTATATACCGCTCATCTTCCCGAAGGAACTCCGGGCGGTTTACAACATAAAAAGATACTAATAACAACTATTAAGCAAAAGCAATTAAACAGTTTAAAAACAGTTTAACACAAGTAAACCAAGCTAGACAGTGAAGAATGGCTTTGCAGATGGCGGGGGGGGAAAAAAAACTTCAGTCACCAAACGCCTCCCGGAAAAGGAGAGTTTTTAATGCCTTCCGGAAGGCTGGCAGGGACTCTGCTAGGCGCACTTCTGCTGGGAGATGGTTCCACATGGTGGGGCCAGCCACAGAGAAGGCTCGGGTACGGGTGGATGTTTTCCGAGCCTCCCTGGGCGTGGCCACACACACACAGCATGTGCGCCCGCGACAACCTGGTCGGACGGGCCGATGTTGACCGCTGGTCGATCCGCTCTGACAGGTAGTCAGGTCCTAGGCCATGGAGGGTTTTGTAAACCACTGACGCCCGGGACATCCACCTGAGTCCCTTCCTCCATGTTTGGGAGACAGTTACGTCAGACTGTTGGGTCCTTTCAGTTGTACAAAACGGTTACCTTTTGGAGTTAAAGTCCCTTCCTCTGTTGGGGAACGTTGTTTGCACCCCTCCTTCCCCTTGTTTGTTGGAAGAAGTTTCGTCTCTACTCTAGAAAGGAGCCATCCATCGGGTCCCAAGAGCTCTCTCACACAGAGGACTCTTCTCTCGCTACTTCAGTGTTCCAAAGAAGGATGGCGGTCTGCGGCCGATTCTGGATCTTCGTTTCCTCAACAAGTTTCTAGTTCACAAAAAGTTCAGGATGGTCACCCTGGAGAAGATCATTCCTCTGCTCCGCAGAGGGGACTGGTTCAGAGTTGTGGATCTGTGGGATGCGTACTTCCACATCTCCATCCATCCTGCACACCGGCATCTTCTTCGGTTCGCCGTAGGGGACGACGTCTACCAGTATTCCACCCTGCCATTTGGTTTGGCAATGGCGCCTCGGGTCTTCACCAAATGCATAGCGCTGGTTGCAGCACATCTTCACACCCTGGACATTGTCGTCTTTCCCTGCCTTGACGACTGGCTAGTCGTGGCGGATTCCAAAGAGAAAGCTCGTCAGGACATTTCCATCGTCCTCACGACTCTGGACTCTCTGGGCCTCCAAGTGAACATGAAAAAGTCCCATCTACATCCATCTCCAGTGGTGGCCTTCATAGGGGCGAATCTTGACTCCACTTGAGCCCTGGCTTTCCCTCCTCGAGACAGGATCGCTGAGATACTCCATCTGCTTCGTCTCTTCCATCCACGACAGTGGATACAGGCCCTTCAGGTACAAAGACTTCTAGGCTACATGGCCTCAATGACGTCTGTGCTCGTACATGTGAGGCTCAGACTCAGACATCTCCAGAACTGGTTTCTCCATCACTTCGATCCCCTCCGGGATCTCCCATCCAGAATGCTCACCATCCCGCCCGACATGCCCCTACAACTCACCTGGTGGTCCTGCCATGCCAATCTACTCACCGGCCAGCCGTTCAGGGCCCCACTTCCAACAATCCAGGTGACAACAGACGCCAGCAACACAGGTTGGGGCACAGTGTGTCTCACTTACCAGATCCACGACACCTGGTCTCCGCAGGAATGCCAGGTCCTCATCAATGAGCTGGAACTCTTGGCCATCTTCAAGGCGTTTTGGGCGTTTCTCTGACACCTCTCAGGCAAAGTAGTACTGGCAGTAACCGACAACATGACCACCATGTACTACATCAACAAACAGGGCGGAACACATTCAGCACGCCTGCTGGATCTCACCATCCACTTCTGGGACTGGCGTCTCAAGCACAGCATCCACCCTATAGCGACACACCTGCCGGGAGAAGAAAACATCGATGCAGACGACCTAAGTCACAGGCAGCACTCCTCCCACAAGTGGGAACTCCACCCGTCAACGTTCCATCACCTGTGCACCAGATGGGGTCATCCTCAGGTCGACCTCTTTGCCTCTCACAGCAACAGGAAATGCCAGCTGTATTGTTCGAGGGCTGGCAAGGGGATGGACTCCCTAGGGGACACTCTACTTCTCCCTTGGAAGGACAAACTACTGTATGCCTTCCCACCAATTCCCCTCTTCCACAAGGTGGTAATCAAAATCTTTCAGGAACAGCCAGATCTTATCCTGATTGCCCCTTGGTGGCCCAGGCAGCCTTGGTTTGCCTCCCTGCTCAAGATGTCCAGCAACCATCTTCGTCTGCCTCCACTCCCGGGCTTACTGTCTCAGCACTACGGCCAGGTCCTTCACCCAGACCTCCCACGTCTTCAACTGACAGCGTGGAGGATAATGAACTCATAGACTCGATCATCTCAGCATGCTGCAAATCTTCTACCACTAGACTTTACCACTACAAGTGGAGACAAGGGGTTTAACCCTGCCAACCCATCTCTTACCTGGATACTCCAATACCTCCTACATCTTAAAAGGTCCGGTCTCACCTTGTCATCGTTGCGTGTCCACTTACCTGCCATCGTCGCACACCAACTGCCGATGTCTCCCGCATCTTCTTTCTTCCGTCATCCTTGTCTGAAACTTTTCCTGCGGGGTCTAAAAAACACCTTTCCTGACTGGAAGCCTATTCCCCCACCATGGTCCCTCTCACTTGTTCTCAGGGCTCTCCAATGACCTCCCTTTGAACCCCTTGCCACCGTAGACCTCAGACTATTGACTTTAAAGACTGCTTTCCTGGTGGCAATTACTTTCGCCCACAGGGCTAGTGAACTTTGCACCCTCTGGTGTGATCCTCCCTACTTGCAGTTTCATCGGGACAGGGTGGTGGCTTACCCTGACTTCACCTTCCTATCTAAGGTGGTGTCTTCATTCCACGTTTCCCAACCCATCATCCTCCCCGCATTTTTTCCCAATCCTTCCACTAGGGTAGAAAGGGATATGCATTCTTTGGATGTGAGAAGGGCCTTGGCCTTCTATGTATCCAGGACTAAGACTCTTAGGAGCTCACAGAGACTCTTTATCTGCCATGACCCTGTGGCCACAGGTTGTGCGGTCTCTTCCCAACGCTTTGCTTGTTGGGTAGTACAGACTATTAAGCTGGCATACAACTTGGCAAAGTGGCCTTTGCCGGCCACTGTTAGAGCTCACTCCACCAGAGCTACGGCCTCCTCAGCGGCATTCCTCAAAGGTGTTCGTTCCCCTGGATGACATTTGCCAGGTGGCCATGTGGTCCAGACCAGAGACCTTTGTGACCCACTACAGGTTGGATGCCCGCATGACGTCGTCCACTTCCTTCGGGAGGGCAGTGCTTTCCTTCATGACGGCGTGACTACCCTCCTGCCAGTGAGTACTGCTTATAATCACCCATCTGTGTGGCTTCACAAAGGCCACGATGGAGAAGAACTAGTTACTTACCTGTAAAGGTGGTTCTTCAAGTGGACCTTCGTGAAGCCACACAGCACCCACCCACCTCCCCTTGGACCATCATGCCTTGACTGGTACTTACCTGTCATACTGGCGGTCAAGAGGAACTGAGGCGTTTAGGCAGGAACACCCACGCACATGCGCAGGGTGTGGGGGTGGAGACTAATGAACTCTCCTATTACTAGGGAAGTCCGACCTCTGGCACAGGGGTGCCTGGGAAACCCATCTGTGTGGCTTCACGAAGGTCCACTCGAAGAACCACCTTTACAGCTAAGTAACTGGTTCTTTTCAATGCACTCTTATGGGAAATTTGTATAAAGGAAAATTTGCTTAACAGAATTTCATTTGGAACGAATTAATTCCTTTATACAAGGTACCGCTGTATAAGGATCTATCTATCTATCTATATGTAGATGTAGATAGATATGAGTACTAGGGTTGAAATATTAGAGTGTGCTTCATTTTCTTCATTTACAATATAGCTGTTGTGGGGTCACAACTTCATGGAACATGGTATAAAAGGTTTGTTGCTTCAACTGATGGTGTGAATGATCTAGTGAAGCTAACACATTTTGCCAATGTTCTTTGTGCTACAAATTGTTCTTTCTTCATATCAGAAGAAATCATTTAATGCTTACTGAGGTAAAGAGAAAACAGAGTGTTCTTTAAAGCAATAAAATTTGCCTCATTTTTACTTACGCTTATGCACACAAACAAAGCCATGTTTTCTGTATCTAACAAACCTGCATCTGAGGGAACTTTTTGTTGTTTTGCTGAAGATAACACCAGAACAAAGAAGTTGTTTTCAGAGATAATATCAAAAGAGCTTATCCCTTGAAAAAAAGTATGTTTAATTATGAGGAGTAAAGGCACATTCATTTTATGACATTTTCACCTGAGTCCTTCCTAGTATCAGCCAGCCTGTGCCACGTTGTTAGCATTTAAGAAACAGCAGCAAAAGGCCTTATTAGACAAGATGTCTTCCATATCCAAAGATAGACTTTTCCTTAAGAGGAAAACTCTGTCTTTTTATTTTGAGTCAAGTTTGTATGAATTTGTATTTGGCAAATTAAATTTATTTCATTATGTTATTGGCCTGTTGAAAAACTTTTGTTGGCATATCTGAAATCTTAGGCCCATGGGTCTAAAACTGGGCATTCTTGGTGTAATAATATAAGAGTAAATACACTATTACCTTGTTATGTGGTGTGCTTCTAAAAAGCCCATCAACAGGAAAGGCAAAGGGAATATTAAGAGGGGGCTATGTCCTGTCTCAGCGCTCCCAGAAGACCAACACTAATATGAAAAGTCCATGGTCAGGTATCTTTTCATGGGTTTTCCTACCTCATGGGTTATTAGTGTATACACAGGGCCCCTGTCCATTTCTCAGGGGAGCAGCAACCCAGTGGCATGACCTGCCCAAATTTTAGATCAAAGAATAAACCAGATGGAGGCAAGCAATCATATTGATGCATCCATGGTTATTACTGGAATCCAATTTTACCTAGTTGCATTTTATGAAAGGGGTATAAAATTTGCAAGCTTCTTAGCACAAGTGCAGACCCATTACCTAGATATTTGTAATAGAGTCTGGAGGTAATGCATCACAAGTATTAATATTACCTGTACAGTAATACCTCGGATAAAGAATGTCTCGGCTAACAAATTTTTCGGATAACAAATGGAAATTTCCAGGTACAGTATAGGGCTGCCTTGGATAGCGAATGTTCCCTATGGGCTGCCTCAGATAACAAATGTTTCATAATGCCTTGCAAAAAAATGTCTACCCTGAATGCATTGTAGGATGCATAGTTTATGGAGGGGTGGGAGAAGTTAGAGCGTGTTTCATGGCATTCTGGACATGTTTTGCTGAGGGATTTGGACCTTTTGAACTAGGTAAGGTAGGGAGCTGGCTTTTATTAGTCTTTGCACTGCTTTTCTTTGCATTTTTGGCTGGAAGAGGCTAAGAAAGTCTTGCTGGTTTCATTTCTCCATGTTTTTAGTCTTTTTTCATTGTTCTGCAAGCAAAAATGGGCTGGATTTTTCTTCCTGCTTATGTTTGTTTGTTTGCATTTTTCCTCATTTGCACTTTGGGTGGGAATAGACTGGGGTAGTCTTGCTGGTTTCCCTTGTCCACCTTTTGCATTGCACTGCAGGGGCATGTTCTGGAGGGTGTTCCAGCACTACAAGCCTTTAAAGTGCATTTTATAAAGAGGTCTGGAAACCCCCCCCCCCCCCAGCTTTTTTGCCTTTTTCTGGACCTCCAGAACAGATTAATCGGTTTCCCATTCATTTCAACCACGTTTCGAATAACATATTTTTCAGATAACAAATTGCCTCTGAGAATGAATTAAATTCATTATCAGAGGTACCACTGTAATATTTGGGGGGGGGGGGCACCCAGAATGTATTTTTTTTCTATTTTGTTTTGGAATAACAAAAATATTTACTCATTTGTTTTGGAATAACCAGTAACATTTACAGTACTCTAATTCATGGCCATTTTCTTAAAAAATGATTAATAAAAATACAACTATGTTAGTAATATATTATCACTCCCACAGGATGTAACATTCACTAACAGTTTATACTTCTGATTTTTTTTTAAACGAAAGCACTGGCTATTTGGGTAGTATTTTCAAACCTTGCTGCTATTGTCAATGACTACCAACAAGTCATGATGACATGCCTGCTGGATAGAATCTGCTCAGAATGTTCCACAGAAAGGTGTGGGAAGCAATCTTGGTAAATTTTTGCCACCCTCTACAATCTTCAGCATTGCCACCAACATTTCTCCTAGTTCTCCTTAGGGGTGGAGTAGGAATGAGAACTTCAGACAGGGCCACAACTAGGGCACCCTGAGCAAAGCATGGTTTCTGTGTCCTGCCCCCATGAGGAGGAGCAAAATAGTACAAAGTACAAATATTATTTTCTTATTTTAGTCCACCCCTCCCAGCACAGCATCCAGGGTACATGAGCAACATGAATCCAAGCCAATATGTATGCAAGATCTAATTCAGATGTATCTGTTACAGAACTCTTAATAATTACCACGGGGAAGTCTACCACCTTTAGGAGGACTGATTAAAAAAAATACATGCTGGATATTTCAGATGTGTCCTTCCCTAAATAAAGACATTGGCAACCCAGAACTAATAAATACTCCAGAGCACAGGTGCTATTTATTTAATTGGGACTTCTATTACCAGAGAAGTTCCACTAAAAATAACAATAGTTATATGATTGCACTGAACAAGTGTTTTGTCCCTCTCCACCCCCAACTAGCAGATATTTGTTATTCAAATCTGGATTCCTTCATAGAGTAATATAAAGTCAAAAGATCTGCCCCACCAAATCCTCCATTCCTGCTGTTCAAGGTAGGAATGCAAATCATAGGATATCTGCCAGTTGCTTATCAGACTTTCTCTTAAATGCCTCCAGTGTTGGAGCACTCACCACCTCTTGAGTCAATGGGTTCCATTGCTGTACTGCTTTAACAGGACATTTTTCGGTATATTCAATCAAAATCTGGTGTCCTGTTACTGGAGCCCATTACTGCATGTCCTGCATTCTGGGTTGACTGAGGACAGATTCTGCCTCTGCTCTGTTTGACAGCCTTTCAAGTATTTGAAAACTGCTTTCATATCTCACCTTACTCTCCTTTTCTCAAAGCTAGACATACCCGTCAGGTTGTCTAGTCTTTTCTCATAAGGCTTGGTTTCTAGTCCCCTGATTATCCTCGTTGCCCTCCCTTGCGCTTGTTCCAATTTGTCAGCATCTTGGATATCCCACCATATACTCTATACCACATCGTACATTTAATGACAAGGGTCATAAAAGGAAAGCCAGTGTGATGTAGTGGTTATGATACTGAAATAAGACCTAGGAGATCCAGGTTCAGGTCCCTTCTGAAACATGAAACCTGCGGTCCCACTTCAGACCAGTTGCTCTTTAAGTTTAATGTAACTATAATGAGGTTATGAGAATAAAGTGGGGAGGAAGAGAGACACATTTATGGAGGAAAAAATATATACCGTAAGTGGAATAACAGCACATTGAAGGAAAAGTTGTATATATGTGTAACAAATAAATCAAGATAATAGGAAATCATAGGGAAACAAAAGAGCATAGTCCAATAGTTGTCAAATACAATGTACAGGTGAGCATAAAATAGCTATTTTAATCATTATATATTTATTATCAAGATTGACAGAATTCTCATACTCTGTACAAAGATTTTAACAATTTTCTGAAACTTAAAGCAAAAAAAAAAAAATGTCTCATTTGGTTTTGTAGTGGATTAATGTGTTGATGTAAACACTGGTTTTAAAAAAAAGAAAACCAAAAATTTAAACAGATCTGATATGCCCAGAATGAAGAGCTATTTGTTGTCACAACATGTTTGAAAAGCTGAATCATAAATCACAGAAACCCACAGTGAAGTAGATTTACTTTCATGGTGCCACAGTATGTTTGCGTTTTGTTTTGGATTGTTTCTCTGCTTGTTTTTGCTGTCATGGAAAAAACTGAATTCTGTTTTTGCTCAGTGTTTGTGAAGAAAGTTCTTGAACCTGCAGATAAGGTCTTGTAAGCCCTCTAAACTGAGCTGAAGGACTCTTTACCTTCTGTCAGCTCAACAATGCAAACCATTAAACCAGAACAGTTGTCCTTCAAGAAGCTGAGGAATTGCAAGAGCTCAATAATGAAGAAGAACCTTTGTCCAATAAACTTAAAACAACTAAAATGCTATACATTAACAGCAAATGTTTGTGAAAAAAGTGAGAAACAAAATTAATAAGTGAAATAATATGTTTTGAAGTTGTCAATATTGTTCTTACTGAAGTGAGCTGGAGAGTTTCTAAAACTGATGACATATTCACTGCACTGATATACTGTATGTTTATAACCTGAATTTTTAGCAAATCCCCAAGCACAAAGAGGTTGACCACGAGAGGTGGACCACAGAACAAACTGAAGCATTCGGGTCTTTACTGAGCAGGGACACCTTCTTTCTGATTGGTTGACTAGAATGCCAACCAAAGTTTGAGAACCACTGCTGTAAGATGCCCCTCAATTCCCTATTCCTCAAACTGAATGTGTCTTAATTGTAATGGACTTTACATCGTCTCTCCTTACTGTAAGCCACTTTGGGTCCTTTTCCAAGGAGAAAAGCAGGGTAAAAAATGCTCAAAAATAAAAATAAAATAAATTCTATGTGCTGCTGACAACCACAGAGAGCACTAAAATGGCAGCCACAGCCACATGGCTGCCACAATTGGTGTCATCAGACATCACGACCGCTGCTTTTCACTCTTAAGCTGTAAACGGGTTTTGCTCATAAATCTTGTGGTCCATATGTCTATGTGGCTCCTTAGCAATCACGTTTCTGATGAAGAGTTTTTCTAGGGTCAAACATTTCTTAGGAAAACTGAGCAACTCATTTTCAAGAAAATGTCTACCAAATAGTAGCCTTTGAAGATACATATCAACTTCTGGCTGCTGCAAAGACCTTTGCCAGCAGTGCAACCATGTCTGAATCAGTATTTATTTACTGGCCAGTTTAGTGCAAAGGACTACTCTGGACAGTTGATAGCAATATACTATACCAGGGGCCCTCAGCCCAGGTCTGCGGACCAGCACCAAGCTGCAGCCTCTTCTAAACTGGGTTACTAGGTTCCTTCTGAGGTGTCCACCACATGGGCATGCACATTCCTCCCCCTACTCTGTGCACCTATTGCAATCATTTTTCTTTAGGTCACAGCAGAAGTAGTGGGGAGGAGGAATTTTGAAATGAAGCCCTGTAATGCAGGTGCGCGCACACATACGAAAAGCCCCGCACAGGGACAAAACCAGCCCAGTGACCTAAAAAGGCTTGGGACTGCTGTACTAAATCCAATGCAACCCATCCTCAAATCAATGCAACCCATTCTCAAAGAGACAGGTCTTTAACCATTTTTTGAAGTCTGGAAGGGATGGAGCTTGATCAATAACTACAGAAAAGCTGTTCCAGAGATGTGGGGCCGCCACCAAAAGGCTTGGCTTCTCATGTTAACTCCCCCCACTTGGAATGGTCGCCCAGAGGAACCAACCTAAGTGGATCAGGTGATGTTATTTGGGGGAGGTGCTCTGACATATATTGAGGTCCCATACCATTAAGGTCTTTGTTAAAACCCACACCTTGAACCTGACTGGGAAAGGGACGAAAAGCCAATGCAGCTATATCAGCACTGGGGAGATGTGATCAAATATCACCACCTCAGTGATTTCCCTAGCTATTGCGTTCCTAATTGATTGATTGATTTTGCTTCCAACATGTATCAAGCAGACATAGAAATTTTAAGTGATTCCCAGGTATTTAGGAACTTTCTTTTTGTTGTAGTTCAAAAAGGGCCAGCTGCTAACTTAAATTTCCATGATTTTTAGGGGGAAATGTGACCAATTTTAAGAAAGGATGAAAGCTGCAAATGCTCAAAACCATAATTTTTAGGTCCATTGGGACTACTACACTAAGAAAGTTTTTTGCATGTTCATCAATTATTTTTACAAGTTTTCCAATTGAAGTATATAATGTGGTTAACTTTTTAAAAATTCTGAGCTCTGTCTTATTATCTACTACATCAAGAACGTTATAGCATGCATTTTTGTTTGTTTGACAACTTTTGCTATTGTCTTGTTAACTGCATCTTTGATATATCTGTGGGGGCGGGGATTGTGAGCCAGTCATTTAATTCATGACATTCATACTAAATTTTCTATTAATGTGACTTTTATACACTCCACTTTTTGAATTAACACACTTGGTCCATGTGGAGGAAGGTCATTTCCTTTTCCTTCTCCTGGGCTTATCCTGGCATCCAATTTACCAATCTTCTTCAAGTGCCATGTCCTCATGGAACATTGGTGATCAGTATCCTGAACTGGTCTTTATTTAATTCTAAAAAGATCAGCTGCATTCACTATGAACCATTGGTCATGCTTCCCATCTATTTTTCCTTGAAGGATAAGCTACAGTAGATAGTATTTCTTATTGCACATTATGTGTCCAAAATATTGCAGTTTTCTTCTCTTTATTGTATTGCAAATCTCTTGGTTTTTATTCATGTGCTGTAATGCAGCCACATTAGTGACTCTGGCTGTCCATGGTATCTCCAGAATTCGTCTGTACATCCACATTTCAAACACTTCCAGCTTCCTGCATAATGTGTCTAATTTACCAATTAGGAGAGATTGGCTGTAGTTGGTGATTCCCATCCAGTGTCCCACCTAAGAATGTGGCTGTCTCACCTAACAAAGAAGGCTTACAACAGGGCCAAGGGAAAGCTAGTCTGGTGTAGTTGCAACAGTATTAAATTGGCATCTGGGACAGTTGTATTATCCCCTCACACACCCCTCCCAGCTAGCATAGGCAGCTTTTTTGTGGAGTGACAATAGTAATTATGGCAGAGACAGGAGGCCCTGGACTTTGTCGTTCAAAAATATAACTTTGTAAAGCTTTGCCTGATATCTGTGTGTGTATGCGAGAGAGAGAAACACAAATCTTTTGAGTGTGAACATATACACATTCAAAAAGTAGCTGTGCAGCTAGATGGAGCGGTATATAAATTTAATAAATAAATAATCACACATGGGAGTTCAGCCTGTCTATGTTTCTACAGGTGGCTTTTTTCTTGCATAAAGTAGTGACAAAGGTTCTGACAGAAATGTTTCTGACTAAAGAAGAGGGGAATGTGAGGAACAGCTTGGTAGACATCATGATTCGTTAACATTAGACATGGCCATCCCCTCCCTTTATGGCAGGAAGACCCTCCATCTCCTAAAATTACTCGCAAATATCGAGCCTTAAAATTCTTTTGCTCACTTTCTCTCTCTCTCTCTCTCTCTTTCACTCTCCCCTCCCCTCCCCCATTCTTCAGTGTCATCTAATCCAGCGTGTCATTGCCAAGTGCTGTTTTCTAAAACAATGTGCTCTGAACCAATTTCCCTTGGCTGCTGGATGGATGTTGCCTTGTGCCAACTGAAGGGATTGTCTGGCACGCTGCTGTTACATAACTGAATGTGACTAAGATGGCCAGATGTGGCCTGTCACCTCAGTGAACAGCCAGCATGGAAAAGGCAAGGACAAGCTGTTTTCCACAAACAGGAGTTATCGGCTTGGAAGTATAAACAGAATATACTGCGATGTGGGAGAAAGTGTTAAAGAACAGAAGCCTTTTAGGGAATGCATGAATAAGTGAATGAAGAAGCAGCCAAATATAAACATACTTTTTCGGTTAGTTTTTCTCTTTTTTAAAAAACTAGCAATGAATTTTGGATGAATATTCTACCTTATATGCCCACAACGCTTTGCTTTGTTCAGGAAGTTTACACTCAATAGTCTAATGAAATAAATGCAAAAAATAGCTGTAGGTCCAGCTGGGAGCAAGCTTTCTTTCTTTCTTTCTTTCTTTCTTTCTTTCTTTCTTTCTTTCTTTCTTTCTTTCTTTCTTTCTTTCTCAGCCTAGCAAACTTCAGAATCATGGATGCACATGGAAACATAGGCAAACTCAAATACCAATTAAAATGTCAAGACAGTCAACCGATTTTAACCAAAAGTGGCCAGATGTGTGCAGAAACTTTTCCTCAACCTCTGCTGTTATCCAGGGGGGTTGATGTCCACGAAGTAGGTGGGTTCAGTGGTGTTCCAGTGCAATCCTTCCAGGAACTGAAGGATTTGCTGGCTGCACACCATTGCCCAGGGGACACCCGAATGTACTCCAACTTGTTAGGACTGTTTTGATATTACATTATCCTGCTTTGAGTTAGGACAAGCAGCTTAAATGCATATTCTTCTCCCACTGTTGTATGAAAAGGGAGCACAAGACAGAAAAGGAAGCTGAAGAGTGAAATAATTTAATTGCCACCTATATTTCCCCACAATGCAATGGCAATTGTCATTTTGACAGCATATTTATTGCATGGAGCTCTTTTTCCAGGTAACTGCCAGGAATTGTTTGTTTGTTCCTGTTTTCCCTATGGAGGAGGAGAGATGAATGCTTCCCAAGGGCAACCAAGCAAGCCCGTAGTGGAAACAAATAACAACACATCCACATTTTGGGTTAATCCAAAAAGAAACTCATGAACCGCAACCATTAGACATGCTGCTAACTGCTCGGCAAGATTTATTTTCATCTGGTATTTGTAAATAGTCCATCATCTCAGCTACATTAACCTCTGTAATACTCAAAAGTTCCAAATATCTGACCACATGGGAATGCCTTGGGGTGACCACTTAAAAGGGGAAGGCGGGCAACAGGCACCCTAGGTTTAAAATGTAATTGTGTAGAAGATGAGATATCAGCAGGTGACACCTTCTGTAATTTTCTTTCCCATCAAAACTATTAAAGATAGAGGAACTCTTCTCTTCCAAGAGGTCACCTACAGCTCGCCTGTCCAATGGAGACATAAAATCCCTGTTGGTGAACACACCTTTTTCTTAGTGAATATATACATAGTAATGTGCTTGGGCCTTCATTATGAATAGGAAGGCAAGTTCTTGTCTCCCTGATATTTGACAGTGGGAGAAAAGAAGAAATCAGACAAACGTAGGCAGGGAAATTGTTTAAATTGGACCAAACTGGCTGTTTTGTTTAGTTGTAGCAGCTTAAACAGACAATGCCAAGACTTGAGGAAAACATGCCTTCTTTAATTATCTCTTCTCACTTGCAGCAGCTTGTATTGCAGAGTTTTGAATTTCTGGTTTTAAAAAAAATTCTTTTTGCAATCCAGCAGAAATACAGAGACCTACAGAGGGGAAAAGCTACAAGTTCTCCAGATTCCAACTCTTTCTCATTGACTGACCCTTCAGTCTCAATAACTCACGCTGAAAATTTGAAGGAGAAATAATTTTTTAAAAAATGTTTCTTACAATTTATTGAAATTATGTATAATGCTTTCTTTACTTCGCACATACTAGCAATGAGTTGCACAGAACAACAGCAACCAACAATTGCTGATAAACAATGAGAGGGCTAGAATACTCTGCAGAGAGTGGAAACAAATAAAAGCAGAGTGTTCCTTGAATTCAGAAGCTAGAAGGAATGATTGGTTACTGCTGGATAGATAGAAAATTATCCAAGCCAATGTTCCCTCTAAATTTTCGGAACACTGCACAGCAGGGGTGTCCAAACTTTTCACAAGAAGGGACAGATTTGGTGAGGTGAAAATGTGTGGGGGCCGAGTATTCAGTCTAAAGGGAAGAGAAAGGGCATAGGCTGTATGCATTGCTATAGCCGCAAATGCTCCAGTTTCAAGGTGTCCAAGGGCTTGGGAATTGGCTGATATGCACCCAAGATGCACCACTGCTTGCATATGCTGCCCTCCCTCACAAGGAGGTGGCAAGGATGCTGCAGCAATTGAGCTGGGGGGGGGCAGAGGAAGGAAGGGTAGGCAAACCATAAAACTGCAGGCTGATGTTTTCAGCTGGCACGGTGACTAGCTGAGCCGGCAGGGAGAAGAGGCTGAGGGCTGTTCAAAATTTTAAAATGGACTGCATTTGGCCCCTGGGCTGGACTTTGGACATGCCTGCTGTACAGCAACTCCGCCCCATGTACACAAGGTTCCAGCCATGACTGGAAACAAATGGGAAAAAACACTGGAACAGCTGCATGTGCCTGAGGTAGTGCTGGACAGGTGCTCAGACACACATACAACTTAGAGGGAACATTAATTCCAACTCTGAAAAAAAGTCTCCCCCTACCCCAGTCACACAAACTACTAATAAAGTATTAATTCCTCCACGTGTGAGGAAGTGAATCATAATTATCAAGACATTACAGGAATCCTGTCTCTTAAACTAGGACCATGACTTGAGGACCAAACAAAGATTCAGGATCACTGGACTTGGGGAATGTTGTTCTCATACAACAGAGACAAACTCAGACGAGGAGAAGATGGATTTTCAATGGGCAGCAGGGATTTAATGTCTTGTCACTATGTTAGATTAATCACATCCAAAGCATCAAGATGGGAATTTCTGGCTCTGTCTGTCAAGATTCTGAAATCTCCATTCCCTCAGCTAGAAACCTTGGAGATAATCATAGATGCCCTGTGGCTTATTTTGCCTCATATGTAGGAGATGATTGTGCCTAGTGGTTCAGAATGTGGGGAACATGGATAATTAACCACAGAAACAGAGCCAGTATATACAACCTGAGACAAACTTTAAAAGAACCGTCCACTCTTGCTTCTGTGTATCTGGAAGTTGAGTCATGGTAACTGGACTT
>JAHTLZ010000015.1:14799441-14826709 GCA_023846285.1 Phrynocephalus versicolor
GTGCTGAAACCCATAAAGTATGAGTCGTTAGCTATGGCCTTGGTGGTGAAGGCGTTTTGATTTGTCTTGGTGTTGAAAGCACAGCCTGATAAGTAGCAGATAGACTGTGACTGAAGCCCCAATCTCTGTTGAGAGAGGGGGTTCAGTGTTCACATGAATGGCTTCCCTGACCCCTCTCTCAAATCACCTATCTTCTCTGTCTAATATGCGCACATCCTCATCTTTGAATGAGTGCCCTTTGTCCTTCAAGTGGAGGTGTACTGCTGATTCTGGTCCTGAACTGTTACCCATCCTGTGTTGGGCCATCCTTCTGTTTAATAGCTGTTTAGTTTCTCCAATGTAGAGGTCTGAACACTCCTCACTGCATTGGACCACATATAGTATATTGCTCCTTTTGTGCTTTGGTATCGGGTCCTTTGGATGGACAAGTCTCTGCCTAAGTGTGTTTGTGGGTTTGAAATAAACAGGGATGTGGTGTTTGCCAAAATTGCTTTTAAGCTTTTCAGACACTCCAGCTATGTATGGAATGACCAAGGCCTTCCATCAGGTCTGGATCTCAGGCTGATCCCTTTTTCTTCTGGGTCAGCACTTCTTTGTTGAAGGACCACTTTAGATATCCACAGGCCTTAAGTGCTGTCTTCAGGTGCCTGTCTTCCTTCTTCTTGGCTTCTGTGGTGGTGGGGATGCTCTCTGCTCTGTGGTTTAGTGTCCTGATGACGCCTAATTTGTATTGTAATGGATAGTGGGAGTCAAAGAGTAAGTACTGATCTGTGTGAGTGGGTTTCATGTAAACTTCTACTCCCAGGACACAGTCAGATCTGATGGTGACTGCACAATCCAGGAAAGCCAACCTGTTGTCTTGGTTGTATTCCCTCGTGACCTTAATATTAGGGTCCACCGCATTGATGTAGTCTGTAAAGGCCTGTACTTTCTGAGTCCTGATTTTCACCCAGGTATTATCTACATATCTGAATCAGTGGGATGAACACGTCCCTGGGAAGGTGTTGAATGCCTTCTTCTCCACTTTTTCCATGTATAGGTTAGCAACAATTGGTGACACTGAGAAACCCATCACACAACCATGCTTCTGTCTGTAGAAGTCCCCTCTGTACATGACATATGTGGTGTTCAGACACAGGTCGAGGAGTTGGCATATCTGGTCTGGGTTGAGGCTGCTTCTGGAGGTGAGGGTACTGTCTTCTCTTTGTCTTCTCTTTATATTAGGACATCGGTGGTGGGAATACTGGTAAAGAGAGATGTAACATCAAAGGATACCATGGTTTCATCTGTATCCAGTTTCAGCTCCCTGACTTTAGAAACAAACTCCTCTGAATTGTGCACGTGGTGGTCTGTGAGTCCAACCAGTGGGGCTAGGATAGTTGCCAGGTATTTTGCAATGTTGTAAGTCACTGAAGTTATACTACTGACAATGGGTCTGAGGGGGATTCCTTGCTTGTGGATCTTAGGAAATCTGTAAAAGCAGGGGGCAGTCTCTCCAGGATATAACCGGTGGTATGTCACCCTGTCAATTGTGTTATCCTTCTCCAAGAGTTCTGATCCATGAGTTCTTCTGTGTATGTTTGCTTTGTCTGCCCATATCTAGGGAAACCTCAGCCTGTTCTTTTGTGAGATGGCTTTCACACAAATACTACATGTAGACACGTTCTAAATCTACCTATGCACAGCCCTAATTTATTATAACAAAGTTTCTCGTGGCACCTTGTCAGTGAAGGTTAAAACATGTAAGTTGGTGTTAACTTTTGTGGACTGCATCCCACTTCATCAGATGCATTGATAAGGTGTCTAAAAGCCCTCTAATGTTTTTGCTGCAGCAGATTATCACAGCTATCACCTTGATAATAATTACCAATAAATAATAATTGAAGCCATCAAATTGATTCAGATGTATGACAACCCTCTCCAAGGTTTTGTAGGTATAGAATATTCAAAAGTGGTTTACCATTCCCTCCTTCTGAGGATGCTCTGTGACTGAGTAGCTTCCTGAGACCATTTTGGCTGACTCTTCTACAAGGCCCATTGAGGAACTGAACTTCTGACCCTTGGGTTCCATAGCCAGGTGCATGCAGCCCTTCAGTTTACTGAGCTATTATTGGTGACTTATTTAGCTGCTCACATTGACTGAGCAAATTTTCTAGTCCCTTCCAAGGGTTATGTTATGTTCTCACACAGTACAGAACAGAAAAACCAAGCAAAGATTCAAAGATCACTGCATTGATATACAGGCAGCACTAATGTACTTGTCTGTAACCAATATAACCATGTACATGCCCACATATGGGGGGATTGGTTCTGGGACCCCCAGTGGATAGCGAAATACACAGATCTTATCTGGGTTGACAGTGGAAACAGGGGTGCTGGGGTGAAAGCTTTCACTCTGACACCCCCCCCCCAAACACTGTGTAGTGTGGCATCGGCGGCCGCCCAGAGACCTCTTGGTAGTGGGGCGGCTAAGAAATTTTGTAAATAAATAAATAAATAAGGAGTGAATAATTTTTCCCTTCCTCCTTGCTGGTGATGGTGGTGGTGGTGGCCAGCCACTCTCCTTGCGCCACCACACACCCTCCTCATCATCGCCGCTGGCCAGCTGTCCTCCTTGTCACTGGACTCAGCAGCCAACCTCCAGGGGCAGTGGTGGTGGCAAGGAGGGAGAAAAAACCTTAATGATGCCCCTGCAGGCTGTCTGCCTTTGCCACCACTGCCACCACCATCCAGCCATGCTCCTCGCCGCTGCTGCCGCATGCTAGCCGCCCTCCGGAGGGGTTGGGTGGGGACTTAAAAGGACCTCCCTGGTCAACTGGCCTTTGAACTTGCTGCTCAGGTCCCAGATTTTGTATATCTTCGTTTTGTATACCTTGGTTCAGTCATTTGATCCAAATGGACACTGCAGTCTAGAATTGAGAAGAAGGATGGGACTTGGAATGACAGCAATGATAGAATTAGAAAATATTATCAAGTATAAGGATGTGTCATTGAAAACTAAGGTCAAGATTATCTGCCTTATTTATATAATAAAGGTCATTGTACTGTTTGCTTTACAGAGGTAGGGTTCTCACCGTTATCCAAAGAGAAATTAACTGTCTTTGAAGTCCAAGCCTTCTTTCTCAAGTTTGTTGATGTTTTTAAATAATCGTGATGAACCAAGAATTAGAAGACAAGTGATGGGTCTCAAACTTCTAAGCATGCTACCAATACTGCATGGTGGGATGAGCAGAGATGGGTGATAGCTAGAGATGGGCACGACTTAGCGGAATTCCCATTTCCGTTTCCGTTACTCGTTTCCGTTACGGAACGGAAACGGTAACGGGAATTACTCCGCCAGAACTCAAACTCGAACCGACTAAAGAATAATTGGGTCTGATTTTTCGTGGTCGTTCCTGGCATCGCGGCGATCCCGCGATGCCAAGCAGCACAGAAAAAAAGTTTTTAAAAGTTAAAAAACCCGATTCCCGGCCATTCCGGCCAAAAAAGCAGGCGGAAATATGCCTGGCCTGCCTCTGAGAGGGCACCTACCAGAGGGGTGGTTTCTGGGGGGGGGGTCCCGGCGTCCCCCCCTCTCCTCCTGTCCTGTCCTGTGCTGCTCTGTTGGACTCGCCGCCGCAGGCTCGCACCAGCAACGGCGGGGGGGAGTCTCACCGCCGGCCGCCGCAAAAGCGGAAGCGGCACAGAAAAAAAGTTTTAAACTCCTCCCCCCATTCCCGGCCAAAAAAAAAGCAGGCGGAAAGCCTGTGCATGTGCAGTAGTGCACCTACCAGAGGGGTGGTTTCTGGGGGGGGGTTCCGGCCTCCCCCCCTCTCCTGTCCTGGGCAGCCGGACTCGAGTCGCCACGCCATGCCATGCAGTGCGGGCGGGGGATCCAAAATGGGGCGGCGACCGCAATATTTTTTTTGAAATCGTGGAGTGGTCCAAAAACACACAGACACAAGCACCACAGAAACATGCGAAAATTGCTATGCTCCTGCCAGAATTTTTACAGTAGCAGTGGTGGTTTTTCTTGCAACAAAATGTCTCCTCCGGCTCCCCTGTCCATTGATTTTATTTTATTTTATTTTTTTTACACCTGCGCAATGATGGGCTGGCCAAGTGGCCATGTGGGAGTGGACCATGCAAATTTTTGGAGCCATCCCACCAATCGCATGGCCACTTGGCCACTGAGACTTCTGGGATGTGCCAAAAAGCCCACTAAACACTGCCCTAGCCCCCTAGCCCTAACCCTAATCCTTGATTCCTTACCCATACGCCACAGTACACTGTCCTCTTAGTGGGTCAGAGAGGCACCCAGAGGTGCACCCCAATACTCACCCTAACCTCACCAGTAACTAGCCTAACCCTAGTCCTTGCGCTAACCCTGTTGTCTAAGCCAGATCTGTACTTGCATTGCACTACACGCAAGTACAATCCCCTTCTTGGTGAGACACAGTGGGTGCAGAGTCTGCCAGTCCGCCACTTGTGGCTCTGGCTGACTCCTCCTGCAGCAGCAGTGCCATGCAAACCATGCCCTTGAGTGCTGCTTGTGTCTCACCGTCACCGACTGTTGCAGGGAAGGCACCCCAAAAAGAGGGGTGCCTCTGCCAGTCTGCTGTGTCTCTGCGTGCAACTTGGTATGCATATCCATATGGCTATGCGTGCCCTTTTGCAGCAGCAGGTGAGGAGAGGAGACCCCCATGCCATGAGGGGTCTCCTGGAGCCTGCTTTCCCTTCCTAGCGGGTGAGGAGAGGAGGCACCCCCCCCAAAAAAAAGAGGTGCCTCCAGGAGCCCGCTTCCCCTACAGCGGGCCAGAGGAGGCACCCACCCCAGAGAGGTGCCTCCAGGAGCCCGCTCCCCCCCAACCAGTTTAACGACAGACGAAAAAATGAAAAACGAAACGACAAATTTTTGCGAAGTTTCGCGAAAAACGGAAACGAGCTGACACGGGCCGCCTCCGACACACGACAACTCGAAAATGTCATTTTCCCTAGTCGTGCCCATCTCTAGTGATAGCTTGTCTGTGTGCTTCACTAAAAACCCTCTTCAACCCTGTGACAATCCACGTGTAACAGAAACTTCAAGCAAGGGAGCCATTTGTATGAGAGAATTTATATGGAGAAAATGATTAAACCTCCAACCTATACTTACCTACCTAAAAGCAACCTCCAGGAACTCCTCTTCTGACATGTATAGAACACTATTAAGAGTTGTTGACTGCAATATGTTTATTTCTGAGTAGAAGCAATTTGACTATGTGTACATTAGTAAAGGTTTTGTGATACCATAAACACCCTGCTTCTCCCTCATTAAAATTTTACATGCCATTTCACTCGTCCTTGATATTTTATGATTCAATATCTTGAATATTCAGTATTTTACATTTTCAGTACCTTGGAAACATTTTGTTATAGAATATGTTAGAATGAAAGCATTTCAGTACTGGCATTGATTTTTTAAAAAGCACTAAACTCTGTAAAGAGCTATACATTTTGTTCTATCACTTAATTCACTCCATTTTAAAAAAATATATTAGCAATAGACGAAAGGAGAGCTGAGGAGGCTGGGGGGAGAGAGAGATGGAAATATACCTGTTTTCATATTTGCAGGGCTGGCAGGTTTATGCTAGTTCTCCATTCCCTGTGTATAAGTTCCTTTCCCATACATTAGGTTATGGTGCCATCTTATGGCTGTTTAATGCTTTCATAGGTATGTGCTTGCCAATGTTTAAAATTGTAAAGAAAATTTAAAAAATAAAATCTGATAGCCATGTAATGTCAACCTTGAAATGTTATTACAAAATAAGATCAGAACAGCATTTGGGTTATTTATTTTCTCAAAGGTTTTTTAATGTGTAATACCCGTGTATATGCTCTTCACATGTGCCTGTTCCCAGTCATTCTACAGAATTTAAGATTTGCCATATTTCTTGGGGATGAGGGAATGGGGTAAAGGTAAACCAAAGAAAGAAAACATAAAAGAAACATAAGGGTTAAATTAATCTGAAGTTGCATAGAAGTGATATCTTGCTATTGACCTCTTTATAAATCTGCAGTGTGTGAGGCCCCATCTGGAGTATTGTGTACAGTTCTGGTCACCATACCTCCTGAAGGATATTATGGAAATGGAAAAAGTGCAGATGAGGGCAACCAGAATGATTAAGGGACTGGAACACCTTCCTTACCATCTGAGGCTGCAATGGCTGGGCCTCTTCACTCTTGAACAACAGCACCTAAGAGGTGACCTGATTGAAGTTTATAAAATCATACACGGTGTGAACATAGTAGATAAGGAAAAACTGTATTCCCTGTCACACAATACTAGAACTATGGGGCATTCCAGGAAACTTTTGGGTGCTAGATCTCAAACAAATAAGAGAAAGTACTTTTTCACCCAGAGGATCACTGGTCTGTGGAACTCCCTCCCAGAAGAAGTGGTGACAGCTGTCAGTCTTGACAGCTTTAAGAAAAGATTAGACCAGTTCATGGAGAACAAGGGTATCAATGGCTATCATTATGGATGCCTAAGGACAACCTCTGGGTTGGAGAAATAGGCAGGATATCTCTTAATGCCATTTGCGCGGAATCATAAGCAAGTGAAGACATCTGCTTGGGAATACCCTGAAGCAAATGGTGAGCCACTGTGTGAGACAGAATGCTGGACTGGATGGGCTGTGGCCTGTTCCAGCAAGGCTGTTCTTATGTTCTTATTATTATTTCTGAGAGCTGACATGTTACTTTCTGGATTATAGTAGTAACCATGCTGATTATGGAATCCTATTGTACATCAATGTACACTGATGCTCGCTGGCAAAGAATTCTAAGTGCCTCAGTATCACAGGTTTGCACACCAGAGAACCCTGATAGTTGAAGCAGAATTACTTTAGTTACATGGCTGTAACTATGTCATGTAACTACAGTACATTCTCAGGTGAAGGATTTATACAATATGAAGAGAAACAAGAGGAGTACTTAGTTCTGTTAGGATATTTGACTCTTATGCATAATCTTCTTATAAAGGAAAAAGTGGTATTTTGTAGTTTGTTTTATTGGGATATTGGTCTTTGAATGTATTAAAAGGTGAGTCTGCAACTGCATCTACATTCTAACATGGCTTGGGTCTGATCAGTGCTTAGAATCATAGAGTTGGAAGAGACCTCAAGGGCCATCCAGTCCAACCCCCTGCCAAATCTTTTGATGGTCTTTTGATTCAAATATATGTTCGCCTGCAGTCAGTAGATCTTAGTTCCTCGTAAGATTCATTTTTCCCTACTGAAGCTTTTAATTCAACCCTCATCTCCTGCAGCAGCAGGAATCAACTGGCTTGAGCCACGTATGGTTGTGCACAATTCACTCTGTCTCTGAGTGGTTCACAGTAGAGTATTATTTTATTTTTACTTTTGAGATTTCTATAAAAAGTAAAAATACAAGAATATTAATACTATATTTTATTTATTTATTTATTTATTTATTTATTTATTTATTTATTTATTTATTGCATTTATACCCCGCTTATCTACAATATGTACTCTAAGCGGCTCACAAGACATCGAGGCTTCAAAGCCACACTATATTTTATTTTGTTGTAATGTGTTAAATGGCTTTGTTGTTCATGTTTAACTGAGTTCTTTAAAATTCTTTTTCATTTTAGTTTATTATTTTATTATATAGTTATTTATCCTTGTTGTATATGTATATATTGCTATTGTAAACCACCCACAGTGGCCTAATTGTCAGATGGGTAGGCTAGAAGCCAAATAAATAAATAAATAAATAAATAAATAAATAAATAATACCAACTCCTACTCCACAAGGAATACAGTAAAAACATGACCAAATCAAAAATTGAAAAACCAAATGGTGATATGTAATATAATGGATAAATTGTGGCTTTGAAGTGATGAATTAATGTCAGGGGAATATTACTGCTAAAAGCCTCTGTGTACGATTTGCCTTCACCAATTTTGTGAACTTTCCTAGGCAGGGGGTACCTCCAGTAGAAGTTAATTCCATAGAGACAGGACCACTGGTAGCAGAACAAGGCACCCTGGGGCACAGCCCTGGGATTTTAAAATGTCTGGATGTTGTAAGATGATCTGTGTCTGTGAAGATTCTCAGTGATCCAGGTGCGTTTATCTGGAAGGTGAGTCATGGCAACTGGACTTCTTTTTCTTGAGAGAGTTAAATGTTTCGCTGGTCATCCAAACAGCTTTGTGCATCCCCCTTTTTTCTGTGCCCCAAGTTATTATCCCCTATTTATCCTTTATCTATAACAATAAAAAACTGAATAATAAATAAATAAATACAAGGGGAAAAAAAAAGAAAAATAAGTCCAGTTACCATGACTCAACTTTCAGATAAGATGATCCGTCATCTATTGCAGGTTTCCCTACACTGTGGGAGCTTAGATGAAGTCTTCACAATAGCTGATGGGACGAAAAATAACATTTTCCAACAACATGTTGGTGAGTGCTATATTATTATGCATCATATTTTGGAGTGTGGGCAGTTCAGATTCATTGGCCTTATGAATGATCCTAGTAGAGAGAACAACTAGTAGAAATGGTTTATTAATGGTTTATTGTTATGGATCAGTGCAAAGACCTGCATTTTGAGACTCCTCTTAGTTGGTTGTGGAGTAAGTTCCTGCATTTCAAAATCTAATACTGAACTAGTAGTGATCTGCTGGTGTAGAGTATTTAATTCTTTTCAATCCAGAATTAATATGCAGGTAATCCTATTAATTAAAGTTAGTTAACCATATCATAGATAGGATAGGCAGGTGAGAATTTTCTGATACCTTGGAATTTTGGGGCCAAAATCTGAGACTGGGTGGTGGGTCCATTGGGATATCATAGGGGAAAAGACCTTGTGGTGTCATAGGAGGCAACAACTGCCAGCAATACATGTGAGTGAGAGGGTGGTGGGTGGGTGAAAGTAACTTAGGCAATTTTCTTAAAGAGATATGTGCACGGTGCAAACGCAAAATCTTTTTCCTGAGCCCAGGTGCCAATTGTTAAAGGAGAGGAGACAGGTCCCCATGTACCACACACAGTAAAATCAGACATTGACCAAATGCATTGGTCATACTCCTCTGTATCTTGCAGGCACAATTCTGTGGCATTAAATCATAACACCGAAGACCCTCCTCCCTCCAACAGCCAGCTTCACAACAAAAGGGAAACAACAAACAGCAGCATTTCCTGCTGTGTCTCCATCCAAATGCCAACTTCCTTGGCAAGCGAATGCTGACTCACCACCAGCAGGAACCCTGTGGAGACACAGTGGCTGTTCTCCACCCCTGAATAATTGGAGGATAATTCTGTCAGAACAGAAATGAACAGGCAAGAGCCTTGGCTACCGTTAGAGCAAATTAAGCTGAAACGTGCTTGTTACCTTGTAATGTGAGCTCTGGATGGAATAATAAATGAATCTGCGGCCAGAATTTTCAGATGTCTCAAACACCAAATGCCAGGGTAAGGCGATCTGAGTCTTGGTTCTCCCTGTTGCTTGCTCTGTTTTGTAGCCCGCGTGGCCTCAATGCTTACAAGAAGAGCCTCTAGCTCTGAACATTTGAGTTCTTCAGTACTCTGCAAGCACTTACCCCAGGAAATACTTGCCCATTCGGATGTGAAACATTTGTCAAACTTCAGTTCAGTAGTAACGCTTTATCGCTATTGAGGCAATTTCTTTTCAACCACAATGCTGTTATGAGTAAAAGAAGTTAATTATCCCTCCTTGCTCACATTTGTTCCTCGGTTCTGGTAAAGGAAATATTTCCTCAGCTGTTGGGAAAGAGATTTTGCGAAACAGAACTGGTGGCATGCGTCTCATTGCATCTAAGCACAAACTGGAGGTTTTCCATATTGTATTTTATGGGCTGAGAAGCGGCGAGGCTTGCTGTAGAAGAAGGCAGGTCCTTTGCAGGGACAGCTATTCCAGAACAAAGGAACTCCAGAGACAGTTGGCAATGCAAAACAGCTGAAGTAACTTCATTAGAAAGTTCTCTTCTGGCTTGAAAAGAAACAACATTCCTGCATCAAGTGGGGTAAGAACATGAGAACATAAGAAGAGCCATGCTGGATCAGGCCAAAAGGCTCACCTAGTCCAACTTCCTGTATCTCACAGTGGCCCCACCAAATGTGTCTGGGAGCGCAAGAGACTAGATATCTCTCTCTTGATACCACTCCCCTGCAGCTGGCCCTTGAAGTACCCTGGTTTTTTTAAGCCTGGAGAATACACATCTCTATCATGGTTTGTAACCTATGATAGATTTTCCCTCCAGGAATCTGTCAAATCCCCTTTTGAAGGCATCCAGGCCAGATGCCATAACCACATCCTGTGGCAGGGAGTTCCACAGACTAACAACATGCTGGGTTAAAAAAAGGTGGAGGGGTGGGGTGGACATGATGGCCTTATAGGCCCCGTCCAACTTCACTTTTCTATGAATCTATGAACATTTTATTTTCTGTTTGTATTAAATCTGTTAATTGGTGCATCAGTGGAAGACTGCCCATACTATGAAAAACAGTGAGTAATAAATAAATGACTAATATTTATCACTAGTTATCACTACCTATATTTTCTGAACTTTGCTTCTCCCAGCTGATCTCCTTGTTGATCGTTTCCCCTACTATGCATGTATGTACTTGCACTTCAGGATAATACTTCATGATGTGGGCTGTTGCATAGGAACACTTGCCTCCTCCAGCAATAAACACCAGGCCAGCAACTGCTTGCATTATTCCTACATGGAGTGGAAGTCATGCATGTGGCCACCACAATGTGGTGAGGATACATACCAGAGGGTGAGGCATTAGCCAGCACATAACTGGCACCTTGCCAAACAGTTGCAAGGTGTATCCACAACTTTGTGCGCACCCAATATCCAACATACCTATTAATGTCTTGAAAGCATTCTTGGTGGGTTTTGCTGTGACATAGCTATGTCGCTATCTCTCTGGAAAGAATTTGCATTGGCTGAAATCCTGAGCCCAGAGCTACGCTGCAAAAATTGGATAATGGCTTTTTGCAGAAATAAAAACACGGATTCCTTCTTCCACTACCTGTAGGTCCCATGCCCCACAGAATCCCTTTTGTCATCGAGAAGCCTGGGGGGAAGGGGTGTAGGATGGGAGGAAAGCTTTTGATTTCAGAAGCTCTCCCTTTGAACTTGGCCTTTCTTCTTATGATTCCTAAATGTTGTGTTCCTCTCAGAAAATGAGTTTTGTCCTATCCTGGTACATTCTGCAGTACAGTGGTACCTCTACTTACGAGTTTAATCCGTTCTGAATGCATGCTCATAAGTCAAACAACTCGTAAGTAGAGCAGCCGTATCTAAAAATAAAAAATAAAAAAATAGAACAAATATAAAAATGTAAGTAGGGCAGACCACACCTAAAATTTGTAAGGCAGCAGTTAAAACGTCAATGTTTTTCTGCTCCTACATTGAATTGCTCATAAGTAGAGCTGCTTGTAAGTAGAGGTACCACTGTATTTCTGGCTACACTTATATACACAATGCATAATTTTGGGTTGTTGTTCTGGGCAGGTATTCCTGTGAAGTCTCCTGCTGTGTCCTGGGGGGGGGGTGTTCCATGATGGGAGGATAATCTCCCTCACCTTCCTCAGTTCCCAGTTTTAATTCTCTTTCTCTTCTTCTTTTTCAGCCACATTGCATTCCCAGCTGTTTCGTTTTCCTAAGTCTGTGAAGATTCTCAGTCATCCAGGTGAGTTTATCTGGAAGTTGAGTCATGGCTACTGGACTTCTTTTTTTGAGAGATAGAAACGTTTCGGTGTTCATCCAAACAGCTTCATTGGCCTAAGTATTTCCTCACAAGAACATAGTCCCCCTATTTTGTTTCCTGGAATAGTGAAACCACTGTAGTTGAACTGTAGTTTCTACTGTTCAGTTACTGGCTTGTTGGTGTAGCTACATGCATCTTTCAGATGGAAATACTTCCAGAAAAAGAGAGGCATTGCATCCATCTTCTGCTAAGAGAGAGTAGCATATAAAGTTTATTTTCAAGAATGTGGAGGTGGCCTTGGGGTTAAATGAATGCAACCACTTCTGAAATAAGTGCAACCTTGAAAAGGTGTACAGTCACGCCCCGCCATTTCACGGTTCAGGTACTGTGGTCCCACTACATTGCGGGATTGCAATACCTGCACCTCGGGGTGGCGTGGTGTGGTGGTGTGGGGCGATCGGGTTGCTCCACGCTGCCTTTAGGTTCCGCTGAGAAGCCTCGGGCGGCGTGGGGGCGGCGGCGTGGGGTGATCGGGTCGCTCCACACCGCCCCCCTCGGTTCCGCCGAGAAGCCTTGGGGCGGCGTGGGGGGTGGCGTGGGGCGATTGGGTCACTCCGTGCTGCCCCCAGGCTCCTCCAAGAAGCCTTGGGGTGGCATGGGGGGCAGCGGGGAGCGATCAGGTCGCTCCATGCCGCTCAACCAGGCTCCCCCGAGAAGCCTCAGGGTGGTGTGGGGGCGCTGCGGAGGTAAGATCCCGCAACACCGCCTGCACGCGCCTCCCCAATACTTCTCAGACAGGCACGCAATCACCCCCTGCCCCCTGCCCCCAGGCCCCACCCCACCCGCTTCTGCATATCACAGATTTTCATGTATCACGGGTGGGGTGGGTCCCTAACCCCCACGATTGGCAGGGGGTTACTGTATTGCAAATGACAGTGGGGCTGAAAAGGGCAGAGAAAAGAGCAGTAGAGACTGATGAGGACAAGGAAGCAGGAAACATTTAATGGGAAAACATCTCAGTTTGTATCCTGTGAGTGGACTGGAACATCCTAGACCTAGAGTAAATCATTGGAAGCGTGAATATGTCTGTGAAGATTCTTAGTAATCCAGGTGAGTTTATCTGGAAGTTGAGTCACGGCAACTGGACTTCTTTTTCTTGAGAGACAGAAACGTTTTGCTGCTCATCCAAACAGAACAAGAAGTACCCACTCAGAGGTGTTACCAGGGGGTAGCAGGAGTGCAAAACAGCATGCTGTACCCTATCTAGAACAGCCCTTCCACTCTCAATGGAGATTAGGCAAAAATTTAATTAAACTCACCAGGAAATCAGCAATCACCCTCAGCTGTCTTTGCAGTATTGCCAAATCAGCTCTCGAGGCACATGGCAAATAGCCAACAAGAGTCAATACTGGAATCTTGTTTGACAGGAGTGAAGTTTCCATACATTTCAACTGCATTACAGATGCCTGTGTCTAGTTCCTGTCTATTAATTCTGATTTGCTGAGACATATCTTGATTGCTGAGCTTGTTCTGCTCAGCCAGAGGCTGTTCAGAACCTACTATTTCCTATTTCTATAATGTGGCTATAGCTATTTCAACAGGCCTCAAATGACATATTGGTCTTGGATTAAATAGTACCAGCAGTTAATTTGTGTCAGGGGAAACTGCAAAGTGAGCAGGCTACAGCCACTATGGATTCCACTGGTGTTAGGAGAAAGTACAACAACTGAAATCTAGAATTTGGAAACATTTGTTTTTGGACAAATCTCCTTCTCTCTTAAACTTCCTCCACTCCTGGGCTTCACGCTCACCCCAATATGAACATTTTACCCTTCTGGCATTTCTCCTCCTCCTCTAGGCTTCCTCCTTAGGCATCATAAGCCTCTCCCATTTTTCCTGTACAGTGGTACCTCGGATAACAAATTTAATTCATTCTCCAAGGCAATTTGTTATCCAAAAAAAATTTGTTAGGAATGAATGGGAAACCAATTAATTCATTCCAGAGCCTAGGAAAATGACACAGACAGCAGTTTTTTTTTTTTTTGCTCAAAACTCTTTATAAAGGGCACTTTAAAGGAACAGATATGATGCAGCCCAGGATAACTCTTTTTTACTGATGCATGCTGGAAATTCGTTATCAGAGGCAGTCCATAGGGAAAATTCATTATCTGAGGCAGCCCATAGAGAAAACTGATTATCCGAGGCAGATCTATACCTAGAAATTGCGATTCATTATCTGAGGCAGCCCATAGGGAAAATTCATTCTCCAAGGCAGCCCTATACCTGCAAATTGCGATTTGTTGTCTGAAAAATTCGTTATCGGGGGCATTTGTTATCCAAGGTATTACTGTATCTGGATTTTCAAACCAGACCCATTCCCAGTCCAGCAGCAGGTCTCCCCCAGTTCTTATCTCCCCTTCCCCCACTTCTGTCATTCTCTTATCCTCCTGCTTTCCTGCCTTTTCCTCTCCACCAATCCCTTCTGCACTTTCTTGCTTTGACCCCTCCTTTTCCCTCTTTAATTGGTCCCAGTTTTTCCCTTTTGAGTCCTTCCCGGACATAGTTTTCCTCAAACTGTGTAATTGTCCACTCGACGGGCAGATGGCACTCCGGTGGAAGAGGGTTGCTTTCCATCCACAGCTCCACAGATCTGAAGTTGGGAGTTGAAACAAATAACTTTATCGAGTTCTGTACAGCACTGCATACCTCTTTATCATAGAATTGTATTATTCCCACTAAAAATAGAGATTAAGGGTAGACGGAGAGGCTATATTAGATTTTTGTCCCTTCTCAATTAATACTACCAGAAATGTTTTTCGAGAGTATAAATGAAGGTGTCAGTTTTCACAGAGAGTGTGGTCTTTGCTGCTCCTTCTCTGGTACTTCTTTTGGGAAGATGTGTACTTGGGTGGCCAGATTCCCTGAAGGAATGCAATAATTCCTACCGCAAGGAGTGGATGTCCACACTAATCTCAAACAGTGCTTTCAGTGAATAACTGAAAGCACACGCCAAGCAAGCTAAAACACTTAGATGTAAGGTATTCCACACCCCTTGACTCTAAACTTTAAGGAATAAAACCTGACTTATCTCCAGGTACTCATTTGTCATGGGTAAACTCACAGAGGTTGCTGTTGTTCATCTATTACCATGTTTCCCCAAAAATAAGACACTGTCTTATATTTATTTTTTCCTCAAGAAGACACACTAGGGCTTATTTTCAGGGGACGTCTTATTTTATTAAGTATAATATGCTTGAATGTCAGCCCTGCACGCAACCATAGCCACGCCCATCACTAGGTCTTATTATCAGGGTAGGGCTTATATTTAACAAATGCATAGAAATCCTCCTAGGGCTTATTTTTTGGGGAGGCCTTATTTTCAGGGAAACGGGGTATGTATATCCAGCACTCAACAACTGTAGACAAAAACAGGTTTATTGCACAGCAGATGAATTGAGGGCTGAGCCATTCTTTTATCACTGAGCTACTGCCAGTTCTAGCATCACTAGCGAACTTGATGTCAATTACAATGCCTTTTTCTTAGAAAACTGAGTCATAAGCCTTCTTGACTAGGGCAAAGCATAAGATTATCTGAGTCTTTATTTTCAAAGCAGATAGAGGAGGTTTCCATATGGACATCACCTGCTGCCACCACTCAGAAGACACTGTGCATCTCTAATTCTTCAACAGTGCGATAAAAAACAGTGTCACATGGTGGTTAGCATGTTGGACTAGAAAAAGATTTCAATTTACCCTGAATCACAAAATTTTAAGGCATGACTTTAGGACATTTATTCTCTTTCAGCCTTTCATAGGGCTGTGAGAATAAAATGGAGAGGAGGAACACAAAGTACATCACCTTGAGCTGACTAGAGGAAATGTGGGATAGAACTATAACTCATACATTATAAATAAATAAGCATCCTTTTCCCCAATATATGTCCTTAAGCGATCCAATTTATTCTACCAATCAGTTGTGAAAGCTGTCCGTGTATCCCTTCTTATCCTTTGTTTTGGGGGGGCTGAAGCTGCTACTGATCCACAAGATAAATGGTTTCATGTTCTATGATTCCTTATTCACTCTGGGCAGGGACTGTATGCATTTCTTAAAATGTTCAAGTACACACTGTAGTACCTACCAGAACACTCATTCCAAATTCTCTCTCTCTCTCTCTCTCTCTCTCTCTCTGTATGTGTGTGTGTGTTTTCTATACTGAAAAGTTAGAACTAATTTAATAGGATTTTCAAGGTAAATGAAATATTTAAGAAGAGATTTAACCAGTTCCATTCCCAAGGAGAGTTTCCATAGTCATTCGAACCCTGTTCTCCAGAGCTGTAGCCGATCACTCTGTCCAAAATAACATGAGCTTATATACTAGCCCATAGTGGCAAGCCACTCCAGTGTTCCTGCCAAGAAAACTCCATGGACGTGGAATCATGAAGAGTCGGTCACAACTGTAACAACACAGAGAGAGAGAGAGAGAGAGAGAGAGAGAGAGAGAGAGAGAGAGAGAGAGAGAGAGAGAGAGAGAATGCTCAAAGCACCTTCTGGATGGTTTACACTTTAATTATACAGGCTACACATTGTGACCCTACCCCACCCCTGTGAGCAACCTCAGACAGACAGAAGGTGGAGTCAATCTCAATCTGGCTACATGGTACTGAATACTGAGTTGTGAGCACAGTTTTGGCTGTATCACACTTGGAATCTGTTCCACACACTATTGTCAAAGGATTGCCACTTGACGGATCATGAAAGAGATCTTGGTGTGCTAGTGGACAGCTCTGTGAAGGTGTCTATCCAGTGTGTGGCAGTGGTGAAGAAGGCCAGTTTCATGCTAGGGATTATCAAAAAGGAGATTGAAAATAAAACAGCCAACAGTATAATGCCATTGTACAAAACGATAGTAAGGCCGCACCTGGAGTATTGTGTAAATTTCTGGTCACCGCATCCCAAAAAAGACATAGTGGGACTGGAAAAGGTGCAAAGGAGAGCAACTGAAATGATTACTGGGCTTGGGGATTTCCCTTATGAGGAAAAGCTAAAACATTTGGAGCTCTTTAGTCTGGAAAAAAGGTGCCTGAGGGGGGATATGATTGAGATGTACAAAATAATGTAGGGCATGAGTCAAGTGGATAGAGGGACACTCTTTTCCCTCTCACAAAATACCAGAACTAGGGGACATCCATTCAAACTGAGGGTTGGGAGAGTGAGAACAGACAAAATACTTTTTTTTACCCAGCGTGTTGTTAGTCTGTGGAACTCCCTGCCACAGGATGTGGTGATGGCATCTGGCCTGGATGTCTTCAAAAGGGGATTGGACAGAATACTGAAGGAAAAATCCATCACAGGTTACAAACCAGGATGGAGATGTGTAATCTCCAGGCCTAAAACTGGGGTACTTCAAGGGCCAGCTGCAGGGGAATGGTATCAGGAGACAGATATCTAGTCTTGTGTGCTCCCAGATGCATTTGGTGGGGCCACTGTGAGTTACAGGATGCTGGACTAGATGGGCCTTTGGCCTGATCCAGCATGGCTCTTCTTATGTTCTTATGTTCTTATGATCTAAAAGGTCAGAGATAGAGAAGATCAAGAGGCAGCTCTTCTGTATCACTGATAGCACTTTGTTTCCCAGTCATGTTGATAATGGCAGCACATGGGGCTCATGTGCAGAGTGGGGCAAGTAGGCATATCTGTTTTCAATTAGCTGGCCCAGCACAGATAATTAATGTTTGTTATCAATGAACCATCAGAGACCACCTCCTTGGTGGCTACTTGGGGTATGACAAAGCCAGAAGGTACACTCTTCGCATCTAAACAATAAACAAACCAAGTATTCACTTTATTTTATTTTTTAAAAATTCATATGATTCTCTAGTTCCACCCTTTCTGGGTTGTTCTGCCCACGTACCTGCTATTCAGCTGTGTCTTTTTGCAGAGGAATGTAAACAAAGCAAGGCAGCAAAAATAATACTGTATATCCAAATATGCCCGGTATTTCTTTTAATATCTCCACAACGGAGCTTAGGATATTCTTTTCAAGAAGAATGATATCTTAACATGGCTGAAGATATCCATACCTCAGCAACAGTGGGACAATCCTGTTACCCACCAGTTATGGATGGATTCAGTATGTCATTATGATCATTCATCTTAAGGGAGCTTTCCAGTCCCTGCAATATACACATTTGCGTATTCTTTTCCTCAGTGTTCAACCATCCCAAATCTCTTTCCACTCCTAAGCTTCCTGTTGCCAGAGCACTCAGTTGCTTAGTTTTCCTCAGTCCAACTTTCATAAAATTTTATAATTTCTTCTGCTATTTTGGCAGTAGGCTCTGTGGTTAGAAGCATGTAAAATTTGTCTATGACAACAGGACCTCCTCCCTTTCCTCCCTTTCTTGTGACAGTGTTGGGACTGTTTTTAAGGCTGTGTATGACATCAAATTATGTCCGGCCAAGATTGTGTGGCAACTTTGTCCTTTGTGAAATGGTGGAAGCACTCAATCTATATGTCTAATTCTTTGATCAGATTTTCAGGAGGATTCCAGGTAAAATTTATACGAAGATTCTCAGTCATCTAGGTGAGTTTATTGGCAGTTGAGTCATGGCAACTGGAGTTCTTCTTGAGCGATTGAAACATTTCACTGCTCATCCAAACAGCTGCCTCAGTCTGAAGAAAGCTAGTTGTGAATCCTCCATTTTATAGTTCACTTTGACCTCTTGTCACCCTGGTCTGAAATAGGCTTATAAGATGAACAATGGCCTGAATAGGCTCATTATGTAGACAACAGTATCAATAGCCTTAAGGTGAACAATAGCCTAAGGTGCTGAAACCCATAAAGTATGGGTTCCTATGGTCTTGGTGGTGAAGGCATTAAGTATTTTTGATTTGTCTGGGTATTGTTGAAATCACAGCCTGATAAGTAGCAGATAGACTGTGCCTGATTCCCCCACCTCTGTTGAGAGAGGGATTTTCAATGCTCACATGAATGGCTTCCCTGACCCCTTTTTCAAACCACCTATCTTCACTGTCTAAAAAAGTGTACATCCTCATCTTTGAATGAGTGCCCTTTGTCCTTCAAGTGGAGGTGTACTGCTGATTCTGGTCCTGAGCTGTTGCCCTTCCTATTTTGGGCCATCCTCCTGTTTAATGGCTATTTAGGTTCTCCAATGTAGAGGTCTGCACACTCCTCACTGCATTGGACCGCATATACTATATTGCTCCTTTTGTGTTTTGGTATCTGGTCCTTTGGGTGGACAAGTCTCTGCCTTACTGTGTTTGTGAGTTTGAAGTAAACAGGGATGTGGTGCTTGCCAAAAATCATGTTAAGCTTCTCAGACACTTCAGCCATATAGGGTGGCATGAGGTCAAAGGGAACTATAAAATGGAGGACTCACAACTAACTTTCTTCAGACTGACGAAGCCATTTGGATGAGCAGCAAAGTGTTTCAATCTCTCAAAAAGAAGTAGTCCAGGTGCCATGACTCAACTTCTAGATTTCAGAAAAAGTTTATCTTTCTGTACTGCTGGGGAAAAGGTGATTGTTGTTTCTCCTTATATGGTGGAGACGGCTCCTCCTTGTGTAGGGGGCATAGGGTTTTATTTCATTGTGTTGGTTGTTGCAGAAAAAAGGCCTCCAGGTCACCACAGAGCTGTATTATCTGTATGTTCTTGATGGGACAAAGACGTGACCCCATGATAGGACTGACACATCTGCGTGGCTCAATATGTGTCTGGATAGATTTACAATGGCAATGTAGTTGTGACCCAGGGAACTCTATACTAAAGAGTTATTTTTTAAAAAATTCTGGGAAGCAAGTTATACATCATATGTTTTTTTCTTTCAGTGCAGATGGCTGGTTCTGTACTTATGGTTAAAGATCTTTCTAGGTGTTTTGTTGTTTATTAAAAGTGTGTGTTGCATAATCTTTCTCTATAGTTTCTGTAGACAACAAAGGGTTTTTTTTTTCACTCTTAGCCTCTTAAAAAGATGTAATTGTAATTGGTGAAGAAGATAATGTCTTCTGAATAAGTTTTTTTCGTGAGGTTAGTGGATCTCCACTTCACTAGGCTGAATCCAGTGCCATTCATATCTATAATTTTTGAAATCTGTACAAGCATATTCAAACAAAAGAGTTAATAAAAATTAAATAAAGACCAAAACCCTCGTGGCGCCTTAAAGACTAAATGTTACATTTCACTTTTTGGATGTATGTATATGTATTTGTTTTGGAGGGTGGCACTTGGCCAAGCAAACTCATTTGGAGTAAGTGGATGGAACTAGTAAAAAGCACTCTAAATATCTCCCTTACCTTGGAGGTCCTTTCAGGGCCATCATAAGTTGTTCCCAATTTGACAGCATGTCAATAACAACAGCCTCACTAACTAAAGCTAGAGCTGTGATCATTAGATTAGAACCCAGACCTTGATATGTAAATCAATTGTCTGTATGGTAAATTGACTGGACTGTAATGCACAGGAGCTTGGCTTTGGTAACCCTACTATAAATAAGTTAAAAGCACACAACATCAGTGAATTATAGCTGCAAAGACAGCTGATAGGCTTATTACACACAGTCACGATGCTATAAACCATCAGGCCCATCCTAAATTACAGTCAAATCCTAGTTTCCCTATGTAGGCTTTTGATAAAGCAATTCTATGCTACTTGAGTAATGATGGATGGTTCATGTACTGGTCTTTACCTTCAGCCTTCTCTGGCTTACTGATTTATAGAGTTTTATTGACAGCAGCTGTAGCAGAAACCATTTCTCTTCCCCTCCTCCATCAAAGATAACGTGTCATAGACAGTGATACTGAAAGGAAACAGTTCAGAAGGGCTGATAGAGGAAATTAGGCATCAGTAAACCATGAAATACCACTGACGGGCTTGTCTATGGCAGAACAGCTTAGGAGGGCTTCAGCTGTCGTTGGACCAGAATACAGATTGCTACTCACTTGAGAGACCTAAGAGCATTTCCCGCTCTTAATGACCATTCACAGAGGATTAACATAGTTTTGTCAGTCTTGATTCTCCCAGCCTTCCTGCTCATGTAGCAGATGTGAGGACTGGCAACAAAACAAGGGACTAACAACCCACAAGGCACAGGAAGCCACAGCAGGCTGAAGGCAATCTATACCACACGGGCTCCTTTTTAGTGGTAATGCTCCCTAAGGGATGTCCAGATTTAAGCTCAAGTGATGAAATGGGGAAGGACATGAAGTTGTGTACAGAAGGCCTTCCTTAATTAGGAAAAACACCAAGTGGTAAAGTACAGTATGACCCTCTTAGCCGCTGATTCATTATCCGCTGATTCACTTATCCGTGGATTTAAGGGGGAAATATATAAAAAATACTGTAGCCACAAAGCAGGTGGCCGTGAGGCATATGTTGCCTCACAGCAACCGTGCAAAACTCTCCCAGTTTCTCCTCTCCACGCCCCCACACCCCTGGGCAGTCTCAGAAGTGGTATCTCCCTCACCTTGCTCCTGGAGAGCCTCTTCGTGGCTTCCTGCCTCTTAGGACCTCCCCTTGCGCCCCTCTCTCTGCAGGTGCGTTTGCTTCTTCTGCCTTCTCATCCTTGCAACTCTGTCCAGCGAGCCTTCCTGGTATGTTGTGGTGCCTAGGAAGGGTGAGGGTGATGGAGCCAGAACCTCAGCACCCAGCCAGTGGTTTTTTCCCGCTAGTCCCCTTCCTCACCATTGCTACTTCCTTAAGGCGTGCCTCCAGAAGGTGAAAAAGCAGCTTTCCCTGGTTTCGTTAGGAGGAGGGGGGCACATGGGAAGATGCTTTAAGGAAGCAGCGACAGCAAGGAAGGACACTTGCAGGAATGGTGATGGAGGTAGAAGAGGCACCCACAGCAAGGATGGAGGTAGAAGAGGAGCCTGTGGACCTGCAGGCGCCCTCCTGGAACAGCAGTAGTGATGGCAGCGGAAGAGGTGCTCATGCGGCCAACATGCGCCTACCCAGAATGGCGGTGTTGATGGTGGTGAAAGAGGCGCCCACACTGCCAAGAATGGCGGCAGTGACGGCGGAGGAGGAGGCGCCCACGTGGCCAACACGCGCCTGCTCAGAATGGCGACGATGACGGTGGTGGAAGAGGCGCTCATGCGGTCAACACGCACCCGCCCAGAATGGCAGCCATGACGGCGGTGGAACAGGCACCCGCATGGCCCGCAGGTACCTGCCCAGAATGCCAGTGATGAGGGAAGAAGAAGCCCCCCCACGCAGCCTTTACTGCCCAGTCACTCCTCCCCGTTCACTACTGCCACCTCTTTTCACTTCCCCACACTCTCACCCCAGATAAGAATGTTAGCTCTTATCCACTGATTTCTGTACCTGCGGGGGATCCTGGAACCAATCCCCATGGATACGGGGGTCCTACTGTAAAAGCAGAAAGTATGTTAAATGTGTATGCTAATAGCACACAAATGCTTTTAAGTATGGATCCTTATGTGGCCAAAACAGTTCAGTTATACATGTCAGAAAAATATGAAATATTAAGAAGTACGTATGTACTTGAATATAAGCTGACCCGAACATAAGCTGAGGCACCTAATTTTCCCCCAAAACTCGGAAAACTTATTGTCTCAAGTATAAGCCTATGGTGCCTTCCTCAATGGTCAGCACTTGCCCTCTGCCACCCTCCCCAAGTTGGCTGAGTGCTTGGAAGCCAGTGGAATGGGCAGTACTTGCTCACCGTTACCCTTCCCAAGCCAGCTGAGTTCTGGGAAGGCAGAACAGGCAGGACTAGCCCTCCACCGGCTTCCCCAAGCTGGACAAACACTTGGGAGGCGGTGGAAGTGCAGTAACTATATTCACTCGAATAGAAGCTGAGGGCGTTTATTTTAATCAAAAATAAGGGCTGAAAAACTTGGCTTTTATTTGAGTATATATGGTACCCGAGCATTATTTATGTTGAAAGAAAACTCTAGATGGAGTGAAGGAAGGCCCACAACAGCCCAGTGAAGACTGAGTATGGAACTCCCTGCCACAGGATGTGGTGATGGCATCTGACCTGGATGCCTTCAAAAGGGGATTGGACAGATTCCTAGAGGAAAAGTTCATCACGGGTTACAAACCATGATGGAGATGTGTAATCTCTAGGCTTTAAACCAGGGTGCTTCAAGGGCCAGATGCAGGGGAGTGGTATCAGGAGACAGATATCTAGTCTCATGCGCTCCCAAATGCATCTGGTGGGGCCGCTGTGAGATACAGGAAGCTGGACTAAATGGGCCTTGGCCTGATCCAGCATGGCTCTTCTTATGTTCTTATGTTCTTATGTTAATTATATTTGTATGCTGTTGTGGTGTAGAAGAATGGAGAACTTGAAGGGGAAAGTTGGGTGGAACATCATAATATCCTGAATATAACTCCATCCTGCAGTGTTTTGTTTTGTTCTGTTTTGTTTTTCCTCTGTTTGTTTATACAACCTATATGCCACCTCCTACCCGAAGGTCTCTGGGAGGCTTACAATTCAAAATTAAAATGGACATGTAAAAGAAATTTAAAACATTAAAATAGAGTACAATATACTACAATGCAATTAAAATACAATTTCTCATCAATGTACTAAAAGTGCCACCAGGACCCACAATCTATGTTGTATCAGTTAAAGAACTTCTGGAACAGGAAGGTTTTTACCTGGCACCAAAACGTCATCAACATTGGCACCAGGTGGACCACCAGAGTTCATGAAACTACCAAGTCATCTGTGAAAAGCTCAGGGCAAAAGTAGGCTCCTACACTGAAACCTGAGATAACAGCATGACTTAGGATGCGAGGAAAACAGTGGAGATGAATGGCTACTTTTTGCCCTACACTGTTATAAGCATGGCTTTTTCCTACAACTCTACAATCAGCACAGTTTCAGAATTTAGCGGCTTAAGCTTGTTCGTGTTTAAGTGAAGTGCACTGTATTTTGGTTCAAGAATATTTGTTCACACACATTAAATCCAACAACTGTCATCACCAGCCCTCATTGGTATGCTGCATATTTTTAGTCTTTTCCAGGTAGTGTGGGATTTTTGACAGTGTTTCATACTTCATTAACTTGTCAAATTAGGAAATTAGGAAATCTGTCACAGTTAAGTGTAGTTAAAATTGGTGATTTTTTTTTTTGGATCAAAATTTCGGATATCCCTCGCCTAATTCCTTTATCTGGAATCCTGAGAGGAATCATTACAAGCGGAAGATGAACTGATTCACACACAAAACTGCTCATTAGGCTTTTTTAAAATTACACACAAAAAAGGATATATTTGACATTTAGGTACATGTGAAAATGTTTATACAAGTCATTCCCCATGTCAGTTAGTTTGTCTATTTCTCACATTCATTAGCATTCTAGCAAGTCTGCTCTCCCCAGTCCTAGCACGTACCCTTTTCATAGCTCTTCAGGTTGTTCCCGTGGCAGGAGGTACATAGACAAAAAAAGTTCTCTTCTGTACGTCTTCCAGTTGGCAGAAAAACGCCACAGTGACATGGCCCTTGGGGAGCTGTTGCTTCTTTATACCCACTAGCAAGGCAGACAACGTTCAATTAATTGGCACCGATAGCTATGTGTGATCTCTTTGGAGTTTTCCTTTGAAGAATATGTACGACATGGAATCCAGGAGATGACTGAAGGAGAACTCTGGAGTTGTAACAGAGAGGCAGCCCCTTGATCTGCTGCCTCTCGAATATCAAGCACTTTCCTTCTGATTTTGTTCCCAGGCTGCTTCTGTCTCTTTTAACAGCTAAATCCTCTTATGCAAGGTAGCTTTGCTTCAGATCCAAAGTAACAGCCCCAGCTATTGCTCAGCGGGACAATTCGTCGCTCCTTAGCAGCCAGCTATTCACGATCCTGATAGTTTTAAATAGGTAAGAAGAAGATCTACAGAGCAATCAATTTCTGTTGGAGGATGTCAGCTCAAATAATATGATTGGAATTCAAGTCACAGACTTTCAGGAAATGTTGAATGCTTTAAAAAAAATTTTAGCAACTGCATATTTTGATTAAAATCCAATAGTTACCTGGACATTAGATTATGAGAGCTCAAACAGAACAGGTTAGTGGCACACCGTTTTATGTAATGAGAGTAGAAAGTAATGCTTATTAAGGCCTTAAACACATGATATATAAATGATGTTATATTTGTAGGTGATATGTCTTAAAACAGCAGCAACAGCAGCTCAGTTGACAAAGCTGAAAAATTAACATTAATCTTATATTCTAAAGTAAGTCATATAGTAGGGAAATGTTCATATTTTAGAGTATAATACAGGTCATATTTTAGAGTATTTTAGAGTATAATATAGGTTACAAAAATGGCACAGGCAATTGCTCTTTCTAATATTGACCTTAGCAGTATCTGCCTGAAACAGGGCCAAGCATCAAAAGCAAGAAGAAACTGCCCAGGTTGGCTGAAGTTGCATCGTTCCCAGGGAGCATCGTTCCCGTGAGGCTTGCAAGGGAAGAGCTTACCTCTGGTTAAGCGCTTACCTGGAAGTAAGTGCTTCCCTTGCAAGGTGCCCGGGCTGGGCAAAGATCACAGGGAACGATGGATCGCCACTGCTGCTTTCCTTGCAAGCTTCCCAGGCTAGGCAAAGATCAATGGGTCCGTGCTTTGTCCACCAATTAAAAAAAATTACTTAATTGGTGGTGTGAGAGGGACAACTAAAACTTCAATGGATGGAATGAAGAAGCCTGAGTGTGTTGATCAACTGGGCTTGGGCTATATCTCAGAATGTTGTCACTTTCAAATACAGGATTTCTTCAGATGAACGGTGTGCAGCAGAATCCTGTCTAATTCCTGCTATGGAAGCCTCGTTAATTAGGATGCCCCAGTGGACAGCCTTTCATCCTTATTAAGAGGAATTTACTATTAGAAGGCATTGTGTTAATCATAATGCTGCTCTCCGAGGAGTCCTGCAACCCTTTGTGTTTCTGAAAAAGCCCCCACTCGTTGAAAAGAAGTGCTGACAGAAACAAATATTTTTTAAAACAATGCCCATGGTAAGAGCAGCTATAGGCATAAAAGAGAATGGCCACAAGAGTTTGTATACTCTGGACATAATGGCACTAGAGATGGGCACGAAACAATTTTTTTTTCATTTCATTTTTTGTTTCATTCCCAGGGCTTTTAAATTTTTCCCCTCTACCAAGCCCCAGGCGCCAGCTGATTGGCACTGGGGTGGGTTGGAGAAGGTTTCCCCATCCCACCCCAGTGCCGATTAGCTGGTATCTGGGGGTGGATGGGGGTTTAAAAGCCCAGGGCTTTTAAAATTCCCCCCTCCCCCAAGCCTCGCGTGGCAGTTGATTGGCACTGGGGTGGGGGGGGGGAAAACTCCCCCCCAGTGCTGATCAGCTGGTGCATGGGGATGGGGGGGTTAAACAGGCAGGGGCTTTTAAAACTATTTTTCCTCCCCCAAGCCCCATGCACCGCTGATCGGCGCTGGGGTGAGGAAAAAAGGTTTTTTCCCCCAGCGCCAATCAGCTGCCCCACAGGGCTTGGGGGAAGGAAAATAGTTGCACCAGCACTACACACACACACACACACACAGTTTTTTTAAATATGTAAAATGAAGCAGAACGACAAACAAAAAATGCTGTGTATTGCAAGATTGGAATAGCCCATGTGTTTATAGCTTGGATGGTATTATTTCCATTTTTTAGTCTTTCTAACTCTTCTAATGTATTCTTGGCTAACTTTATTCTTTACTTCTGCTTGTAGTACTCCAAGATACTTACATGATTCTTCTTCATCCAATGTTTTTATACAATTATTAGGCTTATCAATTCCTTCAGCCTTTACTGTCTTTCCTCTGGTGATGCTGAGGGTTGTACACTTGTCTAATCAAAATTTCATTGCAATGTCATGGCTGAAAATTCACACTGTATTGAGTATTGAATCTATTTGTTGTTGTGATTTCCCATACAGTTTTAAATCATCCATATACAGTAAATGGTTTATTCGGCTTGATGTTTTTGATATTTGATAGCCCATATTTGTCTTATTCAGTATTTTTGTGAGTGGAATTAGAGCAATTACAAACAGCAGGGGTGATAATGAATCACCTTGAAATATTCCTCTCCTGATGTTGACACAACCAGTTTGTTCATCATCAATAGTTAGCTTGGTATTCCACTTTCTCATTGTTGCCTTGATAAATTCTTGGATGCTTCCAATAATTTCTGCTAATTGCAAACTTTTTAGTATCCAATTAAGTGGCAAAGAGTTGAATGCTTTCTTATAGTCAATCCATGCAACATACAAGTTGGTTCTGCATCTCTTACAGTTTTCATTTACCATTTTGTCAATAAGTAGCTGATCTTTGGTGCCATGGCTATTCTTACAACTGCCCTTTTGTTCAATAGGGTATAAATTGTTTCGTATCAAGTGAATCTGAATGGTATCGGCAATTATTCCTGTACATAGTTTGAACATTGTTGGCAGGCAAGTAATTGGATGATAGTTGCTTAGTATAGGCCCTTTGCTCAGATCTTTAATAGTAGTAGTAGTAGTAGTAGTAGTAGTAGTAGTAGTAGTAGTAGTA
>JAHTLZ010000015.1:14826719-14866719 GCA_023846285.1 Phrynocephalus versicolor
TAGTAGTAGTAGTAGTAGTAGTAGTAGTAGTAGTAGTAGTAGTAGTAGTAGTAGTAGTAGTAGAGCTCCTAAAATACCCGAGGCAGTGTGGATAATTGGGAGATCAGAAAAGTAACATTTACTACCTCTGAGTAGGTTACATGACAGTGTTTTACAATTATCCCAGCCTTCAGTGTTACAAAAAGATTTTAGTCATTGGCAAGTGGACCAAATCAAACCCTCCCACACAACATCCAAAGGTGGGAGAAATTACCACATGGGTATATCAGAGAGTAAGACCAAATACACACAACCATATTATCTAATTAAATAGGCCAGAGTAGCTATTCGCTAGATGGGCAGTATAAAAGTCAATTAAATAAATACACCTCTACATTATTTTGAATAATTAGAAGAGACACTAGTTGAGTATCTTTTGGATTGATGCTGATTAACTGCCCTGGGTAGTGCAGTTTGCACTAAGGGGCAGTATAGAAAACAAACAAACAAAACATTTTAAAAGATAAAGGTTCTTATGAGAAAAGTTGATCCTTCCTATAGCTCTGTCCTAAGATCAGAAGCAAATTGGAAGCTACTCATGAATTTAAAAAAAGTAGTAAAGCAAAAGAAAAAAAAGAGCAAAGAATTCTGCTTATATACCACCTCATAGTGCTTAAAGCACTCTCTGGGTGGTTTACAATTTATTTATGCAGGCTACACATTGATCTACCCACCCACCCCAACAAGCAAGCTCATTTGACCAATCTTGGAAGTTAAGAATTGCTCACCACAGAACATACTTACTAATAGTAACTTGGAACTAGCTGCTGGATGCTTCTGGATGTCAGCTACTAGTGGGAGGTGCAGGTGGGAGTCTGATCTTGTGCTTAGCGCCCCTTGCACAGGTTTCTGGAATGAGGTCACCATGGGAACAGAACGCCAGAGCTTATAAGAACCTTGAATCTGAGCTGGCACATAGACCATCTTCTAGAGCCGCTTTTATTCATTTTGTTTTTGTTCTTTTTTGGTGCAAGTTGCCTTGAGTCCCCACCAGGGGAGAATGGTAGTATAGAAATTGAATGAGTGAGTGAATGAATGAATGAATGAATGAAAGTTAACTCAATGAGCTCTGTCCTTGATGGACTTAATCTAGTGAAAGATCTCCATGACACCAAAACAACTTAAGCCAACAATACTGGGGTCAGATCTGTCACATTACCTGTAGAAAGCTTCCTGGAGTCCCTTTACGGGAAGAGAAGCTATAAACGTACAAAGTGGAGTGCAACCCAAGAACAAAATTGACCACAACCCACTTTCTAGAAGTCATTCCTATTAACTGTTCTTATCTGATCTGAATTCAGTTTGCCTTTGTGTACCCCATGTACGTTATGATCTGTTCCTGGCAGCTGTTCAGCAGTTCTACTGCCTCAAGACTTTATAATTTTCTTGATGGCATTTCTAGGCCCAATTTGGTAAACATTTACAGTACCAAGTCTCTGAAGGAGACTTGAAAGGGCCTTCTCTGTTGCTGCTCCCAGACTTTGGAACTTTCGGACGCAGGCAAAGACCTTCCTCTTCAGCCAAGCTTTCCCTGAATGATGGACTACCTAAATGTGACTTTTATACGGATTACCATGCATGATTGCATTGACTGATTTCATAAGTACACCAGTGTTTTCCATATTTACTTTCCACTCCTCATGATGGACTTTTTTTCTTTCTGCATGCTCTTTGTAGCTTTAATGTTGCCTTTTAATGTTCTAAGATGCCTCTTCTAATTCCCTGTTCTTAACTTGAATATGTCTTAAATGTTCTGGGCTATATATTGTCTCTCATTATTGTAAGCCACCTTGGGTCCTTTTCCAAGGAGAAAGGCGGGGTAAAAATATTTAAAAATAAATAAATAAATAAAATCATTGGGTAGTAAATGTTTACCTTTATAAAACTGGAACACAAGATTAGAACTGAGATAAAAGAGTGAAAAGAAGTGAAAAGAGGAACACTTTCTGAACAAATGTGAGTTTATAAAACTTTTAATAATGCTAATTAAATGCACAAGTTTAATTTATAAATACAGATGAACTAGTACAAAAATTAAAAAGGGAAAAACGTTTTACTTATCACATTAAATTCCAACGGCCACTTCTTTTGAGATTAAAATGGGTTGGTATTCAGTGCACTCAGAATAATATGGACAAAATACTAATACTAATCCAGTAATTCTGCATACATGGGAATGCACCTTCCCCTACCTCATGGCAACCTCTTGTGAGGACCAAATAATTCTTTGGTACTGTAATAAAATAAACCAACTTTCAATGAATGGGTTGGAAATCACACAAACTAAATGCTGGACATGTTCACATTTATGTTTCAAGATGTAACTGACTTCTCTCTACACTGAAGAATTTAAGGCGCCATCATGGTTTGACACTACATACCATTTTAATGGTATGTTTACAATAATGGTTATGTTTACAATAAAACAGTGATCTTCTTATAATGAATGTAGCCCTGTTCAGGTGTTAACTCCTCACTGACAGACTTGCCATGCTTTCTGCACATGGAAAGCAACACATCTGCAAAGGAGGGGTTTCTGCTCACATGTAGACGATACATATGACCCAGGACTGCAGAAACTTAGGTAAAATCTAGTCGTGAAGGTGGTGCCTGAACAGGGCTTTTAACTAATGAAGAACTGATATGATGGATGGGAAAGATAGATTTAAAAATTTAGGCTTTTATTTTTAATGGGAGCGCAACAGAAAATATTTAATTTCTTCTCTTCTTGCTGCTGGGGGAGCTCATACACAGTGGATCAAAATTAGCCACATCAAAAATAAAGAATTAATGGTTTCATACAGAGAGTATTCCTTTTTCTACACAGATTTCTATTTAACTGCTGCACATTGGATGGATAGTGTTTACAGTCTAGTTAGCACAATTATATTACCTCAAGTGCTAGAGTGACCACAGAAATCGCAGTGGATCAGTAATTGCAAACAGCACTTTCCCTTGATCTGGGCATTGAGTCATGGCAACTGGACTTCTTGTGGGATCAAATCGTTTCACTCCTCATCCAAGTAGCTTTTTCAGTCTGAGAAAAAGTTGGTGGAAGGCATCCAATTTATAGTTCACCTTGGTTTCACTCCACCCTGGTCCTTATATTTGCTTATTTATTTTGAAAATTTTTACCCTTTCTCCTTGGAAAAGGACCCAAAGCGGCTCTTCCTTTCCCACTTAACGTGTGTAGGGAAGTGCTGCATTGGTCTGACTTTCACACACCGCAGGGCACTGTCCATTTAACGATCCGATGGAGACCAGATGAAACCAAGGTGAACTATGAACTGGAAGCCTTCCACCGACTTTTTCGCAGACTGAAGAAGCTACTTGGATGAGTAGCAAAACGTTTTGATCCCACAAGAAAAGAAGTCCAATTGCCATGACTCAGCTGCCAGATATCCTTACCAGGATGACTGAGAATCTGCCCAGCCATTTTCTTTTAGGACTGTCCAACTTAAAGCCTGTTCATACCATTGCCCCAAACACAATGTGGGGACAACCATTACATGTCTTAACATTGCGTGTTAAAAGTCTGAAACCTTCAGAACTGGTCAAAACAAAAGTTTGTACTAAGTTTACAGGTTCTGTAAAACAATGTTTTTACAGTATAGGCATTTTACAGTATGGCATGTTAGAGGTCACTGGAAGCAATCTAGTTGGCGTAAATTCTGTGAAAATGTCATCCATTTCAGTGAAGCCTGCGCACAACTTGCACCGTTGGATTTTTCCCACTGTATGTTAGAAAAGTGCAAATTTCAGTCTCCCTGGGGACAAATTTGTGAGTAAATCTTTGTATGACAGGAATGTCTCAAAGCAAATAATAATTTAAAAATGTGGTTTACAAAGCAATTACTTCTCTAGGTATAACAAGTCTAGAAAAAGGAGCATATCATGCCTGTGCACATTTTCAATTACACTAGGTACAGTAAACTAGCTAACCATAAAGTCTTCTATCATAGAAAGGAAGGCGTACTAAACAGAAGTGTCTTTTTGTGTTGAGAAATTAAAAGAATCATCATGATCAGTATATGTGGCGCAGTTCTCCTTATACGGAGCACCAGTGACTCAAGAGGAATAGAAAAAAAAATCTAAAATAAGCCAAGGGTTGTGGTGCCGAATGCAAGTGTTTTGTCCATCTCCCTGTTGCGATGATCTCAAAACAGAAAATACAGCTTATGAGTCCAGTGCTGTTAATGTCTTCCACGTCCACCTTCAAAAGCATGGTGCTCTTTATGGGCTGAAAGACAAGAGGCCACACGGATATTAAATACATTTCCTTGACAAAGTCCTACAAATGCTGTCTTATGTTTACGTTTCATGCAACCAATACTTACGTTTATAAAAAACTGCTTTAAAAGTTGTGTGCGGCAGAAGTTCATAGATCTTTTCTAAAATGGTAGCTTCGCTTGCTAATGATGCATTGACATTCCAGACTTGAACCACATCTTCCCGATCACGAACACTGACACTAACCCCTATTACTTCATCACCTGTCAAGAGGAAGCAATCATCATCATCACCATCACCATCACCTTCACCGCCTCCGCCACCACCACCATAATGTTTTAAAAGGTTTCTACCAACATTTTTTTCATGCTAGGAGAATCCATAAGGAGCTCAAGCCCACCAGAGCCCACTCACTAGCTCTACTGTGACTTGCCACTGATGGGTACAGTCTTACTTTGTGAACAGTCTTAATGAATGGCAACAAAGGATCCAGTGGGATCTTAAAGAATGACAAGTTTTACTTGCAGCTGCTTTTGTGGACTGTAGCACGGGACTCTTTGGTGCTCTTTCATTCTGCATCACTCTGCGAGTCCCCTGCTCTTAGAAATGCATTTTTCAGTTGATGCTTTAGTGTAGGTTTATTCATTGTAAACATGTAAGGACAGAGGTCTTGTTAAAGATACTGAGCACAGTAAAAAAAAGATGATTTTCCAAATCAGCAAAACAAAATGGAATCAGTATTTGAGGACATTTTACTACAGGAACCTCAGCTAACTTATTTAGCTAAAACAAAAACTCTGCTACTGGAAAGCAAACAATTTCACATACAGACGTGTTAAATAAAATACAGCGATGCCTTGAAATACGAAATTTATCTGTTCCAATGGATTTTTTTTTGTAATTGAAAAGGCAGTTTCCCATAGGAATGCATTGAAAACCAATTAATCCGTTCTGAAGAGAACGGATTACAATAGGCTTTCAATGCATTCCTATGGGAGGCCTGTGGGGACCCAGCAAAGCAGGGGAAGAGCTCCCCCCTTTTGCTGGGTTGGCAGGAAACCCCCTCAACAAGCTGTCAAAACCAGCTGGGAGGCGGTGCCCTGACACAGCGGGGGGGGGATCCCAGCTCTGACAGCAAGAATCTGCTTTTAAAAGACCTGTGCATGCCTTGCAAAAAGTGTTTTACAAGACTTGCACGGGTGTTTTGAAAGCAGATTCCTGCTGCTCCAACCTGGGGGTGGGGAGTGGACAAGGGGAGGAATCACACCCCCACCTGCTTCACCCTACTGGGGTTGAATCAGCAAGAATCTGCTTATGAAACACCCCTGCATGCTTTTTAAAAGCAGATTCTTGTTGCTCCCGATCCCAATGGGTCAGCCATGATTAGCAGGCAGGTAGCGGGGATCCAAAGGCACTGACCCCTGGCTGCCCACCTGCTTTCCAGGTGTGAAAAATTTGAATTAAAAAGGGAAATCTGTGGGGCTGGTGTGCCTGACAGCTCTGCCTCCTGGCGGATCTCCCTTTGTAATTCAAATATTTTGCAGTTCAAGGCATTCATAATTCAAGGCATCACTGTATATAATTCATGCTACATCTATGGTTCAAAGACAAAACACCAAATGAGACAAATTTAGATACTATTATTATTTTGTGCAGAAAACACTTGTGCGGAATCTTGATCCTATATTTAGGACTGTTAGTTTTATGCCATGACTGGAAGTTCAAGACTAGAGCTACAAAGGATGACAAATGTAACAGAACCATGGCTGAAATCCAGCTGTAACCTGCAATTTGAGTAGGCCCAGGGTATCAATTGAACTTGTCACCAAATCGCCACTGATGATGGGCTTCCTCCAGTTGCAACTTACTGCTGGATTACAAGCAGTGTGTCAGAACAGGGTTCAATACTGGTATATATAGTGTTATCAAAACAGAATGGAGGGCAGAGCCTGAGATATTAAAGTTTTACACCACTGAGTCAGGAAAATTCACTGGGTGACCTTGAGTCAGATAGTCTCTCTCTCTCTCTCTCTCTCAGCCAGCCTGGCCTACTTCACCAGGTCATTGTAAGGATATAGCAGACATGATTAGACACATGAGCAACCACCTACACACAGGTGCAGACAGCAACGGAATCAAATTACAAATCCACACAGATAAGACATAGAGACATGTCTATAAATATCAATACCAATACATCTGTCACCAGAGATGTATTAAATGACACAACGTTGGAATGAGAACTCTATTTGGAAAGAGTTATCATAGTCATCAACAACGAAGCTTTGTTGAAAGTATTAACCAATAGGTAATTATACGGATTTTGCAACATTCTGACTGGGGAATCTTGCCCTCTGAATGTTCTGGTTGAAAACTCCCACCAGACTCACTCAGAATGACCCATGGTAAAGGGATAATGGGAGTTATGGCCTAAAACATCTGGAGGGGCCAAGACTTCCCAGCCTAGGTTTTAAAGACTGCACTTATATCTGAGGGGACTGACATTTCGGGGGCATCTTGCAGCCATATTATGAGGCAAGTGCATAGCCAGACATTCAGGGAGGTGTCAATTTCCCTTCCAAATAGAGTGTTCCCTCTTCTTTATATGTCATTACTGGGTCAATAAGTTCTCCTTCTCAAATCCATGTGCAGCACAACCTCTGGAACTTGAACTTTCCCTCTATCTTGACTGATTCTCCCTTTTTCAATGACCTTCCCCCTTCCCTTGGAGCCTCTTACTGTAGTCCATCTCCCACACTGTGATCATCCAAGCCAAACAGAGTGAGTACTGCTGACAGACACATGAAAAGTAACACAGCTATTTAAGACACTTTATCTCTGCTTTGTGCATGTGTCAAATGGTCACTTCTCTTGGCTTAGAGAGGTCCCTTGACCATATTTGGAGAAAACGAATCCTCCCTTCCCCCCCTGCCCCGAACATTTCAATGAAGGAAAATAAGAATCCGATTTGTTAAGAACCTGCCTTTTTGGGTAACTGGAACATAGCCTTCAGTTAAGTTTGGTATGATAGGTTTCCTATCTTTATGAGTGCAGCTATTTTATATTTTCTCTCTCTCTCTCTTTTACACACATACACCCACACCCACATCAAGTGATAAAAATCATTTACCCACCTTCTGCACAGCGGTCTGTAAACTGTTCTCCAATAGTCGCTAGCAACAGCTCTTTCCACACTGCAGACTACCAAAAGAAGAAAAGAAAAACAGAATGCCCGTTTTTAACCTGAACCCAAATGCCCTCAACATGGGCCAACATTTCCTGTAAAATCCCCTTTCCTAACAAGACAAATTGGAGAATCCAAGCTTACTGTTTAGGTATATGAATAATTACAGTTCAGTGTCAGTAAGCCAAGAAATCAGAAGAAGACAGAGACTCAGAAAGGCAATAATGGGGTAATTAGAAACTAGCATCAAATTGTAAGGATGTGTCACTAGAAACCTACACCAAGATTATCCACAGTATTGTATTTCCAGTGACCATGTATAAGTGTGAAAGCTTGACAGTAAAGAGAGCTGACAAGAAATTCACCTGATTCATCTGAAATATGGTGCTGGGGGAGAGCTTTGTGAATATTCTGCACTGCCAGAAAGACAAACAAGTGGGCCTAGAGAAAATCAACAGAAATGTTGACATTGAGGTTGTCTTACTTGGGGAATGTCATGAAAAGGCAGGATTCCCTTAACAAAGTCAATAAAGCTTGAAGTCATCAGGAAAAAGAAAAGAGGACCCAAATGGACTGATTTCATAAAGGAAGCCACAGGCTTGAGTTTGCAAGAACTGAGCAGGGCAGTTGAGGACTGGGCATTTTGGAGGTGGCTCCTTCATAGGGTTATCATAAACTGAGGGCGACTTGATCACACATAATTTATTTTAAACATTTATATCCTGCTTTTCTCCCCCAAAAGACCCAAAGTGGCTTGAGTTCTTAACAAAAGCATTCCATTCTCTCTTCCCCGCCTCTCTGTGTATTTGCTTGCTTCTCTGTGTGTATGTGTTTGTGTGCATTTGTGTTTTTGCGTAGTACTATTTGTGAGCCCAGTATAAACAACAGATTACCTCCAGTCCCTGTGGAAGCAAAATGAAACTCCTCTTAACATAGTTATGTCACTACGTCAATAGATATTACTAACTTTCAATATCATTTGTAGGTTACCTGGGACAATAAAAAGCTTCATTTCTGCACTGGGGAATCCCCCCCACCCCACCCAATAGACAGCTTCTTTCCTATGCTTGTTTTCTATGAAGCCCTCAGCCCCTCTTCTGCCAACCTGCTCACTCTGTGAATATGTGTGTGTGTGTGTGTGGTGTCGTTACAGTCATGACCGACTCTTAGTGACCCCATGTCCATGGAGTTTTCTTGGCAGGAATACTGGAGTAGTTTGCCAGTTCCTACTCCAGGCACCTACAGCACCTGGTATTCCTTGGTGGTCTCCCATCCATGTACTGTACTAACCAGGGCCGACCCTGCTTAGCTTCCGAAATCAGGCGACATCGGATGTGCTTATATATGCATGTATGCAATTACTGGTCACCCCAAGGTATCAGGCTACTACTTAGACACAAGGCTGTTCTTGGATTCATGCTTTAGAAAACTAATCTACCAAGTCTTCTTGCAATCCAGTTTTGATGGCTATCCATTAAATTTAGAATTCCCTTAATCTAAAGACAAAAAGACTAAGTCTGAGCATCCTGGTGTTTGACAACCAAACGTAGGAAGAAACCAGGGATATGGAAGGTTTAATTGCTGGCAATTAGGGAGTTTAAAATTAACACAGTTTTAGTCACCCAAACCCTTCAGATGGAGCATGTTATAAAATCAAATCTGTTTTCCTTTTATGAGTGTGGATCCAATACTATTTATTTTTTATTTATTTATTTATATAGCTTGTATGCCGCCCCCTACCCAAAGGTCTCTGGGCGGCTCACAATCAGAATGAACAATTAAAACATCAAGATACAATAAAATTAGAACAATAAAACATGTAAATGCAATAAATACAATACATTAAAAACACACCACTAAAATTGCCATCAGGACCCACAATCATTAGTTAAAAAACTTTTGGAATAGGAAGGTTTTTACCTGGCGCCAAAATGTTATCAGGAGGATACATCAGTATAAACAAGGAAGATGATAGTAAGATAAGTGGAATGATTATTTAAAGATGGGGCAGAGGAAACGATAACAGCAGTTGATCAGCATGTGGCAACAAGAAAGGAAAAGTGATGCTTAAAGCACACACGGTGCTGAATGCAATTCAAGGCAAGACAACTAAGGTGGAAATGTTCGCTGTTCATCTGCTAGCATAAACTAATGCTGGTGGAACACTCCTTCCCCCATGTATACCCCAAAACTCTGCTCCATAGGACTGGAAGAATCCAGAACAGACTCGGTCCATATGGGTTTCTTTTCTTAGTGAGAGAGAAAGGAGAGGACGTAGTGGTGGGCAAACTGCCTTCCATTTAAGTGACATTAAATGATCTCAGTATTCCCTTGAGATCTGGGACTTTTTACAACACTTGTCACCTTCATCTATTCATGTTCATTTTGCATAGCATGTGCGATGAGAACATGAATCTAAAACATACAAGAAAAAACCAAAATAAAGCACACACAACTGTCAACAGATTCATTTCTCCTCCCCCCCTTCCCTCTTACACACACTCAGAGTAGTTCACACCTCTGAACAGTGTGTTATATGGAGACACTGGGGGGAGGGCCTTTTCTGCCATAGCACCCCAACCAAACTGTGGAATGCCTTCCCAACCCTTGCATGATTCTGGTGCCAAGCCACAGCATGCATATTTATTACAGCCTTTGGGGCTGGAGCATCATGGCCTGCGCAGGTTTCAGTGCTGTTTTTTAGTGTTTGGATGTTTTCATTTTGTGTTGGTTTTTAATACCGTATGTTTTAAAACAGATTTATACCGTTTTTTTAACCTGTCCTGGAATCCTATGCTATAGAGTGGGCTATAAATGTTTACATACATACATATATGCATATATGCATATATGCATGCATGCATACATACATACATACAGTGGACCCTTGTATAACAAACGGTTTGTATAACATAAAATCTGTACAACATAAAAAATTCTGGAGATAGGGGAAAATTGCTTAACCGAATCGCCTATAGAGCAAATCCGTACAACATAAAAATGGTCACAATTAGGGACTACTCTGTTTTCAATGCATTCCTATAGGAAATTTGTATACAAGAAAATTTGCTTAACATAATTTCATTTGGAACGAATTAATTCCTTTACACAAGGTACCACTGTATGTACGTACATACGTACGTACATACATACATACATACCGTACTGTCTTTGGGGACTTTCATTTTCCACACACCTCCTTTGGCATTGCTTTCTTCTTCCCTGGTTTGTGAAGAAAACACAACATATGGCTTAGTTTTCTTCCATGGAAGTATTACACAAAGGCAAAATTTGATATTGATCGTACGGAACAGTAACCTAAAATCCTATCTCATTTAGAGATCAAAATAGATTATACGTAACTTTCTAGATCTCAGGTTCTATAGTGTGAGGTAACACATATGAAATTTCAGAAGTCATGGCTGAGGTTCAGTGGCACAGGATGTTCCTCAGCTATTCCAAAGAATATCAGAAAAAAATTGGATAAAATAGAAAAAAGGTCTCCTTGAAGTCACAGAATTCAGGTTACGTTGGTGCAGAATTTAATTAGGATTGATTATGCACAGTCCTGCACGGATGCCTCTCAGCATGATAAAATGTGGGTCTCTCTGTGTCATTTCATCATCAGAGAATTCAGACATGATATCTCATTAGAGAGGCAAAATGTTCTTAATTATTTGAGCAGAGTTTCATTTCCCAGCCTCGTATGAGAGCAGACAGCACAGTCTTCAGATAAACTTGGCATTACACTGGGAGGGTGCTTTAATCAAGACCGGTTTGGAAAAGGGCAAGTGAAAGCCTCACAGCCCATGCATGCCCCACAACCTGAAGTCATTTTACATCAGAGTGACAGATATGTCCGAAATAGTGACAAGGGAGCTGCATTTTTGGAATTGTTAGAAGCTCTTGGAAGATGCCTCCTCCCTCTTCATTCTAACCTCAGCTGACCTGAATACATGATTAAAATAGCTTCTCATTGCTAAAGCATCTGCTATAATAATAAAGTCGTTTACCACTACTTGTGGCCTTTTACGTCTGCTTCTTTGCACTTAAAGAGGTCTACAAGGATTCCTCTAAGTCTTGAAAAAGTTGTATATTACAGACTTTGTGAACAGGAGAGAGTAGGACAGGAGTGTAATACACTGAACATGTATCCTGATTAATACAAGTTTATCACAGCTTTTTGTGTATCAATACCAAAATAATGTACAATAGTCATAAGACCAGGCATAGGCATGCAAAGCACACTGACTGTAATACATTAGGTACACTTATTTTTTTATTTATTCTTTTACAAATCTCCCCCCCCCCCCGGTTCTCTCCATTTGTAAAAATATTTTGCCTAAACAAGTGATCTTAATACACATCAGTTGTATTTTTCAGCCAAAGAATTAAGATTTAAATGAAATGAACACAGCTTTAAAATACTGTACTGCAGTAGTTATTTTGTAGTGGTATAAAATGTAATGGAAATACTGTAAGTGCAAGTTACCAAAATAATGAAGATTTCAGAAAAAAAAATTAAAATGACATAAAACAATGTTTGTCCATATACTGAGTGCATCCATCAAACACAGCTAAAAAGAACCTATTTGACAAGTTACAGAAGACGTGCAGGACTATTATTAAAATAATGGCCAAAACTGTATCTCTACAAACATAACACAAGTTTGTGGAGATGAATTGGTGCATGATAGGAAGTCAGTGTAGATGCAATCTTGTGCACTGAGTGACACAACTCAGCATGCAACAGTTTGCTAAGAAAGGTAAGCCACTTGCATCACACCATTGTAAAACCACAAAAAGATTTCGACCAAGAAATGACACAGCTCAGCTAGGATACCAATACCATCATTTTTACTTGTAACAGGTAAAGCATGGAACTCATGGAAAGCTTGCAAGTTATATGCATCCTTTTCTCAGGAAAGGCCTTCAAATAAGTTCCCTCTTTCAAACAACTTTCAAGTATACAATGTGTAAAAAGGAATCAGATCACAATTCATTTTCTTTTGACACCATCTTTGCTATATTTTGGGGGGAGAGGGCAGAGAATGATAACAGATTCCTGCAAACCACTCCAACCTGATTCTGAAGAAGTAAAACCCATTTTCATATGCAAAAATCTAATGTAATCTTGATGGATATTTTAATCTTGGGTCCATCCACTCAAGGTGGATTTGTGCCCACAGTGGATGGGATTTATGATAGCAGCGGTTTTATCAATACTTTTCCTTTTGGGGGGGGGTGAGCTCAGGCACACAGCTGGTACAGTTGCCAACAAAAATACTTTGGGGCCTCCACACTTGGCAGACTTGCTAGTCACTTCCTAAATCAATTGTCAGTTACTTTTACAGAATTGAAGTGTAAGAAGCAAGAGCCCAGAAGGATATTGGGTTTTATTTATGCATCCATAAGGAATTTAAGTCTAAATTATAACTTATAGTATTTGGCTTGTTTTCATGACCGGGCCACATAAGGTTATACAAGTGCACATTTTATGAAGCTATTAAATATTTTCTAAATGGCTACTGGGCCAGATACAGCTCCCCTAAGAATACATGGCTCTTAAAATGGGCAGTCCACAGTCATGGCTATAAGATGACTTCGTACTGCCTCACCTGTGGCATGCAATGCTGCCCTGTTTTGTGAGAACAGACCAGAAAAGAAAAAACAACTCAGCCTAGATGCTCAGCCTTATGTCAACTGTATGGTTCCTGGATTTATTTAGAATTACTCTTATCATCATCCTTGCCAGAACTCATTTTGGATGGGGGAAAAAACAGATTATTACAAAAAGGCACAGGCAATACAGTTTAACAGCAGCAGTTAGTGAATCAAAGCTTGACTAAGCAATCCTATTCAATTAAATGTAAGGGGACTCACTACCATGTAAATATGCATAGCATTGAAATAAAAACATTAAACAAGTAGGACACCCGCCATCACCAGAACCTTCTCAGTAGTGGCACCGACACTATGGAATTCCCTCCCCTTTGAGTTAAGAACTGCCTCCTCCCTTGAAATATTCAAGCGAGGCCTTAAGACTTACTTATTTAGGCAAGCCTTCTGAGCCTCCAGCCTTTACAAATTTTTATAACAGCTTTTAAAACTCTGCTGCAGCTACTGTTTTTAATCTTGTTTTTTACTGTATTATATTGTATAGTATTTTTATAGTATTTTATTGGTATTGTGTTGTTTTTACATTGTATTGATTTTATTGTACTTTTTTGAATTTGTTGTAAGCCGCCTTGGGTCCCTTTGGGGAGAAAGGCGGCATAAAAATAAAGTTGTTTATTATTATTATTATTATTATTATTATTATTATTATTATTATTATTATTATTATTATTATTATTATTATTATTATTATTATTATTATTATTATTATTACAGTAGGTAGAAGACCTTTTCAAGTCAGCAAGATGCATAGGGTTGTCTTTGCTTTACCCTACTTTCTTCTGTTCTGTTCATGTATCGGCCAGGATTAAGGTGACTCTTCAAGATCTTCAATGCAGAAAGTGGAATTTTTGACTGTAAACCAAGGCCTCCTCATTTTTGCCTTATCTGCAGCTTATAATTTCTTATGCCTCACAAATACAAAGATAACTGATGACCAAAGCATAGTAATAATGTGAACATACATACCATAGCGGTCGTCTTTCTCCGCGCATTAAATGATAACTACATCTCAGAGGCAGGTCTGTCACGGGAGGGATGTTATTATAAACACTCCAGAAGATCTAGAAGGAATGATTACACTTTATTAATATATGCACAACAATAAACAGAATGAAATTTGCTCCGCTTTGTTTAGGAAAAGTACTACAAAATGTATGCTATACAAGGAAAGAGATTTGGACAATTCCCTGACATCTGCAGGAAGGGCGAAGAAGTGTTTCTGCATGGAAAATTTAAAGAACTGGCGTTGGTCAGGAGCAGGTATGGTGTCAAGGACAGATATGCGAACTTGAACAAGAAGCATGCTCACTCCTCTGATTACAAAGCACTAGAGCTAAGCAGGGATGCATTGACTTAAAATGGCAGTTCTCTTCCACCAAGGCAACAGTGGCAGATTTGAATAGTGGTCATATACTAATTCTGTATTTAGGGTACATATCTTCATGTGGTGTAGTGGAGAGAATAACCAACTTAGATTCTGAAGATCAAGGTACGAATTCCTGTTCAGTCATGGAAACCCACTGGGGTACGTGGAACTGGTAAAATCTCTCCTTAAATATCTTAGTTGTCTAATCTTACTAGACAATAATATGACTAATAAACTTAGAATATATAGAATAGAATAGAATAGAATAGAATAGAATAGAATAGAATAGTTTTATTGTCATTATGCATACACAAGATATGCACAACGAAATTAGAGTGCTGTTCCACTACACACTCTAAACATACAAAACACATAAAACACACAAAACACCATACAAAATATTAAAAACTCTTAAAATTGCTTACAAAATTTAAAACATTACTTAAAAACTGATTAAGATGGTGCTAAAACTGTCGCATTTAACTTGGATACCGCTCTGTGATAAAAACTGTTCTTTAGTCTATTTGTCCTTGACCTAAGAGTCCTGTATCTCCTTCCAGATGGCAACAGTTCAAAAAATTGGTGGCCAGGATGTGAAGGGTCTCTCAAAATTCTAGATGTCTTCCTTGAGCATTTGGAGTTGAATAATTCTTCCAAAGGAGGAAGAGGACAGCCCACTATCTTCTCAGCAGTGTTTATGACCCTCTGGAGTGCCCTTCTATCTGTCACTGTGCAACTGGTGAACCAGCCACAGAGGCAGTAAGTGATAGTGCTTTCTATAAAGCCCAGGTAGAAGGTTACCAACAGTTTCTTAGACAATTGTTCCCTCCTGAGAAGTCTCAGAAGATATAATCCCTGTTGGGCCTTCTTAACCAGTGCTTCAGTGTTGGCACTCCAGGTCAAATCCTCCTGTAGAATAACTCCTAAGAACCTACTGTCTGTCACCCGCACTACACAAACTCCATCAATAATCAGGGGCTGAGTGTCTGATTTCCTTTTTCGATAGTCCACTATAAGTTCTTTGGTCTTGTTGATATTTATTATCAGATTGTTGGTTCTGCACCACCGTAGCAGCCGATGCACCTCCTCTCGGTAGGCTGACTCGTCTCCACCAGAGATGAGTCCCACTACTGTTGTGTCATCGGCAAACTTGATTTTATTTTCAGGATGAGTATGAGTGCAGTCAGAGGTGTAAATACTAAACAATAGTGGGCTCAGCACACAGCCCTGTGGAGTACCCATGTTGAGAGTGAGGGCTGACGACATGTAGTCACCTAATCTGACCCTGTGTGAGCGATTTGATAAGAAATCCATGATCTAGGCACAGATGGAATGACAAAAAACAAGGTCCTTAAGCTTGTGAGGTATAATTGTACTGAAAGCAGAGCTAACGTCCACAGAGAGCATCCTTACATAGGTCCCCCGCAGCTCCAAATGGGTAAGAGCAGTGTGCAAGGTGATATCTATAGCATCTTCCGTGGATCTATTTGCTCTGTAAGCAAACTGATATTTATCAAATGTGCCTGGGAGGCAAGAGATGATATGCTGGTGGACTAATCGTCCCAGAGACTTCATTACAATGGAGGTAAGTGCCACAGGTCTATAATAATTTAAGCTGTTAATAGATGGTTTCTTTGGCAGTGGAACAATAATGGAGGCCTTCAGACAAGATGGAATAGTTGACTGGGTTAGAGATCGGTTGAAAATTTCAGTAAAAACTCCAGCCAACTGGTCTGCGCACTCCCTAATCACCCGACCAGAAATTCCATCAGGTCCTGCAGCTTTCCTTGGGTTCACAGTTCTGAAGATGTTTCTCACTTCCCACGTTTCAACAAGAAGGAAGGGGCTAAACTGTGCTGATGGCTGTGATGTAAATACCTCTGTTTGTTTTGTCTCAAATCTAGCAAAAAAAAAAATTGTTATAAAGGAGAAATAAAGCACGGTCAGTTCATGGAAACCTGGAAGCCCTTATTAAAATATATGAATGAGTTAACTAAGAAGAAAAATGGTTTAGGAAATAATTTAGATTTTTCATCTGTAAGTTTTTAGGATGGAATGGGAATCTGGGAAAGTAAATGCAACCCTATTAAACGGTATTTAGCTGGTGCCTAAGGAAGAAAGATATTTAACAAGTAAGATTACAGTGTAGGTTACTATGTTATGTTAAGGTTTCTTTTGTCTTTTCTTTTTGTTTTCCTTTTCCTTCTGTCCTTCTAAGGTTGGTAAAAATGAGCACCCAGCTTGCTGGGTGGTGGTGGTGGTGGAAACAATGTGTAGCCTGCATAATTAAACTGTAAACCGCACAGAGATTGCTTGAAGCGCTCTGGGGAGAACACTTTGCCTTTTTTTTTTTTGGCTTTTTTGTAACGTGAAGGATAAAAATAAAAGTTTAAAAATATCCCAGTTATCTTGAGTATCTTATTAGGGTCACTACGGAACGCATCTCATTGTGTAAGCTCTCCCATTCAGGGAGCTTACATTTATGATCCTCAAGTCAATGCTCAATTACAGCTTATCATGCATGACGAACCAACTAATATATTTTATTTTACTCTCCAAAGAAAAATTAAGCCCAAATAATTCAAAAGAACATGAGGAATATTATCACAATGAATTACTCTTGGTGCACGTTTTAGAACTTGTACCAGTCTGAGGGCTGGATATGGCTTTGGGGAGTTTCCCATTCAGACAGTAACCCAACATATAATTTTCATAAGTTCACCCCTTTGTTCTTACCTGTACAGTTTGTACTGTGTAGATTTTCTTTAAATTTGATGCACATTCTGCCGCTGTAGTACCTGGAAGTGACCTTAAAATTCAAAGGAAACAAGTAAAATATAATTAAGTGCACCTATTACAAACCTGAGAATAGAAAGCATCTTCTACACCAGGGGAGGGGAACCTTTGGGCTTCCAGTTGTTTTGGACTACAAACCCCGGAATCCTGAGCCTATACTGCCCATGATAAAGGACTGTGGGAGCTGTATGCCAAAACATCTGGAGGGCTAAAGGTTCCCCTCCCCTGTCCTACACTATGAAGCAGAGCAAAAAAGCATGCTGCCTTAAACACTTATGGAGGCTACACATTGCCCCCCCCCCATTCCTTTAGCTAGCTACTCAATTTACTGACTTTGGAAGGCTGGAAAGCAGAGCTGAACTGGCAACCTGGGTTTAAACCTGGATTGTGAGCAGTTTGTGCAGCAGTACTACAGTTTAACCACAGAGCTCCCTATGAAGGTGGGGTGCCATTATATTATCGATAAACATTAATCCTCATGCACCTGGGAAAAGCTTATACTGAGCGAAGTATAGGGTATTTTCTGATCCCAAGACAAATTCCACTGTATGGGGTGCTAGTGATTTGTGTAAGCTGTGTGATTAGGACCGGAGTAAGGGACGATGCTCAGTGTATGATTCTTGCTTTTCCAAACCCCCAAGAGGGCACAATCCAAATTAGCCAAGGTAATTAAAGGCTAACTGAACTGACACACAACCAGTCAAGGCTATGCAGAATCCAAGCACCTTTTAGATTTCGGATACTCAAAATTAACTTTTGTAATATTGTCAGCTGCCTTGAGGGGGAAAGCAGAGTATAAATAATGCAATGCCCCCCTTCAGCTGGCTGATCTCAGCCTGCACAGCTGTTGGACTAGCAGGAACAAGCTCCTGAGGCTTCTGCCCATTTCAAATCCACTACAGTCATCCGCTGCCATTTTGCGATACATATGCTGCGGTCTCGGTATATTGCGGGACCACAGTATATGAAGGCAAGGCCCCTTGAGGTAAACTGTGTGGGCCTGTTTGAGGCCTCCTGCACTAACCCTAGGCCTGGTGCTGTTCCCCCGAGCGGGCCTCCGATGGGCTTCCCAGGCCTGTCGGTGGCCCCGCAAGTGGTTTCCGGTGGACAGGAAGTCACTTCCAAAAATCAGAAGTGGCTTTCAAATCGCCCAAAACCACTTCTAGGGCTTGCAACAGGGCTGGGAGGCCCATGAGAACGCCCTTCAGGGCAGCACCAGGCCTAAGGTAAGTGATGGAGGCCCCAGATAGCCCCCACCTGTCCCAACCTGACCCAGCATCCGCATATAACAGATTTTCCTTTATCGGGGGTTAGATCGGGTCCCTAACCCCGGTGATAAGTAGGGGCTTACTGTATGGCCAATGAATCTTTGAGACTGGAGTGCCCTGCCTGAGTAAGTTTGGAAAAGGGCCAAACCACTGTGAACTAGAGCTCATCACTCTTGCTTCTCCGCATTATGATTCATGAATACTGGAATACAGCTCAAGGGCAAAAATCAGCCATTTGCTATACCTTTGTTCATAAAGAAGGAACAATCTAGGTCCTCCTCCTGCTGCTGACACCTGTTGAAGCAACAATGTTACACAAGGTAGGTCCAGTTCCTTGTGGGTCTGGAGGACTAGTCTCCCATCCTCAGTCATGACGGTTAACATGTCAAATGGTAAAGCAAACATGTCTTGTGTGATCATCCAATGTGGTAGGGAAGAAGGGAGACAATCTGGATTAAATACAGGCTTTGCAGGCAGAAGGTGAAAAAGAATTTATGGAGAGCAAGATTCAAGCATTTTCTTTCATTAGATAAAATTGTGCAAATTGCTGTCTTTCCTGTTTACCTGCTTAGACCCTACTGCGTTCAACGGGATTTGAGCAGGCTAAGCCAGCTGTAGAGGTTTACCTGGAAATAAGCTCTATTAACACAGTGGGTTGAACCACAACAATATCATTAATTCTAAACTGTCAAACTGAGATAAATGTTCCTTGAAAGGATTGACTATTCACCCTTTCAGAGGGTTTAGTTCCAACCATTGGTTTTCCACATGCAACAGTCAACATTTTATCTTCATTAATTTCATGTCCATACCACTAGATGGCAATAGCCTATAAATCTAGCATAACTCCTTTTGTTGACTAAAATCCAGCAAAGAAACCCTACAAGTTAAATAATGGCTAGTTCACTCAGTGATTATATCCTGTACTGTACATCTCATGCATTTATATAAATACTATAATTGGAAATGGGCCAGACATCTTAAATAGCATTCCACAGGCTTCCAGGCACAAGGGTTAAATGCACTATGAATCCCAAACTAGAATACAACCACTTAAATCAGGGGAGTTAAACTGATGGCAAAGACCTTCCTCTTCAGGCAAGCTTTCCCTGAATGAGGGTCTATTTACTATGTGACTTTTATACTGATTACCATACATGACTGCATTGACTGATTTCATAAGAACAGCGATTTCCATGTTAGTTTCCACCCCTCATACTGTTTTTTTTCCTTTTTGTGTGCTCTTTGTAGCTTTAATGTTATATTTTAATGTTCTAAGATGCCTCTCCTAATTCTCTGTTCTTAATTTGAATATGTCTTAAATATTATGGGCTGTATACTGTCCCTCTTTATTGTAAGCCACCTTGGATCCTTCTCCAAGGAAAAAGGTGGGGTAAAAATATTCAAAATACAAATAATAAAAATAAATGTTCCTTCTAAGCTGCAGTCGTGTATTGGTGCCGTCCACCTGGTTCCAGGTACAGCTGGAACTCCACATGATCAGAGTATGGCCTCTGCCCAGTGCCAGTAGAAAATCTGAGGAAAAGTTGGTGTCGAGCAACAAGTTCTATTCATTATAGTGATTCCATTCCAGTAAGATTAATAACCGGATAGTCAAAGCTATGGTTTTTCCAGTAGTGATGTATGGAAGTGAGAGCTGGACTATAAAGAAGGCTGATCACTGCAGAATCGATGCTTTTGAGCTGTGGTGCTGGAGGAGACTCTTGAGAGTCCCCCGGACTGCAAGGATTAAACTATCCATCCTGAAAGAAATCAACCCTGGATGTTCTTTGGAAGGACAGATTTTGAAGCTGAGGCTCTAATATTTTGGCCACCTTATTAGTAAAGTCCCTGATGCTGGGAAATACTTTGGCCACCTTGGAAAAGTCCCTGATGTTGGGAAAGACTGAAGGCAAAAGGAAAAGGGGACGGCAGAGAATGAGATGGTTGGACGGTGTCGTTGGTGTCACTCTATTCTGCTCTGGTCAGACCCCAGTCACCCCACCTGGAGTACTGTGTCCAGTTCTGTGCGCTTCAGTTTAAAAAGGATGTTGACAACCTCGAGCGGGTACAGAGGAGGGCGAACAGGACTTGCGGCAATGGTTTCAAACTACAGGAAAGAGATTCCATTTGGACATTAGGAAGAACTTCATGACAGTTAGAGCTGTTTGGCAGTGGAATATGCTGCCACAAAGGGTGGTGGAGTCTCCTTCTGTGGAGGTTTTTAAGCAGAGGCTGGATGGCCATCTGTCAAAAATATCGAAAAAATATATTGTGATGGGGGTTCCTGCATGGCAGGAGGTTGGACTGGATGGCCCTTAAGGTCTCTTCCAACTCTATGATTCTATGAAATATGGATTTGACCAAACTCCAGGAGGCAGTGAAGGACAGGAAGGACTGGTGAGCTCTGGTCCATGGGGTCACGAAGAGTCGGACACAACTGAACAACAACAAGATTAACAACTGAATTTAGCCTCAATAAGCATCAACTTTCATATGAATCTAAGTATGGTGTTTTTCTGTGTAAAAAGAATATATTTTTGTTTAAAATTGTTAGGACTAAAAATGGAGGTTCGTCTCAAACACAGAAGTGAGCTGAGGAGATAACCGTGTGGTTGCAAAAGTTTAATTTTGGGTCAAAAAGTGGGGAGGGGGGGTCGTGTCATACACGGAGGGGTCTTATAGACAGAAAAATACAGTACTCACTATGAAGCAAAACCTTATTACAACTGACACATAATAAGAGCATCAGGAGAGGTCCTTCTCTGGCTCCCACCACTTTCAAAGGCGTGCTTGATGGGGACACACGCAAGAGAGGGCCTTTTCTGCTGCCACGCCCAGACTCTGGAACAGGAGGCCAGTCTGGCCCCATCTTTGCTAGCCTCCTGAAAGAAGATGGAAGAATTTCGTCTTCAGTCAGGCTTTCCCTTGGTGACTGGCTGGCCGAGAGGAGTTTTTAGCCAGATTGTTGTAACTTGTTACTTTGCATGTGTTTTTGGTGCTGATTTTGTGTACCACTTTAGTGTGGCATTTCCTTGATTATTTTATAATATTTGTATGCTTACTGTTTTCAGCTTTTAAACATTGCCTTCAGCTGATATATTTATTTATTTACATGTTGATCCTGTCTAGCTAGTAGCAGAGCCTGGACAGTTAACAAAAGAACATAACATTCCACATAGCAATAATAATAACAATGTTTTAAAAGGAGAACAAGTTTCAAAAGGGATTATGATAAACATGGTGCCTGAAAGTGTTGTAGCAATAAGCACAGACGAAAATACGAAGCAGTGAGGGGGGCAGTGAGCAAAGAGAGGGAATTAAAATTACTTAATTACTTTATTTGGGGCAAGGTGTAAGCCACTCGGGGTGCTTTTTAAGCTGGTGTAAAATGTTTTAAATAAATAATAAATGACTTCAAAATGGGCAAACTTGTTAAGCAAGAACAGCACCAAAGCCACTGTCGTACAGAGTCGAGTGTAAACACTGATTTCAGTTCTTGCTGAGTTGTAGAAGGAATGAATTTATTCCACTGCCTTCCTTCCCAAGGGGAGAACTACTGCATACTATGCTATTAGTAACAACAGTCTTAGAACTGCAGAGTTAGAAGGGACACGATGGATCATGAAGTGCATGGAGGCACAATTGGGAACCCCTCAACCATTGAGCTAGGCAGCAGCTCCTCTAGAGCTACCTTTTTACATCTCAGCCAATAAAATGGGCAGGCTGTTACTTTAGAGCAGAACCTTGTTGGAAGAATAGACAAGTCTGTTTTTGAGCATATTAAACCCCAGAATTGGGCTACGGTTCTAGAGATGAGTAACAACAACAATGTGCCACACACCTCAGTGCCTGAAGAAGATGTGTGTACTATTCAAGCCAGGATAGTAAAGCAATTACACTGTCTTTATTAACCAGAAGAGCCCATGTGTGTATACAGCTCTATTCTGGTTAACACTTGTATCGATGTTACAACACAGATGGAGATATGATCCTTCAGTTTACAGAACAAATGTAAGAATATGGTGTACCTTCTTATGTTTGCTATACTCAGTATTATTTATTATATCACTATAGAAAAAAAAACCCAACACTAACCCACATCTGTAACAGGGGTGCCATAGATTTAGCTTTCCCTCTCTGGCTAATGAGGTAACAGACTTCAACAAAGCCACTGCCCACCTGCTAGAAGGCCAGGCACAACCAGGTTACTGTGGTGTGCAATAAGCTGTGCCCTCTAATTCTCACCCCCCTGTGTGTGGCTCTGGCCTGTACACATGTGCAAGTGACTCCCCCTCACGCGAGTTCTGTCGGGACAAAAACAAAAATGCTTCTGTTGAGTGTGTAGGGGAGGAAAAGCCCTGAGCAGAGGGCGAAAGAGGTGTCCGTGTGTGTGTCCGTGTGTGTGTGTCCGTGTGTGTGTGTGCGTGCGCACGCGTCTAGGGAACCTTGGCAGTTGACTGGTATAACATTCAATGCATTTGCAAGAGGTAGAATACTTAGTTGCTGAATTATTTTTATTTAATGCATGTGTGGAACTCTTATTTTCAGTATAGTAGACATGCACTCCGTAGATGAAATAGCATGTCGTCTTGCAGATATAAGCAGAACTTTGCTTTGCAGCAGCTTGGGTAATATGATTTCTCTTTTAGCCCACTGAAGAGAACACTGAATCGCTTTATGATGAACTTAAGCATCCACCACATAGTAAAATATTAGAAAGGTGTTTTTCAGTGTAAAATAATAATCTTTTGAGTTACTATAACCACTGGTTTCTTTGGGAAGCTGCTTCTATACTTTGTTTTTATAAAGAAATGCAATTATCAAACTGGCACCGCAGGAGTTATTACAGTATTTATAGACAATTGGCTTCTGCTTAAAACATTGCTCGGGTAGACAAGAATAAAGCCTTCTAGACTGTATCAGAGCTCTTAGTTCTGACTGCCTCATCAAGAAGAATTCAGATATGTGAGATCACATTGACTTACATGAAGTCCATGAAGCTACTGATAGCACCTTTTTATCTTTCAAGGAGGCTGAACTGTCTTAGAGAGCAAAGGAACAGAACATGGAATTCATAGTGACTGAAAGCAGCCATGAGACACTTTTAAGATTAGCAAGTTTTGCCTGGCATGAGGCTTTCCACTGTGTCTGAAGGAGAGAGATGCAATCCACAAACATTTATATCAAATAAAGCAGGTTGATCTTACAGGTGACACAGGTCTATTTGTTGGGTTTGCTACAATAGACTAACATGGTGACCTCTCCCACATCGCTTCCCCCTGCCCCCCAACTGCAAGAGGGGCTTCCTGAAAATGATATACAGTGGACCCTTGTATAACAAAGTTTGTATAACATAAAATCTGTACAACACAACAAATTCTGGAGATAGGGGAAATTTGCATGAGAGAATCGCCTATGGGGTGAATCTGTACAACATAAAAATGGTCGCGATTATGGGAAATTTGTATAAAGGAATATTTGCTTAACATAATTTCATTTGGACTGAATTACCGTAATTCCTTTATACAAGGTACCTATGTATTGGCATGGAATGTAGAAATGTGAGTCAGCTATGCCAGCTGGAAGATTCTAAAAGTTTGTAGTTCAAATAAGTCAATTGTTCAAGACCAGGGCATGTCTGACCAGGAATAGATGGGGCATATCTCAATCCAAGAACAGCCTTGCCAAGTCAGATTAAGGTTCCTGACAGCCACATATTCTTACTCAAAAAGGCTCCACTTTTAGGGGTGTTACAAACAACAAGGGCTTTTCTACCAAATTCACAGGCCACACCATTTTTAGTTTGATTTGAAAGATGGGGGGAGTCACTAAGGGTACTTTATAGTTTATGCAGAGCCATAAACACAGTGCTCTGAACGTTATATTTTCAAGCCCGAAATGTAACCCCCCCTTACAGTGCTATTAAACAAAAATTACAAAGTGTAATATTTATTTATTAGCAAAATGTGGGGCAACATTCAGCAGAGATAAAACCCAGGTTGAAAAACCAGGTTCAAGGTGTTAGCGTCATTTCAAATGAAGAGGAAGGTTCCAGAATGCAGCTTGCCTTAGAGCTACAACATCTAAAATGATGATACTGCAGCTGAATCTGCTAATCCTAAATCTACAAAGTCCCTTCGCAAGCCTCATGACCCTCTCACAATTGCCTATGGCAAATCCCAAGTGTGCGTACAGGTACTGTGTCGGTTCGTCTTCATGTTGTGCTGCTGTCATGCTCACACAGAATATATTCAATGGAAGGATATCACAATATTTATTCTTAATACAGAGGCTACTATAGCACTTTGTGCAATACCTTCTTAGGTTCAAGAAAGGTAATGGAACAAATAGGAACTAGTTTGTCATATTTAACTCATATTTTAAACATAAGTGAGGGGTGTTATTCTGAGGAACATGCATGGAAGGCAAGAGCTGCAGCTGAATGTCAGATCTTCAGCAGGGCCTGTAGGGTGTGGGATTAGAATCTGATTCCCTTTAGACCACCGGGATCTATGCTTTACCTGTATTTTGTGATCTACATTGACTATAAAACCCTAAATCAGCCTTGCAGGGAGCCAGTCACCTGAGACTGAAGGTACAGTCTTGCCAATCACACAGGAAAACATTTTTTTTTAGCTTGAAGGGGACGAACATGCTCATTTGACTGTCATTTTATCACAGATTATTAATGCATGACTGGCTAAATGGTCAAGTACCTTTAGGGACCAATCTGCAGACTGGTGTATTTTGACTCAGACAGCTGTCAACTGCTGTGTCACCTGTGGAATACGTAGCTGTAACCCTCTGGATAGGAGAAGACATCATAAGTGATGTTCTATGCTTTGAATGACAGGGATCTGCAATAATTTTATATAGCCCAGTTAATTAACCTGTAAAAGGCAGGTACTGTACAAAGATCAAGAAATTAACAGGCTCCATTAATAGACGTTTCCAAATACTATGAGGTACTAATTCTCTTCTATTTGGCACTGGTTAGGCTTCATCTGGACACAGTACAGTGGACCCTTGTATAACAAACAGCTTGTATAACATAAAATTTGTACAACATAAAAAATTCCGGAGATAGGGGAAATTTGCTTAACATAATCGCCTATGGGGAGAATCTGTACAACATAAAAATGGGATCACTCCGCTTTCAATGCATTCCTATGGGAATTTGTATAAAGGAAAATTTGCTTAACATAATTTCATTTGGAACGAATTAATTCCTTTATACAAGGTACCACTGTATTTCAAGAAGGAAGCTGACAATTTGGAACAAGTTCAGAGGAGGGCAACAAGGCTGGAAGCCAAGTCTTAAGAGGAAAAACTGAAAGATCTGGTCCTGTTTAACCTTGAGAAATGGAGACTGAGGAGAGATATGATACCCCTTTTCAACTTCTTGAAAGACTGTCATACAGAGAAGGGGAGATCAGTTCTCAATCAACCCTGAATGCAAGACACACAACAAGGAGCTCAAGTTATAGGAAGCCAGATTTCCTATTTCCCATTCCATCAGAATGGCAGTGGAACCAACTACCTTGAGAGGTGGTGAGTGTTCCAACACTGGAGGCATTCAAGAGAAATTAGGACAACCACCTGACAGGCATCCTTTGAGTAGTATTCCTACCTTGAGCAGGGCATTGGATTCAGTAGCCTTACAGGACCCTTCCAACTTCATGACTCTATGGTAAATCTATGGAAACCTAATGACAATGGAACACCACTTTCTACAAAGTATATTATATATACTTTATTAAATCTAGCCGCTGAGCTACCACTCCTGACCAAGCTATGCAAAAGGAAATTATCTGCAAATATGGCTTGGGAATTCCACAGAAACAACTGTGCAAATTGCCTGTAACCTAGCAGGGCATCCTGCACCTATCTACTCAGAAAGCCCACTGCTTTAATCAGCCTTGCTCCTCCGTACGTACATACAGAATTGCATTTTAAATGCAACAAGAATAGGGGAGTCCAGAGTAGATTTCTGGTGAGACCAAAGGTGTGGGGCTTACCTGGTTTTATGGCGAAATTGTCATAATTCCTACCCTTATCTATCTTGACCCCATCCTTGGTTTCTAGAAGTATTTTCCAACTTCTGGGTAAAAAGGTCTGTCTATTACCTCCCTCCCCCATTCTTGTCAGCCTCAAAAAGAAAGAGGTCCTCCAACCACCTCTGGCCACCCTGGGCTTGGACATTCTGTTCCTTACTTGTCCAGGACCGCTGCTAGCAGAACCAGCAGAACACAAGAAGCAAAGAAAGAAAGAAAGAAAGAAAGAAAGAAAGAAAGAAAGAAAGAAAGAAAGAAAGAAAGAAAGAAAGAAAGAAAGAAAGAAAGAGAGAGAGAGAGAAAGAAAGAAAGAAAGAAAGAAAGAGAAAGGAGGGAGGGAGGGAATGGCTTAGGAGAGAAGGAGTCAAGGAAGGCACTGAATGACAGAGGAACAATGCAGGAAGGGGGGCAAAGAACAGCAAGGAAAATCATTATTGAAAAGCCACACACCTATTTATAGTGCCACCTAAACATATGTCAGTTAAGAGCTGTTTTTTCACCCCATCTTTATGTTTTAAAGCACTAAACATTATCACAGCCTGGGCAAGATAATCTATTGGGTTCCCGCCAACGAGTAATTATTTTAACAGCACTAAAGTAAATGCATTCCTGAACATATCTATTCAGAATTCAACCACACTGTTAAACAGGGATTATTCCAAGGATTGCAACGAAGGTGTAATATATGAGACCCCTTCTAATGAGTGCAGTCAGGATTGTGAGAACCAAAAGATTCGGAGGGAGTGTTACTTTTCTAGAGTCTTTGGGAGCTACAACTTTGGGCTAACCCAGTAATGTGCTTCTTTTGTTCTAGACTCAAATGGTCTCCTCCAAATTGATGGCATCCCTTAGAGAACATTTTTTAAAAAGAGCTTATTCTACTCCTAAGAAAGCCCTGTGATATTGAAGCTCTGGACTTCTACACTATCATTGCCTGGTCTCCCATTGCCAGCTGAACGTTAAGACAAGTATCATGTCTGTAGAAGAATTAGATAACTTTAATGTTGACAGTAAAGAAGCTGAAACTGTTAACGATTTTATACACTTGTGAATCATTGGTCAAACTAAGACTGCAGCCAAGGAATTAGAAAAAGACTGAGCCTTGAAAGGGTAGTGACAAAGGAACGAGAAAATGTCTTCAAGTGCAAGGATGTCCCTTAGGAGACCAAGATGAATATCGCACACACTATAGTACTCCTAATTACTATAAACAAATATGAAAAGAGGGGAAATCAGTCATGCTGACAGAAAAAAAAATGTTTCATTTGTAATAAGTTGTTGGGAGAGAGTGTAGCAGATACTGTGGGTCACCAGAAAGGCAGCTAAACCAATGGTACTAAATCAATTAATTTTCTCTAAAAGCAAAAATAATTAAATTGAGGCTATTATACTCTGGGCACATCATGAGAAGACAAGACCCACTAGAAAATGCTGCCTAGGGATGAGGGGATTTTTTGCCCAAAACATATGGAGGGCAGCAGGCTGGGCTGAGCTGCTGTATAGCATGAATAGGCAATGTGTCAAAACATTACATTTATGAAACCCACTGGGACCTGTTGGAAATGAGACATGTTGCAACATGTGTGTGTGTGTGTGTGTGTGTGTGTGTGTGTGTGTGTGTGTGTGTTCTGTTGTTACAGTCATGACTGACTCTTCGTAACCCCATGTCCATGTAGTTTTTTCTTGGCAGGAATACTGGAGTGGCTTGCCAGTTTGTACTCCAGGCGCCTACAGTACCTGGTATTCCCTGGTGGTCTCCCATGCAAGTACTAACCAGGGCTGGCCCTGCTTAGCTTCCGAAATCAGGTGAGATCGGATGTGCTAACATACTGCATTTTAATTACTATTATTATTACTATTATTTTACTTATAAATTGCCTTAAGAAACATGATATGAAGCAAACTTTATAAGATCTCAGTAACTGGAAAACACATTTCTCAGAATCTATGTGGCTCTATGATCCATGTCATACAGCCACATAGATTCATGCTATAAATCATAAAAGAAACATCTAATTGGAGATCAACCACAGAAACCCATGAATACCCCTATGGCAGTTTATTTTAGAAGGGAAGATGACAGACTCTTTTTTTGGTCAAAACTTAGAACAACCATTTCCCCCACTTTCATCTTCTCTCTATTAGTATTTATTCTGTCATTGATCCCTATAACAAAACTATCAGAAAATTTCAAGTTTTAATATCCAGCCACAATTGTAGGCAAAACATACATGCACATTATCCACACTCCAATAAGATGTGACCCCAAATTTTCTTACAAAGCAATTCAAGAAAGGCAAAAACTCTCACAGCACAATCTTGTCGATACAAAAGCAAGTCCTATCGATTTTAAAACAACCTAATCCTATAAATCTTATTCCTAGGGTTAGGAATAGAATTACAGCCTATGCAAATTCATGATTTTTTAAAAATCTTCCATTGTTTTATTTGTTTTCTGAGACTTGGTGAAGTCCCCCCCCCATTTCTTGGAAACAACTCTTTGAAAACAATGAGGTGGTTGCAATTACCATATACTTGAGTATAAGTGCACCCGAATGTAAGTTGAGGGTGTTTTTTTACCACCAAAAAGGGTAAAACTTATTGACTCCAGTATAAGTCGAGGGGTTATATTTGGGTCAGCTTATATTCCTCGCCTGACACCAGGCTCACACGGTCAGCAACCCAGCGGGGGGACGGGGTCACGGGTTGTACTCACCTCACCACTGAGGTGACCTCCAGCAGGCCCAGTGCGGCCTGAACCTCCCACCCGAGCGCTCAGGAAGTGGTGGAAGGGGCTCCCAAGGCTGTGGGGAGGCCTCCCGGCGCGGCGCCCGGCACCACTGCAGCCACCAACAAACCCCCCACTGAGGGGGCTTCTGAGGCAGCGAACCCTCTGCTGCCTTCCCCAAGCTGCCTACCATATTTACCCGAATATGTCGAGGGTGTGTTTTTCCCCCCAGCCAAAAATAAGGGCTGAAAAACTCGACTTATATTTGAGTATGTATGGCAATTCCCTTTCTTAATAACCAAGGAACTCCATTACAATTGCAATCTAATGAGGGATAATTTCATTTATTTTACATTCTTTTTAGTTATTTTTATAATACAGGGGATGGACTCACTGAATGGTGGAGGAGGAGTACCACACTGCCAGATTTGTGGTCTGTGCTGCCTCTTGTTCTTTTGATGCTGTTGAAGCCATACCAAGTAGCTTGTAGTACCAGATATGCTTTTGAAAAGCAATTATTTATTATTAGTTTTGAGAACTGGAGAGGTATAAAGTTAGAAAATTATATAACTACTTAACAGGTTATAGAATGACAAATGTAACTAATTTCTTTCAAAAAGTAACTTTTTGATGTCTAGATCTGCTGAACTATTGCTAGCCTCCGATGTGGGCCATTTTGCTTGCTTTAGATCTAGGGATTAAATGAAGGCACCTGAAGCATGAAGGATTCTACTCTGGTTGTGAGGGACAGCAGCCTCCTAGGTCATATGTCTGAATGACTTGCTGGTGTTTTTCATTCCACAAGAAGCTGCCATGTATATGTTGAAAACAAAATGGCTACCATTCAAAGAGACGATCCCAACCTAGAATCATGTTAGATATAATGTTTCTTTGTAATTAAAAGTAGAATGGGGGTGGGGCAAGGATCTAAAAAGGATGTCTGGAGAACTGTTATTCTATATCTTATGCTGTCTTACATCTCTTCTTCCAAATATCCTTCCCTCTTTATCAATTTCCAGTTCCCAAAGAAGTGCTCAGAAAGTCTCAGGCATAGGGTCCTAACGGGATGTGAGGAGAAAGTACCAGTAGACCTCAGTATTTTCCAGGTTAAATTGAGACTCATCCTTTTTCTATGTAACTTTTTCCAACATTCCCTACCCAGACACACGAGCTTCTACTGTGATTTGAGGTCCACTCAGCATATCAGTATTTTATTCTATCAAACCCTGTGTAAAATGCAGAATTTGATACAATAATCGTAATAAAATGCAATCAATTACACACACACACATCTTATATGTCACCCACTAAATAAAACACAATCTCAGGATCATTTCAGGCAACAGCTAGTGGTAAGCAAGCTGTTCATACCTTGGGGACTCATTTCTTTCTCAAATTACAAAAACAAATCTGCAAAGGAAAAGAAGTCAAACACCTATTACAGGCTCTGACTGGACAAGCGGGAAGCCAAGTAGCAAGAGTTTCTAATCCTACCTTGTAGCTTGGTTAGTTGTGTGTGGATTCAGTAACAAAAGGTATCTCTGAAAGGACTAAAATGGCCCACAGTGGAGTATAAATTCTTCCGAAAGAGGTGTCAAGCCACAGTCTTTCATCCACAAGCCTTCCAAGTTGCACCTGTGCTTGTCACAACATTTTTAAAGCAGGCCTGAGCAAGCATGATTCTCCAAAGGTTGTTGGACTGGGAGTATCATAATCCTTCAACGCTGGTCGGGGTGGGAGCACTTGTGGTCCACAACCCTAGGGAGTGCCCGAGGTATTTGACCCTGCTTCATAGGAGGGCCTTTTATAGGATGTGTGGCTTGTAAAGTTTGTACTGAAGAAAAAGTAAGAGAAAACTAAGGGGGGGGGGAGAGAAGTTTCAGCTACAAGTGACCTTATATATTTCTTTTTATGACTGTGACACAATCACATCACTCTATCCTGCTTTAATATTCAGGACACGCCGGTCTGTCCTGTGGTCTGCTGTGTGCACCTGGAGACTATTATGGCACAGCTATTTCTCTTTACACCATGAATACTGCTCATTGAAAACATGCTCCTCAAGGGCTAATCATGAGGGCATGAAATGGCAGTTGGCAAACAGGAGGAGACAGAAGCTGTGGAGCCGACAAAAATCACCTTGGGGTGCCGAGTCTCTGGGATGATGGCCAATCAATGTGTGGGCACTGCATTTGTGGAAGAGGCAAACATTTCAGATAACTACAAATCTCCAGGGAGCAATCCTGTCAGTGCAAATAAAATCTAGCAGAAATGTCCTTTCACTTCTTGCTAAAAAGGGTGGGGAGAGGCAGAGAGAGAGTACAAAACGGTGTATTTTCCCTTTATCAGAATATTTTTGTGTCATGTGTGTGTGTTTTAACCTTTGGAATCCTTGTCCTGGGGTAGATCGTCCCAACAGCAGCACCTCCTCTTTAAAACGCCCCAAAAGGGCCCCTTAAATTAAGGAAACAAACCTCCTCAGGTGGAGAGCACGACAAAGGAACTGAGAAATATGTACTGATGGATGGAAAAAAAAACGGTGTTATCTGGTAGTAAAGTGATGGCACTCCCCACCCCACCTAGCTTCGGGGGTAGGGATGTGGAACCCGCACTTGTTGAGTTCCTGTCTATGGACAAGAAGAGGAACCGCAAAGGATGGGGGTGGAGCCCCTAAGTTATAAGAGAAAGGCCCTCTGCACATGTTCAGAGTCCCATTTTAACAGTACTAGTGTAGATTCCCCGGCACTAAAAAACAGCTTAATTCTTAAATGGCAGAAGGGGAAACATTTGCATCAGGAAATGTAAGCGGTGGCTGGGCGTGAACAGGGAGAACAGACGAAGCAACGATCCCGAGGGCGCGAAGAACGCGGGCGGGGGCGCGCGTGTGAACGGGAGCGCGCTGCCCCCGGGGGAGGGGGGTGTCCGGGAGGATTCGTTCTGCTCGCCCTTGACTGGACGGAGCCGAGAATCCGGAGGGCATTTGTGTGTTGGGGGGGGGGAAGAGCCGAGAGAGCAGGCAAAACAAAGGCCAGCCCACCTACCCACCCCTCGCCGCCTTTCTCTTGCCCTCCGGGGAGGCGAGGGCACCCGCTCTCCAGCCAAGCGCCCGGACGCCGGGCCGAGCCGGTCCAGCCGGCGCAATCCTCGCTCTCCCTTGCTTCCCTCTCCGGTCTCCCCCAGCCCGCACTCACTTGTCGAGCCAGAAGGTCCAGGGCGAGTGGAGCGGGATCCCGCCGGCCTCGGGCTCCAGGCCGCGCAGCTGCTCAGGATCGAGGCCGGCCTCGGCTTCTTCCTCGTCCTCAGGCGGCGGCGGCGGCGGCGGCGGCGGCGGCTGCTGGTGGTGCTGCGGGGTCGCCGGGCGCGGGGCTTCGGGCGGCCCGGGCTGCCGTTCGGGGGGGCTGAGCGCCATTTGCCCTCCGCTTCCTTCGGCCCGGGCTGAGTCAGCGCCGCCTCGCTCGGTGAAAAGCCCGCCTCGTTGCAGACACCGCCGGCGGGCAGCAGGGGGCCCTGCCTGGACGAGACAAACCCTCTCCCCCCCCCCACCCCGCCACCACCCCCAGAGCGCTCCCCCGGCGAAGGAAGTCGCTTCCTCCGAGAGCCACCCGAGCGCAGGGCGGCACAGCCCAAGGACCGTCGCCTCCGACCTTCAGGCGGAGGGTGACCCGGGTTTGGAAGGTGGCTGAGTTCATTGGCACCGGGGGTCCGAGGGTGGCTGCATGCACGGGTTTCTTCAGAAATATGTCCCCCCCCACCCGGAGTGGGTCCGTATTTGTTTTACGGTACTGATAGATAGCATGCTCCCCCTCCCAACCCTCGAGATCAAGCTGGCAGAGGTACCTCGCCTTGGTCTCACATCAACCTTGCTAGGTAGGTTGGGCCGAAAGAGACAGTGACTCTCGGTGTGTTTCATGGCTTTCCAGTTGGTCCAACTCTGGATCCAAGCAAGGCACGGTTGTGATCCTCCATCCAGTCACTCCAAACGAGGAACAACCCTAGGAATTCGTGATCACTAAAAGCTTCTGTGGGTACACTCCTTGCAAGTTCACAAGTAGAGCTTTCTTGAGTCAAATCTAGCAAGCACCTGGTCTTTCTCTTTTGCTTCTGCCTTCTGCTTTCTCCAGCATTGTTGTCTTTTATAGTGATTCATGTCCTCTCATGGTAAATCCAAGAGTAGGTTAGTGTGTCCACAGGCCATGGTGCTTCCAGGGTGCATTTCTGGGTGATTACCTAGTCACAGCTTCCCACATTCTGTTTACTCAGAGATTGGAGCAGGTCCAGGATGCGGCTGCCAGGCTGGTGGTGGATAGGAGTAAATTTGATCACAGCACACCAGCCCTTCCCATCTGCACTGGCTCTACCTGTTGTGTTGCAGGTCATGTTTAAGATTCTGGCGCTTACTAACAAAAACTACCTGGATTGGGACCCCATTGATGGAGCAAGAACATTTATCCATGTCGCTATATCCACCCAGGCAATGTTTCCTGGGGCTGCCATGCCAAAGGAGGCCAGGAACTGATTAGCCTGCCGATAATAATATATTGTTTTATTGTTTTATGTCACTTTAATATTATTTTTATTTTATTTTTGTTTTATTGTGTTACTATTTATGATTTTTACTGTATGAATTGTTTGAATGTATTAATTGTTGTAAACCAAGTGACCTTGCTGCCAGATGGGCGGCATAAAAATCCAATAAATAAATAAATAAATAAACCATCAACAAGATGTCAGGCTAATTGGGAACCCTCTGGAATCGACTGTGCTCTTTAGAAATTCATTTGATTTGAAAAATCCCAGAAGAAATCCCAAGAAGGCTTACTGGTACTCCTTGAATTCTAAAAATCTTGGGGGAAGGAGAGGAAGGATCATGGTAGTAGCACAAAATAAAAGGCAGCAAGGGAGTTTTGCACACCTACAAAATGACTGAAACAAAGTGTTCTCACTGAGTTCCAGGCATTTTTACTGTTTCAAAATTTCCAGCCCCCGCCCAACTGAATGTTCTGATTGGTTGTTGACACCAGCCCTCTGAGAGCTATTGAATTAAAAATTACCTGGGCAGTTTGATAGATAAGGGTGAAAGAAAGATTAAATAAAAGAGGGAAATACGGTATGAAAAATAATTAAACATTTGTGCCCTACATACGTTCATTGATTTGAAGCATATTTAAGAAGCTGTCCTCAAGGAGTCAACACAAAAACAAAATGAGATTCTATTTCATTTCCCCCCTTCCATTAAAACATTGATAATTTAAGACTTGTAGATAACACTATATACCTGGTAAAAAGCAGCATGATTTGAAATGATTCTTGGTAAATGTAAAAAAAGAAATTGCAAAAGCAGGACTGCAGTAGAATATAAAGATAAAAGTAATTACTAAAGAAGACCTCCATAACTTTGGTGCTGATAATGAAAAAATTGAAATTGTTAAAGACTTTGTATGCTCTTGTTTAATCATCAATCCAACTGCTCCAGGACATTTCTCTCTCTCTCTCTCTCTCTCTCTCTCTGTGTGTGTGTGTGTGTGTGTGTGTGAGAGAGAGAGAGAGAGAGAGAGACCCATCCATAATAACTATAATTAATACAGTCACCAGAAGTCTGAGGTGACTTGATAGCATATACAACAAAAATAACATTTATATGCATTAATTTTTCTTTCTATTATTTATTGTATTTTAATCATGTTGGTTTTAAACATTGTAAACTGCCCAGAGTGGCCTTCGGGCAGATGGGCAGAATGAATTAATGAATGCCTAACATTAATAAAATGTTCCTGCCATAAGAAAAACTTTCAAGGTCTTTACAGCATTTTCTCCTGTTTGTTCTTCTGTCTTTTGTCTGTTAAGAGCACTGTTGGAATATCTTTGTTTCCTGCAGATTTAGTGCTTTCAAAAATGATCGTGCAGGCTGCTGAACATTAAGGTGGATTCTATACTGGTTGGAGGAGAAAGGAGAACAACTCAAGACAACTGTCAAAGCAAACCTTTCAGCCACTGGGCCCCAAAAACTAAGATCAAAATTCTGTGGATTGTACCGGTTGTTGGTAGTCCAAACAAGGGGAAGGAGTGTCACACCACAGTGGTTCAAGTTTCCTACACACCCACACACCCACCTGCTGACACTACCGACCATCCCTGATTGATTAGTTGGGATGGCAGGACAGGTGGGTTTTGGTGGCTTGCAGCTCAGGCATCCAGGAAGAGGCGGGGCACTCATTCTTCCAACTTTAGGAGCTGTTTCACAATGAGACTAAACAGTCCATTTAGGCGCATTCAGGAAGCACTATATCAGGGATGTCCAAACTTCAGCCTTCCAGATGTTTTGGACCAAAACTCCCGGAATTCCAAGCCTGTATTGCCAGTGACAAAGGTCTGTGGGAGTTGTGGTCCAAAACATCTGGAAGGCTGAAGTTTGGACACCACTACACTATATAGTTTGAAGATTACGGTTTGCTGTCAATTGCATTCTATGTAGCTTGGGGGTGCTCCTGGACCCTGGTCTAACCCTGGAAGCCCAGGTGGAGTCGGTGGCCAGGGTGGCTTTCTCTAGCTGCGAAATATATATCAGCTGCGCCCCTACCTGGATGAACAGAGCCTCGTGACAGTTACGCATGCACTGCTAACATCCCGTATTGATTACCGCAATGCATTTTACGTGGGGCTGCCTTTGACGATTTTCTGGTGATTGTAACTGGTTCAGAATCGTGCTGCACAGCTGGTGAGTGGCAGGGCCGCCAAGGAACAAATCACGCCGATTCTGTATAACTTTCATTGGTTACCAGTTGTTGCCCGAGCCCAATTCAAAGTGCTTGTTTTGACATATAAAGCCCTAAATGGCTTAGGACCTAGATACCTGAAGGACCGCCTCCTTCCATATGAACCTACCCGGCAATTAAGATCTAGCCAAGGAGCCCTCCTGAAAGAGCCATCCCTCAAGGAGGTGAGAGGAATGGCTTGCAGGAATAAAACTGTTTCCTCATACTATATGCTAAAATGTCATGAACCAGCTATAAAAGAGATGATGCATGTTAGCAAAAAAGGAAGCAAACAAAATAATAATTGCATCATGCAGATGGAAAAATTTAATTGCTTCCCGATTTAATAAAATCCTGAGTACTGTGTTCGTTTGTTGTTCTAAAACGATCTACTCATCTTCTATTTATTTTGAAACAGAAGGGGAAAGATAATCTTGATTTCTGAGTCCAGTAGTGTTGTGCTAGCAGCATGACCCTTGTTGATTGGATAATAGCTGTCCAGCGTGCAAAGCGATAATTTTTAAGTTGTCATTTAAAAATAACCAGTTTGGTTTCTTATTCCAGAAATGAAAAGAGAAAGGAATATGTACAGAGCTGACCAACAAAGAAAAGGCCAGTCCCAAATAATTCTGCTTGTTTTTTTGTTTATTCATGTTTGTTTTGCCTAGCTATTCTAATATGTGGCTCTGCAAGTACCTGCCTGTGGTTCATGTGTGTGTGTTTTTTTTGGTGGCTTGGTAAGTGTGACTGGGATAGTGGCTTATTTATTTATTTATTTTTGCATTTCTAGATCTCTCTGTTTTCCCAAATGGACTCTGGGCAGTTTACACAAAAGCCAAATCAATAATCAGCAAATTTAAATCAATAAACAGATCAGCAAGCAGCATATAAATCAAAAACATTAGCAAGCAAAAGCCCGGGAAAAGGCTAAAAAACAAGGGTAGCAAAAACAAAAACAAAAAGGACAAAAACAGGAGGAGAACACAACATTACTGATTGCCATATGCTTCTTTAAAAAGCCAAGTTTTAGTGTTTTTTAAAGGCTGTTAGGGGCTCAGCTTGGCGAATCTTGCAAGGCAGTTTGTTCCACATGGCCGGCCCGGCCACCGAGAAGGCCCGATTACAGGTTAAAACCTTTTTCATTGTGTCATTTAATTTTACTACAAGGTTGGACTGAACAGATTGAGCAATGGTCACTCCTGGTTTGGTTATGCTGATCCTGTTGGAGTCCAACTCATCTGAAGATACCAGGTTGAAAAGGCTGCTCAACCTGTGCAAGAGATTAGCTGTAGAAGGAAGAAGCAGCACACTGTGGCAGGTAAAAAGGAAGCTGTTATATACAAACTCAGATTATTGGTGCTTCTAGTACATCCACCACCACTCCTTCTAGCCTAGTCGTTCCTGAATGGCAGTGACTTCCCCAGAATTTCAAGTAAGCTTCCCTACAACATAGTGCCAGAATTGAACCTCTGAACATCAGACCTTAAAATTGAAAGCGGAGCCTTTTCAATGTTAAGAGGGCAGGAGAGTCAGGACTAATTTCAAGTGAAGAAAATCCACATCTCGTTCATTAAGCCAAGATTATAGTTTAAAGACCAATATTTTTGATCAAAATCAAATCTTTAAAAAGGGAGAGCAGATAAAGGGGTCACTTAAACCATGTTCTAAGTACAGTGGTGATATAGATTTTTTTTTAAAAAAATTGAATCTTTCAGGTTATGTTGATATCAGGAGGACTAATGATAGAATTAAGCAGAATGAGGTGGGTAGCTTAGGCAGTACATATGGGGGCATTATGGAAAGGCAGTCAAGTGTAGTGTCTGAATTTGTTATTGTTATAATATACTGTATATATTATTGCCAGGAAGAGGAAGAGATCTGTGGAATTTTCTGCCTCATGTGCCAAAGCAACTTGTCCAGCTTCAGGTACTACGTGAATTGATTTAGGTGAATAGGGGTGCTGTTTTGCAGTTCTGCCTGAAGTAGCTAAATGTCTCAGTCTGTATGCGGTGTGTATTTATTTATATGCATGTATTCTGTGCACATATACATTCCCAGGTTTGTGTTTTGGCATGGACTTTCTCATCCAGGAAAGATCTCACATCATCTGAGCTTTTCAGTATGGGTTGTCATGGAAACCAAATGAATTTTAGAGATAATGGACATATATGGGGTGCTATATGCACTGTGAATAGTCTCTTTGTGGATTCTAATTACACATTTTATTAATTGCAGCGTCTCTTATATAACTCTAATACTTAATTTTCTCCACCTGTCATGGCAAAAGGTGCAATTATTATTTTTTAAATGGTGGGTATATTGGTTCAAATCTCAGGAATGAAACAGTCCGGTGTACACAACAGCTCTTTCTTAAAAGCACACAGTGGACCTCTATACAGCAAATCTGTCCTTTAGCCTTTTTATAGCGTGAGACCTCTAAAGCTATAGAGTAATATCATAAACATCAACCAAATATCCCGACTGACTTCTGTTCTCTCTCATGAATTATAATCTGAAAAAAAAAACATGTCTGGGAATACGTCTGTGAAGATTCTCAGTCATCCAGGTGCGTTTATCTGGGAGTTGAGTCATGGCTACTGGACTTCTTTTTTGAGAGATAGAAACGTTTCGCTGTTCATCCAAACAGCTTCTCTCAAAAAAGAAGTCCAGTAGCCATGACTCAACTCCCAGACATGTCTGGGAAGTTAAACAGAAAAGAAATTAGCCATCCATCAGCACTACAGGGACTTCAAGAGTTATTATTATGAATAGTTTGCACACACACAGTTGAATTGAACTCAGATCTAAGATATTCTCCGAGAAAGACCATTGTGATATGACCTGCAGGGTGCAAATCGTCTGATAGATTTGACCAGTTAAGGATATAGCTTTGGGGATGCTTCTTGTGTCTGTTTTAATTGCCATATATCCACATAACATATTTACAGTTCTTTAGAATTCTTAAATGTGTGTGAATCTGAGGACAGAAAGGTCAGAGATAATTAAATGAGTATGGAATTAAGAAGCGGCCTTTTCCTGTGTGTGTGCAGGCTGTCATGTCAACTCCAACTTACAGCGACACTTTCCAGGGTGTTCTAGATAGATAATATTCATAAGTGTTCTGGGGCCATCCCAGGGCTGTGCATGTTGCTCTCTTCTAATAGGAGGCACAGTTGGGGACTGAACACCACAACTCTGAGCCAGTCAGCTTAATAATCATGCTCTGTCGGGACGATCTTTTACCTGCCAGCTCTTTTACTAGAGCTTGTGTTTGTCCATCTTACTCAGTTTTGTCCCCCCCCCCAAAAGTTCTCTGGATTGCTGAGGAAACAGTATTTCACATCCTTTGCTACTTCATCCTTTTTGTCTTTTCTTAGGATTGAGGCCAACATCTGTATTCATGGCACGTGCAGGGCCACTAGACAGAGGGTTAAAACACTTTCCAAAATTCCCAGGTCTCTCGACTGGCAGCCCACAGAGCCACATCAAGGTGGGTTAGTAATGTTTGCTATTCTGTGCCTTTCTCATCACATTTCACTTCACTTGTTTTATATTTCATGATCACAATGTCACCATAGTGTTGGTACCTTTTAATCTATTTTTTCTTAATATAATTTTTAATTTTTGTATCCTTATGCACAAGTTGATATATGCTTGCTACCTCATTTTCAGGTGGTCTGTTGAAAATACAGCATACACTAGGCCAGTGATGGCAAACCTTTTAGAGACCAAGTGCCCAAACTGCAATTCAAAACCCACTATTTTTTTTTTGGCAAAGTGCCAATAGAGTAATTTAACCTGTATATGGGTAGCTATGAAGGGGCAATGTCGGGTGCCCACAGAAAGGGCTCTGAGTGCCACCTTTGGCACCTGTGCCATAGGTCCGCCATCACTGATCTAG
>JAHTLZ010000015.1:14874644-14920748 GCA_023846285.1 Phrynocephalus versicolor
TATCACGCTCACAAAAGGCAGCGAAGGAACTGCATATCCATTTATTCTACTCCATCTTCCTTTTCTTGTGGCATTCTGTTCAGACAGACTGTTTCTTTTTTTTTGTTTTTAAATAAGACTCTCTTTTTTGTGTGCTACAAAGGAATATAGCAACTTGGCGAGCGGAATGCAAGCAGAGATTTTCACTGTCAGGATGCTCATGTCTGTTTTTCCCCCGTCAAAATAATTTCCTTCTCAATTATCAAGAAGAATACAGAAGCCAACCTTGACTCACAGTCAGATGGAGGAGATAAGAGATCTTCTGGCTGTGATAAAGGCTTGCAGGCAGCATAGAAGAGTTCCTTGGAAAGTGCTTAAAGAGTCTAAGCAGGAATAAATTCACCCCTCAACAAACAAACAAACAACCCCACCCCACCCCCAAAATAGTTGGTTAAAATGCAATCTTCCAGTAGGAGTAGTCATAATTTCTTAATCACTTCTGAGCCATCTTGGCAGCAGAGCCATATGTTCTTGGGAAATCAGAAACAGGCCCTGATGGAATGGTAGTATCTAGATCAGTGGTTCTCAACCAACCTGTGGGTCTCCAGATGTTCCTGGATTGCAACTCCCAGAAGTCTTCATTACTACCTGAGCTGCCCAGGATTTCTGGGAGTTGCAGTCCAGGAACATCTGGGGACCCACAGGTTGAGAACCACTGATCTAGATTTACAAGAGGACAAAAGCAAAGGTAACTGCAAATAAGGGATCAGGATGGAAACAGCTGAAAACTTGAAAGAGGTCAATATTAAACTACGAAGAACAGGACCAAAGCTCAGCTGATACCCAGAAATTGTCAAGAAGGCTAGAGGCTAGAATAGAACATTGGGGGCTGGTGGTGACCCGGGTTTCACTGGGTACACACACATCTTGCAGTCCCTGGGTCTGCATCTGGAGTGTCGCTGGCTAAGAGAAGTAACTTTTCTCCCACTTCTTTTTCTGCCTACCCCTCCATCTTCACACCCTCTTTTGTGGAAATGCTCCTTTATTCCAACTTCCCTGATCAGATTTCCTATTCTCTACATCCTTACGAAGCAGCAATCCATCAACGTTTCATTAGCTCATGTGGAATGCCTTAATATCTTCTATTATTAATACTCGGATGTCAAGTTCTGGAGTCTAGTTTAAGGCAATCCACAGTAATATTCCAAGACAGTCCATTCCATCGATCAGCTCATCCTGTCCAGAAGTTCTTCCAAATATGCAATCAAAAGTCTCCTTTCCTGTAATTTAATTCCACTTGTTCCACCTCTATCTTCTGCAGTTCCACCATCTTCCATGTTTCAAATATTTGGAAATAGCTATCATCATTGCTCAACCTTTTCTCCATATGAAATATACCCAACTCCTTCAGTCATTTCTCATTGGGCTTTATTTCAAGACTCTTTCCCATCCAGTTCAACTTTCTTTTGGAAGTGTTTCAGCTTACCAGTATCTTTCTTAAATCAGCTTCTTGATATTTTAAATGCAGTAGTGCTTGCTGAGACCGGTAGGCATTGGGATTGTAAATAAGGCAACTCAGTGCATATTACAGGTGGCACATATTACAGTGTGTGTTATGTGTGTTCTTAATATTGGAACTAGAGAGAAGCAGCATGTCTCAGTGCATCTTATACAGCTATTTATTGTGGGGAGTCGCTGGAGAAGTTTGAGGCCAGGCTGACTTTGGCCACAGAAAAAAGAACAGACAGACACAAATACCTTTTCCAGCTAGTGGCGAAGGCACGCATGCACAAAACTGCTGTGTTCCCCCCAGAAGGCTCCGTTTTTATTCTATCAATGTTTACTAGCAAGACATTGGAGCACTTACAGAAACAATAGCTCAGATAGGGGACAGGTGCCCTTTAGCCTTTTGGCTCTTCCTCTAAGCAAAAGGTCAGGGGAAGCAGAAGGTCACTTCCTTTCCAGGTATGCAAGGTGGCACCAGGAGGGTGTGCACAATCACTGTAGTCCCTTCAGAACACGCTCCTCAAAGGAAGGTTCCCACAATTTATGCACAGAAGTGAACAAGGAGTGTGACCTCCCAATCCAATGGTCATGTGACAAAGTGACATGTGGTATAGTGTTGTTGCTCAGTAGTTTATCATCTTCTTCCTTGGCTCCAGTATCTGAATCTGATCTGTATGGAATGTTTGTGTTGACCCTCACGCCTTCTGCATGTTTTTTTTCCAATCAGTCCTGGAAGCAGGTAGTGTTTCTTTCCCTTGTGACTGTAAATATACATCTATAGGCACCGTCTGCAAAGACTCCCATCTTAATTGCAAATTCCTTGGCCTTTGTATCCTGTATTTCATGTTTCTTTCTGATCTAATGCAGATTTATTAATATTTAAATAGGTCACTGAGTTATATATCTAGCTGTAGAACCAGAGATTGCATGTTCATTTCCCTACTGCCCCTCTAGAGGCTAGTGCCAGTATAGGAAGCTGCACATAGCCAGCCCCTAGCCCCAAGAACTAAATGGTAAACCACTTTTGAGTACGCGGTATGGAGAGAAACATGAAAAGGGTCGCCATAAGTTGGAAATGACCCGGCAGAACACTGTTGTTCAGAATCCTACACTTCCTTACCAGGTCTCATTTGGCAACATACATATGGAAATGAACATACAGTACATGAAAAAATATTCTAAGACTTGGTGGTTCCCATCCTTGGGTAACCCAGGTGTTCTTGAACTACAGCTCCCAGAATCCGTGGCTGGCACAGCTGGAAGAGAAGGCCTCTGATACCTGTAGCCCAGGAACACCTGGGAGACACATGGTTTGGAACTAACCTGTTGGAGAAAGGGGCCAGGGAAACCATTCACCTGTGTTAAAAACCCATCCCTCAACAGGGGTGGGGGGCTGAGACACAGTCTTTCTGCGACCCTGTTGCATAGTGGGTAAATGCCTGTGCTGCAGCTAAAACTGTGCTCATGACCTGGGGTTCAATCCCAGGTAGCAGGCTCATGGTGGACTCAGCCTTCCATCCTTCCGAGGTCGGTAAAATGAGTTCCCAGCTTGCTGGGGATGGGGGGGGGGCAATGTGTAGCCTGCATACTGTAATTAAAAACTGTAAACCACCCAGAGACTACTTGAAGTGGTATGGAGTGGTATATAAGCAGAACACTTTGCTTTCCTTTGCTTTATCAAGCTGCCCTTTCATCAATCCCCAAACAAATCAGAAGCACTTTACACCACCACCAGCAAGGCCACGGCTAACGATCCATACTTACCGGTACTTGGTGTTGGGAAGGGCTGTATAGGTGGCACTTTCACACACCCCAGGCCATTGTACATCTACTGAGCCCAGAAAATAGAAATGATATTGTAATAGCTTGGAACTTTTGATTATTTAAAAGTGTTGCAAAACCTCCCCCGCCCCGCTCAGGCTGATTCTCTTTTGCATATAGAGAAATAAAATGCTAGATGCCATTGCTTTGCCAAAGGGCATGGGGACAGGGAAGGCAGTGAAGCCCAAGATTCCTTCAACACACCCTGCACATGGGCTTTCCTCTGTACTGACTTTAGCTTCCTTTTGCGAAGAATGGGTACTAACTTATGAGCGCCACTGGGTGTAGAATAATTCAGAGGAATAAAATCCATGTATTTGGTAACTGCATAAAATGTGTGAAATGCCTCCAAAGCTGGACAAGCACTAACAGGCCTGTGGGTGACATGCCATCAGTGTGAAAGCCTGTGTGCAGATGGGAAACCCAACAAGTAAAACCTGCTTGGCTGTGCTGGTAAGAAGCAAAACAAATCCAATTTAATTATTATGTATTTTGCTACCAGGGTCTCCCTGGCTTGCCAGCTCCTACATCATCTGAAACTGTAAACGAAACAAAGCCACGGGTCAGTCTACTTAGGATAACATGACAAATTAGGCTAAATTGCCTTGGAAAGCTCTTCAGGGTGGAATAATCTGTGTAAGTTGTGCAAAGCATAACTGTTCCATAGTTTCTATTTAACAGAATTCTATCCCATTTGCTATGGTGTAAGGGGAAGGAGATTTTGGCCTGTTGGTCCCAAATATGCAGCATGCAAATGGGGGGGAGGGAACACTAATTTAATGAAAGAGACTGTGGACTGCATAGAATAACATGAACTATCTATCAGGAAGAACCAAAATAAAAATAAAAAACATAAAATAAAAAACAGTAACATTGTAGCACCTTCAAGATAAAGTTTAATGTGAGCTTATTATGAGGACACTTCTACTTCCTCAGACCTTCTCCATGAAAACTCACACAAAAATATAGCAGTTAATCTTCAAAGTGCCACAGCCAGTTAGTCTTTTTTATTTTATTTTATTTTATTTATTTTTAATTTTATCATTTAATTTTATTTACAGTGAGCCTCGTGGCACAGTGGTTAAATGCCTGTACTGCAGGTAAAACTGTGCTCATGATCTGGGGTTCAGTACCAGGTAACAGGCTCAAGGTTCACTCAGCCTTCCATCCTTCCAAGGTCGGTAAAATGAGTACCCAGCTTGCTGGGGGGGCAATGTGTAGCCTGCACACTGTAATTAAAATTGTAAACCGCCCAGAGACTACTAAAAGTGGTATGGGGCGGTATATAAGCAGAACACTTTGCTTTTTTTGCTTTTTTAACTTTTTATTTAATTTTATTTTTTGCCCGATATTTTAGCACAGGCTAACACTGCCCATCTCGTCTAAAACTATTTTAAGATCTTATAGGATAATAACATTGTTAGTTTTAAAAGTGCCGATGTATTCTTTGTTGGTTTTGCTGCAATGGGCTGACACAAGAACCCCTCTGAGAATTTCTGTCAAACAGTATTTAAAAGGGAAAAATGCCACAAAAATGAGAGTGGTGCTAAAATAAATTGTGAAATTATCAAGGAGGTGAAATGTTCATGGAGGGCCTCCCGTGACAACCTCAGTATAAGGCATGATCGCAGCAGGAGCGGCCAACATGCAGCACACAGACTGCGCACAGACCCCCCAAACCCTTTTTACACCCCAGTCCCCTTGCTGTCCCTCAGCTCCCCAACCCTCCCCCAAGTTTTTAAAAAACAAATTATTCAAACCATTTCCCCTTGCCCTTGAGTAAAGATGAGGTGGGAATTTTATCATATTTGAGAATCTCCTAGCATCCTGCCCTTCCATAACCCCAATTTTTTAAAAATAAATTAAAAACATATTTCTGGCCCACCAGAAAATGCAAGGTTTTTTTTTCTTCTCTCCCCCCCCTTCCCATCTAATCACATGCTTTGCTTTACAAAAACTCTTTGTAACAGCCTTTATTCTGTATGGGTGCTGGAAAGGAGATAACAGCTGAAATCCATGTATGTGATTGATTGGTGTAACTTTTGCAACTGAATTGCCCCAAATTATGAAATCTCTATAGGGATTGTCTGTTGCACACTGAATCGTGCAACTCGTGTGTGTGTGTGTCCTATTAGCTTACAGCAATTCACAAAGTGCCCAGCTTTGAAATCAGGCAGCATGGGGGGGGGGGTGGGGGTGGAAGCAGCAGTGCAGAAGGTTGGAATTAATGTTTGTTTGAGGGCAGGATTCCCCCCCTTCCCCCAGCTGAATTGCAGAAGGAATAAATGGGAGGAAATGGAAGCATACTGCCCTGGCTCCATACACCATTGGCTACTGTGTTTCTGCCCCATTACCAAAGTGGCCCCTGCTTCCTTATATGACCAAGCACCAGGATTTCAGGCTGGAGTGCTCTCCTTTCCCATCTGGAGATCCCAGAGACAAAAACTGAGGACATTTTATATGCAGTGCAAGCTGTCTTTCCGTTGGGATCAAATCAGCAGCACTTCAAGTGTTGCACAAAACAAACATGAGAGCCTTGGAAACTCATTTTGAGCTAAGTTGATTCAAGAAGAACCAGGTCCTTCCTAAGAGCAAAATTCCATGCACTTCAAAGACTACCACTAGGCTAGCCTGTAGTCAATTTGTGTAAGTTAACCACAGTATCTAAAGCATGCTGCTGTTTAAGATTAAGGTCTCCATGTACCATATCTTTCTGTCTATAAAACACCCCCATCTATAAGGCAACTCCCACTTTTCCAACCCAGAATTACAATTTTGCAACCGCATGGGTCTCTCCTCAGCTTACTTCAATGTATAAGACCTTCAATTTTTAGTTTAACAATTTTAGACAAAAATGTAGTCGTAGACATGGGAAAATACTGTAATTTGGGCTTTGGGAACTCAATACTTTGTTAATACTTCTAAAGCTTTGCTGCTTACTCCTAATAATAATTTATATATTAATATTGTTAGTGTTTTATTTTTGCTGGTTTTAAAATTTTAATGTCTATTGTTAAACTGTGTTTTATATTGAAAATCACCCAGAGTCCCTTCAAATCTAAATAAATAAATAAAAATGCCATGGTCATTTTGACAGCGGAATGCCTCTAATTGCATTTTTCCTTGGCTTCTGCCATCACAACATACACTATCTGAAATCCAGTAGCAAATTGCACCTAGAATAGGCCTGTAGAGCTAATGAAATTTGTGGAAGAATTGACTCACTAGGTCCCCACTGATTCAGCAGCCCTATTCCAGCTGCGGCTTATTACTGGATTTTAGCCATTGTGTGTATGTAAACCTGTGGTTAAAATTGTTCTAAAAAAGGATTTTTTGGAAACTACAGCCTGGACCCAGACTATAAAAATTTGGTTGCCCACCTCCAATTTACATCTGAGTAATCCCCATTATGTATACCCTATGTTAATGTATCATCCTATAAGCAAATGCCCTCTTCTGGCCCTGCATCTAGTTAGATCATTAGCCTCACACCTGAACCTGTCTTAATGCTTGGTCACTAACAAGCACTTAAAAGTGGACGCTCACGTATGGTATGATACTGAAAGATGAGGTCTGTATTCTTTAGAGAACTTGCTCCCACACTGAAAATTGTTTGATGTTAGTGTTTGGTACAGCTGCATCATACCTAACAACTTTCAGTGCATCTCAAGACCTTGAGAGCATTTATGTTCAGCAGGCTTAATATTCTTTCCAATAAAAATATGCTAAGGCAGATTTTGGAAATTCCCTGCCAATAAAAATATTGCTTTTTAATCTTCATCTGATGCTGTTTATATTATAATTTATTATATATACTGTATATATCAGGCATGTCCAAAGTCCGGCCCGGGGGCCAAATGTGGCCTGATTAAAAATTTTGAGTGGCCCTCAGCCTCTTCTCCCTGCTGGCTCAGCCTGTCACTCAACCCTGCCATCCGGCCCTTCCCCGTGCTGGCTAGAGACATCAGCTTGCAGTTTTATGGTTTGCCTGCCCTCCCTGCCTCCGTCCATCCCCACCCACCCTGCCTACCCGCTCCTGGCTCTGTTGCTGTAGTGTCTTCCCCACCTCCTTGCGAGGGAGGGCAGCATACGCGAGCAGTGGTGCATCTTGGGTGTGTGTGGACTGATTCCCGGGCCTTTGGCGCCTTGAAACCAGAGCATTTGTGGCTGTTGCAGATGCATATGGACCACGCCCTTTCTCTCCCCTTCAGGATGAATGGTTGGCCCCCACACATTTTCACCTCACCAAATCTGGCCCTCCTTGCAAAAACTTTGGACACCCCTTGTTTTTATTGTGTTATTTGGAGATCATAGAGACAACAGGTTCTCTCCTGCCCTCATTCCCTCTGATTAGTCAGGGCCACAATATTAAGCCATAAAGGGAAATATGAGGCTCCCAAAGGCAAAATGTCTTAAAGAATGGTAATACCAGTTTCAAATTGTGTTCAGTAGGAATGTTCAGTAAGTGTGACAGATGTCAAGGTTACCTGGGTAAGAGAGGTCAACACTAACCACACAGCCACACAGCCACATTACCCTGATTGCTGTGGGTAAAACTCAGGGGGTTCAAAATGTGCTGATGTTTTGGGGAAAATCTTTCTGCCTGGAACACTTTCCCAACACCTTTGTCTCTTTTCCCCCACCCCGCCCTGACAGGGCTTCCTGGGAGATATCAAAAATCCACACTTGGAGCCTTTTGCCAAGGCAGGAATGCCAAAAACACCCACAAAACACACAAACTCCCAGTAAGATGTTTGAGGCAATCTTGATTTTAGTACCACCAACCCTCTCAATCCAAAAGAACCAAATGGGTGTAAAAATATATTTTACTAAAGATGATGAAGAATCAAAAAGAACAAAACTTCAAAACAGTTTAAACAGTTAAAAAAAAGTCAAATGGAATGTGGAGGAAAATAAGCAATCAAAGGTCTGAGGCAAATATAATTCTAGGAAAATCACACAAGAAAAGAAGAAAGGTAGCTCACCTAGGCCACTAACTTTCCTTAGCCTGACGAAGCTGCTTGGATGAGTAGTGAAACGTTTTGATCTCATGAGAAAATAAGTCCAGTTGCCATGATCCAACTTCCAGATAACCTCACCTGGATGACTGAGAATATTCACAGACTCACCTAAGCTAAAACTCACATCCTGGCTTAGCATCAACATAACCTCAGGGCATAAAGTGCAAGTCAAGTAGTAAAACAGGAGAGGAGCAGTGTTCTGGCAAGACCAGCGTTCCTAACCTTGGGCAGACCAGGTGTTCTTGGACTACAATTCCCAAAAGTCTTCAGAAACAGTTTTGATGCTTCAGGGTTTCTGGGAGTTTCAGTCTAAGTTACCCAAGGTTGGGAGATAGATGTAGCTATCCTGAGATAGTTACATTAAATAAATTATCTCCCCATTTATATACCCAACATTTGAGTTTTCATACTCTTCTAAATCTGCCAATCAGGAATCAAGTTTACCTGAATAATCATAGAGTAACTCCTTCCCCCCACCCCACTTCAGCTGAAACCATTCTCTTAACTCAGTACCAAGGAGTTCATTCCAGCCTTGGAAGTTTCCTCCCCCGCGCACACACACCATTGGAGGGCACAGGTCTTTGCTGTCCTCCAAATACCAGTGTCCTCTCACACCAGCCCATCTTAGGCACAAAAACAAATGCCTGGTGTTCCAGAAATCAGAAACCACAATCCCTTGTTTTCCAATCTCTTGACAGCCAAGTTTTTGATAGGCCTCATATGCTTTCTCCGGAAGACTTGAGATACATTAAGAAACTAGGATTTTTAGATTGAAGCATTATAATCTAGCTTGTTCAGAACTCAGAAAGTTTTAGGACCACCAGTGGTCCTTTACAGGCTTTGACTATAAGCTTCCACCATCTTTGACTCCTACTCGTGCTAGCTGGGGCATCTGAGAAGCACGGCTCTCCATATGCTCTCCCCTCTAATGGAGATGGGGCAGATGTCCAGGACCTTAGTGTTTCCAGACCCTCCCTGGTGTTACAAGGGTCTGAACACGAGATATCTATTGTATAAGCCATAGGGCAGTGGTGGCGAACCTTTGGCACTCTAGATGTTTTGGACAACTCCCACAATCCTTTGTCACTAGCAATCTAGATTTGGAATTCTGGGAGTTGTAGACCAAAACATCTGGAGTGCCGAAGGTTCGCCACCATTGCCATAGAGTTTACCATTGAGTGACAGCCTTTCTTTTGCATAGGAATGCAAGAAGCTGCCTGTTCCTTATGCCAAAAGGTCCTTATCCTGTGATGAAGCCAAGTACCAGCCATGGCTGCAGCAGGAGTTTATCCTGCCTCACAGGGAGATGCTGCTGGGGTCCAGCCTGGGGTCTTCTGCATGCAAAGCATGTGCTCATTGTTCCCCTTGATGCATCCCAGCACCACTTGCCCAAGCAATACAAAGGCAGTGGTTTTCGAATCTTTCGTCGGCGACGGCTGTGTTTTGAACAAGGGCGAGATTTTAGTAATCAAAGACTGACACAACCTCATGCTCCAGTTCCCACATTTGGAACAGTGGGGGGGGGGTCCCCTGGAGGCTTGCCTCAGAAGGAAGCACAGCCTTGGCTTCCTTTCCCCTCCACAGCAACCCAGCTGGCAAAACATGGGAAGTGAAAGCCTGTGAAAAACATCAGTAAGCCATCAAGGAAATCTTCTCTGGAGGGATGTGTGTGTGCTCACTGACCTGGGGAGTGAAGATGCATGAACACTGGCACTGATTAACTCCGCAGAGTACCTGGAGAAAGGCACGGAAGAAAGTAGCTGAAAGGGAGCAAGAATTTATCTAAAAGAAAGACCCATCTTATTTTGCTGTCGGTATGCTGTCAAGTCAAGCCTCATAGGGCAGGCCTGCCCAAAGTCCGGCGGGGGGGGGAGGGCAAATCCGGCCCGTCAGGCCATTCTGAGTGGCCCGCGGCTGGCTGGCCCGCCCCTCCCTCCCCATGTTTTTTTAAAGAAAGTAGGTGGGGCTTGCAGTGGGGTGGCAGGGTTGGGGAGCAACCGGCCCCTGACACATTCTCAGCCACCAAATCTGGCCCTCCTTAAAAAAAGTTTGGGCACCCCTGTCATAGGGTTTTCTAGGGAATATCTCTAAGCAACGGTTTTCCTAGTGTCTGTCCCCCCTACCCCTCCTATAACTGAGGCCCAGATTTCTATTTAAGCCCAGGTTTTGAGATCCCAGTTCATCCGTCTCCCCACGACACCACCCTATTTCCTTCTTGCACTGAGACGTGTTACTTGTGGGGCGCCTTCCTTCTTGTCCTTTGGGTTCAGACTTCCGTGCAGGGCGATCTTGGGGGATCGGAGGCTGATGCAAGGAAGGCGCGGTGAACTGGGATGGTTTAATCTGTAAAGCTGAACAGATCTCCCACGGCTCGGCCAGCTGCTCATCCTTAGCCCCGGCTCCCGCGGTCCACCTTTCCCTTCCCCCTCGGCCGCCAACCTTGTTTGTGCGCAGGCTCAGCCGATCCCCTCCTCCTCCTCCTCCTCCCCCCTTGCCCCCCACCCCACTGAAATTTCGGCCCGAGTCCCCTAAGGCAAGAGACTGGCCCTGAGCCTCGACACCCCCGTGGTGGTGGTGGTGGTGGTGGTGGTGGTGGTGGGACTCCTTGCGTGATCCGGCGCGCGCGCCTCTTTCTCCGGGGAGGAGATGAGGAGGAGGAGGAGGAGCCCCGAAGTCGAGGGTGGCGGAGGCGGAGGAGGAGGGCAGGGGAGAGGGAAACCCGGCGTTCCCTGCGACAAGCGGGCGGTAGGAGACGGTAGAGAGCCCGCGCAGAAGGCAGCAGACAATAGGAAGGGGCGGCGGGCGAGGCATCAGCCAGGCAGCCGGGCGAGGCGAGGCGAGGTGCAGCGCGATGCTGGAGAAGCTGCCGCGGCAGCGCGGCGCTGAGTCCGGCGGGAGGCGGCTGGGGCGCCTCGGCTCCCCGCGCCCTCCTCGGCGGTGCTCTTGCTTGCCTGCGGCGCCCCCCGGGAACCGTTTGAAGTGAGCTGAGATGGCCGCACCCTGACCGGCCCGAAGGAGCCTCCCTGTCCTCCACCCACGACTCCCCACCCCACCCCACCTCGGGAGTGGCTGCCCAGCAGGAGCGGAAAAGAGCGCCGGGGGGGGAGCGCATCGGCTTCGCGGAGCGCAGCATGCGGGCATGGGGGCCGCCGCCGCTTGGCACGGGTGGCGCAGCCTGAGCCGCCCCCGCCGGACGACGGCGCCGCCGAAGCGACCGAGACGGAAAGAGGGCTGAAGGGGAGGAGGCGGCGGCGGCGGGGTGACCGGGGCGGCGGCGGCATGGCTGCGGGCGGCCGGAGGGGCACCCGCAGCTGCCTCTCTCCGAGGCGAGGAAAAAACCGAGCGGGGGAGCCCGGCAAGAAGGCGAGGAAGCGGCGGTCTCTGGTGACGGAGAAGCCCCGTTTCTGATCGCACCTCCCTTCGCTTTGCATTCCCCCCCCCCCCGGTGGATGTGCGTGCCGGTGTCGGCGAAGAGGTGGACACTCCTCGGCCTCGCCCGATGGCGAACGCCAGCGAAGTGGGGAGTGGGGCCGGCGGCGGGAGTGCGGGCGGCGGCGGCGGGAGCAGCAGCAGTAGCCCCAGCAACCCTCACTTGCCCAGCAGCGCCGGCGGCCTCCTGAGCGCTTCTGGCCTGAAGCTCACCAGCTTGGGCGTCATCCTCTGCCTGAGCCTGGCGGGCAACGTGCTCTTCGCCTGGCTCATCCTGAAGGATCGCCACTTGCACCGGGCCCCTTACTACCTGCTGCTGGACCTCTGCCTGGCCGACGGGCTCCGCTCCTTGGCCTGCTTCCCTTTCGTCATGCTCTCGGTGCACAGCGGTGGCGGCGCCTGGCCCCACGGTCCGCTCAGCTGCAAGGTGCTGGCTTTCCTAGCCGTCCTCTTCTGCTTCCACGCGGCCTTCCTGCTCTTCTGCGTGGGCGTGACCCGCTACATGGCCATCGCCCACCACCGCTTCTATGCCAAGCGCATGACCGGCTGGACCTGCCTGGCGGTGGTGTGCATGGTCTGGACCCTCTCCATGGCCATGGCCTTCCCACCCGTCTTCGACGTGGGCACCTACAAGTTCATCCGGGAGGAGGAGCAGTGCATCTTCGAGCATCGCTATGTCAAGGCCAACGACACCCTGGGTTTCATGCTCATGCTGGCCACGGTCATGGCCGCTACCCATTTGGTTTACGCCAAGCTCCTCTTCTTCATCCACGGCCACCGCAAGATGAAGCCGGCTCAGTTGGTGCCGGCCATCAGCCAGAACTGGACTTTCCACGGGCCGGGGGCCACTGGCCAGGCAGCTGCTAACTGGACCGCTGGTTTTGGACGGGGCCCCACCCCTCCGACGTTGGTGGGCATCCGACAGAATGGGACCCATAGCCAGATCAAGAGGCTGCTGGTCCTGGAGGAATTCAAGATGGAGAAGAGGATCTGCAAAATGTTCTACATGATCACCTTGCTCTTCCTGCTGCTTTGGTCCCCTTACATTGTGGCCTGTTACTTGCGTGTTTTCATAAAGGCCAGCACTATCCCCCAAGTTTATCTGACCACTTCGGTCTGGATGACCTTTGCCCAAGCAGGGATCAACCCCATCCTGTGCTTAATTTTCAACAGGGAGCTCCGGGTTTGTTTCAAAGCTCACTTCCTCTGCTGCCAAAGCATACAGAATTCCCAAGGCACCATTTTGTGTGATCTGAAGAATTTGGGGATGTAAATCTACTTTCCTGTTTACAGAAAGCAACTGAACAATCTCTTAAAATGTTGTTTTGTATATGCACTTGCAAGACGGTTGTCCAAGGAGATACCCTGACCTCCTTCTACCCATGTTTTAGTTTTTGATCGATGTGTGAGCAGAATTATATTTGTGTGTGTGTGCACAGTGTGCAGAGTAAGGAGTAAAGCAGGGCGGTTTCTAACATTTCTATAAGTGATATTGTTATGGATAAAAAGGCCATAATTTTATGTTAGCTTTTAACAAAATCAACAGGGTTTTGTTAAATTTAATTTAAAACACTAAGCAACATTAATCTTGATGTAAAATTTGATAATGGGCCAGGATGAAATTTTTTACTAAATTTATTTTTTATGATCTCAAACTATTGTATTACAGAGTTGGTTTTAAAACAGTAGCCAAGAAGAAGAAGCTGTTTAAAAATAAGTTCTTACAGGAAACTTTGGAGGTTAATTTTATTTCACTATGTCAATCCGCAGCTTTCTAACTTTGGGTGAAATAGAAAGGCAGGATAAATTTCTAATCTACATCCTACCGGTATTCAGAGTTTTAGGTCATTTCCTGTTGACCTAAAGAGAACTAGGTTCACTTGCTTTGATGTAGAACAAATGTACACTTTCCTGTTGCACTGTTCCTTTGATATTCATTTAGATACCTTTGAAAAACAGTAGTTTTAAAATAGTTTTAAAACCAAGGGGATCACATATCAACTTTGAAAACGATCAATACTAGGTTTTTAAAATACACTGACTTTCATAGTTCACTGGCTTTATAAGTTGTTACCTGGGTAATACTTGTGCATTCTGACTGTTTTAATAAAACACTGCCCAATTTTCATACACGTCATGGGTTTGGAATGGCTGGGTCGTACTGTACTTGACCACTATGCTCTCTTCCTAATCTTGGCTTGGCTATTGCCTATAGCAGGGGTTCCAATTTGAGTCCCCAGATGTCATTGGATTGCAACTCCCAGAAACCATGGCCAGCACAACTGGTGGTGAAGGCTTCTGGGAGATTTACTCCAAGAATATCTGGGAAACCACAGCTGGGAACTACTGGCCTATAGGGATGGGGACTTCCTGATGTTTTTGGTTGCAGTTTCTTTCATCCTGGACTTAGCATCTGGAAATTAGCAGTTTGCCTAGTCAAAGAGTGATCAACTTTTGGTACTCCAGATGTTTTGGATCACAACTCCCACAGTCCTTTATTATTACCAATACTGGATGACGGTTCTGGGAGCTGAAGTCGAAAATGATTGACGTGTCATATATTTACCACCAACAAATTGTCCTTTCAAGAAAAAGTTGGTTCTCATTGAGAGGATATGCATCCATTGGTAATTATCCCTACTTAGCATGGTGGGATAATTCCCAACCTTGGGCCCTCAGATGGTTTTGGACTACATCTCCCCAAAATCTTGGCCAACACAGCTAGTAGTGAAGGCTTCTGGAAGTTTTAGTCCAAGAACATCCGGAGACCCAAAGTTGGGAAGTGCTGTAAGCAATTGGGCTTAACTGGACTGATTAGTGTCATGGAATAATAATTAGTAATGCTATCAAGTTGATTCTGATTTATGGTTACCAGGTTCTTGGAATAGAATACTCAGAAGGGGTTTTACTAGTTCCTCCTGGGGGAGCTCTGAGTTCATATAGCCTGCCCAGGGCTTTACAAGCTAGCCATTCTTTAGCAAGGCATATCATACTCCCAACATCTTATTCTTATGGGGGTTAAACTGCAGTACTGCAGTGAAGACTCTGCTCACATCCTGAATTTGATCCTGAATTCAGTTAGTGGACTCAAGACTGACTCAACCTTCCATCCTATCAAGGTCAGTAAACTGAGTACACAGCTCACTGGAGTCACAACCTGTACCCTGAATAATTAAATTGTAAACTGCTCAGAGAATACCTTAGGCACAATAGGACAATATATAAGCATCACACTCTGCTCTTGCATTGCTATAACCAGGTGTTTCTCTTCCCTGAGCTACCTTGTCAGCTGTCACAGAAGTAAAATGCATTTTGACAAGGCATGTTTTAATTTCATGGTACTACAGGCTATTATCACAACAACGACTCCTATGCCCTACCACATAAAATTTGCAAAAATCAAATTCTACTTTAAAATGCCTTTTTATCTGTTAATATTGGGAGAGTCTCTAGATAATTGTGGATCACTAATTTTAGAAGACAAAGCAGTTCCTGCACATAATTGCTTAGCTGCCTTGCCCTGTTATAGCAGAGATTATTTTTAAATTATTAATGCCCTGAGATTTCCAAAAGTGCAGATTATGCACGGAAAAATTCTAAAAATATAACTGAGCTAGCTGTTTTACATTAACTACATTTGCTGAGTTCACACTGGCATACATAACAAGCATATCTTTCTGATACGGTTCGGAAATAATTAGGATGTTAATGCTGCAGTAGACCATGTTATTTTGGTAGCTCACAACCAGGTGAACAAAAACCCAAACCAACAAAGTACACAAATGCCTTTTCTTCTCTTCACATCTATAAAATCAAATAAAAAATCCCCACAGCTTTCAAATCTCTTGAGAAGATCAGGAAGCAAGCATTTTTGTAAATTCTGAAATCATAGTAAAAAAAAAGGTTTTGCTGTTGTTGTTTGTTAGGAATTGGATTGAAATATAAGCAGCCTTTAGCTTCTTGTAAAGCTCAACAAACTCTCTAGCTTTAATGCCCTGACTCCGCTGGGTTGCATTCTCTATTGGCATTTATTCATTGAAATAAATCTTTAGTCATGCAAGTGACTGATCTACCATTGGTCTAAGGCAGTGGTGGTGGACCTTTGGCACTCCAGAAGTTTTGGACCACAACTACCAGAATTCCAAGCCTGTATTGCCAGTGACAAAGGACTGTGGGAGTTGTCCAAAACATCTGGAGTCCTGATAAGGTTTGCCACCACTGGTCTAAGGAGTCAATGGGGTTGACCTGGACCCCCTTCTGCTTGCAGTCCCTGATGCCACCTCTCAGGAAGCCTTAGAGAGGTTGCAATTTCCATCTGATATGTTGGAAACTGCAACCTCTCCAAGGCCTCCTGAGTTCTGAAAATTGTCAACTACAAAGTCGGCAGCTCAGCTGTTCGAATCCCAGATGCCATGCAGTGGAGTGAGCTCCTGCTGTTAACACCAGATATTGCCAACCTAGCAGTTTGAGGCGTGTAAATGCAAGTAGATAAATAGGTACTGCCGTAAAAAGTGGGAAGGTAAAAACAGTACTTCCTTGCAGCCTTGCTGGCCACATAACCACACGGAATTGCACAACACTGGCTCTTCGGCTTGAATATGGACACGACTAGCACGCATGTGCAGGGGGAGCCTTTACTTTTAGCCTATTTATTTATTTATTTATTTATTTATTTATTTATTTATTTAGCCTATTTATGCTTCTTGGATATTAGGTAAATGTGCTTACTGGGACTTGCCCTCCAGCTAAGTGAGCATAAAATATAAAACTTGAAAGTGGAAATCATAAACAGTATAGTAAGTTTGTATTAACTGGCTGGATTTAGACCTCACCAATACTATGTAGAAAAGGAAGAAGATCCTTACTCAGAAAATCCTGTGATTTGATTAAGGGATAATAAGAAATGTGTCTGTTTAGATAGATTTTATAATAGTGCAGCTGCTGTTCCAGAGAGGAAAAAAATCACCATCAAGATGCACAGCCAGAAAAATAACCACAGAAAAAATACATGTTTCATAGTAAATAGATACATACTGTATTTAATACTTACAGATTTCACATTATTTTCTAGTCAATAAGATACCCTTGAAATTAATAGGATCAGTCAAGCATGTTTATATAGTTGGGAATCAGCTGGCTGACCCTTATAATTGGATAAAATATGTTTTAGGAGAGAGATTATGAATCTTCTTATGTCACACCTTGGGTGTTCATGGGAGGATGATCTCTCTGTTCAGGAGAGGGTTTCTTCGGACAGGATCATCATGCAGTAAGAAGCCTCTGTGTTTATGGGATTTCCAAAGGGGAACCAGAGCAAAAAGAGCAAAGTGATGACACCTTAAAGACCACTTTGCTTAATTTTTTTTCTGGGCCATGGATGCACAGAGAATGCCCTTAGTAACTTCAAGTAATAGACATGTTCCTCCCCATATGCATTTGTGCACATGCCTGTTGACTGAGGCATCTGAAGAGAGAATATAGTCTACCAAAACTTGGGATAGATAAAACAACTTAGTGTATCAGATCATCAAGGCTCTTGGTGGTCTTGACTGTTTCTTAAGCATCTCCAGATGATCTGCTGGTGGTCAAGCACAGGGAGTGAAAACAGCAACTCTTGTGTAGTTCTGTCTGGGATGTCAAAGTACTGCCCTCTGATGGTACTGTGATTTATAGTAAGTGAACACCCAGGTTTAAGCTTCTTGAAGAAAAAAACGAAGGAGGAAAGAATGAGGGACTTGGGCTCCCTAAACGAAAGAGCAACCAAACCAGTAGATGGCATCCTTTTCAGTTGATTTGCTCATCAAGTATTTACATATACAGTATTGCTTGTTTCCTTGCAGGGAGCCCTAACAAAGGCATGAAGAAACACAGGGGTTGATTTTAATTATTTATTTGATTGATTTCTATCCAGGGTGGTTACAAACTTGTGTAAAAACACAGTTAAAATTCCAATTGGCATATATCTAGAATCAAAAACAAAATGCATACATTAGGAGTCTGTCAAAATACAGTAAAAGATATGCATCCAGAAGGTAAACACAAATGTTGCCATATTCTTTCAAGTCAAATCTGAATTATAGCTACCCTAGCTGGATGTTCAAGGCAAGGGAGGTATTTAAGGAGTGGTTTTACCAATTCTGCACCCCCAGTGAGTTTCATCAGCAGGAGATTTGAGCCCAGGCCTCCTGAATCCTAGTCCAGTACTCTTGTCCACTACACCACCCTGGGTATACTTTTAAAATGTATCTGTTTATTCCCTGAAAGTTTGTGCAGGGAATAAGCTAATGCCTGGTTGTTTTCAACTTCTGGTACCAAAGGTATCTGGTTTTAACAGTCACCAGAAAGATGAGAAGGGGGGGGGACAGGTCTCTTGATGGAACAACAGAGATGTCCCCATTGAGGTAAAGCTGCCATGGAGTCATAGAGTATACAGTGGTATCACAACTTAAGACGCACCCGGCAACCGAGAATCCCGATTTATGAGCAGGCTTCGGTTCTCTCTCCCCCTGCCCCGGCCACCTCACGAGCAAGATGGGGTTTCCCCTGAGTAACGATTGTGGCTGGGGGGGGGAGAGAGAAGGGGTCAGTCATTTATTTAGAAGGTCTTTGAGCCACCGATCCAAGCACTTGGGTCAGTGGCTCAAAGACCTTTGAAGCAGTGCGTGATTTTCCCCTCACCAGTCATTAGCGCTTGCATCGGAGAAACAAAAATTGAAAACACCACAGCTTCTTCCACTACGTGCCCGATGGTGAGGGGGAGAAGCGCCATTTTTTAAAAAAAATGTCCTTAAGCAACCGAGCCAAGCACTTGGCTCAGTTGCTTAAAGACATTTTGAGCCACGGGTCATCTAAAGCAGTTTCCCATAGGAATGCATTGAAATCAGTTCCCCTGGAATGGATTAATTTATTTTCAATGCATTCCTATGGGAAACTGCTCCCCAACTTACGAGGTAATCGGGTTATGAGCCTGCGCTTGGAACGGATTAATGTCATAAGTCGGGGTACCAATGTAATTCATTTCCTCAAAGGTAAGTGTGCTCCCTATCTCACAGCATGACACCACCCACCCCTCAAGCATTCAGCAGCAGAAATGAGTAAGTTGTGTTTTTGCACTCACTCTATGTGGTGTTCCTGTAACTTGATGGCAAGTATTACACGAAAGCAACAGTTGTAAAGTAACAGCCTTGTGCTTCGGATGTTATGGTGCAAGAGCCCTGCCAAAAAAGAAAAGTGGGCAACACCATCCCCGATTGCTACTTTTATTCATTATTTTTCAGCTGCATGCCTGTTCATTTGACTGCAGCATGGGACACTCTGTCTCCTGCCTCCCTTCAGCGGGCTGTCAAACAAGGCAAGCATATTTGGAATTCATGTTAGTCCCTCAGCAGTGATTCTTCCCCTGCCTCCATTTCAGGATTTGCTTGGGGTGGGGTGGGGAGTGCTATCCAGTCTCTCAAGAAGGGGTGTCTCTGTGTATTCTGTGCTGTGAAGTCAAAGCTTGCTTATGGTGACCTTAATAGGGTTTTCAAGGTAAGTAAGATATTTAAGAGGTGGGTTTATCCGTTCCACTCCCCCTGTGAGTTTCCATAGCTGAGCAGAGATTCGAACCCTCTTCTCCAGAATCCTAGCCCAATACTTGATCCAATACACGACACTGGGAATCCAGCGAAGAAGTGCTACCGACTGTGGCTACAAAGAACTCTGTCCTGAACAAATACAGTACTGCAAATCAATTAAGGTCAGGTGGAATCTGAAGGTGGGAAGTATGTGGTGGTGTGGGCAGGTTGCTGACAGCATTTCAGGCCCTTCCCTTTCTGCAGAACTCTGGGTGAAGCAGCTACAGGGAGATCCTGAAGCAGCTGGGAGAAAGAGGACCAGGTCTTGGAGTTAAAGGATGACAAGGAGGAAGGTTGGGGTCTCCTGTGGAAGGGTCCACAGGGGAGGAGGAGGAAACCAGGGAGTCAGTGAGGGAGGAGCTGGAGCCCATCTTTTGTGCTACAGCGCATCTGGCCTGGGAGGACAATCCCTGTCAAGAGTCCCTGGGGCGGGCTTCTTGGTGGGTAGCAGCTGTGGCTGAAAATTGCCACATCAGCCCTGACGAAGGCTCCTGTCCCACTGGCTTCATGGCATTTGACATGCTGACAGGTCCTGCTGTGCTTACCCCACACCCCCAGCTAAAGTTCTGCTGGATCTAACAACAGCATGAGAGAAGAAGAAGTTTCTTCAAGGACCAGAGCAGCAGCAAACACTCACTCCCAGCTGCCTCTACCAGCTCCCTTGGATGCGCTCCAGCCTGGCAATAGAATGGGCTTGTTCCTCACCAGGACATAACTGGCCTCAGTGGTAGGAACCAAGGCCAGTACTGAACAGTTTCCAGGGGGTTAGTGCCGGATACTCCCAGCCTAGTGGGAGTGGGAGGTTGGTGGCTGGGAATCAAGGTGGAAGGCAGCTAATCCAATAAAAAGTATTTTAACCAGTAACCCAGAACCGGTGGAGTTATCCCAAGGCTGCCGATGCTAGTGGAGGCAGGGGTGGTGGGCCTCACAGTCATCTGTGAGGTCCTTGCTTTGTACATTTTAGTATGCTTAGTGTGCTGGTAAAGAAACTACTGTATACAGCAATGATGGCAAACCTTTTAGAGACCAAGTGCACAAACTGTGATTCAGAATCCACTAATTATTCGCAAAGTGCCGACACAGCAAATTAACCTGAATACAGGCTGCTGTGAAGGGGCAGTGTCAGGTGCCTACAGAAAGGGCTCCGAGTGCCACCTTTGGTACCCGTGCCATAGGTTCGCTAACACTTGTATACAGTATTTTTAAAGGTGACAAAAATGAATGGTTGGCATAGACTTGAAAAGCTGTGACCTCTAGACCACTAGTCCAAGTAATGTGCATGGAATTACGTGGAATTAGAGAAAATGTGTGCCTTTTTGAGGGTTGCAAGTGTAACCCTAACTTCAAAAAGGTTGCCCACTTTGATTTTGGCTATAGATCCAACCTATTTCAGTGGAGCACTTACTTCACAATAATGGCTTGGACAAAATAATTTAATATCACTGTGATCATCTGCTGTTGTTTATTAGAACTGGGCAAACTGTTAGCTTGGTAATTCTATGAAGAGATACATAATGGACCCCCGTCAATGTCAGTATTTGTTCTGTTCTTTGTAATTCTTGAACCAACAGTGGGAACTGGTTTAGTTCTGTATTATATGTGCACTGTGTTATTTATGCACAACTCAGTTACATTTGCACAGCACAATTTGGTTATGAAATGTTTCCTTTTTTAAAAAAATGGTACCTTATTCACAAGTATTGCAGAATGAACTAATCATTATGAAGGAATGGATTAAGAATCGAGGATGACATAAATCACAGAACTTCCTCCTATCAATGAATCATATTTTCTGTTAAAAGCCTGTGAGTATTCATACCACATACATGCTTGCTCTTTTAAAAGCTTCAGCAATCACTACGATTAATGTTATCCCTTATTTCTCCCTGTCACAAAAACTGGAATTTCAATAGACTACCATTTGTGTGCATGTGTATGAGTCTGTGTGAATTGTTAGTCTTTTCTACTAGGAGAAAATGAGCAACAATTGAGTTTCGAAGTTGTGGTGCTTTGTGACAGACGGAGAAAATAACATGATTTATTGGAGCATTAGTTCACTCAGACAAAGTACTCAGTCGGTTCCTGACTGCCAATGAACCTGTAGAAGAAAAAGTAGAAAAGGAAATATTGAGTAAATTAATCAACATGAGTATATTAGATGGGGGGGGTTCGTTGCTGTTACATTTTGCAATCTATTACGCTTGATTCAAGTCTTCAAATACAAGAAAGAAAGAAAGAAAGAAAGAAAGAAAGAAAGAAAGAAAGAAAGAAAGAAAGAAAGAAAAGAAAGAAAGAAATCCTGCACTTTATGAATTTGGAGTATTGTGCCTCTATATCCACAATTTAAGATAGCACAACATTGCCTGATATTTCCTCACAATATTGTGTTGGTGTCACTGGAAGGAAAAAGGATGCCAAATGTTACATAGCAAAGCACAGCCTAAATTATGACCAATGCCAGCAGCCAAGATGGTCAACAGCACCCATTCTCAACAGGGGCCATGTGGCCCCCTGAGGAGCCTTGGTCCATTAGAATTGGGCCACACTTGGGGGCCCCATGGGGCCACATATCAGAAAGCAGTTCTTCACAAACTATAAAGGTTTTTTATGTACCTTATACTACCTTGATTTGGCCTGTACTGTATTTCTTTCATACTCTGTTTATGGCTCTGCATGCCCTCCTGCCAAGGTTAAGAATGGCTGTTCTACAGGATAACATAACGTCTTTGAAGTTTTTTTCCTTAATTACCAGGTAATTGTAATTAAGATGGGTGGAGTAGTTGAAATCCCCCCGAAAACCCAAAACAGTAATTTCACAGCTTGGAGTAGAACCCCTCAAAATTGTGGACCCATGCCAACTAGTCCCATTTGACCCCTTTTCCCTACCCCCGTTCTGGCCTGGTGACTCCTGACTTTCCTGCAGCTACCAAAACTGATCTCATGACACCTATAGCTCCACAAAAGTAATGCCACAGCATTTCAGGGGGAATACAGAACAACTTCTAGAAGTCAAGTGGGAGCAGCACACTGCCAGAATCCATTTCAAAGGAGCAATTCCTGGCTGAGAGAAAGAGATTTCCCCTATGAAAACACAGCCGCAGGAGCGCTGGTCAAAGCCCCATGTGTTTTGGAGAGGGGGGGGGAAATGGTCTTTGGACCTTCCCTAATTACCCACCTTACTTTAAAAAGACAGTTTGGCAGCAAAGTCTTCCTGCTTCTGTCCCCTTCTCATATTTCTATACTAGGTTCCTTTGAAAATGTGAACAGATAGGTGCTATAAAAATGGATAAACGACTGTAGAATAATGTAGCACTTGAGGTCCATCCAGATAATAGTTCTGTCAGGATATCCATGGGATGGCGATTACTCCTCAACAAGACTTATGAGATGATCACATCTTCAAAGAGCTCATCCACACCAACACGAAAGACACTTCCAAACCTCATTTTAGATGATGTAGAGCTTGTGTTGCTTGTCAGCTTTAGTTAGCATTATCAATAAAATAATTTCCTGAAGACAGATCACCAACAGCTCTGTTGAATGCTCTGTCATTTTAGCATTATTATGGTTATAAAATCTTGTCCTTTTCAATGTCCTGCTGGTTCTTCTGATATGAAAAACTCCTACGGGAAAACATGTTCCATATTGTCAGGATCAAATTCTTGAGACATCTTGTTTAAATCAAGAGATTCTTACCACCTTCTGTTTCTTGAAAGCACCCATCTGTGCAGCATTCACATATTTTAGGTATCTCTGTATGTGTGTGTATATATATGGGTTTGTGCACATGTTTAGTGACGCAACCAAAAAGCTTTAGAATGTGGTCATACGTGGAACAATATGTACATCAGTATGTCTCATTGTATTGGAAAGGCTAATTAGTCAATTGCCACTTCATGAGGCACACTGGGGACATGCCCTGCAATGAAAATTTCTGTATTTTAGGCCACCTAAGTAGATGAGAAAATAGCTAAGCTTGATTGTCACACACCTGCTGGTTTAGTAAGGATGTTTTAAAATAGAAGCATTGCTAAGGTAAAAAAGATGTATCAGGTGGATATTTGTCACTGCTGGCACAAAATGTGTACAAATTAACAAGCCAGCTTCCTATGCAGAATTGCATCCTGCTGAAATCCTATTTGTAAGGTAATGTGTTTGATAGCAAGCAAATAAGAAAAATCTGGGAAAGCAAACAATTCCTGCTGACCAAAATTGCAAGGCAAAATTTTAAATTTGAAAGACCCAAGACAATATGTATCATTCATTATTTGGAAGCAAGGACAAAATAAAAAACATTCCAAATGGAATTATAAAACAAATTGAGCCAACAGCACAACTTTTCAATCAACACACTCTGTCATGTGCTTTCTTCCATACCAGATTTTCTATCTAAATGTTGATGCAACTGTCTTCTCTTCCTTCTGCTTTTTCTAGCCTTAATTTTTCTTTTAACAATTCAATTGTTTCACTATTGACTTGATACATTTTTGTTATTTTGTCCATTCAGTCTGTCATGTGGATTAAAACAAACAAAACTTGCATTCAGTGACTATTTGAGCATTCCTTGATCCTATGACCATTTCATGTTACTGAGGGTTGGTTAGCAATAGACTTTGCATAGCTTTGGGGATGTGCTAAGTGGAAGGCCAAGTATTCTATTGAGCTTCTGCTGGGCATGAAGTCCCACCAATGTAGTAATATGAGATCACACCACCTCCGCAGGTCTCACTGCTGGGGGAATTTGTGATCTACGTGGAGAAAACATACATTCCACATGTGCAAACTGGAATATTTGTGAGCAGTATGATGCTTCTTTATTATACTGTACTAAGAGAACTTTCTATTAAATGAAGTTTCAGTAGGATACTGACTCTTAATATGCTTTGAATCCATTGAGAACTTACCATCTGCCACCCCTTTTCTGACAACTAGGGTGTGTCACTTCTGCTTTCCAACATCTAGGTTTGCTGGGAAATGCACAGGACATTTGTTTTGTTATGGTTTCCATACATTAATGCAAGACAAATGTGGGATTAAGCTTTTGGGTTGGCATAACTGTAGCCATTTCGCCATTTCAGAAGCAACAGCTTTTGATGGCAAAGGCCTGTTGCAACAGCAGACAAGTTGTGCCAGCACATTAGTCTTCTCTCTATCTTACCTCATTATTGCTTAGTTAAGCTAGATTTCTTTGTCTTCTCCTATTACCAGTAAAGCTTGCCAATAAGTGACCTCGTCGTCTTCGACCATTACTAGTTAAGTTTGCCAATTATAGAACTGTCTCTTATCACTAAGCTGACGCTTATCAATTACAGCAATGCACAATACACGTAGTAATGCTTAACAATGTAGACCTCCCATGTCACGCCTAACTATATTTGGGGAAATTATTGCTGCGACACAAAGAAATGATGTAATTGGCTATGCTAATTACCTAGGGTAGAAGGTTAATAAAATGAGGCCTCCCCAGAGGGGGGAGAGTTCCTCCGCTGGTTATGATATTCATATCTGTGTCTGTGTCAGTGTGTGTCTGTGTGGTTCTTCAAAGAGCTTTCCCATTCCTCCAGGACCCAGCTGCCCCTGGCTGCTCCAGATTATTGCTACAGACAAAAAGTGCAGTAGTCTCCCTTTTATCATGGGGGTTATGTTCCCAATCTACCTGCGATAAATGAAAATCGGCGATGCACGAATGCCGTCACCAGCTTGCCCGCGCCACCTCCCCTCCAGAAAAGCTTTGGAGAGTGAGGGTGGTGGTGGCAGTGATGGCAGCAACAGCGGTAGCAGAGGAGGCGGTGGGATGGCGGCGGTGGACACAATATAGCAGGACTGTGATATATGGACCACAATATAGAGGGGGAATTACTGTACAATGGCAAAATCCAATAATGCACTGTGACAATAGCACAAACAAAAACCAGAAGCCAGATTTTACCAAGGGTAAAATACCTTTCCAGCAAAGAATCATTGAGCTTCCTAATTGTTACTTTTTAAAATAAAGGCCTTTAATGCTTAGCTCTGCAGATGTTGATGGCTGTTCCTTTTAAACAGTTCAGATACATAATGCTGCAAAACTCCCTACATTGTTGGTCTATTTCTGTATGAACTTTGCAACAAAAGAATGACTCTGGCGGATTAAAATGTCTCATCCTAGTACTTAAAGTTCATTGTAGATCATTAGTCCATGCTTCCTGCACAAGGATTGATCAATTATACTCAATACTAAATCCATCACATTATTTCCACTGAAAAATGTTGATGGCCAGTAGAAGTTACAAACCAAGAAACAGTTGTATGTGTTGGTTTCCTCAGTGTACAAGCTTGAGTTAATGAAAGAGAATCTTATTTGAAATAAATAGGATCTAAGCTGAATACTTTGCTATCTATTAGAATTTAGAAGTAATGTTCTCTGCATAAAGCTTTTTTTCATTTTTCTTTTGCTACGTGTTGTGTATTAACTGTAAATATGTTGAAGTTTTCACTTAGGTCCACATCGTCTATATCCGGCAGGAAAATACTGTCTCCTGATTGGTTCTGGCTATATAAGCAGCCCAGCTATGCTGTTTGGCTGTGCGTGTTTTCACTCGAATACAGAGCTGTTCATCATTCTTCTGGGTTGTCTTCATCCTTCATTCCCATTATTCAATGCTACAGTATGTGAATCAATAACAAAAACATTGCTATTCCATATGACACTGTTTATTGCAGAGTGATGCCTCTGTGTCTCTTCAGACAGTATTAAAATTAACATACATTTTGGAAGATGAAGAATGTCTGCTAGGGTGTACTACATTATTTCATAAGCCCATACCTTGTAGAGGAAAATAGTTAAATGACTACTAAACAAAGAGATAACAAATGCTTTTATTTAGGGAACACATTTCTTTAAGCAGGAGACTAAACAATAAAGGTAATTAAAGGGATACAGCTATACAGTGGTACCCCGACTTGCCCGACATCCAAGAATCCCGACTCATGAGCATGCTTCTGCAGTCCCCCCACCATCTGCTTGCGAGCAAAAGATAAGGTTTCCCTGACTTGTGTTTTTTAAAAACTGGTTCTCCCATGGCGCTTTGTGTCTGGGAGGTTTTACAACAACTGCACCATGCTTCCCAACCTCCATTGCTCAAGCTGGGCGCTAACGAAGAGTGTGCATGGTCGCACCGACCACCCCTTGGAAGAGGAGATCCATGCTGATCATGCACACACCTCCCTTGCACCCAGCTCGAGCGTGTGCAAGGGAGGCTCGTCCATGCTTGTGAGTAGCCTGGGGAAGCGTCAGCGGCAGATCGGATCTGCCGCCTCTGCTTGCCTGGGTTTAACAGACTGCTACAGCACTTTTGAAAATGCTGCGCTCCCCCCCCCTCGAGCCTGATTGGAGGGGAAAGTGCACCATTTCCAAAAGTGCTGTGGCAACCCAGGCAAGCGGAGGCGGCAGATCTGCTTGCCTGGGTTGCTACAGCACTTTTGAGAATGGCGCACTCCCCCCCCCCAATTGGGCTCATTGGGGGTGAGGAGTGGTAGTTCATTTAAAATGTGTCCATGCCACCGACCCATTTTAAACAACGCACACCTTCTCCTCCCCCAAACACGCGGGGTGGTGGTGGTTGGGGGAAAGGTGGCCATTGTTAAAGCGATTTCCCATAGGAATGCATTGACATCCGTCCCTTCAGAATGGATTAATTTATTTTCAATGCATTCCAATGGGAAACCACTCCCTGACTTACGAGCTAAACGACTTATGAGCGTTTGTTCAGAACGGATTACTCTTGTAAGTCGGGGTTCCACTGTATCTGATATGCTATTAGCCCTCTGCATACCATTTGCATTATTCATTTCCATATAGTAACTGGTACTGACACAGGGACTATATCACATTTGATTAATCAAACAACGCTAGTGATCATGTTTAACTGCAAGGCAACTTGTGTAATGTGTACTATACAGTAGGAACTCTATTAATTTAAACAGTATACATACAGTATGCTTTATCAATAATCAGTAAAGGAAAAGAGGTAAGGAAAAATTATAAGTAAATGGAACAAAGCTCCATAGGATGCAGTTCTATAATAAACAGTTTACAGTATGCCAAACTGCATTAAATTGAACTTGCTTTTAAAAGGATATATAGGACTATTCTTTTGTCTCTTTGGTATGCCGGGTTTCATGAATCTTGGAATCTCAAAAAACACAGGCTTATGCAGCTCTCTCATGTCAATTTTAATTTCCTAGAAGATATTAGATATTTTCAGCGCTGCTTATTTTTGTTGTGAGTTGTAACTTGAGATTCTCTTACTTTAGTGTTGGCTGCTTATTTTTGTTGTGAGTTGTAACTTGAGTTTCTCTTACTTTAGTGTTGGCAGTAACTTGCATGGAATTAAAAACAAAGACTACAGATCATAATATAATATCAAATAAAATATAATACTTCTATTCTGATACAGATTTTTTTGCATAGCAATATTAATATATTTACATAACAAGTCAGGTATTGTACTTCAATTCAAAACACAACCTGATTTTTACAGACATATAAAGTTCCCTTCAAACATTTCATTTCAGATAGCTAACTTGTGTTAGGTAAAATTCAGAACAATTTATTCTCCTCTGATGCTTCAGAGTCCAAAATCCTGTTAGCAGAATTATTTTTAAAAAGCTGATGTTATCTGCTTTAATTTTTAATACAGTGGTACCTTGTATAAAGCAATTAATTCATTCCAAATGAAATTATGTTAAGCAAATTTTCCTTTATACAAATGTCCCATAGGAATGCATTGAAAATGGAGTAATCCCATTTTTATGTTGTACGGATTCTCCCCATAGGCAATTATGTTAAGCAGATTTCCTCTATCTCCAGAATTTATTATGTTGTACAAATTTTATGTTATACAAACTGTTTGTTTTACAAGGGCCCACTGTATCTGAAAATGACCTCCACAGTTCGCAGTTCTGGCAGTGGTATCTGCCATCTTCAGATATTAAAGTCTTCCCAGGCCCAGTCCTAGTCCTGAGGGTCCCAGAGGCTTTCCCAGGTCAGAAAAGATCCCTAAGGGCCCTTGAACGTGAGAAGGATGGGATAGGAAACAGTAAATTAAATATGAACACTGTCTGTCAATGACACCAAGAGCATTTATGACACATAGCTCTCCCAACAGGCTCCCATCCATTGTTTAACTGTGAGATTCTCGAAACAAACGCTGGACCCTCTTCGTTTATGGAGGCTGGCAGGCAGCAGCTTTCAAGCAAACAAGGTGCTACCTCTGCTTCACCTTGGGCCCTGTGCATGGAGGCCTTTAAATGGGGTGGTGGCTTCGATCCTGGCTTTCCTGACTGTGTAGCACCCGATGGATTGGGTGCTACACGGTCTGCAAGACCAGGCTTTTGAATTTTGCATGCCCATAACCCCCCTCAGGTTGTGGGTGCGCAAAATTCAAACGCCTTGCCCAGTAAGATGGATTTTTCACAAGACATTCAGTACAGGCAAACCGTTATCTTGTGAAAAATGCCTATACCCGGAGATTTCATTCGTCTTGCGTGGCATTCGTCTTGCAAGGTTCCACTGTATCTTGGTCCAGTTTATACAAATTAATGTGACACGTCTTGATGTTTAGTGTTCTACAAGAATTACAGGATTATAATTGTAGCCAGATTTTAGGAGAGAGGAGTTAATCATAATATCCTTTTAAACTGCCTGCAGTTTGCAACCCATTAAGCTAAACAAGGTACTGCTTGTTTTTTGTAATCAGCAACACCAGGCCGTTTATGCATTGCCTAATGAGTTGTCTTATGTGGTTTATAGCAGTGTGGGGGAATCTATGGCACAGGTGCTAAAGGTAGCACGCACAGCCCTTCCTGTGGGTGCATGACATTGCCCTATCACAGCCACAACACTTCCCCCTCCACTCGGAGCACACCACTGTGCTCCATGCAGAGAGCCTGGCGAAGGGGAGGCAGTGGCTTGTGGTCTCATTCGTAGCCCCAGTGTACTCTCCAGCCACACCATTCAGGGCATCCCAAAAGCGGTGTGGCTGGAGAGTAAACTGGGGCTACGAAGGAGCCCACAAACCACTGCCTCACCTTCGCTCGACTTTCTGCGCTCTTGAAATGGCTCTGTGCAGAAAGCCGGGCGAAAAGGAGGCAGTGGTTTGCAGGCTCCTTCATAGCGCGAGTACTCTCCAGCCACACTGCTTTTGGGAGGCCCAGAGAGTAAACTGGGTTGGAGAGTAAACTGGGGCTATGATGGAGCCCACAAGCCGCCGCCACTCCCCCATGACTTTCCCGATGATGTAGCACCCCTTCTTCTAGACATCCTCACGTTCCCATGCTACCCTTGCTCTGCTCACTGGAAATTCAAAAACCCGCTCTTTGATTCTTGCTTTCCCGAAGGGTAGCACCTGAATCATCTGTAACTTGGGGTACCACTGTATTCATGTTAAATTGCCGCATTGGCACTTTGCGAAAAATAAGTGCGTTTTGAACTGCAGTTTGGGCACTCGGTCTCTAAAAGGTTCGCCATCACTGGCTTATAGCCTGCTTTCAGACTAACAATTCTTGATGTACAAGGCTGGTTTAGCCAATTTTTTCTTGCACTTGTAATATGTTTAGAATGCCTCATAATTATCTAATTGAAAACATTTTGCTTAGTTTAAAAAACAAAGCAGGGTATTATGATTAAACTTAAGGGTGACAAGGAGAAAAACATTTGTTAGAAAATTCCTTCTGGCAAACACCTTCAATCGCAATTACAAGGAAGGGTCCCTAGTACATGAAATAAATAAGTACATGGCATAGAATCCTTCATCATGCTTTTGCTAGAAGAAGGCATCTTCAGTAGTGAAGTCCAGCAAACATTTGTATTTGCTAGGAGAGGTCTGGACACAAGCCAAGTTAGGTGCACAAGGACAAGTGTGATGCAGCCTCCTTCCATGGAACGGGATCTGGAAAGAAATATTTAACGATAAAAGAGGTGGAGAAAAAAAACCCACATTCCACAACAGGGAGCTCCAGTTCCTACTGTAATCAACATTGTTATCTCACTGGTTCACTTAACAATGTATTCCATCTCCTCTACAGATCTTGGGCATCTTTTCCAGTCTTAACTATTTGGTGGCCACAATCCAAATGAATATTTGCAGCTTTGTAAGTGTACTAATGTACTACTGTATTTTTCCATCTTTAAGGTGCCCCCATGTATATGACAACCCCCACTTTTCCATTCCAAATTACAGCTTTGAAACTGTACGGTTCTCTCCTCGGCTTACTTCAGTGTATAAGACAAACCTTCAATTTTTGATCTAGCAATTTTAGTCAAAAATATAGTGTTCTACATGGAAAAATGCAGCAGTACCCCGACTTAAGAGCAGCTCGGCTTAAGAGCAATTCGACTTAAGAATGGAAAACTGTTGGCATTTTAACTGCCACCTTACAAATTTTAAATATGGTCTGCTCAGCTTACAAATATATATTTTTATTTTTAAACTTATTTTTAAAAATGTTTAGATAGGTACCCCGACGTAAGAGTAGTTCGACTTAAGAGTATGCATTTGGAATGGATTAAATTTGTAAGTCGAGGTACCACTGTACTGTAATCTGGAGCAGTGAATAGCTGTCAATGAAAAAGTCTCTAGCTGAATTCCTTCTGGTGCACCAGTTGCATGATGTAGCCCATGACTAGGAATTTAATGGGAGACCTATTCATTAATGGGTAATTGCTGTTCTGAATTATGCCAATGCACTTACACTGGCATGCCTATTTACTTGGATACTGGTTGTTGTTTTCAAAATGTAATACTGATCCTATGAAGTTGGTCATGATTATCACATAAACCATAATCATTACACAAGGGCAGTTAGGTTTGATACATATGATTATGGAAGTAACATTTTTTTTGTACAAGAGTACAATAAAATTGTAGCTGCTAGCTACCATGTATGCAATCTTCCTTCAGACTGGACCAAAAGTACAGTGGTACCTTGTATAAAGGAATTAATTCGTTCCAAATGAAATTATGTTAAGCAAATTTCCCTTTATTCAAATTTCCCATAGGAATGCATAGAAAATGGAGTAATCCCATTTTTATAGGCGATTCTGTTAAGCAAATTTCCCCTATCTCCGGAATATTTTATGTTGTAAAAATTTTATGTTATACAAACTGTTTGTTATACAAGGGTCCACTGTACTGTCCAACAATCATGCCTATTTTGTCATACTTGTGGATTAGTAATATTTGCCATTCTCCTGGATGTTGGACTCAATTTCTGGTTGCCAAAATATATGCATGCATGCATGTATTTATTAGTTAACTAATTTCTACCCCAGCTTTCTTAGGATGGCTTACAAATGATTTAGAAACAATTACAAATTCAATACATTGTGCGACTAAAAATGATTAACCGAACTAATTCTTAAAAAGTACAATGCAACATTCCTTTAAAACGATTTTAAAAAAGATAAAAATACAACTCTTCCCTTAAAAACACCTTCTTCAGCAGTTTTCATATGAAAAAGCTGCCTGAAACTAAAGATCTTCTGCCTCCTTGTGAGGTCGCTTGTTGTGCTGTTGAATACTTCTTACTATCAGAACATTCTTCCTAATGTTTAGTCATGATCTCCTTTCTTGTAGTTTGAATCAGTTAGTTGGAGTTTTATTGTACCCCATAGCAAGGGCTCCTTAGAGGACCATTGAACTGCAGAGCTGGAAGGAATTCTATCGATCATTCAAGCAAGTCTCTGTCAAGAAGGCAGAGTGGGGAATCGAACCCCCCAATCTCTGGGTCAGCAACCACTAAGCTCCCCCACAGTTCCCATTAAAGGGAAGCACATTGTGTGTGGAAAGCAAAGTGTGGAGACCTGTACTCTGAACAGTCTCCGCAATTCTTTCCTTTCTAAATTTTCTTCTGTAAAGAAGCCTTGACATGAAATATGACATCCAGTGGTACTATATGGGCAGGTTCAAAAGAAAAAGGACCTATGAGAATGACTAGGCCAATGTAGAGTTAAATTTCACTGTTCAATAAATATTACCATAAAATAATGCACACACACCAAAAGCTATTAAAACGTTGCTTTTTAGAGAGGCATTTGGCGACCATTAGGGGTTTTTGTGTGATATACTAGCCGCCATCTATGCTGCTTTTGCATTTATTTTTAAAATATCTTTTCTGCTTTTTACTCTGATTTTGTTGCTGCTGTTGTATTATAACTATTGTGAACCGCCCAGAGTTCCATTGGAAGACGGGTGGTATAGAAATATAAAAATAAATAAATAAAATAGACAAGTAGTGCCATCAAAAGGATTATTTTAAAAGTCTGAATCCAAATATTTTTATACTATATGCTGTCAAGTTTTCCCCAACTTCTGTAGTAAAGCAAATAAGTTTTTCCGCCTGTGAGGGGTTTAAGCAGTGTGACCTCCTGGTGAATTTCCATGACTGAGCAAGATTATGAACCTGGGTCTCATGAAAGCTAGTCCTGCTGCCCCGCTGTTCCCTGCGCCACCCTGGCTCTTGGATCCAGATTAAGTTAAATTTAGACACAACTGCAACCAGTGATACCATCAGTCTCACTAATTGCAGAGGAAGCTAACTAATCTAGAACTTGCTGATTGAGCACAGCCATCCTATGAAAAATTGCTTTTTGTTACTTTGTGCACCTTTAGGTATCAGAAAAGGAACTTTCAGTCATATTTGCAGGTCACAGTAGTAACAGACGGTGAATTCATGGTTCCGAGTATGGTAGTAGGACAGAAACAAAACGAAGAACACCAAGCTCTCATATTTAAGCAATGAGGAATTTCAAATTTGGTATAATACAGGTAGAGTTAATAAGGAGCAGTCTGTCTTCACTGCTTGGAAAGATGAAATGAGAAGCTCTGAATACCTTAATTATTTGCCTACAGGGGAAATAATAGTGAATAAATAAAAAGCAAGATTCAAAGGATCACATGTTCATTGCCTGTATGAGACAAAAATAAGCATTATATGCAAAGTGCTTTTGAATTATACTGACAGTAATACATTTACTTGCGTATGTTCTTATGACGTTATTTCCATAAAAAGACAACTTCCTGGGCAATGTTTACCTCCCTGCACTTTTGCAATGGATGATATTTTATGCAGTTTGACTTATAACAAAATGTATTCATATTTCCTTCTACCCTGTCAGTTACACTAGAGTACAAGGTACCAGAATAAAACACTAACTTTGTGACTCGAAGGATGGCAGTCTTCACCCAAGTGGCCCATTGGAGTGCACATTCGAAGACTTCGAATCCAGAGACTGATGGCGCAGCACATGCCTCTGCCACACTGCAGATCTCTCTCACAAGCCTGAAATATAACACAACATACGCAGTATTAGATAAACGAAGTCATGGAGGCTGTTTTATTAACTTCTCAAATGCCCCAAAGTACGCACTACTTTACTTAATTATATAATTAATTAATTTTACAGAAGCTTTGCTTATGCAAGGAAACTGCACGTTTGGAGTCAAATTACTATTAATTATTTAGAATTTTTTAGTATCATGACATGATAACAAGCTAGTTGTTTGCTATAAAATATCCTTATTTGGGCAGATGCATAAGAGGTCTCCAAGTGGTAAGGGGCACAGATTCCGGGTCCCCAAAACCTTTCTCAGCCTGCCCCTCCAATGGATTTCTAACAAACGGAAACACCCCCTTTTTAAAAAGTGTGTTTGCTTTACAGCTATCTCGCTTTCTAAAATGAAAAATAGGACAACACTGTTTTGCTGCATGATAATTGAAGATTTAAAGTACAGTATATCTTAAACAAAAATGTACAGAGGGAAAGCGATCTTCTGACAACAGTGATAATGACTCACAAGAACCAATTAGCTGATTCTCAGGAGGAAAACTTAAATTCGTTCCTAGTTAAGCATGCACTGGGTTTTGGCAAAGGAAGTCTGTATCTATTTGTAAAATATATTTTAAAAGATATTTTGAAAATAATAGAGAAAAAACATTCAGAAGCTTACTCATTTACGTTGTGAAATAACTATTTTTTGCCTTGTGGTTGGTTTTACTTGGAGTTAATATCTTGTCATAGTTTCAACCATTCCACCCATCTTGTCACCATATAACTGTTTGGTAATCAATAAAAAAATCCATAGATGTTATGTACCATCAAGTCACTTCTGATGTGTGATGACTATCTGCGTTAATGACCTCCAGAATGTCGTATTGTTAAGAGTTCTGCTCACATCTCGCAAACCAATGTTACCTCATGTAAGGATGCTCTTTCTCCCTACTGCTTCCCTTTTCTAGCAATACTGTCTTTTCCATTAAGTTCTGCTCAGAACGTTCAAAACTTACACCTGTGTTTTCACTTATTGAGACAATCTGTCTCATATTTGGTCTTTCTCTTTTCCTACTGCCTCTCCACCAACTTTCCAGCAATTTTTCTTCTTCTCAGTCCCTTATGCGCATGGTAGGAAAGACGTAGTTTACTTATTTTTGCTCTAGGTAAGACAAAAAAACTTGTAGGAAGATAAATATTTACAGGGATAGGCATGCTTTGCATGACAAAATTCCCTATGGGATGCTTTGCAAGAAGAAAAACCATTCCGCATGTACCCAATAAAAAAACTTGGTTATTTTTGTCTTTATTCTAGCCTCCTCAACAGATTAATCCATTCCTAATGCATTCCTATGGGAAACTGCATTTCGTAGGACAAAAACCTTCTTAAAACAAATTGACCCGTAGAACAAATTAAATTTGTTTTAAGAGGTGCCACTGTATTGTTTTTATTATCTCATTTTTTAAAATATTGTTGGTGGTGCTCTGGGATATAATCCACTTCCCTGCCAAATTCTTCTATTTTGCACCTGTTGCACCAATGCACACAATTCTGACAAATGCACCTGTTGCACCGATGCACAACATTCACTCTATCACTGTACTTCCTCCTCTGCTAGTTCAGGTACTCCTTGAATAACTATAAATGCATTAATGAATAAGATTTAGTATATTTCCTACAGACTCTCCTATAACGATGCAGCAAGACAGAAATCATATTGGCTGGAAGAATCACATGTGAGACAGTCAAGGAAATCCTTTGTTCTTACAGAGCCTGTCTACAGTTACCAGCCAAGCAGTAGAGGAAGTCATTAAGCACACCTGAAGAGGCACAACATTGCTGCAGCATGATAGATGGTGGGAAGGAAGCTGAACAGGTTGTACTGTCTGGAAAAAAGGCGCCTGAGGGGGGGGGATATGATTGAGACATACAAAATAATGCAGGGCATGAGTAAAGTGGATAGAGGGACGCTCTTCTCCCTCTCACAAAATAGCAGAACTAGGGGACATCCACTCAAATTGAGGGCTGGGAGAGTAAGAACAGACAAAAGAAAACTTTTTTTTCACCGAGCATGTTGTTAGTCTGTGGAACTCCCTGCCACAGGATGTGGTGATGGCATCTGGCCTGGATGCCTTCAAAAAGGGACTGGACAGATTCCTGGAGGAAAAGTCCATCACAGGTTATAAACCATGATGGAGATGTGTAATCTCCAGGCTTTAAACCAGGGGACTTCAAGGGCCAGATGCAGGGGAGTGGTATCAGGAGACAGATATCTAGTCTCGTGCCTTCCCAGACGCATCTGGTGGGGCCACTGTGAGATACAGGAAGCTGGACTAGATGGGCCTTTGGCCTGATCCAGCATGGCTCTTCTTATGTTCTTATACTTGGTTCCCTAATGTTTTCTTTAAAAAAGCCTTTAGCAGCATTGTTGAATAGATCTGCTAAAATTGTTCTGCCTATCTGTCCTTGGTGTGTTTTTAATGCTGATTTATTGACTTGTATATTCTTATCTTTTTAATTTACATTTATTTTGTTTGTTAACTGTCCGGAATAGTGCTTTATACTAAATAGGGCAGCATGAAAATGGAATGAATGAATGAATGAATATATTGTGCCAAGTATGTTTTTGGGCTATCGTCCTCCAACCTATAGCTTCCATTTCTCCATCTCTTTCCCTCTTTTTACCTTGACCAGCTTGACTTCAAAAATTATCTCCTAATTAATCAATGGAAGAAAATATCACGATGGTGGTAATGGGGAATGTGTCTGTGGATTCCAGATCAAAGGCAACATAAAATGAACAAAAGACCAAGGGGGGAAATGGTTAATACAGCCAATATAATAGTTCAATAAATAAGTTCTGTAGATATTTTAAATTACTCCTATCATTGCTATTCAATAGCAGAATATTTATTAGAGGAAGGATCAGGGAACAGTTTAAAAAACCCATAAAGTATTGCAGGCTGAAAAGGGACTTCAAGGTGACCAGAGCACCTTAGGGGGGGTTAATTTCTAGTTTCTGCATACACTGATGAGTAAATGCCCAAATTTTAACATTCAAAAAACTTCAGACCAAAGCTTGTGTGGTTGCTGATTCTCCAGCTTGTGCATGGAATCGATTAGCTATAGGTTTATCAGCAGGGCAACAAGGAAAGAGTTGCCAACTATTTTACCCATCTCTGTTCTGATCAAAAGGAATGGATTCTTCCCTGCTTAGAGAACTCTGTAAACGTGTGTTTGTGGTGTGTGTGTGTGTTTCCAGGAGAGGTCTCCCCTCTGAAAGGAAAGGTCCACGTTTAGGCGATTAGACCTGGATGCTAACCCTGCAGTTCTGCCAGGTCTACTCAGATCCTCAGCCTCCAGGTGCTCTTTCCGTGCTCTGAGCCATCAGGATTGCAGAGCAAAGCTCATGTTGGCTTTAACTTCCAACACTTCAACTTCACACACATATATATATATAAACACACACACACATACACATACAAGAGAGAGAGAGAGAGAGAGAGAAAGGGACAGCTCCCGGATCAGCAAGAGGAAACCCGCCCCTTTCCCCTACCTAAAAGTACGGGAGCAGCTACTGCAGAAAGCGTCTTATGCTGTCTCAGTAACTAAGGAGACGACGGTCCTTCGGCTGCTTCCCGCGACCGGAGAACGGGTGGGAGCGAGAACGCCTCCCACCAGGCTTGAGGGACCAGATCCTGTGACCTGCCTGAGCAAACTGCTACCAGTTGCACTCCCCCCACCACCACAGATCACAACCCTGCGATAAATCATATGCCTCTCCACCTTTTCTCTCAATGATTCTCGGGTCTCTAAGAAGCCCCCCCCCACACACCAACTCTCCACATCGCACATATTTGACTATGCCTGACACACCCATAAGAATGGAGGGGTCGGGTCAGGCGGCTCGACCTCTCCCAGCCGGATCACCTCCATTCCCAAAGGGGATCATCTCGAGATCACAGAGGCGGAGTGAAGGGATACCTTGCCTTCCCACCCACCCCTCTCCCTTCTCACCTTGCCAACAGTGTGCCACCTACCTGCAGCACTCCCCCCGCCCCACCCACTTGTACATCCCCATCCTACCGAGCGAGGGCCGTCCCCCCCCCCCTCCGCTGGCTCGGGGCTGCCAAGCGCGCCACTCGCCGGCTGAGCCCGCTTCGGACGGCACACCTGCTGCTGCGGCTGCCGCTCGGCGCCCTTCGCGGGTTTCCCGCCAAAAAAGAGCCGCCGGACGCCGAGGCAGAAAAGACGCGCGCGCGCCTTCCCTCGCCCGCCGACACGCCAGTTTTCCCGCCGGCGGGAACCAGCGTCCCGGCCACTACCTCCTCGACGTGTGAATGGTGGCCAAAGCGGAGCCGCGCGGTGGCCTCTCTCACCCCGGTGATGACCGCAGCCTCTCCCGCCGAGAGCAGCAGAAAGAGAAAGGGAGCGCAGCGCAGGCTCCGCATGCCTCCCGCTCGCTCTGCCCCGGGGGGGGGGGGTCCGTCTGCGGCTTGCCTGGGCTTTGTAAGCAAGCCTCGAGTCGTGGCGGCGGCGGGGGTTCCCTCCGGGTAGCAGCAGCAACAACCGTGAGGAGGAGCAGAAGTGGCGCCGAGGCCGTTCCAGCCGTTATAAAGCTTAGGCCTGTCATGCAGAGGCAAGATGAGTCACCCACCCAGCTCCCTCGGCAACGCTGCCGCCGTCGGGGGTGAGGGACACGAGGCACGCTCGCTCGGGGGAGGCCGTGTGGATGCACAGACACGCAAACTCACGCCGCTGCGCGCGCGGGGCGAGGAGGGAGGAGAACACAATGGCAAGTGGACACCAGAGCAGCAGCCCCATGGCCCCACTTGTTTTTGTGTTTCTTGCTGAGACAGGAACACGTGAGCGTATCGAAGGGGAGGGATCAGGGATCCCCAAAATTAAAGTCCCACCACCTTCCATCTTCCACTGTGGGAAGAGAGGCGCAAAGAACGCAAGCATTCCCAGATCGTGACACATCAGGATAGGAGAAGAAAACCATCCGAACACAATTGAGCACAGTGATCATCAACGACATTTTAGGGCCCTATGGATCATGGAGTACACCCCCTGTCAAGGAGGCACAGTAGAGAAGTGAACTCCCAAACTCCCGACCTCTCCTGCTAAAGCACAGAGCTATCCAAGAAAAGAACAATGCATTTACTCAAATATGTTGAATGGGGCTAAGGTGGGAGTGAAAGCTACATACATGTCTGCATGTGGGACAACCAGGTTCAGGGAAGAAAGAGAAAGCATGTTAGTGTTGAAGAGACCACTCTTTCCTTTGGGAAAAAAATGAAATTTGAAAGGAATCCCACAATAAAGTTCCAAAGACCCATCACAAAAGTTTGCCTGCTGTGGAAGGCAAGAAATGCCGTGCAAAATTAACCCTTCTGCTCCTCGCATCAGGGGCTGATCTGGGTGTGCTCCTTTTGATCAGATACTGAGGTCTCAAACGGTTTAGGGTTTTGTATGTTGACTTACCGTCAACCAGTACAGAGCTGCCAGCATGGGTAATATTTTGGTTCCTTTTTTGGCCTGTTAAAAGTCTGGCAGCTGTATTCTGCACTAGCTGCAATCTCCGCATTAACTTTAAGGGCAGCTCCATGTAGAGAGCGCTACAGTAGTCTATTCTTGAGATTACAAGTGCATGAACCAACATAGTTAACACCCTGATGTCAAGGAGGGCCTGCAGCTGGGCAATCCTCCACAATTGATCACTGACTCCACCTGGTTTTCCATAGTAAGTGCTGAGTCCAGCAGGACACCCAACCCACAAACCCCAGGGGCCCCCACATGGAGAATTTCCATCTTGCCTGGGTTCAACCTCAGCCTATTAGCCCCCATCTAACCCAAAACGGCCAACAAGCAGTGCTCAAAGGACATAACGGCATCCACTGCAGAAGATGGAAAGGAACCTCCATAACCCCTTATGACCCTTCCCAGCAGCCTCATATAAATGTTGAAGAGCATGGGAGAGATGACCGACCCCTGTGTCACCCCACAATTGAGGGACCAAGGGGCAGAGGTCATCTCACCCAGCTGCACTTGCTGAGGACAGTCCTCCAAGAAGGAATGGAACCACTGCAAAGCAGTGCCTCCAATCCTCAACTCAGAGAGCCTCCCCAGGAGAATACCATGGTTGATTGTATCAAATGCCATTGAGAGGTCAACCCTGCCCCTGTCGGCCTCCCTCAAAAGGTCATCGTGCAAAGCGACCAATGCTGTTTCTGTACTATGGCACAGCCTGAAGCCCGAATGAAAAGGGTCAAGGGCGTTTGTGTCATCCAGAAGCCCCTGAAGTTGTTTTGTCACCACGCTCTCCAGGACCCTGCTCATATAGGAAATATTGGGAACAGGCCTATAGTTATCAATTTGGTCTGCCACCACATTAGGTTTTTTTATGTAGGTGGCGGCGGATCTGTCCAATCCCCTTTTGAAGGTATCCAGGCCAGATGCCACCATCACATCCTACCGTAGGGAGTTCTACAGACTAACAACACTCTGGATTAAAAAAAAAATCTTTTGTCTGTTTTCACTCCCCCAACCACCCACTAACCTCCAGTCTTCTGCCACTGTGGCTGTTTTACAAGAGAAGCTGCATATTACTGTTAAGAGATCCATAATTTCATTTCTCAGTTCCTTAATAACCCTTGGGTGAATGTCATCTGGGCCCGGTGACTTGTGGATCTTCAGTTTATCAATTAACCCCCAAACATCCTGTCTTTTAATCTGTACTTGATTTAATTCTTTAGTCAAGGGGGGCATTCGGGCAGTGGAATCTGCCCAAGGTCTTCTGTCGTGAAGACAGATGCAAACAACTGATTTAATTTCTCTGCAATTTCCATGTCCTCTTTTACCTCCCCTTAACTCCCTCACCATCCAGAGGGTCATCTGGTTCTCTTGCAGATTTTCCACTTCTAACATATTTTAAAGAAGCTTTTAAAAATTTCCTTTTATATAGAATAGAATAGAATTTTATTGTCATTATGCATACACAAGATATGCACAACAAAATTAGAGTGCTGTTCCACTACACACTCTAAACATACAAAGAACATAAGAAGAGCGATGCTGGATTAGGCCAAAGGCGCATCTAGTCCAGCTTTCTGTATCTCACAGTGGCCCCACCAGATGCATCTGGGAGTGCATGAGACTAGATATCTGTCTCCTGATACCACTCCCCTTCATCTGGTCCTTGAAGTACCCCGGTTTTAAGCCGGGAGATGATACATCTCTATCATGGTTTGTAACATGTGATGGACTTTTCCTCCAGGAATCTGTCCAATCCCCTTTTGAAGGCATCCAGGCTAGCTATACATTCCTCAAAGTCTTTCTTATAATCTTTCTTATAATCTTCTTACATTTTTTTTTTTACCAGAGTTTGTGTTCCTTTTTATTTTCCTCATTTGGGGAGGATTTCATTTTACGGAAAGACTTCTCCTTGTGCTTTGTGTGTTTAGAGCCTCTCTAACTCCACTCGTTAACCATGCCGGTACCCTCTTGGACTTAGATGAGCTGTTCTTTCTTTGAGGTATGCACTTGTGCTGGGCCTCTACTACTGTTGTTTTAAACAGGATCCATGCACTCTGAAGAGATTGGATTCTTTTTACCTTCCCTTTCAATGTCTTTCTAACTAGTTTCCTCATCTGAGGGAAGTCCGCCCTTCGGAAATCAAGGTTTCTTTGTGTCTGATTTGCTTGACACTCCTCCCAGAGGCTCAGTGACATTCACATCCATGACCAGGTCCTGAGTATCACAAAGTACTAGATCCAGAGTTGCCTGTTCTCAGGTGGGCTCCATGACAAGTTGCTCTAAGGCACAGTCATTCAACATGTCGAGAAACCTGGTTTCTCTTTCTTGCCCCGTGTTCGCATTGGCCCAATCAATGTGGGGATAATTGTAGTCCCTCATTATTACTATCCTGTCCCTCTTGGACACCTCTATGTTTTATCTCCTCATTTCAAGGTCACCCTCAGGTTTTTGATTGGGTGGACAATAGCACACCCTCACTATCACATCACTCCTTGGACCTGGTAGTTTAACCCACAATGATTCTATGGTGGAATCAGACCCACTATCAGTCTCCATTCTGCTGGATTTTACCCCTTCTTTGACATAGATGGCCACTCCACCTCCAACCCACCCCTCTCTATCCCTTCTATGGAGTTTATAGCCTGGGATTGTGGTATCCCACTGGTTCTCTACATTCCACCAGGTTTCTGTTATGACTATTATATCAATGTTATCCATAGCTACAAAAATGTTCAAGTTCTCCCATCTTTGCTCAGAGGCTTTGAGCTTTGCATTGAACCACCTGTACAGTGGGTCCCCCAGGAATGGCTGCTTCTTTGTTCTTTCCTAGGAAAAACCTTCTACTCCATAGCTGATTGGGTGGCAGATAAGGCTGCTGCCACTTCCCATATGATTCCAATTAGAAGGTTTTTTCCTAGGTGCACCCCCTTTGGAGCTTCATAACTCATCCCCCTTACCCCCAAATATTTCCAAATTTCAGGGGGTTACCTCAAATTGCTTTCTTAAGGTACCCCTGCTTCTTTGGTGCTCCCAATGTAAGTAATTTTGAGTGCATGATTTTTTCAAAAATATGCATTCAAAAATTATTTTTAAAATATGCCATCAAAATTTACTTACCTCGGGACTCCAAAGTAGCAGGGGTACTTTTCCGAAGCGATTTTAGGGAACCCCTTGAAATCTGGAAAGATTTAGGGATAAGGGGACTTAGTTATGGAGCTCTAAAGGGGCATGGATTAGTATTGGCCACTGTGCAGGGGCTTTGGAGGAAATCAGGGAGTTTACTCTATGGTATTAACTCCCTAATTGCCTCAACACTCCCAGCATACATTGGTAATTATTACCCCCGCCTCCTTTAGAGCTTAGCTGGTATACTGTATATACTCAAGTATAACGAAAAAATGCCCTTGGCTTATACTCGAGTCAATAAGTTTTCACAGTTTTGGGGGGTAAAATTAGGTTTCCGGTTTATACTCGAGTATATATGGTAGTTTGCCTCAAAAAGTCATGCTATTTGGGTTGTTGGCCTTGTGGCAAAGTAGTTAAATGGCTTTACTGAATCCAAACCTGCTCACAACCTGTGGCTCAATCCCCCAGTAGATGGCTCAAGGTTCCCTCAGCCTTGCATTCTTCCAAGGTCAAACTGAGCACCCAGCTTGCAGGGGGTGGGGAAATGTGTAGGATGTACGGTTCTTCTGAGTACAGTAGATTTTCTTTGGGATTGCTTTTTAATGCCCCCTTTTTGTGGAGTAATTTACTTTGGAATAAAATGTAAATGGCAAACAAACAAGCTATCAAGCAGAAAGCAAACCCCTACCCCTATTCTTCTACTTTTCTTTCTTTCATTTCTTTGCAGTTACGAGCATCCTGATCAGTAGGTTCTTCTTTTAAAAAATGGGATAGTAAATCTGAAAAATCTGGTTGACTTCATCTTTTTCATAAAAACTAGTGGTGGAGATTGTTCACTCTTCTTTTGGCAACTTTTTAATTGTGGCTATTATTCTTTGATGTTCCTAGTTCTAACTCTAATCCAGCCATCTTTTGAAAGCTTGAGGTCTCATATTTTCAACCAGATGGACTGGCATTTATGTAGCAACATAACTCTCTCCCACTTGGGTAGGTGAAATATCATGCAGCCAGCCATTTAGCCATCCATCGTTGGACTTAATGGTCTGAAACCTAGGTAACTGAAGATATATTCTGTATAGTAAATCAAAGTGGAGCTCTCTTGTATTTATTTGGGGTGGAAGTTAAGATATGAGAGGAGTGCTCCAATTCGTCTATGACAGAAGTTGATCTATAAATGGAACTTTAATTTTGGGGAACACAACTTAAACCAGAGGTTTCTGCTGTAATTAATTGTTACACTGAATGTGAATAATAATGTGCAGAATACTAGACTGGTATCTTAAAGAGAAAAATTTAACTGCCAATTTTCTGTCCCTTGATAGAGGGTGGAATTTCTTAAGAATGTTCATTTTCTGGGTTATGTACATATAAAACAACAAAATGACCCAAACACAGTATGAAATCAGACCCCAAACAAAACCAAAAAGAAACCTGATCTTAAGTCCAATTCTGGCAGACAATTCTGGTATATCAGTCTCTGGTATATGGCAATCTTTAGCACGGGGGGAAAAGACCTTGTCCATTTGTGTTTCTACTTCCTTCCCCTTTAAGAGTTGTCCTGCCTCTTTCTGACACAAGATTGGGGCATTAATTCTTTTTGCCATGATTCAGAGCCAGGGATGGCCTCTTCATTTTGGAACCAGGTGCTGTTCAGAACTCTCTAACACACAAGGATCCAATAACTTACTTTGGTCTTTGCCAGCATGGAGCTGAGCTCCAACGAAGAAGCAGGCTGCAACGTCATATTTCTTGCTCTGTGGTGCTGGCCAATGAGGAGCTGTGCAGGGACAGGCATCATCCCACCTCCCTGTCTGAATGGCCAGCACCATGGAGCAGGAAAGAGGGCGTTGCAGCCTGCTTCCTTGTTGGTAGGTTCCAAAATGAAGAGCCCATCCCTATTCAGAGTCCTGCAGGCTCTGGACATATCCTCTGAAGGGAACAATATTTAAATCCACATACAATGTGTCTACTTGGTTTGAAATACAACACAAGCACTGAAACCTTGAACAGAATCATTAGAAAGCATGTGACAGTGATGCTCAAAAAGCAGCATTAGAAGGAGGGATGGGAAGGATGGGATGATGTAAGGAAAATTACTTTTCATCATAGAATAGGGGAACAGGGAAGGGGGCAGGCAGGGAAGAGCCAGAACACGAACATGTGATGAGTTGCAAGCCAATGCTGTGAGCCCCTCTGAACCTTCCTGGCTTCCAGTACTCTTCCCTCGTTTGGGTCATTTGCTGTTCAGACAGGCAGAAAGTGTCAAAGGACACATTGCTCCTCTTGACGTCAACAGATTCTTTGTGGCTCAATACACTCCACATCCAAGATGGCCAATCCAGCCCAGCCCTGTGTTATCTGGTTCTAAGTGGTTTCATATTATCGCATTACACCCCTATTAAAGCAGCTACACTGGCTGCCAATCAGTTAATTGGGCACAATTCAAAGTGCTGACCTTAACCTACAAAGCATTAAATGTCCTGAGTCCAAGCTACCTCAAAGATCGAATCTCACAGTATGGAGCGGCTTGGGTGCTAAGGCCATCAGGAGAGGCCTTTCTCTTAATCCTGCCACCTTCACAGGTGCGTCTCATAAGAACGCATGAAAGAACCTCCTCTGTTGCTGCTCCCAGACTTTGGAATTCCCTCCCACTGGAGGTCTGCCCCATCTCTGCTGTCTTTCCAGAAGCAGGCAAAGACCTTCATTTTTAGGCAAGCTTTTCCTGTATGATGGACTACCTGTTTTCCATGTGAGTTTCCATCCCTCGTAATAGATTTTTTTCTTTTAACCATCTGCATGCTCTTTTTAGCTTTAATGATATCTTTTAATTGTTGTAAGATGCCTCTTCTAATTCCCTGTTCTTAAATGTTCTGGGCTGTATATTACCTCCCATTATTGTAAACGACATTGGGTCATTTTCCAAGGAGAAAGGCATGGTAAAATTTTTCAAAAATAAATAATAAATTATACCACATCCTGTATTCTTGACATACAGTATATGCTGGGACAGCGGTGGCGAACTTTTGGAACTCCAGATGTTTTGGACCACATTGCCCACAGTCCTTTGTCATTGGCAATACAGGCTTGGAATTCTGGGAGTTGTGGTCCAAAAGATCTGGAATTCCGAAGGTTTGCCACCACCACCACTGTGCTAGAATATAAACATTCTAAAGGAGTATTATACCTAAGCTTTTTTTCCACTGTGGGGTTAGCATCTTAAGGTGCATGAGTGATTTAAATGTGAACAGGGAAATGAAATACGCTAAAACTGGGAGTAGCAGAGCTTTGTCCCCTAAGGAAGGAAGGAAGGAAGGAAGGAAGGAAGGGAGGGAGGGAGGGAGGAAGGAAGGAAGGAAGGAAGATAGATAATGGAGTTGGGATTAAATGTTTGGACAATCACTTGTCCCCATGTCACCCCAGTCCTGTCCATACAAACTTTGACCACATCAGGTGTACAGTAAGACTTTGCTTTACGGAAATAATCCATTTCCTGCAATGTTCCATCAAGTGGAAATTATGTAAAGCGGATTCAGATGGGGCGCAATTTGGTGCAATGCATCCTGGGAAACAATGTCATTTGGAAAAAATGTGTAAAGCTTTTTTTTAACATTAAAAAGTTTGTAAAGTGGCACATTATTTCTGTAGGACTTCCTTATGGCCTGCAGAAATTATGTAAAATGGGACGTTTTTAAAGCGAAGTCTTACTGTACTTGGATCCCACATTGATTTCAGTGTATAATTATAGTTTGTGTTTTC
>JAHTLZ010000015.1:14929079-14944646 GCA_023846285.1 Phrynocephalus versicolor
TCTCTGGGGGAGTTTGGCCTCTTGGACTCCTGAGGCAAGTCAGGACTAGAGGAAGAGGTGGGCTGATGAGGTCGAATTTTTAGGTGCATCTGTTTTTTGTATTTGCTTGTTATTGTTTGTTTTCTGTTTGTTGCCATTAGGTGTAGGTGGCAGGAACTGAGGAGAACAGGAAGGGGAGAGGGCAATGGAGGGGGCAGCTATTGAAATTGTGCTGGGTAGGGGAAGGTATGGTGGTAGGAGTGGAACATGCCTGCGTAGGAGAAGAGGGGTTAGATATCTTACATCTATCCCCCCTTCTGGTCCCACTCCTAGCCAGAAGGAATCAGGTGACCATGTCAGCGAGCCCACGAGCCACACGGTGCTGTTGTTAAATGCCAGGTCAATACAAAATAAGACCGCCCTCATCCATGATGTTATTTTGGATGAGGGTGCTGACCTGGCATGTATTACTGAGACCTGGGTGGGAGAGGAGGGTGGAGTCCCCCTTTCCCAGTTATGCCCACCTGGGTACTCAGTCCAGCACCAGTGTCACCCGGTGGGCCGGGGAGGTGGAGTTGCTATAGTCTACAGGAACTCTATCTCCTTGGCCAGGCTTCCTGTCTCCTTGGGGAAAGGTCTGGAGGGCCTGTATTGTGTGTTGGGCTCACGAGACAGATTAGGGATTCTGTTGGTGTACCGCCCACCCTACTGCGTACCAACAGTCTCCCTGCCTGAGCTGACAGAGGTGGTCTCGGACCTGGTGTTGAGGACCCCCAGACTATTGGTACTGGGGGACCTCAACATCCATGCCGAGGCTACCTTAACTGGAGCAGCTCAGGACTTCATGGCCACCATGACAACCATGGGGCTGTCTCAACATGTCATGGGCCCAACACACCAGAAGGACCACACTCTGGACCTAGTTTTCTCAACGGGACTGGGGGATGGTGGTTTGGATGTGGAGGGGTTGGCTTTGACTCCATTGTCATGGTCAGACCACTTCCTGGTCAAGTTTAGGCTATTAGCTACTCCAACCCTCTGCAAGGGTGGGGGATCCATTAAGTTGATCCGCCCTCAGAGACTAATGGATCCGGATGGTTTCCTGAAAGCTCTGGGGGATTATCCAGCTGACATGATTGGCGCTCCTGTCGAAGCTCAGGTCGCCTTATGGAACAAGGAGATGACCCGGGCAGTTGACATGATCGCACCTAAGCGCCCTCTCCCCCTATGCAGAGCCCGGACAGCTCCTTGGTATACATCTGAGTTGCGGGCAATGAAGCGGGAGGGGAGACGGCTGGAGCGCAAGTGGAGAAAATATCGCAGTGAGTCTGATCAAACACGACTTAGAGCCCACTATCAGGCCTATTCCGTGGCTATACAGTTGGCGAAAAGGCAGTATTTCGCCAACCGTATTGCTTCCTCAGAGTGCCGTCCAGCGGAGCTGTTTCGGGTGGTCCGGGAACTTCTTCAGCCAGGAGATAGGGTGGAGGCCCAGGACCATTCGGCGGCACGCTGTGAGGAGTTTGCTGTTCACTTTGAGGGAAAAATTGCTCAGATTCGCAGTGAACTGGACTCCACTATTGATACAGTATCAAGGGATGTGTCCAGTGCACCGTGCTTAGGTCCAGTGTTATTGGATGAGTTTCAATTGTTGAGACCCGAGGATGTGGACAGGGTGCTTGGATCTGTCCGTTCCACCACAACACTGCTCAACCCTTGCCCTTCTTGGCTAATTGAAAGATCTGCCAGGGGGGTTCGCACCTGGGTCCGGGAAGTTGTAAATGCCTCTTTAAGAGACGGAGTGGTCCCTGCTGCCTTGAAAGAGGCAGTAATTAGACCACTCCTAAAAAAACCTAGGACTGGTGGTTAACTACTGACCAGTAGCGAACCTCCCTTATTCGGGCAAGGTGTTGGAGCGGGTGGTGGCTGGACAGCTCCAGGCGCTGCTGGATGAAACGGATTTTCTGGATCCATTTCAATCTGGTTTCAGGCCGGGTTTTGGAACAGAGACTGCCTTGGTCGCCCTGTACGATGACCTTTGCCGGGAGAGAGACAGGGGGAGTGCAACCCTGTTGATACTCCTGGACCTCTCGGCGGCTTTCGACACCATCGACCATGGTGTCCTTCTGGATAGGCTGACCAGGTTGGGAATTGGAGGCACCGCTTTGCGGTGGTTCCAATCCTTCCTGGCTGACCATGTCCAGAAGGTGGTGCTGGGGGATAGTAGCTCTGCTCCATGGCGTTTACGTCATGGGGTTCCACAGGGCTCAATACTGTCCCCCATGCTGTTTAACATCTACATGGAACCGCTGGGAGAGGTCATCAGGAGGTTTGGGCTGAGGAATCAGCAATATGCTGAGGATACTCAACTCTACCTCTCGTTCTCCACCAATCCAGGTGAGGCGGTTTCTGTTCTGAACTCGTGTCTGGACCAGATAATGGACTGGATGAGGGTTAATAAATTGAAACTCAATCCAGACAAGACGGAAGTGCTGTTAGTGGGTGCTACGTCTGACAGGCTAGAGGGCCATTTCCCTGTCCTGGATGGGGTTGCACCCCCCTAAGGGACAGGGTCCATAGCTTGGGGGTGCTCCTGGACCCCGGTCTAACTCTGGAAGCCCAGGTGGACTCAGTGGCCAGGGGTGCCTTTCTCCAGCTGCGGAATATATACCAGCTGCGCCCCAACTAGATGAACGGAGCCTTATGACAGTTACGCATGCACTGGTAACATCCCGTATTGATTACTGTAATGCGCTTTACGTGGGGCTGCCTTTGAAGACGGTTCGGCGATTGCAACTGGTTCAGAATCGTGCTGCACGTCTGGTGAGTGGTAGGGCCACCAAGGAACACATCACGCCGATTCTGTATAACCTTCACTGGTTACCAGTTGCTGCCGAGCCCAATTCAAAGTGCTTGTTTTGACATATAAAGCCCTAAACGGCTTAGGACCTAGATACCTGAAGGACCGCCTCCTTCCATATGAACCTACCCGGCAACTAAGATCTAGTCAGGGAGCCCTCCTGAAAGAGCCATCCCTTAAGGAGGTGAAGGGGATGGCTTGCAGGAATAGGGCTTTTTCAGCAACTGCCCCCAGACTTTGGAATGCCCTCCCAAATGAGACTCGCCTGGCACCGACGTTGATATTATTTCGGCGCCAGGTAAAAACCTTCCTATTCCAAAAGTTTTTAACTAATGATTGTGGGTCCTGATGGCAATTTTTAGTGGTGTGCTTTTAATGTACTGTATTTATTGCATTTACAGGTTTTATGGTTCTAATTTTATTGTATTGTGATGTTTTAATTGTTTTGATTGTGAGCCGCCCAGAGACCTTTGGGTAGTGGGCGGCATACAAGCTATATAAATAAATAAATAAATAAATAAATAAACTGGACTGAGTTTTCATTTGACCTATAATTTATATCCATTGTTTTTGCCTCCATCTGAAGTGTCATGGCGTTGAATATCTGAAGCACTGGCTTATTCCTCAACCAGCATGCAAACTATGGTGGGAATGAAGTCTATGAATTGGTGACTAATTGGTTCAGTAATTGAGACTTTAAGTGCCAGTTGATGACAAAAAGGGGTGGACTAAACTGAAGAACATGAAGCCAAGTCTGCTCTGTGAATTCCTGCACTCATGATAAGGTCCTGAAGCCCTTTTTGGCATTAACTGTTATTACAATCACTTTAAAATCAGGCAAGAAGTAGAAGATAGACAGTGCAGTTCCTTTAAAAATTGCTCTGTGAATCAAATTAGAGGTGAACGTTGGTATAAATAAGAACAAGAAAAAAAAATATCGATGTTTCACCACTCAGTCCTCTCCTATTTGTGGCCAAGCAATCAGAAGGAGATGGGGGCTCAGAAGAGCAGCAATAAAGAAACTAGAAAAGTGTAAGGATATGTAGGTAGAGACCAAGGCCAAAAAAAAAAAAATTGTTTCATTTGAAATACGGTGCTGGAGGAGAACTTGCAAATACTCTAAACTGACAGAAGGACAAAGAAGTAGGTTCAAGGAAAAATCAAGCCTGAACTATCCCTAGAGGCAAACTTGACAAAACGGAGATTACTTTGGGCATATGTAGAGCGCCAGAGTACGTGGAAAAGCCAATAATACTGTGAAAAGATGAGGGCAACAGAGAAATAGGAAGACCAAATATGAGATTGATTAACTCCATAAAGGAACCATGGCGTTTAGTATATAAGAGCTGAGCAGGGCTGTTGAGAACACAATACTGTATTTTAGAGATCACTTATTCATAGGGTTGCCAGAAGTTAGAGGCAACTTGGTGGCATGCAACAACAGCATGTATGTATGTATGTATGTATGTATGTATGTATGTATGTATGTATGTATGTATGTATGTATGTATGTATGTATGTATGTATGTATGTATGTATGTATGTATGTACCGTGTTTCCCCCAAAATAAGACACTGTCATATATTTATATTTTCTCAAGAAGACACACTAGGGATTATTTTCAGGGGATGTCCATGGGGTCACGAAGAGTCGGACACGACTAACGACTGAACAACAACAACAATAATAATACAACAATCTATATTTATTCAAGTACTGTTAAGTCATCTTCTTCTGGAACATTGTCATAACTCTCCAGACCTGGAATTCCATCCTGAATTTCTTGCGACTCCAATTCCTTTAGAACCATTGGCCCCAATCTTTGATGTCGAGCAATAGAGCTCTCATTAAATGAGCAGCTCTTATCCATGTAACCTGCTTGGAGTGCATTGGTAACGACACTGTCAGGGATTTTATTCCATGAATTCTTCACCCAAATCACGACCTCTTGCAGGCTAGGCTTCACAAAGTTTCCACGCTGATTTCTTGTCATTCTATTTTCAATGTAGTCATTAATTTTCATACACAAATGGTCTTTGAATGGTTTGTTTATTGCAATATCAAGAGTGTGCAGATAGGCAGTCATTCCTGCGGGAATCATTATTTGATCTATTTTTCTCTCTGCAAAGAAGTTCTTCATGTCTTTAGCACGGTGAGTGCTGGCTGAATCCCAGACTAGCAGACCTGTGGCCACCTGTCAAAACAAGTGGCATCATTAAATAATGATGAATGGAAAAAAAATTGGAATTTGAGGATCTTACGGTCATTATCAGTTAGAATAAAAGAAAACTACTTCAAACTAGTTTTAAGATGGTATATGACTCCAGTCAGAGTGAATAGAATGAATCCAAGATATTCCAAGCTTTGCTGGAAATGTGAAAAAAAGATAGGTACTTATTTTCACCTGTGGTGGGAATGTGAAATAGTTCAAAAGTTTTGGCAAGAGATTTTTGAGGTGATAAGAGAAATATTACAAACTGATATTAAATGTGTACAGAAAATTGCATTGCTATCATTACCATCTATTAATGAATATGATGTGAAAACTAAAGAGTTAATAGCAAACCTTATGACAGCAGCAAGACTGATTATTGCCAGAAATTGGAAACTGAAATTAGACCTTAAAATTGCTGACTGGTATAAGGAAGTGTGGGATATAGCGCTAAATGATAAATTGTCTTGTAATATAAAAGTTTTGCGAGGAGAAATGAAAAAAGATATCTTTTACGATGTTTGGGGGAAATTTATAGACTATGTACTACTAAAAGGGATAGGGACACAACCGACTTATAATCCAACACAGTTCTGGAGTAAAGGACCTTAAGAAGCTTAATGAAAAAAAAAAAAGATGAAGAAGGAAGAGAAGATGCAAGAATACTGGACGGTTTCCTGGGGGTGGGGGGCACTTTGTAGTGTTTATTATTGTCTACTACTTTTTTTATAATTGTTTATTATTGTTATTCTATGTTATTTTATATTTGTAAATTTTAATAAAAATATAAAAAAAATTAAATCAAGCCACTTTCTTATAACTGCTTGTGTGCATCAGGCTTTTTCTGTTTCAAGAACATAAATGCCGGAAACACATTCAATCTTATCGTTCTTGCCCTTAGTGATGATAAGAGGTGTAGCTTTCTTTCCATCCAGACAAATGTCCAAAATACAGGTAGCACGTGAACTTCCGTGACCAGTGGAGGGAACATAAATTGAGGAGGTACCCCTCTGTTCAATTGTAGTTTGGGCTCCTTGACCCATAACACTGCAGTTTCATCCATAGCAATCGTGTTGCAAGGTTGGTATTTAGAAAAGTCGATGCCATCAACAAAGGACTTGAATGCAAGTGCTCACTTAATAACTTCTGCATCTTCCAACTTAAACAGTGTTGTTGATTTTCTTAGAGACAGTTCATATCACTGAATGAAGCCATCCACCCAGTGTTGCGATGATTTGAATTCTGGGGATATTTCGAGCTGTGGTGCCACTGCAAGGGCAAATGTTTGAATGTCAGCCCTGCTCACAACCAAAGCCTTTGCTCTCCTGTCAGCAATCTATTCAGAGATTATGTTTTCCAGCTCAGGAAATAAAGGTTGCCATCCTGAACCACACCTGCACTTCTTAGCATTTCCTCTGTCCACATGTAGACTAAGGTTATCGTATTTTGCCCACCATTTTCGGACCATCCAGATATCCAACTTCTTCTATTTACTGAAAGCCATAAGATTCTTGCCCTGGGAGTCCTCGACAATTCCTTTCTTGTACTCAACAGAATAGCTCTTTCTTTTTGCACTCATCTTGTCTGGGGGTACAGATATTCAGACTGTTACTGGACTGGGTGCTGGGCAAAATACTGTAGCAGCCACAGCTTTCCTTCTTTCCCCTGGAGACACACAGTATGGTAAAAAAAATGCTGTGACCCTTTCATACAGTTCCTCATGTTGCGGTGACCTCCAACTTGAGGAGGTGGCAGGAGGGGGAAGGGCTCGGTTTGCAAACCCTGCAGACTGGAGGGTGTGTGTTTGCATTGGGGGGGGGGGAGAGAAGAAGAGCTTGAATGTCCCTCCTTTCCAGAAGGTGCTCCCCCAATCCAGAGGGGCTTGGTTTGCAAACCCTGCAGACTGGAGGGTGTGTGTTTGCATGTGTACCGTAGCTAGAGTTTGGAGCGCCCTGGCGGGCAAGGGGTTAAGGAAGGGAGAGTCGGCCCGGGCGGAAGGCAGCTGCCCAAGACGCTGTCCATTGGCTGTTGGGTGGCATCTCCTGTCGGCTGGCCTGATGGGCAAGCCAGGAGGTGTGCTTGTGCCCTGTGTCCAGCTTGGAGGGGCAAAGTCCAGGTGAAGGTTGGGCGGTACCGAAGCATCGATAGAGCGAGGAAAGGAGTGCCGTTGCCATTTATTTTTGGTGTGCAAGCCTTCCTCCTCACCACTTTTAAGGCCAAAAGCACGCCTTTCTTCTCCCCACCCCTCACACTTGGCCGCCATGGAAGTGGTGGGAATGGCTGCCTCACACTTTTAAAAGACATGAAAATAGAAAAGGATTTTGATGTGATTTGAAAAAGAGTGGCCTGGTGTAGGGGGGAGAGAAGAGGGAAGTCTCTCCTGAAACCTCTCTTTGTAACGGTGGGGAGGAGAGGGAGGTCGTGCTTTATCGCCCTCACTCACCTTCAAACACTTCCGGAGGCTGGCAGCAGCCACACACTCAGGCTCTCTCTTCCATCCATGGCAACAGGCAGGCAGCAGCACTAGATCTTATTATCGGGGTAGGGCTTATGTTTAACAAATGCATATAAATCCTGCTAAGGCTTATTTTCTGGGTAGGTCTTATTTTCGGGGAAACACAGTATGTATGTATGTATGTATGTATGTATGTATGTATGTATGTATGTATGTATGTATGTATGTATGTATGTATGTATGTATGTATGTATGTATGTATGTATGTATGTATGCAAGCAAAATATTCTAGGCTGCCTTGTTCCTCAAGAGAATTCAAGGCGATTTATAGTATTAAAACGAACAGTATCAAGAGATAAAACACAATAAATTATTAGTTTTTAAAAAAGTTATCATATTAATTGATAAAAACAGTTTAAGCCATTTAAAATGCATTAAAATAGTGGAAACAGAGCAGCTGTTTTTAATAACCCCTTCCTAGGCATTCAGTTAGTGAGAAAATGTCTGAAGAGAAAGCTCTTTCCCTTGTATCAAGGTCATGGCCAGATCAGAGAGGCCCACACTAACCATTTGGTCACACTGCCAGTTTTTCCTAGTGGGGGGTAGATTATAGGAGGGCTAAAGTGTTGATGGCCAGGGAAAATCTTCCTGCCCAGTACATCTCCAAACACCTTGAGTCACCCTGATTTCTCTTTGTTCCAGAGAGCTACCAAAAACTTCACAAGGTTGAACATTTTAACTTACACACCAACACTACCAGGTAGGAATGTGGAAATACTCAAAAACTATGAGGTATCCAGTATATGGCTAAAGCAGGGCCCTTCTTTAGCACCAAACAACTTTCTTTTCCCAAAATAACTAATCACCTAATGTAAAACTATTAGAGATGGGCACGAAACACCAAATGGTGTTTCATTTTGTTTGTTATTGTTTCATTTCATTTAGAATGAAATTAAATTTTTTAAAGAATTCATTTCCTTGCTCATTTGTTTCATTTTTTGTTTTTCTAATTTTTTTAAACTCCTGCTGACTCTGTTTTTTATATTTTTATATTTTTGTTTTTTAAACTCGCACTGACCAGCTGACCTGTGGGCTGGGTTGACGCGGTTTTTATTTTTTATTTTTTATTTATTTTATCCCCCAATTGATGGCACCCGGTTGGGTGGGGGTAAGGGTGGGCTTTTAAAACTTTTTTAAAAAGTTGCAGCTGATCTGCGGTGGCTTCTGCGGGGGGAAAAAGCCCATGGTTTCCCGTGCCTGGGTGCGTTGGGGGCTTTCCCCCAATGCATTCCTATGGGAAAATGAAAAACAAAGTGAATGAAATGGAAATTTCCGTTTCATTTCATTTCACTTTTCTTTGATGTGTCCATTCGTTATTTGTTTTGTTCCATAACAAAATGAAGAATGAATAACAAAACTCTAAAAACTATTATTTTATTGAAAGTGTTGCAAAACGAAGTAAAAAAGAATAAAGTTCCAAACACATTCAAAGGATGATTTCAGGGATCAAAAAGCAATAAAAATGTTGGAGAACAAACAAACATTAAAAAGGCGATTTCAGGACAGCTCCCCGAGAAAATAAGAAAGCTACTTATTATGAGCAGAATTTCAGCATGGTTCTATAACATGTACAGAGTGCAATTAGGTATAACAAAACAGTAGGAGAGCATAACATTCTTTTACAAGACTAGACCAAACTATGGAATACCTCTTTCCATTTCATAATAACCTTTGAATAACCTTTGAATTGCAGAGCTGGAAAGGACCCGATGGATCACTGAGTCCAATCCCACTCAGAAGGCACAGTGGGGAACTGAACTCCCAACCTCTCATTCTGGAGGCTGCAAGGGACCTCAGCCACTGAGCTATCCAGTAGATCAAATGCCCACCATTCCTTTTTCTAGATCTTTCAAAAGAATTCTCCGAGTAGGCCTCCAATGTTGCCCCAAATCTTCTCAAAGAAGAGGGTAAGTTCTCCAAAGTAATTAAACTGATAAGAACAGATACTACACTTGATCTTAGCCAAAAGGCCGAGAAGCTGCAGCTTTAAGAATGCCATACATTGAACAAATTGGAGTATCCTGCAAAGGAGATCTGCATATATGACTTCTGAATATTCTGAATCTGTATTGTAGGGTACCCTATTGGATGGTGTTGCATGTACTTCAATGTATTTTATATTCTGTGTTGTTATTGGTTGATATGGTCATAGGACTAATCAATAAATTTATTTGTCTTCTTGTCTTTGTCTTCCAAAGTAATTTCACTGCCTCTCTTCCCTTCCCTTCACCTCACATAAGTTCTGCTAATTAGCTTGTACCAGGCTTGAGTTTTTGTTTTTGACCTTAGACATTCCTTCTTACACAAATAAGACACAGATGGCAAAATCTTCTAATTAATGGGCAAATTCTCCCCTCTCTGCTGCCCTGCATAGTCTAGGTAAGTTTACAACACTGTGTTTTCAAAATGCAATGGAAACCACCATCCACCCCACTTTCCTGTCTCTTGACACCTTGTTTCCTGCCTTTCCCAATCACACAATGAATGAGTGAGAAAAGCAGCATTGTTGATGCAAAAATTGATTTTAAAAAGTCACCTAGTTAATGCACAACTTCCAAACTATTGTTATATCCAGTGGCAGGATTCACCCGGTGGCTATTATTGTTGCACTTCCAGCATTTCTTATCTGATGACCATGGGCTTCCCGCTCCAAAAGGATTCTGAAACTGAACTGAGCACAAATGGAGACGGGCTTTGAGTCAGGCAAATAAAGTGGTGTGTTCGTGGTTATATACTGCTAACCCTCTCTGCTCTCTCGCTCTCTTTTCCTCGCCTAAGAAAAGGATTTCTAATCTAGTACTGGGGTAACTGGCCAATAAAAGAAGTAAAAAATAAAAAAATAAAAATAAAAGAAAGAGGCGAGGAAGTTTGAAGGCAGTTCTGCTTTAACTGCCTGAGCAGAGCAGAGCAGAGCTACCTGTACAAAGAAGGTTTTTTAAAAAAAGAATGTGAAGTGGGAACCAAGAAGGCACAGTTTCAAGGTGTGAGGAGAGGATTCAAATGGCTTACAAGCTGCAAACAAGGCTTATTTCCTCTCTTCACTCTGCTGACTCCTGTGTGGCTACCTGAAGTGAATTAACTCTGAGAAACTCAGTTTCCATGGTGTGATCTCACAGTGGATCTATTCACATTTTTTCCTTCTGTGTAGTCACACCTTAATTTATCCAAGATGTATCCATTTTGATTGCACGTCCTTCTCTGGCTCTGCTTGAAACACAATATTCTAATCTGTTCTTGTACTTTCACATCTAAGTCTTTCACATTGTGTATTATATTTATTTTCCAACATTCATCTAGTGAGAGGAAAGATGACATACATAACTCTCTATTAAAGCTGGAGGAAAATCCATAGGTTTATTCCGGCACATTTTTGATTCAGTTCTTGTTTTTCTCCCATCTAACAAGCAGTAACCATATTGCATGGTTTTCTGTCAGGCTGTATACCAATTGGAAAGGGCGAATTATGTACACTCTTGGCTGTGATAAAGTGCTCTACTGTTCATGTTCCACTTACAAGAGAGACGTGTGTTTGCCTGTTTTTATAATACAGAGTGGCATAATGTTATACTGTGTGTCCCTTGGGACATGTGGAGGAGGAAGATTTTCCATGACCCTCTTTTAACATCTTTACTTTGAAGAAATATATATACGGGGTTGGCTAAATGATAGCAGTAACCCAGGAAAGCAAATGCCTGTATTTTGTGTTTCCAGCTGAGTTATTCTGAGCAATGAAGCAGAGCAAACACTTAAAATAACACCCACCAAACAAAAATATAACTTGCTGTTCACAGTGGAATGCAAACAAAGAAAACAAATTAACAATTAAAACGTTGCCTGGGCCAATGCATTTGTTGTTCTCAAGCCTAGAAAAGATGGTAAACCAATGGTCACAATTAGAGATGAGCATGACATGCTGGCTTGCATCACAGAATTGCAGAACTGGAATGCTGGAAAGGACCCAAGAGGTCATGGGATCCAGCCCCAGACCAAAGCAGGAAATCCACAGCCATAAGAGTATCTCTAAGAGGTGGCCATCCAAACCACTTCTACTTAAGGAAAGTCTAATGCCTTGTGAGGCAGTTCATTCTGTTGCAGAATGGCTCTTAATGTCAAGATGTTCTTCCTAAAGTTTAGTCACTATCTTCTTTCTTGTTATTTGACACGGTTACTTCAGATTCTACCTTCTAGACATATAAGGAAACAAGCTTGTCCATGTCGTCCACATGACAGCCCTTCAAATATCACAGTTAAAAAGTGATATGATACCAGTCTCCAGATAAAGTTTTTTTCTTCTGCAGACTAAACATACACTGCTCCTTCAGACATTCTTCACAGGTTCTGGATTTCACCCTTCTAGTCACCTTTCTCTATACACTTTCCATCTTGTCATTGTTCTTCTTAAATTGTGGTCCTGAACTAAACACAGTGAGGTCTGACCAAAGCAGAATAGAGTGGCATTATTATTCCTCTTTATCTGGAGACTGGATTTCAGTTGAAGCAACCAAATAATGTGTGTGATTGTTTGCTGCCACATCATTTCATCATATCTATCCAGTCGTGTCTGACTCTCGGCTGCTTTGTGGATCAGTGCTATCCATGCCTTTCTACCTCTTACAGCTTCTTTAGGCTCCATCAAGGTCATTCCAGTGTCCCTCCTGATGGGGCCAAGCCAGTGAGCCTTTGACCGACCCCTTCCTCTATTACCACTGATCAATCCCAGCATTATTGAATTTTCAAGTGAATTTTTTTTGAGTGCCACATCAGTTGTTGACTGATGTTAAGCTTATTGACTATAAGCCCTTCAAATACTTTTCTACGCTCAGCCCAGAAAAGAACTCTTGGGTACTTCACTTGCAGCTTCCCTCCAGGATGATGATGAGCCCTTGGTCAGCATCCTTTGGATGTGGCTTATCAACCTGTAGTTTAAAAAATGAAAGGAAAAAAGTTCAAATGTAGTGTTCAAATGAACAACACCATGGTCTGCCAGAAAGACAAGTCCAGTAAATGGATTGTGGAGCAAATTAAGTCTGAAATGTCATGGGAATCTAAAATGACAAACTTAGGTTGTTATATTTTGAACCTATAACAAGAAGACAAGACTCGCTGGAGGAAAACACAACAGTTCTAGGAAAAGTTGAAGGCAGTAAGGAAAGAGGAAGACCAAATGTGAGATAGAGTCAGTAAAGGAAGCCACTTGGGAGAAGTCACTTAGTACTTTGTACTTAGTACTTTGCACCAATATGCAAATTACTCTCAGCTGTAATGTTCCTTCGCCATCAACACCAAGGAGGAAGTCGGGAGTAGAGATAGGCATGAAATGAACCATGAACCCCCCACCCCACCCCAACAAGCTGGGCTGTTTTGTGGTCCATTTCACGTTCCAGTTCAGAAACCCCATTTTGCTGAAGCAAAACAAAACACCAAACTTTTTCCCCTTTGGCTTTTTGTTTGCTCCAGCAAAAGGGGATGCCCACCCTTCCCAATTCCACTGCCCTGTCTCCTCTGCCTACCGGCTCCTGCTGCTGCCTCTGCCGCTATCACCACCATGGATGGCCTTCTCAGTGGCAGTGGGCCCGGCTTCTTCGCCAGGAACTGGCCACTGCCTCTGAGTAAGCACCCGCCTATCAGCTGGGCAGTGACTGGCTCTAGAAAGCCGAGAGGCTGCTTTTGAGCATGCAGTGATAGGCAGATGCATGCTTGGAGGAAGCCTTCAGGTACCCTGCCAGGAACCCGCTGCCGACTCTGGACACGTGCCCATGGCGGCAGGGGAGACTGCAGAAGCAGGGAGGACCCCCCCCCCCGCCATGAACTGGAAGAACAAACCAAAAACCAGTTCGTTTTTCTGGGGTGGGGTGTGGGGTGTGTGCTGTTTTTGTGTGCAGTGGTTTTCCAGTTTGTGCCCATTTCTAATCAGGACTGTTGAACATTGTCTGAACCCAGTAATGGGCTGTATGAGGATGAAGAAGCTGAAACTAAAGTCTAACTAACAAGCATGAGAGGGCCTTCTCCTATGTGGCTGCTAGGTTAAGGGATGCATTACCGCTTCCAGGTTGTGTTCGGTTTTCCTTTTAACTTATTTTAAGAAGGGAGTAAAAAGCATATCTTTTAAGACAAACATTTGTGGTTTATCCTGTTGTGATTTGGTTTTCTAGTTTTGCAATCTTAATGATTTTTAAGATACTTTGCTTGGGGGGGTGTTGTACAGGGGAGTGAGTGGATTTACATGATCTAGGATAAATGTTAGCTTTATCTTGACTCAAAATCTCCAAGTAAGTCTTGGAGCCTTCAGCTACTTACTTTATCAGCATTACCCTTCATTAACCCAGCAGGACCCTAAGCAAAAAAAAAAAAAAAAACTTGGACCTTGTAATTAGCACTTGGTCAGAAGTGGCATTCCTTCTTATTTCAAAACAGTAATTGCTCACTGTATGGGGCTATTTCAAAAGGAAACTATTTGATTCTTTACTGAGAACTGGGAGAAGCTTCACAGTTCAGCTACTGAGCATAACAAACTGGAAATGGAATTTCTAAATATTTCATTTCTTGCTTTATGGTTTCCAGTTTACCTTACTTTTCATATTCATATTGTATGTGTTGTGCAGCATTGGTTGTTTCTTTCACTTCTGTGTGCACCAGCCACTAGATACCCTTTTTGGTTTTAGTCTAGTTGTGTAAATAGCGACAGTATTATTCATAGTTGTTATTTGCTCTTCCCCAGAGCTGATTGTTATTTGCTCTTCTCCAAAGCTGATTGAATGCTTTCTAACTCGGGAGTCTCATCTTTCAGCACTACCTCTTTTTGGACTATCTCATAATAGTATTTTCATGGTAAGTAATGTTTAGTAGGGGTTTATCCTTATCACCCTTGCACACTTCTAAGAAAAGTTCACTTGAACATCACTGCTATTGTCTATGAAAGATCCTCCACCAGTGTCAGCCTTTACTACTGCTTCTATCTAGTAAGTGCTATTGCAGAAGTTTCTCGCCCTCTATCATCACTGGAACTATCCATTATTATCTGCTGAAGAAGCTGCTACTCCTGAACACTGCCATAGGTTCCATTGATTCAAATGGGCTTACTCTACTTCCCATTTGCTATGCTAAAGTAAGTCACAATGAGAGTAGGCCTATTTGAATAAACTGAACTTACAGAGTAGTTGTTTCACAAATTCTACTGCCCTACTCCAGTATGACATAGTATGGTAAGCAATAGAAATTCAGCCTATGTTTCCTTCAGTATCATCTTATTTTTCTTTAGTCTTGTTCTGTAGTTATGTCCTTCCTTCCTTCCTTCCTTCCTTCCTTCCTTCCTTTCAATTAACTGCAGTTGCTCTGGCGCGTGGGAATGGGCAAAGTGTTACAGAGGATTCAGGCTACCATATCTCCAGTTTATCAATTTTTGCCCCTTGCAATTTCTGCTATAGCTATTGCATCCTGTTTAGTGGCAGCAATGCTGAAGCTGTTGTTAATTTTTTTAATAATTTGGGATGACAGCATATTGTACTGTACAGTATATTGTACTATTATTTTTGTTTTTGTTTTTATCTTGTTGTGTTGCTATTTTATGTTTTTATTGTATGAATTGTTTGAATGTGTTAATTGTTGTAAACCACCCGGAGTGACCACGCTGCCAGATGGGCGGTATAAAAATCCAATAAATAAATAAATTAAATAAATTGTTTGGGGTGGTGTTTGGACTCGGGGCAAAAAATTCCATTAATCCCCTCCCCCCGCCCTTTTAAAATTGACTTTATGAACCTCGAAATTTTTGCTTGTGTCCTACAGGAAATGCAGGGGAAGCTTTAAAGTTCTAAAGCCCCTAATAATTTTAAATAACTGTTTGGCCACTCAGGAGAAGAAGGGGGCTTTTTCAGTTAAATTCAGTAGCACATTTTAGCAGGCGTGATCTCCCTTAAAACAACCCTTCTGTCTGCTACTAGGGAATTACTTCACCCTACTCTTAAAAGCTGCCTTGGATCCTTTTAAGGAGAAAGATGGGCT
>JAHTLZ010000015.1:14944860-14968484 GCA_023846285.1 Phrynocephalus versicolor
ATAATATTTTAGGAAGTGATCACATATGGATATCAGTCACATGGACCAATCCAGAAATAGTCCAAAATACAGTCTCTTTTCCAATTTCATGACAAATTATTTAGGTAAGGTGATGGTGATAATGGTTATACATACAGTCATTATTCTGAGTCCCAAGATGGCTTTTTTGCTGGCCCTAGACTTTTAGATATAGCCCACCCTTGCCTGAATCAGCAGGCGCCGCTTGTCTAAAGCAGGAAAAGGTCCTGAATTAATGATTTCCTATTGTTTTAGCTGTTAATTTGTTGTTTTCTGTTGTTGCTGTTAATAACTTAGTTATAATAGTTATTGTTAATTAGTTATTTCCTTTTTTTCTTGCTCCTTAGTTATATCCGGTTGTTTTGCTCTTTCTGTTGTTAATCTACTCTGTGATATTATGGTATTTCACAATAAAAAGGAAAATGGGAAGAAAGAGGAAATAACTAATTACATTCTCTCCCAGTCTCCTGTGAACAGAAGTCCACTCATTAGAGAACAATTATGAGGTTATTCATCAGTCTTGTTGCTATCACTTCAAACAGGAAAGCAAAGTGTTCTGCTTATATACCGCCCCATACCACTACAAGTGGTCTCTGGGCGGTTTACAATTTTAATTACAGTGTGCAGGCTACACATTGCCCCTCCAGCAAGCTGGGTACTCATTTTACCGACCTCGGAAGGATGGAAGGCTGAGTGAACCTTGAGCCTGCTACCGGGGATTGAACCCAGGTCGTGAGCACAGTTTTACCTGCAGTACAGGAAGCAGTAACAGAGACACATGCTTCAAAGGTTTGCTGAAGGGGAGTGAGAGTGTAAGTGGGATCCTCATAAAAAGATCTTAGGCATGGGATGGGTACCTATTTATTGACAATATATTATTGCATTAAATATTTTATGGCATCATTGGTTTACTTATAGAGGTGGGCACGAAATGAATTATTTATTTGTTTCATTGTTCGTTATTCATTTTATTATGTAACAAAACTAATAACAAACTGCCCCTCAATAAAATTTTGTTTTGTTTGTTTTGTTTTTTGTTCTCCCCCCCCACAAGCCGCTGACCAGCCCCTGTGGAGAGGGCTTCCAAAGCGGCAATACCAATCAGCTGTAGTACGGCCGGCACTTGTTTAAAAAAAGTGACCTCAATGGGCCCGTGTTACAGCTGATCAGTGCTTGGGGCAGCAAAATAAGTTTACAAATCCCACCTTTTCCTGTGCCTAATTGGTTGCAGGACGTTACACAAGCACCACACAAACACAGTACACAAACAAAAAATGAAACAAAATGAAAAATGAATGAATTTTTTTTAAAAATCATTTCAAATGAAATGAAAGGAAACAGAACAGAATGAAACAAAAAATGAAATGAAACATTATTTTAGCGTTTTGTGCCCATCTCTATTTACTTTGCTTCTGTCTAGATATGTAGAGGGAACCCCTAGCTTACAATGGCTCAATTTACAACTCCACTTTTACAGCCATAACATCTCATGTTCAAAATACTATTTTATGAACAGTATGACTACTGTTATAAACAGAGATGTTTACATCATAAAGCACAAGAGCGGAAAAAGTAGGTGTGGGAGAGCTAGAGTGAAGATAGCAGAGGCTGAAGGTGAGAACCAGCAAGGAAGGGAACAGGGGTGGGAGGGAGAAGACAGCAGAGCAAAAAGAAAAGCACATTAGAGAGAAAAATGAGGTGGACAGCTGAGCGCAATGGATGTTGTAAGAAAGCACCCAGCAAGCAAGCTGGTCAAAGACGAGATGTAAGAAAAAAGTGAGAAGACATCACAAATGTCAGTTATGAAGCCTTAAAATCCTCTAGCAACCAAATCCCTATTTTAAGATTAAGCAAATATTTTAAAAAGGGGGTTGGCTTTACAACTGTTGTCAGGAACCATTTAGACTGTAAGTGCAAGGATCTGCTGTCCTGAAAAACAAACAAAAACACCTCAGCCTGTGTAAAACATACCCCAGGCATGGAAGCAACATAAGTGATTTAATTAAGAAATCTGCAAATAGGAAATTAAGGAGTCCTTGTCTCTACTGCATGCAGGTTCCTTTTGATGGCCTACTGCTGAGACAGCTGTTATCCCAATAGTTCTCTCTCTCTCTCTCTCTCTCTCTCTCACACACACACACACACACACACACACAATGTATTAATGGGGAAAAGGAGGCCACAACTTTATTAATTACAGCCACAGTTGTCCTGGCTGAGCATCAAGTTGGATCTATCTCATCGAGGGACCCAAGAACAGCTCAGAGTCCATTGCCATTTCCTCATTGAGACCACTGGAGTGGCATTTTAGAGACCACATGGACATATGCCACTTCATGGTCCTACTGCCCACCAGGGACAGGGACAAATGTCTACCCCACAAGGTTGGGAAGATCATGTCCCTCACCCCCTAACACCCAACAAGGGTTGTTATTGTTGTTGTTTACAACAGGCCATTCAGGGCCCAGTCTGCTGCCTGAGTACCGCTGGATCGATCCCATTGCCTGAAAAAAACACTACAGAGCTGAGACTGAGGCCCTCGACCCCAGCTTGCTCTGTTAATAACCCTGCTGGTGGACCAGAGTGAAGTCTCTGTCTTCCATGTCCACTGGGTTGAAGGCCCGCCCCTTCTCTGCTGGCTTAGCCCATCAGTGCTTGCCAGAGTCTCCAGATCCTGCACAGCTCTTTCTTTTTCTTCTTTAGGGCTTCCATGTGGAGGTTGCCATAGGCCCAATCCTCTGCTCCACAGACCTGCTCCCCAGCAGCGGAGCTAGCCTCAACAGGGGACCCAGGTAAGTCTGGGTCTTGTCTTTTCTTCATTCCCTACACACTTATGTCACTGTTCATCTGAAGAAGTCAGGGAGGACAAGAGAGGAAGAGAACCATCTGTTCATCATCTATACGAAGACTTGCAAAAGAAAATTCTTACCAACTAAATTAGCGCATTTAAAAGTGCAGGATGGTAACTTGCATTCATTATTAAAGATTATTGTGGTAGCTGAAAGGAAATGCTTATAATGACTGGCTAAGTCAATTAAGCTAGGCACTTCAAAGTTTAACAGCAGTTTTCGTGACTGTGTTATGTGCAAAAGAGAGAGAGAGAGAGAACTTTATTTAAATCTGGAGGGTTATCCAGAAATAGAAGTCAGTCCCATGCTTCACCAGCAAATTAGTTCAGGCACGGAAATGTAAGTGAAGGCGGTTGAGGAATGCAAGGAGCAGATTATTCCAGCTAGCCTTATGACATAGCCTACTCAAAGCAGGGACTGACATTTCTAGTACAGTATTATAAAAATCAGGGAGGTGGTTCCTAGACCATTGAAATGTTTTTGATCCTGCCCAAAGGGCTGATAGCTTAAACACATCTTTGTCATGTTTCTCACCTCCTCATACTATTAGCTTAAAGCTACATAGCAAGTCACACCTTCTCCGGTCATGCTGCCAACAATGGGATTCCATTCAGAGATATTTTCCTCATTTCCCCCCTCCCTGCTGTAGTTCTTAGATCCTCAGTTTGAAATGGTGGTGAACAGATTACAAGGATGTTAATCAGAAGATGCAATATCCACCCAAAACCATAATAACCCAAGAACAGGTGCCCTAACTGTGTTATGCTGCTGCTGCTGCTAAAGTTGATTCCATATCTTGCAGGGTTTTCTTCAAAAGTGTCTCACTATTCCTATATTCTTGGTGCTGTATGGGACTATGAAGCTTGTCCAAGGCTACACAGGCTGGCTCTTCTCCTGGGAGGCAGGATTGGTATATATGCACATTAAATACTATGAAAATTGCTTTATTAGAGCAGTTAGCTATCCTGGCATCTTTGCAGTTGGCTAACAGAGAAGATAATTTACCAGATAGCTTAAAATTTATCTCCACAAGTTACAGGATAATAAATTACATGTCGGCCGCCGGTGCTATTGTTTTCTTTGGCGTCTGGCCGGCACTCCTCTGTGACCATCTCGATGTTGGAGTTCGGGCGGCTTTTCGGCCGCCGGCGTCCTCTCCTTCCTCCTAGCCGGACTATTTCTTCCACCGACTGTCTGTTTAATGATCACCTCTGCCCGTCTGTTGGACTCGGGTTTCAGGCGGTGGTCCGGCTCAAAGCTCGGGCGGTGGATTATCTGCCTGCCCTTCTCCGGACCTTGGGTATTGGCTCTGTTGCTGGTGCTTCCTTTTCTCCTTTCCTCTGGTCTCGGGGGGATTCAGAGTAGGGGAGGGCTCGCCGGTTTTTCCATGGGGGGGTTAGCCTGGCTGAGCGGATTCATTTCCCCCACCTTGTCCCCCCCTTCTTTTTAAGTCCACTCTTTGTCGATAAGCCGAATGGACCTGCTCATTTACACCAGGAGTGGGCCAACTCGGACCCTTACCGCTGTTGTTAATTACCGGGCCTGTTTTTATTTCCATCAAGTTTTCATCTGCCCATCCCCCCCTTCCCTTCGATTTTCCATCTTTCCCCTGGTTTATGTGCCCTTATTAGAGTATTTTATTGTTTTATTTTATTTGTTTTTCTTATTTACCTGTTTTTTACTCTGTTTTATTTTACTTTTATTTTACATTGGCCGTATTGTACTCTCTATTTGTGTTGTTTATGTTTATTTTAATTGTGTAATTTAAGTTGTAATTTTTTTATTTTTTTATTATTGTTTTGGTCACCGTGTTAGCGGGGACTCCTATCCCGACTGTGTCTGGCCATGGACGGTGCGCTCAGAGTCGTCGGGTAAGTCAGATAAGAAGAACTCGGGTCAGACATCTTGTGCCTGTCCCACGTTCTGACCCCCTGACTCACCGCCACGTGCCCAGGAGCCATCCCGCCAGTGCCTCCAACCTGTCCTGCCTCCTTATGAATGCCAGGTCGGTCCACAATAAGATCCCTGTCATTTATGATACCATCTTTGATGGGAGGACCGACCTGGCCTGCATCACTGAGACCTGGGTGGGTGCTGAGGGGGGGGGGGCTTCGCTCACCCAGCTGTGCCCACCTGGGTTCACGGTCCAGGGAGTAGGCAGGCTGGAGGGCCAGAAGAGGGGGTTGCCATTGTATACAGGGAATCTCTTTTTGTCAGCAGGGCCTCGACATTGGTTAGGCCAGGGTTAGAATGCCTTCACCTGTTGGTGGGTCAGTGGGACAGATTTGGCTTTGTGCTGGGCTACCGCGCTCCCCGCAACCCAGCTCAATCCCTACCAGAGCTCTCGGAGTTCATCGCCATGGCGCTGTTGAGGTCCCCTCGCCTTCTGGTTGTGAGGGACTTCAACATGCAGGCTGGTGGTGGACTGTCCGGTGCTGCTCTGGAATTTATGAAGTCCATGACCTCCATGAGCCTGTCCCAGCATGTTCTATGCCCCACCCACAGGTCTGGGCACACCCTTGACCTGGTATTTACCTCCATGTCGGGGGATTCTATTCTGGAGGTGGGGGACCTTGTCTCCCTACCTGTGTCTTGGTCAGACCACCACCTTTTGTCTTTCTCCCTGTCAATCGCAGCTCCTCCCCGAGGGGACCCCCAGCCCTTCGTTTGGGCTTGCCCCCAGAGGCTGATGGATCCTGCTAGGTTCCATGAGGCCTTCAGGGAGCTTCCTGGTGGGCTGGCTGACGATCCCGTGTCATCGACCAGATCGCCCCCAAGCGTCTCCTCTGCCGCAGAGCTCGACCTTCGCCATGGTTCACTGCGGAGTTAAGAGCAATGAAGCAGGAATGGAGGCGGCTGGAGAGCAGCTGGAGGATGAGCCCGGATGGCATTTAATAAGACTGCGGTTGTCATCCAGACTAGGCGCTATTCTCGGGCGATCAGGGAGGCTAAAACATCTTATTACTCCCTGAGAATTGGTGAGGCCTCGAACCGCCAGGCAGAACTCTTCCGGGAGGTTCGGGACCTCACTAGTCCTAGTCTGACTGGGCCTCCTCCTACTGAGTTCAGTAGTGAGCATTTTGCAGTCTTCTTTAGATCGAAAATATAGGCCATCCAGACCGGCTTCGATTCCGGTTGCACTAGTTCTCCCTCATCATCCCCAGTTGCGGCACCCCCTTGCTCTCCTCGATTGGTTGAGTTTGGGCCTGTCTCCTCTTTGGAGGCCTCCAGGGCAATTGCCCATTGCCGGCCCACGTCCACCCCCTTTGATCCTTGCCCAGCTTGGCTCATAAAAGCAGCCAGGGGGACCATGCCTGAATGGGCCGCCATCATCGCCACCACATCCTTCAGCGAGGGGGTCTTTCCCTCCCGTTTGAAGGAGATGGTAATAAGCCCATCCTCAAAAAACCAGGCTTGGCAATGGACCAATTGCCAAGTTACCATCCAATTGCCAATGTCCCCTTTCTGGGCAAGGTCATCAAGAGGGTGGCTGCGATCTGGATACAATCACATATGGAGGAACATTGCCTTGACCCATGCCAGTCCAGCTTCAGGCCTGCCCGGGGGACCGAGACAACTCTGGTCGCGCTGCAAGATGACCTAATCCGGGCGGCCGACAGGGGTAGCTCTACCCTGTTGGTTCTCCTGGATCTGTCAGCGGCCTTTGATACCATCGACCACGGTATCCTACTGGATCGGCTTTCCGAGGTAGGTATCGGAGGCACTGTTTGCAGCTGGCTCCGGTCCTTCCTGGAGGCTCGTCCCCAGTATGTGCAGCATGGTGGAGAGTTGTCGGCCCCGTGGACACTCCCTTGTAGTGTGCCGCAGGGCTCGTCTCTCTCCCCCATGCTGTTCAACATCTACATAAGACCGCTGGCGGTGGTCATCCGGAGTTTTGGAGTCTGCTGTTATCATTACGCTGATGACACACAGCTCTATCTCTCCTTCTCCACCTCTGCAGTGGAAGCTGTCGCGACCCTTGACCAGTGTCTGGGGGTGGTCATGGCATGGACCAGGGCAAACAGGCTTAAGCTCAACCCCGAGAAGACTGAGGTTATGTTCTTCGGGAGTTCCCCGTCCCGTTATGGAGGCCCTCTCCCCTGTTTGGAGGGTGTTTCCCCCCAACTGGTGGATAGGGTTAGGAACCTGGGCGTGGTTCTGGATCCGGCGCTATCCTTGGATGCCCAGGTGGCTGCCGTGACCAGATCCGCTTTCTTCCACCTGCATCAAATAGCCCAGATCTGCCCATACCTGGACGGGGATTCCCTGAGAACAGTAGTGCAGGCACTGGTGATCTTGAGGCTGGACTACTATAACACTTTTTACATGGGGTTGCCCTTGACTCTCCTCCGGCGCTTGCAGCGGGTACAAAATGCAGCAGCCAGGCTGGTGGCTGGAGTGTGTTGTTATGACCACATCATCCCAGTCCTGGCTCGCTTGCATTGGCTGCCCGTTACGCACCGGATCAGATTCAAGGTGCTGGTTTTAGTTTATAAAACCCTCCATGGCTTGGGCCCGGACTACCTGGCGGAGCGGATCGCCCAGCGATCAACCTCAGCCCGACCGGTCTGGAAGTCGCGAGCGCACTCGCTCTGGGTTGCCACCCCAAGAGAGGCACGGAAAACCATCACCCATAACAGGGCCTTCTCGGTGGCGGCCCCATCGTTGTGGAACACTCTTCCGAGTGATGTGCGCTCTGCAGAGTCCCTGCTGGCCTTTCGTAGAGCTCTTAAAACCTTGCTCTTTCGAGAGGCCTTTGGTGACCAAGTTTAATCCATTCAGTTCCCCCCCCCCCACCGCCATTCGCTACCACTACTTACCTCGGAAAGTAAGATGTATGGCTATCAAGCCTTTTGACCAGCACGCTAAGGGTGCCAGAAGTGTTTTTAACTTGTTGTTTGATTGTCATTGTATCTATTGTATCTGTCTATTGTATTTTGTACTGACTATCATTGCTTGGTCTGTCCACTGGAAGCCGCCCAGAGTTCTTCTGGGAAGATGGGCGGGATATAAGTCCAATAAATAAATAAATAAATAAATAAATAAATAAATAAATAAATAAATATCAGACCTTCTTCACCCTGGTTATGATTGTCAAGGTGTCTTTGGTCAGCCTTCTGACCAAAGAAACTGAATTATAAGTGAAAGAGGGCATCCATGAAAGAAGCGCAGGAAATGTTCTTGCTAAAGACCACTAGGTGGCAGTAGGAAGAGATGTGTACTAGAAAATATGTATAGGTTGTATGATATTCTTTATTTTTGTAAGTCATAGTGGAAATGGCTTTACAAGGTAAGAATTGTGGACTGAGAGATTAAAGGACCAGCTGATTTGTTTAATCAAATTAGGTGCCATATGATATAAAACTGAGCTGAATGGGGGCATGCTGGCAATTAGAATGGTTTAGGTATGTAGCTGAAGAACCAGAGGTTGGGAGTTCAATTCCCCACTGTGCCTCCTTGACAGACTGGACTCGATTATTTGTATGGTCCTTTCCAGCTCTGCAGTTCTATGATGATGATGATGATGATGATGATGATGATGATGATGATGATGATGATGATGATGATGATGATGATGATGAGAGTCAAAAATACCAGGCATACTCAATCACAATTATAAAAACATTGAGTGGTACTATGTAACAGACATAAGTTATACCAAAACCCTAATTATCTGTTAAATACTGGCACAGTATATAAGCTCCTATTCTCAATATTACTGGTTTTTGTAGCCCCGATAGTGTTTTTTTGGGGATCAGTTAAGAAAAAAAGGGGGGCGCTATTTGCAGAAAGTTGGGAAAGCATAAAAGGATACACTTTGATATGATTTTTTTTGTAATAAACTGCAGAAAAATACTGATGATCTGCTTGATACTACCAATGAGAAATAATTCACTTTCCACCAGAAAATCCTGCATGTCCTTTTCTTCTTGGCCAGAGCCAACTCATCAATTGTAATAACGTGATAGACAGGAGCAAGCATAAAGGGTGTCATTCCAAATATAGTATTACAGGCATTGCATTTTGTACATTTATCTTCAGGGGACTGGTGGTCAATTGGTCTTGACCTGCATTTTATGTTGCTCATTTTTTTATTTGAATGAAAAACTCAAGTGTCTCCAAAGGCCAAGTATATTGGCTACTGGAATTACTCCAGTTTAGAAAAGAAGGGTGCTCAGCACTTGTCAGCCCTGTCTGAATTGTTTTTGCAACAAGTCACTGTCACATCCCGTTTCTACCCTACAGTTCTCCATCAAAATGAATTTGACAATCCTACCGAGCCATGGCTAAGAGGTAGAAAGCGCTCTGTACATTTATATCAAGTGACTCCCAGAAGTCAAGGGTGATAGCCACACTTAGGCACAGTGCCCAAGAATGGCTCGGTAGGGAAGGATAAGACCAAATATATCTGAAGCCTGTCAGATTGTATTCGAAGGAAAAAAGCTTTGCCGTCTGCCCTGGGCGAACACAGGGTCAGCAAGCCACTTAGGCCTACGGCTAGTCAAGGGTGGACCACATCCTATAGGAAGAACACATCAAGCATTTAACATCATTCATATAACATTCTCCCTTGAATTGCATGGATCTGAGCAGCACGATTTGCTGTACAGTTTTTTTTTTAAATCAATCAATCAGTCAGTCAGTCAGTCTTAAATAAATACTGTGCTTCATTCATCTCCAGGACGCAGCCTGAGAAATGTGTGTCTCAGGCTTACCTAGGCACCTGTTGCTGGTAGTAAGGTGACCCATGCCTCATCAGCAGCAGCCTGTCATATTACAGCAGCTCCACATTATGCCCGGTGTGGTGGTGGTTGCTGGTGCCTGCTGGGAGGTTGACCCAGGTTAGAGGAGGTGTGCGCCTGTCTGTTTGTGTTTTTTGTGTGTGATATGTTTATGCATTGTGGATACTTTTGATAGGGCATAAATGTTATTCATAGATTCTGAACTACACTGGGGTCCATTGCCCCTAGGCATGTCCAAATTTGGGCCCTCCAGATATTTTGGACCACAAATCCCACAGTCATTTGTCATTGGCAATCTAAACTTAGAATTCTGGGAGTTGTGGTCCAAAACATCAGGAGGGCCAAAGTCTGGACATGCACCCAACAGATGTTGAAGGGAGAAGTGCAACTTGAAAAGTTACTGCCAAGGACAGAAGCCTGAGCTGCTGCCTAAACTAGCCTAATATCTAACATCACTCTTGCAAGGTAGACTACCATCACACTTTCTGTATAAGGACAGCATGGAAAGAGTCATAGCCTAAACTTGTATTTGATGTTTTAAGAGCCCAAAGTTTCTTAAAAAATGAAGTGCAAAAACTATTAACCAAGGAAGCAGAAAGGCACTGAAGTTAGTACCAAGGCGTTCACGAGTGATACATTAGTACTCTCACGCATCCATCCATATACACATACAAATAGGGTGTAAAACAGTAGATTCAGTTCCAAGGCATAGAGATTCAAGAAGGCAGAAACACAGAGATACTGGATCAGAACCTTGGGATTATTGGCAGAGCAGGCAGCACTAAATAGCAACCAGGTTGAATGGTCAATTAAGCCTGTGAAAACTGAAATGTTTAGCAGTGCACATTGGGGCCCCTTAGGAAAGAAATCAGACCCATGCTTCTAATGTCATGAAAATAGGAAAGCTAATTTTTATGGAGACACGCTGAGATGGAAAAGATAATAGTAATTCTATTTCTAGCTAAGTTAGGAGGAGATGCAGGGAGCCATGACAACTCCTTCGCCACCTGGAAACAAGAGAAAGTAAAAAATGAAATGTGAGAAAGAAGAAATGAATTGACAACAGTAACTGCAACAACATCAGTCTAGACAGAAGAAAGGCCATCATAGATGAGGTAAAGGGTAATCCAGAGCATCCAACCAACTCCTTTTCTCTCTCGGTTTACTCATCCTCATGAAAAGACAGGGATCTTCTTCAATGAAAGCTGAATTCTACCCAGTCACTTCCAACACAGAAAAAAGGACCTATTTACAACCAATGAAATAGGAATAAAGATGCATGGCATACTTGAGTTGGTTAGGTCCAGGATGGTTGCTCAAGTCATAAAAGCTTTCATAGGAATGAGATATATTTTTATCTGTTCCCAATATGTAACTGAAGCAGGAGGTGGTGATGTATATGATCAGACTCAAGTTTCACCAGCCCTAGAGGGATTAGGTCTAACCTAGACAAAATTCTGTTGTAGGATCACGGTAGGTATTTCCCAGTCTTTCAAAGAAAATGCCCAATGCTACTTGGCAATTGTATGGAATTCCAGGGCCTCAGCCTCTGGAATCGGGTTGATTTATGGCCTCATCAGCTCTCTCCTGCAAAACAACTGCAGCTGATCTGTTGCAGGAGCCAAGATACTTTCAAAAATCCTGTGGGTCTGTAATTAGATCAAATGAATATCTTCTCCAACCTTTCTATTGCTGAGAGCTCCAAAATAACTTCAAAGGCACAAAATAAAATATAAAGGCATTTATTTAGCTAATAGGAATTACACAGGAATATAACTCTTACTGAAAAATAAAAACTATGAATCCTTCCCTAAACTTAGCCATGAGGCAAAAAGCCTCATTATCTAATTTCTAAACTACATTTCTAAGCATTAGTCCATTAGCCCATGTTGCAGGTATAAAATCCATTCAAACAAAGTCCCATCTTTTCTCTCTCACAGACTGCTCATAGCAATGGAAAACAGTCACATGTTGCTTCTTTGACCAATCAGATTTTACTTGCTTCTGGCTGGAATGTGTCTTTGGCCAATGTTTACATAGGCACTGAGATAAGCATTTCTACTGAAGCTAAATTGCACTTTCATGAGAGCACTATTTACTTTTGGCCTACAGAAAGGCTTCTCTACTTCTAAAATCAGTTACAGCATCCATTGTCTTGTGGTAAATTTTAAAGAAGGAGTGCTGCATTTTTAAAATCCTGCTTTTCACAATACTTTGCCAGTCTTTCAAAACCCGCTTCCTTCTCCTAACTTTGTTCAAAAGATGAAAGATAAATTAAAGCCAAGAACTGAGAGCGAATGATATGCAGGGAAAGTGATTAAAGGGAGGGAAGAGAAAATGGGAAGGGAAGAGAAATTAACACTTCCTTTATCAATATATCGCCTTTGGTAATTAAAAAAAATGAGGTGCGTGACTGCAGCAAGAGAAAATGAATTGATACAAAATCAAAGAGCAGTGTAGCCTGCTATAATGGTTTAAACAGAAATAAATGGATTGATATAGTTAAAAACAATGTGTATGCTCCCATGTGACCACTGGGAAAAAAACTATTGGTACAACAGAGGTATGAAAAGAACTGGTATTTTTAAAATAACATATCTGGCATATCCCAGATTTACATTAAAGGAGCTGTGGATCTTTTATAGGTTTTCTATTTCTGTTCATTGTTACAACTGTCTTTCTTTGGCTTCCCTGGGTTTTAAATGTCCTTATAAAAGTCTCTGGTTTTGCTGTTTTTGTCATTATTTTTCTATTTTTTTCTCCCTACCATTAGCCTTGTGGTCCCATCTTCTAAAATGTTTGTCTTTTTAGAGGAAGTGCTATTTATTTGAGGATGTGATCTAAGTGGTACCTTCATGAAAGTCTTCCATAGCAAGCTTATATGGAATTATCGCATAATGACAATGCTTTTTAGAGTTGGATCACTTAATGTCTATGTGTTTTAGTTTTTTAAAATTCAAAACAAACTACAGCAACGACAGAACAATAATCTACAGAAGTGACATTATTAAGATTATGTCAGCTGTGGGATGAATTTCAACCAACATTTTTTGATACCTCTCATTAACTGGAATATAAACTGTCTAGTTATTTACAGTATTCTTTGTAGTGTTTTGCAGCAATTTCCACATATGGCAATTTCAACATTTCACTCTCATTCACATACAGTAAAACTTGCTGCTTAGCGCTTAAAGCAGGCTCTGGGCAGTTTACAAGTAATTATGTAGGCTACACACTGTGGTCGTCCCCCGCATGGGCTGGGTACTCATTTCACTGACCTCACATGGATGGCAGGCTAAGTGAACCTTGAGCCTGCTACATGGATTTGAACCTCAGGTTGTGAGCAGAGTTATTGCTGCAGTAGAGCAGTTTAACCACCATGCCACAAGGCTCTTCAGTAAATACAATTCTACCTGTCTTTATCACTCGCTGAGACAACTATAATCATAAAATCTTTGCAACAAAAGGCTATTACTTCCACCCATAGCTATACAGTGGACCCTTGTATAACAAACAGTTTGTATAACATAAAATCTGTACAACATAAAAAATTCTGGAGATAGGGGAAATTTACTTAACAGAATCACCTATGGAGTGAATCCATACAACATAAAAATGGTCACGATTAGGGATTACTCCATTTTCAATGCATTCCAATGGAAATTTGTATAAAGGAAAATGTGCTTAACATAATTTCATTTTGAATGAATTAATTCCTTTACACAAGGTACCACTGTATTAGTTTTTACTATTTCATGGTAATATAATAAAGAACTGGCCACTAGAAGAAGTCAGAGACAACTAAGCTATGTATAGCGTTCACTAGAAAACTATACAGTATTTCCACAACATCATTACCAAAACTGACCACTAGATAGTGTCAATGCTATATATAATTGCTATTAAAATAATATTCAGTGTTTTTCAGTATCCGTGAGGTTTTGAACCCATGCCCCAGGGATTCACCGGTCCTACTATATGCATTTTGCCATTTCCCGAATAATGTAGGATCTTTTCATTTCATAACAGCTTACTGTGTAAGGCCAGTCAATGGGCTCTATATAAAAGCCAAAACAGTATTGTTTTATAAGGCAGTTCAACACAGATGGGCATTAAAATTGCTTTGAAAGTGAAGGTTTAAATCTGCATTTAACAATGCCTTTAATCTGCCCACCCCCCACACCTAATAATGCTTTCAAATCTCTTTGTAATTATTTTAATCTGCATGTTTTAACATTACTTTGAGAACATGAAAGTGATGAACTAACATTGTGATGAATTAATTAATGAATTAAGTAATTAATGGAAAGATTTGAAGTTGGTGTTCTCCTATTGGCTCTGCCTGGAGAGATCCATCTTGGGCTGCTTAGACTGATTTGTTTGCTCGCTTATTTATTTGTTTATACCACTGCAAAGCTGATCTAAATATAGCAGGGTTATTTAAATCCTACTGGGCATTCTCTGCTTTGCTTTCCTGACCATTCATTACGAACTCAGATGAATATCTTCCTGCTTCTGTTTGGACGAGCTTGATTGCAAACATCATTAGAAATAGGAGCTAAATAACTCTTTTCTACATACATAACACTGTAGCTCCGTGAAATATGGAAATCTACCACTGAGAAAATGTATTTATCATGCCTGTATCAAACTATTAGGGGCTGGCTCAGGCCTCTGGGAAAATCAATTGTGATGAAGCAGTATTCCTCACATTCCCATCTATAATGCAATCTGACAAATTTAATCCAACTTTGTGTTTGATGGCCCCCAGTAGGATGAAAAGGTGAAGCTAACGTATGATAAACAATGCTAGGCATCATCCTCCATGAAATTTTATGTGACAGTTGAAAGGTGCAGAATTATTCCCAGATAGTCTGGGGACTTCACATCTTTTGCATCTAGAGCAATGCAAATACCCTTCTCCTCATGTTGCTCCATACCCGCCTTTTATTTGCAAATTGGATCCTCATCAGTGCAAGGGTGTCAGTTCTTTCTTGCAGAAACATATGAAAGCAACTGTTAATAAGATCTTATCATGTTGGGTCTTATTTATTCATTCTGGGGCAAAACTTCCATGGGCACTAGAAATGAGCTTTTGAAGCAAACTAAAAAAAGTAAAACTAGGCAGGAAATCCCAAATATGTAAAAGGAAGGAGAAGGCCTTTGTTTTTAATAGAGTATCTGTCTGATCCTGAAAACCTCAAGTCATAAGTTAAGTCCCAATGAATTCAGTAGAACTGATGTCCAAATAAGCAGCCATGACAGCTTCTCTTGGGTCCCGCTAAGTAAATTAGTATCATATCCTTGCTGAATGATTTGTTTTAAAGCCAGAGGTGGGAACCCCCATGGCATTCTCAATATTTAGGAGTATAGTAAGAGGGAAGGAAGGTAAACAGTGTTCCGTGCACAGAAATGTGTTCAACCATGCTGGCCACATGGCCACGGACTTGCACAACACTGGCTCTTTGGCTTGAAAATGAAGATGAACACCATCTCTAGAGTTGGAAACAACTAACAGCCATGTGTGTGGGAAACCTTTACCGTTCTTACTTAAGATGTCTTATACCTGGTCCTGTCATTGGCCTTTCTAGCCCAGAGTTGTTAACCTTGACAGGCAGTGGCAATATCTAAGGTTTCAGGCATGGAGTCCTCTGATATTCCTTGTGAGCTCCCTTTCAAATACTAGCCAGGCCCTACCCTGCTTAACTTCCAAAACTGGACAAGATCCGGAATGTTCAGTGTAACATGCTGTTGCACAACATGCTCTGACCACTTGCTATGCTGGTTGAAGCGAAAGGGGGTTGACAGTACAAGATCAAAATGTCTGCAAACATTCCCTGTCTCTTCTTTAATGAATGGCTAGTATAGTGTGGCTGGAATCCTATCACACAGTTCTGCCTGAAAAGCAGGAATGATGCCATCATTATCAACAAATTGCTGCTAATTAAAGGCCTTACGTGTAAATATTGGAGTGCACAAAACTCATACACACTATGAAGCAGTCACATGAACCCCAAAATCACCACAGGAAGCTTTTAATCAGCATCTTTTGGCTTAATGATGATATCCTTTTCATTGCACAGGTGGAGCTACAGAACAGGATCTCAGCTTGTATTTGATAGTTGCCTAGTTATCAAAGACACTAAGCATAGGTCTGTTTTGTAAGCAAGTAGTAAATATTCACTGAAAAAAATTGATGTAAATGGAAGGGATATAACAGAAAATTCACTGTAGAAAGACTATATAAAATGAGTCATCTTGATACATTCAGGGCTGGCGTGTCCATTAAGGTGAACTAGGCAGTTGCCTAGGGCGCCAAAATGGACAGGGGGCGCCAAAATTGAGAGGGGGTGTAACCCCCCACTGCCCCCACTGGCTAGCCTGCTGGCCCCCACCCCGCCCGCGCCTCCCCCTGCTGCCGCCCACCCATGGCCCCCCGCCGCCGCCGCCGCCCGTGCCTCCCCCTGCCACCGCTGCCGCTGCCCGCCCGCTGCCCCCCACCTGCGCCCCCGCACCTCCCCCCTGCTGCCGACGCCGCCCGCCCGCGGATACAGTGATAGGAAGAGATTCGGAGATAGGAACTATATCCTGCCATGAGCCTTGTGGTGTGTACAGGCCTCGTGGCACAATGGTTAAACTGGGGGGTGGGGCCAATGTTTAGCCTGCCTTCTGTAATTAAACTGTAAACCACCTAGAGACTACTTGAAGTGGTATGAGGCAGTATATAAGCAGAACACTTTGCTTTGCTTTACTTTCATAAAGCTGGCTTCATTTTTAAACATTTATTTTTATTATTTTATTTTAGACTATTTTTAACCCCCCCCCCCCCTTTCTCCTTGGAAAAGGACCCAAGAGTCCAAAAGCTCTTGAGAATGTCATAAATATTAGAGGTCGTGGAGGGAGTGGGAGGCTTTCCTGAGTTACTTGTAAAGGTTTTTTTTTAGGGTTGAGGTCTATATTCTTTAGGTCTGTGGGTTGAAGTTGGATATCATGTATTCATAATCTGAAATATTTTTACCAGAAATCATTTAATAAAGTGACTCAAGCTTTGCAAACGATTATCCCTGTTTGCAGAATTTTCATGCTACAGTATGCAAGTTACCAATTACGGACATATTCAAGTGATAGTTCAAAAAATTTTATGGTCTGCTTTCATCTTTCCTTTAAGGAATGAGCAGATTTTACATATATGAAAACAGTGGAGTGTAATGAATTCCAAGCACATTTCATTTGCCGTTTAATCATTAAGAGTAATAGGATAATTGGCATTCTGTAATTCTCGGAGCTCAGGTCATAATGATGAAGAATGAATGCAGCAGAGGATAATTAGTTAATCAGACTTTTTCCTATAGATGTGATTGTTTTTGAGTTCCACAATATATTGGGTAGAATGGCAGAGTGATTACACGCGGAAATTAAGAAAATAGGTGGTTCTTCTATTGTTTGTTTATTTTATTTATTTTAGAGTATTTTTACCCCGTCATTCTCCTTGGAAAAGGACCTAAGGCAGCTTACAGTAATGAGGGATAATATACAGTTCAGTACAATTAAGACATATTCAAGTATTGAGAACAGGGAATTGAGGGACATCTTACAGCATTAACAGAAGTTTCAGAGACGATAGCCATGTTAGTCTTTTCAAGAATTCCAGGCAAAAATCAAAGAAAAACAAAAGAAAAGAAAAGACACAAACACGTGGTACCTTAAAGACTAACTTTCATATTTTAATGTAATGTTTCGTGGACTACACGTCCACTTCTTCAGACATATTGCAGCAGAATGAGGTATGAAATATAATATGGTTAAATTAAAATATGAAAGTTAGTCTTTAAGGTGCCACGTTTGTGTCTTTTGTTTTGTCTTGTTTTGTTTTTCTTTGATTTTTGCCTGAAGCATTAATAGACAACATTACATTAAAGTTAAAAGAGAACGCAAGCAGTTAAAACGAGAGTCAAGTTCCATGTAAAGTTACAAGAGAACATGAGCAGTCATCTCCACATTCAAAATTCTCCTATTCTTTAACTCTAAAGTGATTCCCCCAGTCGTCATCTCCCCCCTCCTCTCTCTTCCCTCTCTCCTGCTCATCTTCACCCAGATGTGGTGTCTTTTCCCTGTCCCCTGAGGAATTCCTACAACAGAGCCCTAAAACAGCACAAGGCAAATCACTGCACAGCCCTTTAGATGGATCAAGGGTTGATTTGTTCAATATGTTGAGGTCAGTTTGGACAACTGCTACTTAGATGTGCCATATATCAAGCTGTCAGACTAGGCTGACAGAGTGTGGACTGAAAGCAGTAGAAATGCCAGAGCAATCAAGAGGTTAGGCTTCAGAGAATGCAGACTTGAATCTAGGCTTCTGTGCACATACACAATGTGTGAACTTGGAGGTGAAGACAAAGAAAATGATAATTGGTTATGATATCCCATTATCCATCTACTTGGCAACTTGACATTTTCAAGGCTGATAAAAGAATGGGTTCAGACTTTCTCTCTGTCTGTAGCATTGTTCTAAACTTGTAGAGATTAGCGTGTATAAGTAGCACATCATCGACTTTGCTCGGGTGCAGTGGCACAAGGAACTTCATGAATGCAGAGTCTCTGCTACAGTGACTTCCTGTTATGTTGCCTTTCTAATCCTCATCTCCCAATCACTTTCAAAAATGGATCTGTTGTGAACACTTAATGTGTTTCAAATGCTGAACTTCCTTCCCTGTGGATTTTGCTCTGTTGTGGAAAAGGAAAGAACCCCTGCCCCAGTCTCTGAATATTATCCCACTGTTTGATTTTGTAAAGTGAACCGAGGATCCTCTCCCTATAATTGCTGGAGGGCAACACAGAAGTGACTGGTTGATGGGAAGCATTTGGCTTCTTTTTCTTAGATGTTTTACTGGAGAGCATTTTGAGGCCAAGGCATTTTTGATGCCTTTGTGTGTTTCTGTGTGCACACATATCTGCATGCAAAAGCATTGAAAAAGGAAATGGTGTTCAAGCTGGTTCAAGGGCTGGCTTAAATGAAGGCAGGAGTCCAAGCAGGGATAGGCCTACCGCTGAAGCAGAGTGAAGCAACTGTGGAGGTTACAGATGTTGAGGAACAGAAATGGCCGCCTTCCAGGTGTCCCTTCTGGGCCCTCTGTCCTTTCACCTTCCTTGAAGGACAGAGCAATACATGCCACCCAAAGGCTGCTTTATCCATGAAACTGACTTGCTACCCTCAGCTGTCAGAGGTCATACTCCCATGGCCAGGTTCAGCAGTCAGTAGAGTCATATTATGTGCTCAAAATGGAGAGGGCCTCCATATCTTGTTTGCCTCAGAATGCAAAGTACCTTGGCCTTAAGCCTGGATCAACTCCTGTCTGCCCCTTCCCACAAAGTGATCAATACCCATAGCCTAATTTAAGTTCCGGCTGTGACATCTGAGACCTTCTTTGCACACTGCTGACCATCCTGACTGGGACAGCAAGCCTCCTGCAAAACAGGCTGATTTCCTGATCAGAGGAATTCTTGTTCGTGCAAGTTTGGTATATGGGGTGGGATTGGCGGGGGTAGCGGTTCAATTTATTTGCAGTATTCATTTTAAAAAGTTGTCCCATATATCAAAAGACTGGTACACATTCCCCTTTTCCAACAATTTTTATTAAGTTTCTTTTATTTGTACTCAATCAAAATACCGCTGCAGGTTACTCTTACTAGTTGCTTTTCAATTTCCTTACCATTTCTCTCCCTTAATGACTGATTGGGTTGCCTTAAATTTCCGAATAACAACAACCCATCTGTTCTTGGCTCTTTTTTTTTTATCACGAAGAGCCTGATGATGAGTCATTTGTATATAGACTGCCTGCCAGCCTGGCAGGCTGTCTAATATTTCAGATGCCATGTTTTGGGCGATGGTTCTGGCCCCAGGTGCTGTGCTACAACCTACTTTGCAGGTGCCCCCCACACACACCAGATATACCTAGATGGGTACATCTGATGGGTGCTTGCCAGATGGCCAGATAGACTGCCAGAAGTGTGGTATAAAAATCTAATAGATAAATAAATTCACATTTGATTTTTATATCCTTATTTTATAGAGTATATTTGTATATTGGATTTTTATTTTATTTAATCTCTATTATCTATTATCTTCTTTCTCACCTTACACTTTTTGGTGCATTTACTCTTTATTTGTTCTTTGTATTGGGAGCTATATAACAAGTAAATTTCCCTGATGTGGGATCAATTAAAGGTTTATCTTATCTTAAAAGGAAATGCTACTGAATCAGAACTCCCATCATCCCCTGCTGTCCTCCTTAATGGTTGGTTTCTGGACAGTCCCTGGTGTCTTAAAAGAAAAAAGAATAATGTGTATGTGCGTATGTGTGTGGGCACATGAAAGGATGCTTCGCCTCGAATGAGCCATAGCTTTGCCATCTGAAAAATCACAAAGCATCCTTATTATTATTCCCCCTCCCCCTCCCTGGAGAACATTTTCAGAAAGTCTTTGAACATTTGTAAAATGATTGTAAATCAAGGGATAAATCATGAGAAATTGGAAGAATAGCTTTAAAAGGGATAGGGATGATCACATGCTTCTGGAACAGATTTGTGCAAGAGGCAAGAAGAAAAAAAATTCCATGCATAGGTCTTGGACTTCCTTTTCCCCAGGGCTAAAGAGGAAGCTTTTTCAGAACTGTGGGCATCATTGTGCCAAGAATTACCCTTTGTTTTGCTTTAAAAGCGCAAGCTCTTTCTCTGAACCTCCTTCTTATTTATCTTTGCAAAAAATTGAAATGGAGATTATCCAAAGCAAGCAGAGTGCCAGGAGTTCCTCTCAAAGGCCACTAGCATGGTTGCAGATTTCAAAACAAACCTTTTGATACGGCAAGAAATGGAAATCCAAAGACAAGCCACATCACAGCAGCAGAAGTGCCTTGAGTCAGAGTTCTAACTGTGAAATGATAAAGGATCAGATATTTCAGCATCTTGCATTTGCTTAAAAAATCTGGCAACTGCTTTCATTGCTGCATTGCCTTAGGAACCGATTGCCCTAGAATGCAAGTAGACAAACATTGTTTGGCCTTGAAGAGAACAGTGGAAAGGAAAGACTTGCTGTTACAGATTTAAATGTCATCGTTTTCGGAGTAGCTATGTCAGTCTGTGCACGCATTCAATTTGGTTGTGCACGCATTTCAACAAGAAACCCACAGACACACAAAGACACTATAGCACTTGAGAGACTAACTGCAGCATTTTAATATAGGTCTATATGGAACATTGGTCACTTCTTCAGACATACAAATAAAATACAGAGATGATATGGCAAAACATTCACTAAGAGAAAGTGGTGTTTGGTTGCTTTTCACACCTCCTAATAATTTATGACCTCTGTTTGATATTTAGTTATTTTGAAGCTAGGTTCAGTAAATAGTGTGTTGCTGTTTCTTTGTTTTTTCCTTTAATTGTGTTGCTGTTTACAGAACCTAGCATTCTGGGCTTCCAGCTTCCGGCTTCTGGTTTGCCGCAGCAAAAAGCCTTGATAAGCCCTTTGGCTTATCAATTTCCCCAGATAAACAAGACCCTTGGTAAGGGTTAGTCCCCTTGGAGGGGGGTGGGTGAAGAGAGGCAGCATCTGGGGGCTGCAAATAATGCGGCGGCAGACTTCACAGTTCCAGAAATAACCTAACCTCCCTGCTGGGGGAAGTCTGGCGGCCCTTATGGCAAATTGTCTTCAGCTGAAGGCTCCAGAGTATGTAAATAATTTTGGATTTATGAAGCTTTATTGCCATGAGTAAGACAGTTTCCTTTTTCTCTGCTTTACCCCATCACTATGAGAGAGGAATAGGAGGCCAAGGGATCACTCTGAGAGTCTCAAATTACAGAATCAATTTGAGGTTCTTTCCCTTAGCACACCTCAGGACGAATGCTCAGAGGAACAATTGGTTCCACCTGAGGATCTCTCCCTCATCACAATTGATGAGATACAGGAACAGGTACATGTAGATGAACAGGCTGCAGGAGAGAAGCTCCTTGTACTAGGGGATTCTATAATTAGAAATACAGAAGGATGGATTTGTGATGAGCATGATAACTGTATGGTCACTTGCCTGCCAGATGCAAAGGTTGCAGACATCACGAGAAATCTAGATAGCTTGTTAGAGAGAACCGGGAAGGAGCCAGGGGTCATGCTACACGTTGGTACCAATGACGTCGGGAAGGCCAAGTGGTCAGTCTTGGAAGCCAAATTCAGGTTGTTAGGAAGGAGATTGAAGTCCCGGACTTCAAAGGTAGCATTTTCAGAAGTGCTACCTGTTCCTCGTGCAGGACCCGCCAGGCAGGCAGAGCTCAGAAGCGTCAATGTGTGGATGAGGCGATGGTGTCGAGAGGAGGGCTTCAGATTTGTCAGGAACTGGAGAACATTTCGGGACAAGCCAAACCTGTTCAGGAGGGATGGGTTCACTTGAATCATGATGGGACCAGATTGCTGGCACTCAATTTCAAAAAAGCTGCAGAGCGGTATTTAAACTGATAACTGGGGGAAAGCCGACAGGAGCTGAGTGGCAACCGGTTCGGAACACCTCATCCACAGGGAATGAGGTTGGAGGGGGTAGAGAATCACATAGAGATGACATAGCAGGTATTAGCACTGGGAGAATAATGGAATGTGATAGTTTGTCTACTGAAAATAAAAGCTGTGGGTGGGGTGGGGGACGAACAAAGCAGCAGCCCTCCTACAGGTGCTTCTACGCCAATGCTTGAAGCCTCCGAGCAAAGATGGGAGAACTTGAACAATTGGCAGCTAGGGATAACATTGATATAACAGCCATAACAGAAACCTGGTGGAATGCGGAGAACCAATGGGATACAGCAATCCCAGGATATAAACTCTATAGAAGGGATAGGGAGGGGTGGGTTGGAGGGGGAGTGGCCATCTATGTCAAAGAAGGGGTAAAATCCAACAGAATGCAGATTGATGGAGGGCCTGACTCCACCATAGAATCACTGTGGGTTAAACTACCAGGTCCAAGGAGTGATGTGATAGTTGGGGTATGCTATCGTCCGCCAGATCAAAAATTTGAAGGGGACCTTGAAATGAGGAGACAAATCATGGAGGTGTCTCAGAGGGATAGGATAGTAATCATGGGGGACTTCAATTATCCCCACATTGACTGGGCCAATGCGAGGTCGAAGCAGGAAAGAGAAACCGGGTTTCTCAACATGTTGAATTATTGTGCCTTAGAGCAACTTTTCTTGGAGCACACCCGAGAACAGGCAACTCTGGATCTAATACTGTCTGATACTCAGGACTTGGTCAGGGATGTGAATCTCACTGAGCCTCTGGGGAACAGTGACCATGCTGCAATCTCCTTTGCCATCCATGTCGGGGGATGGCATGGAATTAAATCAAATACAGGTTAAAAGAGAGGTTGTTTTAGGATGAATTGACAAATTAAAGATCAACATGTCACCAGGCCCAGATGGCATCCATCCAAGGGTTATTAAGGATCTGAGAAATGAAATTGCGGATCTCTTAACGGTAATATGCAACCTGTCTCTTAAAACGGCCACAGTGCCGGGGGACTGGAGGATAGCAAATGTCACACCAATTTTTAAAAAAGGAGGGAGGGGGGTACCCAGGAAACTACAGGCCTGTTAGCCTTACATCTGTCCCAGGGAAAATGGTGGAAAGCCTCATCCAAGTGAAAATCTTAAAAGACATAGAAGAACAAATCTTGCTGAGAGAAAATCAGCATGGCTTCTGCAAGGGTAAGTCTTGCCTGACAAACCTTTTAGAATTCTTTGAAAAGGCTAACAGGCATGTGGATTTGGGTGAACCGGTGGATATCGTCTACCTGGATTTTCAGAAGGCTTTTGACACAGTCCCCCACCAAAGGCTGCTAAGAAAATTGCACAGCCAGGGGATAAGAGGGCAGGTCCTCTTATGGATTGAGAACTGGTTGAGATCCAGGAAACAAAGAGTCGGTGTCAATGGGAAATTTTCACAATGGAGAGAGGTGAAAAGCGGTGTGCCCCAGGG
>JAHTLZ010000015.1:14978324-14994833 GCA_023846285.1 Phrynocephalus versicolor
CTTCGCCCGACCGGGAAAGAAGGAAGGAGGGAGGGGAGAGGAGGGGGTGCGCAGGACAAGCAGCACACCCCACTCCCTCCCCCCCACCCCCGCGGCCACCTTCGCCCGACCACCTGCGGCCGCCCGGGGAAAGAGGGAAGGAGGGAGGGGAGAGGAGGGGTGGCAGACACGGAGGGGGGTGAGCCGGGGAGGGGCACCCTTACCTGGCTCCTGCACGGGGGTCCACCACCCGCCCGCCCCCCCTCGCCCCAAAAAACCTAGCGCCATTGGAACACATTGGAACGGATTAAATCCAGTTTCAATGCATTCCTATGGGAAATTAGAATTTATATAACGGAAAACTTGTATAACGTAATTTGATTTGGAATGAATTAATTACGTTATACAAGGTACCACTGTACAGTTGCTTGCCATAACTCATCTTCTAGATTTCAAATGAATGAATGCAATTTCTTTTCCACGTCACATTCAGGCAATTTATTTATTTATTTATTTATTATTCACACTTCTATACCACCCTATTCCCACCAAGGAGACTCAGGGCGGTTCACAGCATTAAAATGAGAACCAATAAAACGACAAAGTGGCTAGAACAACAATGTCCAAGCTTAGATAGGCGGGGTAAAAAAAACACACACACACACAGACTGGGACCCAGGCCGTCGCCATAGGCATCCCAGAAGAGAAAGGTCTTAAGGTTCTTCTTAAACGCCGCCAGCGAGGGAGCCTGCCGTAGTTCGCCGGGAAGTTTATTCCAAATAGATGGTGCCACCACTGAGAAGGCCCGTCTGCGAGTACTCACTTTACGGGCCTCCCTCGGGGTGACAGTCCTCAGCGAAAGGGCCACCGAAGAACGGGTGGGTCGGGCCAGGTCAAGTTGTCGGGAGATACGTTCCACCAAATAAGCTGGGGCCAAGCCATGGAGGGTTTTGTAAACCAAAACCAACACCTTGAACCTTATTCGGGAGGCAACGGGTAACCAGTGTAGGCAGGCCAGGATAGGGGTGGCACGGTCATAACGGCGCGCACCAACCACCAACCTGGCCGCCATATTCTGGACCCGCTGCAATCGCCGAACAAGGTTCAAGGGGAGCCCCATGTAGAGAGCGTTGCAATAATCCAGCCTCGACATGACCAGTGCCTGTACCACAGTCCTCAAGGAGCCCTCATCGAGGTACGGGCGAATCTGGGCGATAAGCCTTAGATGGTAAAAGGCCGACCTGACCATGGCTGACACCTGATATTCCAGGGTCAGATCCGGGTCCAGGACGACGCCCAGATTCCTCACTCTTTGCGCCAGCTGGAGGGCGGACCCGCCCAGACTGGGAAGAGGGCCACAGTACCCCTCCGACGAGCCCCCGAAGAACATAACCTCGGTCTTGCCTGGGTTGAGCTTGAGTCTGTGAGTCCTGGTCCAGTCCAGAACCGCAGCCAGGCAACGATCAAGGGTCCGGACGGCCTCCACTGCACTGGTGGAAAAGGAGAGATAGAGCTGCGTGTCATCAGCGTAATGATGACAGCAGACTCCATAACTCCGGATGATCTCAGCCAGCGGCTTCATATAGATGTTAAAGAGCATTGGGGAGAGTGACGACCCCTGAGGCACCCCACAATAGAGTGTCCAGGGAGCCGACAGCTCACCCCCCCCAAGCTCACTCGCTGGGTGCGGCCCTCAAGGAAGGACCGGAGCCAGCACAAGGCCTGGCCCCCAATCCCTACCTCCGAGAGCCGCTCCAGCAGGATACCGTGGTCGACGGTATCAAAAGCCGCTGACAGGTCAAGAAGGACCAGCAGGGTAGAGCAACCCCTGTCAGCCCTCCTCAACAGATCATTGTGCAGCGCGACCAGAGCCGTCTCGGTCCCATGACGCGGCCTGAACCTGGACTGGAAAGGACCCAGGACATGGTTCTCCTCCAGGAACGACTGGAGACGCAGGGCGGCGACTCGCTCAATCACCTTGCCCAAAAAGGGAACATTGGCTATGGGACGATAGTTGGACAAATCGTCCACAGCCAAGCCGGGTCTTTTAATAATGGGCTTCACCACCGTCTCCTTCAGAGGACTGGGAAGGATCCTGTCTCTGAAGGAGGCCGAAGCAATGAGTGAAGCCCATTTCGGCATGCTCCCCCCTGCGATCTTAATCAGCCAGGAAGGGCAAGGGTCGAACGGAGAGGCCGCAGGCCTGCAGTGTCCCAGGGCCCTGGAGGCATCCACAGATGTAACAGGCCCAAACTCAACAAACCGAGGCGACCGAGGTGGCCAGACACTAGCCATGACAGGGGCCGGATCAGGGCAACCGGAGTCCAGCTCGGAACGGATGGCCTCTATCTTGGATTTAAAATAGGCTGTGAATGACTCACTAGTGAAATCACTAGGAGGAGGCCCCGGCGGGCCGGGATTGGTGAGGTCTCAAACCACCCGGAACAGTTCTGCCTGATGGTTCGAGGCCTCACCAATTCTCAGGGCGACATAAGATCTCCTAGCCGCCCTTATCGCACGAGAATAGCGACCGGTCGACGCCTTAACCGCAGCCCAATTCTGAACTGTCCGAGCATTCCGCCATCTGCTCTCTAGCCTTCTCCGCTCTTGCTTCATCGCCCGCAGCTCCTCGGTAAACCAAGGAGACGAGCGGGCTCGGCATCGGATCAGGCGCTTGGGGGCGATCCGGTCAACTGCCCCAGCCACCTCCTCAAACCACCGTTGGGCCAGGGAGTCGGCCGGATCGTCATCCAATCCATCTGGTACATCCCCGAGGGTTTCCGAGAACCGCACAGGGTCCAGGAGCCCCCGGGGGCGGGCCCAGATGGTAGGGCCCCGCTCCCCGCGGGGCGGGGTGGCTACCTTCAGAGAGAAGGTCAGCAGATAATGATCTGACCATGACACGGGCCGGGCAAGCAACCTCTCGACCCCCAGATCAAAACCCCGCGAAGTGGAGGCAAAAACCAGGTCCAGGGTGTGTCCACCCTTATGGGTAGGCCCGATGACTAATTGGGACAGGTTCATGGAGGCCATGGACTCCATGAATTCCAGAGCTACTCCAGACAGCCCAGCCTCAGCGTGCACGTTGAAATCCCCCACAACCAATAGGCGGGGGGACCTCAAAAGTGCAGCCGAGATGAACTCGGAGAGCTCTGGCAGGGAGAGTGCAGGGTCGCGGGGAGCACGGTACACGAGCACTACCCCAAACCTGTCCCTGTGACCCACCATAAGGTGAAGACATTTCAAACCTGGACTCACCAACGACGCGAATCCACTGACATAAAAAGAGTCCCTAAAGACCATAGCCACCCCGCCCCTCCGGCCTGCCGAGATGCTGCACACGGTAGCCCTGGGGGCAAAGGAGGGCGAGGGAAGTCCCCCCCTCACCCACCCAGGTCTCCATGATGAAAGCCAGGTTGACTTTCATCACGGACGAGTGGGGTCTTATTATGTACCGACCTGGCATTAATAAGCAAACAGGACAGGTCGGGGGGACAGACGGATTGGATCCCAGCCATTTGGTGGTGAGCCGACGGGTCAGAACGGTGGACAGGCAATATCCGATCGACCCGCCAGCCCACAGCGCATCTCCCGCGGCCCGAGACCACCTTAATAGGGTGCCCTGCAGGCTCCATAAGTTCTCAAGTGGTCAGGGCCCAGACCTAAATAATAGATAATACAAACGCAAATAAAATACAATGAAATACTATAAAGTAAAATACAAAAATAGAATGTACAGCAGCAAACACAATATATAAATAACAATATAAAATACAAAATAAACAAAACAAATAAAACAAAAAGATATAGGGCTCTCATAAGGCCACTGATGGAAACAGGGAGGAAGGGGAGGCAGAGGAGGAGGAGAAGAAGAGTCGTGACCGCCAACTGTGGCCATTAGCGGATAATAGTCCGCAGCCTATGAAGGCTGTCGGAGTCTCCCAACAACCAGAGATAGCGGAATGAGCTCAATCCTCTTTATAGATGGAAAACACCGAGGTAACAGAACTGTGATGTCAGTCTTCCCCTCCCGCACTGAAAGGGCCCGCAGGCAGCAAACAAGCAAAGTCCGGCCAGGTCCCAAGAGAGGCAAGCAGCAAAGGAACGATGCAGTCAACAACTGGCCCCTGGAGGGCAGGGCACAGAGGCGGGAGAAATGGAGGGCCACGCCTGGCCCCCCAATGATGGTACCAACAGCCAAACCGCACATGTCCCCCCGGGGCGAATCCCCAAGGGGACATGTGCGCACCGACAACCCGCCCGCCGCCCAAGAACAAGGCCTCCACCCCACTCCCCCAGAACCGACAGCCGAACTGCAGCCCAAAGAAGCGGGGGAAAACCCAACACCGACGGCCGGCATGCTGTCCGAAAACCGGAAACCAAGGCCGTCAGCAAGGGCCGGCCCCTCTCCCAAGATGGCGCTGGCGGCCGAATCGTCGCCCGAAAAGGCAGACCCCAACAAGGAAAGCTGTAACGCCGGCGGCCGGCTAGCCACCTGAGAAGCCAGGATACACACGCACCCCCAAGCTGACAGCCGAACTGCCGCCCGAAGAGTGGATCCAACAAAGGGGCACGATGGCACCGGCGGCCGGCTTGCCTCCCGAGAACAGGGACCCAAGCCCCCCCCGCGTCGGCGGCACCAGCCCGAACAGCGAATGTGGGGGGGGGCTGGCCAGCCACGGGTAGACAGAGGGCCAAAGCAGGAACAGAGAACCAGCCGCATATGGCCCCCCAACCAACATCGACGGCCAAGTTGCCACCCGAGAAGCAAGTCCACCGCCCAGAGGTGAACACAGCCCAAAGGCGGACTCCATGATGGCGACCGGCAGCCGGCGTGCCGCCCAAGAACAGGGGCCGCCACCCTCCCCAGGTGGCAGTACCAACGTCCAAGGGGAGGATAGGGGATTGGGGGGCAAGGGCAAGGAGATGGAAAAGCCCCCCAGTCCCCCCCAAAAAGGCGTCCCCGGCAGCCGAGCCCGGCAAGGGACTGAGACCTGGGTGCGGCAGATGGGGAAAAAGGCGCCTGCAGCAAAAACACAGCCGACTCGGCGGCCGGACCCCCCTCTAAGGTAATAGATGAAAATAGCGAGGGGGGAGGGAGGGGGAGGGTTGCCCAAGGGTACCAGAGATCAGGTGAAGCAGCTCCCGCGACGAAGTCCAGAGGGGGGGGACAGCGTCTTCGGCAAATCCGAGATGGTAGCGAGGATGGTAGCGGAGGAATTCCACTTTTGGAGCAGTCTGTCTGTTTCCACGGGCCCCTCTAAACGCTCCCTAAGCCCCCTGCGTGGCTGAGAGCCCCCATAATAAAAATTAAAAGTAAAACAAAACCCAAGGCAGCGCTAAAAGAAAAAATATAAAAGCGCCGAGACGCAGGCAAACGAGAAAGCTGCTGCCGCCCACCATCTTGGTTCTATTTGGTATTGGGCATGAAATTTATTTAGACAATGTTTCCAAAATGAAAAAAAAATGGATTCTTTAGATTTTAGGTTATAAGCTAAGAATTGCTTTACTCTACTACCTTTCACAACATTTCATTCTTTTCCTGACATTATAAACAAACTTTCAAAACAAATCTTCTTACCCTAGATCATGTCTAAATTCCCTTCCTTTAGATTTTCCTTGTCTCACTATCATAACCTGACAGATTCCTTTGAACTACAAAGGCATTGCATTTTTCTTTACTACTCATTAATATGTTTGCTAATTTACTCTTATCTATAAACTACGGATTTCCCTAAGGCTTCTTCTCCCTTCATCTCACTGTAGAAAGAAAGACATGAAGATATAGGCAAGATTTTCTTTCTTTTTCTTTCTTTTTTTAGTGTGTGTGTTTTTACTTTAGAAACAACTCAGAAGGTAAAGAGTTGGTTTGAATTAAAAGGACAAAAAGGAAAATGTTACATACTACATAGTAGTCAATCTGAAAGAAGGGACTCATTCCATGACAAGGAGGGAGGAGGGGAGCAGGGTACATTAGAACCCCCGTATCCACTGATTCTCCATCTGCAGATTCAGTTATCCATGGTTGGCGAGCGGTGGTATGAGGGCTGGTACGGTGGCTGCGTAACTGCCCAGGCAGCATAGTGACGGTGGCTGAAGACGTCCAGGTGCACCCACCGGCAACATCAGTGGTAGAAGCGGAGCACTCCTCAAGTGCCTGCCTGCCTGCAACTTTGGTGGCGGATTGCCCCTCGAGTGCCCTCCTACAACACTGACAGTGGTGGCAGAGTCTGCATGGCCTTTGGTGGCATGACCTATGGCATCCACTGGGGCTTAGGCGGAAGTGGTTGCAGTGGGACACAGTCAGGGCAGCAGCAAATGGTGCGGCGCATAATGGGGGTCATTGAGGCACCTCTGCCGCCCGGGTGCCTGCAGACCAGGCAGGAGTGGTGGGGTGTTGGGGGTGAAAACTGTGCTGCATGTGGTCCTTTTGCCTCCAGTACCCCACCTCTCCCGCTGGGCAGTGCAGTGGATGGTATAGTCTGGCAGTGTGCTTTCGCACCACCCAGTCCCCCATGCTGCTGTAGTGCTGCATGGCTTGGTCCTTTCGCCTAGTGGTGTGCGTGTCGGGGGCGAAAGCTTTTGCCTCCACCACACAATTATCCCATTGCTACTGTCACCCTTGGTTAAGAGCATTTGTTCTTATCCACATATTGTTGTGTCCGTGGTGCGGCCTGGAAATGATCTCCTGTGGACACGGGGTCCCATGGAAACAAAGGGAGGAGACACTGTCAAAAGTGGGAAAAGATCGTTGTCATGCAGCTCCTTGCCTTGAGGTACACTTCACAATTGAATTCCTATTAGGAAAGGCAAAGGATAAAAGACGCTCCGAGAAAGTTCCACTCAAATGTATTTTGAATCCTTGGAATTGATCGCTCCCCAGTAAACTAGGTTCTTGTCATCCCTAAGCAGGAGAGTAAAGCCCCTAGCAAACACTGCCCCAGCAGCTGAAGGAAGTGCCCTGAGAGGACATCTATATAGGCACCTTTGAGGCAGGCTGGTGCAGTCTAAATATGGTGCTCCTGAGGCTGTGGGGGAGAAGCAACATGCAATTTGATGTGATCCTTGTGTCCAATTGGCATATCGACTTCCAGCAACCTTCTGGCTCCTTTCTGCGTCAGTTGAACACTTCCCCTGCTCCTCTGTCTGTCTACTTTTGAATGTGCCAGAACATCTCCAGTGCACTGGTCCACTTATATTAAAGTGATTTTTTTGTTATATCATGTGTTCTGCCAATTAAGAAACTGACTTCAGCTGAGGTTTCAATCAGCGTTTCACACAAAAGCAAAGGGAAAAATATTTAAAAAAATAATAATCCAAGCAACTCAGTGCAATAGTGGATGGTCTAGCAAAGTAAAAAACAAAACAAAAACAAAAACGAAAAAAAGCTTTCCCTTCCCCTCTGTGGAGAATACACTGGGAATGGACAAAACTAGAGCATACAATACCAAAAAATTTAGAAGCCACTTGCAGGGGCTGAAAAAGGTATGGGTTGTGAGTAGAGATGGGCACGAATTAAAAAAATGGCATTTTGTTTGTCATTTGTCGTTTAGTAGAGATGGGCATGAATAAAAATGGTGTTTCGTTTGTCGTTTGTCGTTTAGAGGGTCCGTTTTGGTTTGTTCCCGTTATTTGAGATTTTTTGCAAAAATTGTTTTCGTTTTCATTCGTTTTGTTACCGTTTCATTACCATTTATTTGAATTTTTGTGATTTGTTTAGCATTTAAACCAATTCACTGTATTGCTGTAACGAAAACGAAATGCACGACAAAATTTCCGGTGTTTCTGTTTGTTTCGTTTTATTTTAGGGACAAAATTTGTCGTTTCGTTGCATAACAAAATGAAAAAACAAAAACGAAAATGAAAAATTGTTCGTTTCGTGCCCATCTCTATCATGTAGAGGGTCCATTTCAGTTTGTTTCTGTTTTTTGCAAATTTTTGCAAAAAAATCATTTTTGTTTTCATTCATTTTGTTACCTTTTGTTACCATTTATTTGAATTTTTGTGATTTTTTTAGCATCTAAAGCAGTTCACTGTATTGCCGTAACGAAAACGAAATGCATGACAAAAATTCTGGTGTTTCTGTTCGTTTCGTTTTATTTTAGGGACAAAATTCGTTTGTCGTTTCGTTGCGTAACAAAATGAAAAAACAAAAACGAAAATGAAAAATTGTTCGTTTCGTGCCCATCTCTATCATTTAGAGGGTCCATTTCGGTTTGTTTCCGTTTTTCACGAATTTTTGCAAAAAAATCATTTTCGTTTTCATTCATTTTGTTACTGTTTGTTACCATTTATTTGAATTTTTGTGTTTTTTTAGCATTTAAAGCAGTTCACTGTATTGCCGTAACAAAAACGAAACACACGACAAAATTTCTGGTGTTTCTGTTCATTTCTTTTTATTTTAGAGGCAAAATTCGTTTGTCATTTCATTGCATAATGAAACAAAAAATGAAAACAAAAATGAAAAATTGTTCATTTCGTGCCCATCTCTAGTTGTGATGACCTGGAGACAAATTTGTGCTCTATGGCAATTATATTGTTTAGTCACTAGAAAAAAGAGAGAAGTTGAACCAATCTTCTTTTGCAGTACACCAAAGAGAAGAACGAATGCCCATCTGAACGAGCCATGAGTATCTAGTCTTCTGGGGAAACAAGTGGTTTGTGAGCCAAGGGATCTTTGGGAAGATGAAAAAAATATTACAGAAGGTCTCCGTGGGTTTGATGGTGAGTCATAGTTTTAATAGCATGTGTGATCCATGAATATGATCTATGATTGCTCATTCCAATGCTACAGTCCTGGTTTAATAAAATGCTTTCAACTCCCATTTGCATTTGGTCCCCCGAATACCCATTATACCTAGACAGTTATACTATTACATGAGTGCCAGCATATCAGAAATTTCTTCACCTCCTTCCTTGTTGCATCCTTTCATGCTTCCCGGGCTGCAGTTCTGGATGGTTCCCCAAAGGTTGCAGAATGATGTTGGTAAAAATCCTTCTGGCAGTGAAAGCACCATGCTGGATTTAGCCAGGCTTAAGGAATTTTGTATCTCTTGCCTGCTAGAGATAGAGGTTGTGTTGAGCATTGTGTGCAAGACTGCGGAACCTAGTACATTAAAAAGAAATCCCACTGTGCAGCTGTTGCTGGCTGATTACTGGAATCATCATTTGGTTCTGATTCCACATAGAGTAATCCTCCTCTATACCGGGGCCCATATATTGTGGTCCCGATACATCGCGGGATCCACCACTCCTGCTGCTGCAACCACTCCTGCCAATGCTGTCACTGCCACCATCCCTGCCACCCCAACATCCCTGCCACCGCTGCCCTCCCTAACACCCCACCAGCCTTGCCACTGCTGTCTCCGTCGCCGTTCCCTCCACTCCTATCTCTGCTCCTGTCACCCCCCAACACACTGCCATCACAGTCACCCTCAAAAGTGGCTTTGGAGAGGGGTATGTGACAGTGCTCGTGTTTAGCAGATTTTCCTTTATTATGGGTGATTTGGGAATGCAACCCCCACACTATATGGGGGACTACTGGACCCTAATTTTTAAAGCAGGAATTCCTTAAATTCTGAAAGATGTTGAGTTCTTATATCATAAAGTTGGACTCGTTCCTGTAGTTTGCAGATTGGCTTGCTTTGTTTTGGGATTGGTCATTGGCAAGAAAACTCAAATTGTGCTGATAGCTCAGCACAACATTCAGAGAGGATCACATGCGGCAATAGTAAAGAATTTTCATCTTCTAAAGACATCCTATATAGCAATGTGCCATCAAGTCACTATGGAACTCCCTGCCACAGGATGTGATGATGGCATCTGGCCTGGATGCCTTCAAAAGGGGACTGAACAGATTCCTGGAGGAAAAGTCCATCACAGATTACAAACCATGATAGAGATGTATTATCTCCAGGCTTAAAAGCAGGGTACTTCAAGGGCCAGATGCAGGGGAATGGTATCAGGAGACAGATATCTAGTCTCGTGCGCTCCCAGACACATCTGGTGGGGCCACTGTGAGATACAGGAAGCTGGACTAGATGGGCCTTTGGCCTGATCCAGCATGACTCTTCTTATGTTCTTATGTTATAGTTAAGGTGACCCTAGCAAGGTTCTTGAGGTATGGGAGATGTTTAAGGAACAGCTTACCATTGCCAGATACCTTTCCCCATAAAACTTCATGCCCAAGTGAGGATTTCAAGCCAGGTGCCCTGAGTGTAACAGTCTATCCATTACAACACCCCGGCTCTAATTTGTGACTTGAAAGGCCCTCTGCTCTTGAAGAATTGTTTGTTCAGCAATTTTCCATTGTGCATTTTCAGACCAACTGAAAAATGACCTTACTCTTAGAGCTACAGCTTTGAAACACCCAAAGTGTAAGATTATTGCAACAGTGAACAAGTTAATGGGAATGCATTTTTTAAAAAAAAGTAAAGTGCCACACCACCACCACCACCATTAAATATTGGTTGTTGATGGTGGGTCTGGCCCTGATCCCCCTGCTGCTAAGAGTGGGCTCTCCACCTCCCTAGGAATCAGGATGAGATTACCAGCCTGTGATCTGCCTGTGGACTGGGGCATTGGCACTGGAGGTGTGGGTGGATGCCTTTGAAGCCAAAGGTGCAGTAATGGCTATGATTGGATTGAAGGAGAATGGTGGGGCAGGAAAGGAGGATTGTTTGGGTGATGGCATTGACAAGGAAGAATTCAAGGACCAAGAAGAACTGGCATTGCCAGAACACTTAATACCCAGCTGGAGACCACCTGCCAGATTCTGGCAGGACTTTCTGTTAACACCTGAATATGCTAACTGAGTTCACCTAGTCGAGGTCAGGTGCCAAGAGACTCGGGTGCTTTAGAATCAGAGATGGGCATGTTGCTGGCTGAAGAAATGTTGGGGCAAATGGGCGTGTAGAAGAGACCTCCCAGCCAGCCTACCTGTGGCCAGCCTACTTCCAGCTGGTTGGGCAATGCTCTACTGGAGAGCCCAGCCAGGACCAAGCTCCACCTGCAGTGTATCTGCAGCTGATGGGGACCATGGAGGTATAGAAGGTTAAGAGGCCTGTGCTATGCTCTTCCAAGGACAGCTGCCTGCATACAGCAGTACAGCGCTCCTTGCCTGGGTCACCTGAGAGGTGAGCTAGAACTGGTAAAAGATGCAGGAGACCAATCCTCTCAGTGAAAGACCGCTAAGGGGGTTCTCTTCCTCAAAAGACACCAGCTCCCTGGTGTCTGACAGTTCTCAGGTTTGCTGGCCCTTTAAGGAGTTCCGTTGCTCTCATAAAGAGCTTGTCTCTGCATGCGCTCATCATATATCCTTATGGAGGGGTCTGGGGGGGGGGGCGGGGCGGCGAAACACCCACAGTTGCTCTCAGCAGAAATATTTCCACCCAGGCCCTTGAACTCTTCTTGCGGTTTTCTGGATGGAGTAGCAAAATGTCACACATTATTTTCTGTGATTGCATTGATAGAAAGAGTCCTAGCCTGTCTAGGAAAGGATGGAATTGGTCTATTAATCACACAGCTTCAGCATGTTTACAGATTCCCGTTTCCCTTTAATTGCTCGTCTTGGCTCTTTATCTAACACCACCTCACCGTCTCCTTCCTTGGATGAGATTCATTTTCAAAATTAGAAAGGCAAGGACAGATAAATCACATTTGTGAAGTACACAGGCAGACTTTTCCATCTTGGTGTCTATTTGTACAAGCCCCGAGTCGGTTGACTCCTTCTTAATATATATAAAGAAACACCACTTTTAGGATAGTCAATGTATTGCTTGTGCCAATTTTCTCTTCATGGAGACGATAATTTACAACACTCTAAGTGCATTTAGAAGCGCTTAAGGAAATTAGTGGGGATTCCAAGTGCCCTTTGAGAACATTGATTAGCAATCCGACGAGCAGGTCTTTTATTGATTCTGCAATTGAAGGCAATTTCTCTTTTTATGTCCCATAAATTGCAAATTGTTAATTCAGTTGCCAAAAAGGAAAAAGGAAAAAGAAACTCCAAATAGTGGGCTGAGCAAGCTCGGTATACTGCATACATGTTGTGAAGATTTCCAGAACTATGTTCAGGCCTTTGAGCAGAAAAGCTGTGGTTATTTACCCATTGCCAAAGCTGCCCAAATCCCCCCCCTACCTGCATATTTTTAATTCTTTTCATTTCCGCCCCCCCCCCCCAAAAGGTCTATGAGTTTTTCCAATGCTCATGCTCCTTCTGCTGGCCTATATTTTGTTGGGAAGGAAGGAAGAAAGGAAGATAGGCTGGAAGATGGCAGCACCCCCCCACCCCCACCCCCACCCCACAATGCAACTGAACTGCTGGTTTCATCAATGCTAATCATTTTAGCCAGTGATGAAGGATGATGGGTACAGATGTTGTGCATGCACAGAGCTTCACTGGCACCGCACAGAGGCAGACAAAAATAATTTCCATTTACCTTCGGGTTTGGAGTGGAACCCTGCCCCCTGCATGCAGATTGGGAAAGGCTTCTGCGCAGCATAGGAATATTGATGGGACTTGTAATATAAGTTGGGGAAGCTTGTGGTTGGAGTAGGGGGGTGTTACAACTCCATCTTCTAGGATGAGAGTTGTTCCCCATTCGAACTATGGTTCCTTTTGACAACAACATCTGGACGATCACCCGTTGTTCTATACCTGGTGAAGAAGGCATGAAGAAGAGAAGACGGAGGGGAGTTATGATAGTAGTCTTCCAATACCTGAAGGGTTACCACAGGGAAGAGGATACTGATTTATTTTCAGTTGCACCTGAGGTTATGAGAAGAACCAATGCTTGGAAACTCAACAGAGGGAGAGCCGACTTGGAAATAAGGAGACATTTCCTGACATTGAGAGCCATTAAGCAGTGGAACAGGTTGCCTCAAAATGTTGCGTGCCCCATCGCTGAAAGTTTTGAAGAAAAGATTGGACAGCTGTCTGAGATCTCCTGCCTTGGGCAGGGGGTTGGACTAGAAGACCCCCAAGGTCCCTTCCAACCCTACTATGATTCTATGAAATATAAAACTGTAACACTTGTGTGAGACAAATATTTAGCTCTAGGTTATTGCCCTATGTTCAAGGAGATCGCAAGCATAAAAAATAGGCATATGCTGGGTTGGTCTGCAGGCTGTACACACTCGACTATTTTCAAAACACATTTAACATATGGTGACAATTGTATGTCCCTATTTAAAAGCGTATTCTCCTGCTTGATCACTTAGGAACGGATCCCAATGAACTCTCAGCCAAAAGATAAGTGACGAAAATGTGCAATTTCTATTATTCTATGTACAGTGGTACCTTGAATAAAGGAATTAATTCGTTCCAAATGAAATTATGTTAAGCAAATTTTCCTTTATACAAATTTCCCATAGGTCCCAAATCGTGACCATTTTTATGTTGTATGGATTCGCCCCATAGGCAATTATGTTAAGCAAATTTCCCCTATCTCTGGAATTTTTTATGTTGTAAAGATTTTATGCTATACAAGAAGCCATTTGTTATATAAGGGTCCACTGTATTTGTTTATTTCCATGTCTCTCCCCCTTGTGAGATCAAGATGGCATGGATAGTTGCTCTTCTATCTACGTTGTCCTCACAACAACTCTGTGAGGAAGTTCATTTTACAAGAACGTGACTGGCCCAAGGTCCAACAAGCTTGATTTATGCCCAAGTCGGAATTTGAACCCAGGTACAATAGTCCAACAATTTAACTGCACACTACTGTACTGATAGCAAACCAAGTTTAGGGGGGATATTGAGACTGTAAAGAAAATGCTAATGTTGATCAGGTAAAAAGATGCCAATGGCTCAGCATAATATGAAAAAAATCATATGAAATCACTTATTTTAGTGGTATTATAGGGCAGGGGAATCATCCCACCTGCCCCAAACCTGTCTCTATCTAAGAAACAAACTTCAGGGTTTTATCCTGCCATGTCTAAGCAAAGATTCTATCTCTGACCCTTATACTCAGATTTCAGTCAAGCTATGATCCATTGATAGGGAATGCTGAGTCTGGCAGCTGTCCCCCACCCCCTTTGGTTGTTATTGCCAATTGAGCCAGGAGAAAAGAGGCAATTTCTTTGATTGCCAAGAACAGTCTCAGTTTCGTTGCCACAGAGATCAGTTTTGCACATCAGTTTTGTTACATGCCTGGACTTCTCTCTCAGTTTCTCTCTCCCATCCCCCAATCTTCCCCACACTGTTTTCCTTTATAGAGAGCACATTTTATAGTTAACATATTTATCAATCAAAACTTTATTACAGTCAATGACCAGCAACAGGATACAGTATAATAAATAGTAATAAAAATAAATAAAATATAGAATATAGAATATAAAATATAAAATATATAATATAATATAAAACTGCCCACAAATCCATCCTGACCATCACGAAGCTATACCTCATTAATATCTGAGGAATTAGTGATGCCAATGAGGAAGATCGAACTAGATATATACAGAAGACATCAGAGTACATATATACAAACTGTTCCATGCACGTAAGACATTCCACATTTGTTGATTAATTAAGACTTGTTGATAGTTAGCGGTACTTTTAATTAATTGGTAACGCTGGTCATTGTCCTGCGGCTTTTGATTGCTGCGGCGCAGAACCTGGCCACACTATATGTTATAGAAAAATTAATATCTGATAGAAGTAACTGAGTATAATAATGACCAGAGCGTCCTGAATGTTTATAGAGTATTGGAGATATAAGCTTAGCCCCAGTATCTTTATAAAAGGAACATTGAAGAAGTACATGTCCTGTTGACTCAATCTCACCGGAGTCACAAGGACATAACCTCTCCGAATAGGGAGACCTCCGATATCGTCCCTCAAGAACAGCAGAAGGGAGGGCATGATCTAACATATAGACTTTTTTTTTACTGACCCTTATACTATGATTACAGTGTGTAGCCTGCACACTGTAATTAAAATTGTAAACCGCCCAGAGACCACTTGTAGTGGTATGGGGCGGTATATAAGCAGAACACTTTGCTTTCTGTGGCTTGATGAGGATACCAAGAAAAGAGCCGCCCTCCCTATGTACCATGAAGAAAGAGGCACATTCTTGACACCAGAGGCCTTGACTGCAGCCACCAGGTAAAATTGCTTCTTTTTAATCTGACCCTGATTATTCCTAGTGAGTTTTATTAAAATTTTCCCAACTTTCATATGGAACACCTGCTTTTTGTATCACCCCCTCTCACTTCCTCAGGCCAACAGGGACTTGTTGTCACAATAGAGCCAAACTGAGGGTGGGAAAGGGGTGGGCAAGGACCATGCTGCTTTGTTTGATATGCTGGGTATGAAACCGTGTCCGGGACTTTGAAGCAGTCTTAACCCCAGCCTGCCTCCTAATACCACCCTCTGATGTATTCCATCTCACCAAAAATATTCTCAGTGCCTGATAGACAACATCCTCTATCAAGATTGCATTTTGGGTACAATGCTTTGAGAAAGATAGTGAGTTGCTATTGAAAGCTTAGCTTACATTTTTTGTTTTGTTTTAGTAGGGACCAATAAAGGTTATCACCTAGCCTACTTTTGAATTAACATATTTATGGGTTTGAAGTGGTGGCACTCCCTTCTTCTGGGCTACCCTGGGACGGTGCAGCTTGGCCAAGGCCACAGAGACCAGCTGTTTCTCCAGGAGGCACAGGGTGGGAATTGAACTCCCAAATCCCAACCTCTGTCTTCCCAGCCAGATGCCTAAACCACTGAGCTATCCAGCAGAGCATTTTGTTACAGCCATGAACCTAACATCACATTCGTGTCTAGAACAGCACAATCCTCCCTCCCTCTCTTGGCAGTCAGAGATGTTTCCCAAGACTTTGGCTGCAGAATGATTCCTTCATAGCTCTTAGGGTGCCTGGGAGGGAGAGTGACAATGTGGGGTGGAGGAGGAAGGGAGATGATGCTATTTCATTGTCAGAAACTGCTTCATCATAGAAGCTCCTGGGCACTCGTTTTATTAGCTTGATGTGTTGCATTTTTGCCATGGCTCAACTTTGTGGACTTATTTGAGATATTTTTTTAAAAGCAGAAAAATAGTGTATAAAAGAAAGAAAGAAATAATATATGTATCATTCTGACTGCTACAGGAAATATTTGCCCCCTACATAGTAGTCATTTTTGGTGTAGGCTATGTTTAGAAAGCAAAGGAATACTCAAACTAGATAAGGCAGTAATGAAGGGATAAGAAATGATTAGAGATGAATCACTGGAGATCAAGGACAAGATCATAGAATCATAGAATCACAGAATCATAGAGTTGGAAGAGACCTCAAGGGCCATCCAGCCCAACCCCCTGCCATGCAGGAACCCCCATCACTGTATTTATGACAGATGGCCATCCAGCCTCTTCCTAAAAACCTCCAAAGAAGGAGACTCCACCACCCTCCGTGGCACCATATTCCACTGCCGAACAGCTCTAACCGTCATGAAGTTCTCCTCCATGCTCTTTATTTATTTATTTATTTATTTATTTATTTATTTATTTATTTATTTATTTATTTATT
>JAHTLZ010000015.1:15004195-15018279 GCA_023846285.1 Phrynocephalus versicolor
TATCTTATCTTATCTTATCTTATCTTATCTTATCTTATCTTATCTTACCTGTTGCAGCTTGCAGATTAGCTTGTATTGTTTTGTGATTGGTAGTTGGGAAATGATAGACTTGGCTTGCAGTCATGATTGCTTGATGGTTTAGACATGGTGCTCTGCTGGAATTACATCTCTGGGGTAGCGATGCAATTTCATCTTCCAGTGATGTGCAGTCTGAAATATACATTTTGCCTATTTCTCCCTGCTCCGAAAGTGCTCAGTCCCTTAAAGGTTTCATCACTTGTGCTTGGTGAACTCATATTTTCAGTTAGCTTTTATGCATGTTTATTTTAAACCTAGGCATCCTAAAGAGCAGAAAGATCACTTTGCCGACAAAGGTCCGAATAGTCAAAGCTATGATTTTTCCAGTAGTGATGTATGAAAGTGAGAGCTGGACTATGAAGAAGGCTGATCATCACAGATTTGATGCTTTTGAGGAGGAGAGTCTTGAGAGTCCCCTGGACTGCAAGGAGATCAAACCTATCCATCCTGAAAGAAATCAACCCTGGATGTTCATTGAAAGGACAGATTTTGAAGCTGAGGCTCCAGTACTTTGGCCACCTCATGAGGAGAGAGGACTCCTTGGAAAAGTCCCTGATGTTGGGAAAGACTGAAAGCAAAAGGAAAAGGGGACAACAGAGAATGAGATGGTCAGATGGTGTTATTGATGCAACCAACATAGATTTGACCAAACTCCGGGAGGCAGTGAAAGACAGAAGGGCCTGGTGTGCTCTAGTCCATGGGGTCACGAAGAGTTGGACACAACTGAATGACTGAACAACAAGAATAACAAAGCAACATACTCATATTTGAACCTCCCTGCATTGTTCTTTAACAAACAGATTGAATTGGACATGGAACTGAGTTCCCTGTCGGTTCTGAGAGCCAGCTTTATCTTTCTTTTGGGTTGCTTTGATAGAAACCATTAAGAAACCTGGTTTTCTTAAAGGTTGTAAAGGTTCCTACTCTTCTGCAGAGATAGCTCATGACCAGAGCATGAGGTACAGTTATTCTGGGATGACCTTGTTTAGACCACAAGATGCTACTGGCCATCTTCATATATTCAAGCTGATACTGTCACATATCCTGGACTTTGAATACATGCTGACTTTATTTATTAGTTATATATAAGCAGGGTCGGGCATGGCTAGTACATGGATGGGTGACCACCAGGGAATACCAGGTGCTATAGGCGCCTGGAGTTGGAACTGGCAAGCCACTCCAGTATTCATGCCAAGAAAAACTCGATGAACATGGGGTCACAAAGAGTTGGCCATGACTGTAACGACACAAAAACAAATACACTACCTTTCTTTGTTCCTTGATAGCTCAGTGGTTGAGGTATTTGGTTATGGAGCCAGAGGTTGCAAGTTCAATTGTGCCTCCAGGGGTAACAGACAACTTGTGTGGTCTTGGGCAAGCTGCACATTCCCAGGATACCCCTAGAAGAAGGGAATGGTAAGCCACTTCTGAATATTAGGGCACAGGATTATTCTTATTGTTACCTTTCTTTAAATGAGACCTAGGTAGTTTTCCTCTTCCTCCACTTAAACCTTACAAGGACCCTGCAAGGTTGGCTGGGTTAAATTAGAGTTATTGGCTTAGGGAGTTTAGACAACAAGCATACATATGAGCATTTTGGCACAGTTGTTAAACTGTTGTACTGCAACCAAAGTTTACTCATGACCCAGGGTTCAATCCCAGGTAGCTGGCTCAAGGTTCATCCAACCTTCCATCCTTCCAGGGTCATTAAAATGAGTGGGGGATGGATAGCCTGCAAAATTTAATAGCAAATTGCCCAGAGAGTGCTTTAAATGCTATGTGGCAGTATATAAGCAGCACATGTTTGCTTTACCTTATATATATATGGTCCTGCCACCCTGCGCTGAGGGTTTTCCTCATTGCCATTTTTCTATTTTTATCTTGCCAATGCTTTCCCATTGTTTCTCATTGTTCCTGTTGTTTTTCTATGTTTTTAATTGCTTTTATTGGAAACCGCCCTGAGTTCCTTTATGGAAAAAGGTTGCAGTATATAAATGCATCAAATAAATAAATAAATATTGGGAATAAAGGCAAAAGGCATTGCAGCTTACCCTACCTGTTTTGTAAATACAGGTTTACCAGCTCCTCATAGGTTATTTGATGCCTGCTACTGTAGGAGAAGAGAGACGAGGTAGGAAGTGTCTTAGGAAGATTCCGATGGAGCTGAATCAGAGGGTAGAGAGAGAGAGAGAGAAAGCTAGTGTAAGGAGAACAATGTGACTGGACGTGTAGTCAGTATTTGGGGTGGTGCTGGGTTAAGAAGAGAGAAATAAAGGCATTGTTGCTGAATTGTGTACATAGAATCTGTGTTTGTTTGTTCTTAGCCATTCTTCTCAACATCATCTCTCTCTTCATAAAGGTTACTCCTCTAGTTGTATGTTTTACCTCAGCCCCTTCCCCAACCAGTCCATAATAGTTTTGTACTTTGCTGTGGAGAGTTGCCCAGACTCTACTTAGTAGATGAACCCCACTGGGCTCCTTCATCTCTGGCATTGTGGAAGATCAAAGCTTAGCCTCTATTATTCTCTATTACAGAGCCCAAAGAAGCCCGCCAGCTTTATAAACGGTTAAGGCAATACCAATTAGGAACAGACTACAAAGGCTCTATTTTTGCTAAGTGGCACAAAGGCTGTGAGAGACTGCATGATGACAATGGTGATTATAATTATATTAATCTCCTTTATATGTAAACTAACCATGCAGGAGAGACATAGGTAATAGATGTGATTTAATCACAATGGAGCCTTAATTAATGCCAAAGTTTTTTTTTCTGGGGGGGGGATGCTGGGTCTATTGATTGATTCCATATAAACAGGTGGAACCATTTAATCGAACACAGTTGCAGTTGTAATAACCCTCACCATGGCTTTAACCAGGAGCTCCACAGATAAGGACAAAGTGTGATTCTGGGGGCGGGGTTTACTCACACTGGTCACAATCAGTGCAGGACTGCATCTCTAGGAGAGATAGACAGTCATGTTAGGGATTGTCTCTGTGTCGCAGCTACCCAATACTCTGTGTTACACTGCAGCTGAGTGCCATCCAGATGTAGGCAGAGCTGATAAATTGAAACAACTTCTTGCTATCTTTACTTGCCACTATATCAGTGATGGCAAACCTTTTAGAGGCCAGTGCCCACATTGTGATTCAAACCCCACTATTTTTTTTGCAAAGTGCCAATACAGCAATTTAACCTGAATACAGGTGACTGTGAAGGGGAGATGTTGGGTGCCCACAGAAAGGTCTCCAAGTGCCACCTTTGGCACCTGTGTTATAGATTTGCCAATACTGCACTATATGGTCAAATACTGCGGTTTGCTGCAAGCTTAAAATGTATGAATTTGTATTTTTTTTTAAACTGACCACATGCCAACTGGAATCAGTTCTAACTTCTTTCCTCTGCTGCTGGAACGCCTGCTTTTTCCCAAGCCAAAATGATTTCCCCCATGGAACTAGTTGTTTTGTTCTCTAGAAGAATGGGGGCAGTCCAGGGGGCAGCCCCCCACATAGAGTGCATTGCAGTAATTTATTCTTGAGATTATCAGAGCAGGGACCAATGTGGTAAGGGACCTTGTGTCAAGGTGCAGACGGAATAATGCAATCTGTCTAAGATGTGATGTTATGCAATTGCTGTAGAGTTTTATGTCTCCTACGTTGCAGACTGACAATTTGATTCAATAATACTAGGAGAGGGTTAACCCGTTGGTGTGTCTGTAAATACGAAGTCATCAGTTAAAGGCAGTTAGGTGGGCATAGAATGTTAATTGCTTCTGCCCCAAAGGGGAAGGTACATTTCCCAAATTCTCAACAGAGGAAGCTAGGAAAATGTGAGCTCTTATGTTTGTTTTACTTAACTCTGTTATAATGAGATAATGCTGGGAATTGTGTTTGCCTCTCTAAGTAATTCCATGGAAAAGATGTTCAATAACTGTATGCTATTTGCAGTTGCTCCTAAGTGTGTTTAGTAACTTTATATGTATGTTTATTGAATCTGTTTCACTTTAAAACAAGCATGTGATCCGATGGCTGGCCTATACTACTCATTGATTCTCATATTATAGAGGCAAGGAGAGGGGAAATTTTCACCCACAACTGGGAGACAGGGTGTGGGTTGTGGGGTGGGTTATCAGCCCTTAACAACCATCCCTGTTTCTCAACAAGAAAGAACGGTGGGACGAGGCCTGCAGTGGTGGTCTGGTTGTAAAATGCTGATGGCAGCAATAAATCATTTTTATTCACTAAGAAATAAGGGTGAGGTATCAAACCAGGCACTTTTCAGGCATGGTCAGATTAAGTTTTGGAGCAAAAACATTTAAAATGAAAAGCGTTTAAAACAATCAGCATGGACTGAGCCTATCACCTTTGTGGCAGGCTATATATCCAAAGTATACATATGCGCCACTGTATAAGAGCGGAGAATGAAAGTTGATTCTTGCTTAAAACACTGATTAAAAACTTATTGGTGGGAATGTTAAACAATTTTTCTCTACCTAGAAACCCCTGAGAAAGGTTACCATGAGACAAAATTTACTTGAAGGCACATGATTATTAAAAAGCTGAAGATATTGTGTATGTTTTCAGCCCAAGTCTTGCACAACAGTCTCCAACACTATGAACAATGAGGGAAAAGAGATCATTTCCTCAAACAAAGATTTTAATCAGACAATGTGTACATCAGAAGGAAACTCCTGTTTTTAAAGTATAATTTTTTATCCCACCGTTCTCCTTAAAAGGATCCAAGGTGGCTTACATCATTAAAAACAGTATTTAAAAGCTAAAAAAGTACGTGTACAAATATTTAAAAATAATTAAACTAGTATTATATTAAAAAGGGAAACCAAATCAATATTAAAACACATTTAAAACAGAGCACAACATCCATCTTAGGCCCCTATCCCACGTCCCTTTAAATGCAGATTAAATTTGTAGATAAACCGTGTCCAAAAATACCATCCCTATGACCACCGGGCTTTTTGAAAAAGAAAAGAAAACCCAGTAATGCCCCCTTAAGCAAGGTTTCCAAGACTTACTGGAGAGGTAGGGAATTTTTTTGCCTTGCTTTAAAAATTCACCTTTTAAAGAGGCAGATGTCATGGGACCCCGTAGATGATCCAGTTTTCTTTCTTCTGTTTTTCTCATAGCGCCGACCTGCTGTTCCTGGGGCCGATCGGCGCTGGTTTTAAATTTTTTTAAATTTTCCTCCACCCTCCTAGGGACAGGAAGCTGGATCTGGTGCTGTTTGTTTTAACTTCCTCCACCCTCCCAGTGCCAGCCAGCTGGTCCTCTTTTTAATCCTATCACCACCTGGTGGTCATGGGGCTGAACTGCGCTTTTTTTTAAAAAAAAAAAACACCTTTGTACGTGGGAACTGCTGTCCCACATCTTCAGTTACGTGATGGGAGGAAGAGGAAAAGCCAGACCTTCAGAAGATCAGGATCTTTCTCAGGTGAGATAGCAGCCTTAGAGGGAACTTGGCTCCCAGGGCCATGAGATTCATTGGGTGTTTTCAGCCAAGTGGTTGGGATTTGCCAGTGAGATCTGTGGAACTCCTGTTGCTCAAATTCTCCATCTTGGGATTTCTGCCTGACAGACCTTCATCTGCAGATACCTAAATGTCACTCACGTGGAGAAAGATCTGGGTTGAAGTTTTCATGGCCTAGATCCAGCTAGTTTCAGGCTAAAAGAGAAATCTGCCCTTATTATAAAAATTAAAAAGAATGATGGTGATACTTTTTTTATATTGGTGATTATAATATTTATTTAGAATTAGATTAATGGCGCTGCGGGATGTTAAGTAGAAGAGGGAGCCTAATTATATAACAGCTGGAGTATTAAAAAACCCTAGAGGCACATCCTTATAGCCCAGTTTGCTCTTTTTAATTGTTTCTTTGTTTATTTACTTATTTATTGGATTTTCTTTATACTGCCCATCTGGCAGTGGGGCCACTGATTTTTAAGCTGGATCTCACAGCTAAATTGTACATTTTGATGTGTTGTAAATATCAAGAGGGGAATGAATAGACGTTTAGTTAATATATCAATGAATACTACTACTGAGCTTCCAAAACAAATTCCCCCAGTGGCCTTGTGTCAATATTACACAGTATAGACAGGACAGTGAGAGGAGATGTTGGTACACTCCATTCAGAATCTGTCATGGACTGGAGCAGAAGCATTCCCCTGAAGTGATGTTCTCCCAGGCATTCATGCTTTCATGAATGTATTTATACTTCAACTCAAATCCTTTTGAAATGAATGGGAATAATCAAGAGGCTTAGCCTATCGTTGTAGAGGAAAGTAATTGTGCATGTAATTAGTTCCCTTTCCGGGGAGTCCGAATCAGACTTACGGCACTGCAGGACGTTAAATAAAAGAGGGAGCATAATTTTTTTTTGTAAGGGATAAGGCAGTCTTCTTAAATGATTAACTATGGAGACAAAACATACCATACCTGCTAAAGTGAAAGTGGCATACAGTAAGCTATCAGGAAGCTATTGAGTTTTATATTACAGTACTGTTGCTTTTGCTGGGATGATCAGAGAGAAGGAAAGGTTATTGGACTGGGTGCGCACATATATCAGATAAATTCAGGAAAATTGTACAACTCAGTGGAGGTCAGTCTTCCCCTGCAGTTCATGGCGCCCCTCCTTTGGGAATGGAAAGGATATTGACTGTATGAGGTAGGGAGCAGTCTACCTTAAGGTATTAGTGCTGTATTAGTGGGGAAGAGCTGAAGTAGGATAAAAATACTTTATTTACTTATTTACAAATTACATTGCAGTTGCTTGGTCTTTACTAGTGTAAGCAGAAGGCAGGCAACAGCCCTAAAGGACTGATATTGATGCTCAGTGATCGTGCAAGGCAGAAGTTAGATAAAGTAATGCAAATGGAAATGCTACAAAGCCACAAGCTGTCCTAGATGAACAAAATATACCATATACTCATGCCAAAGGAACAGATCTGTTTGTGATTAGTAATAACATTGTGCAGTCGACTGGTTACATATAGAAAGGAACTATGAGAAACATTGCACAAACTGTGAGGCTAATACCTGTCTAGTCAGGCATTGATGGGATTGTACAGGAAACATGGAAGAAGAGGTGGAAGTGGCAGTTCTTTTCCATTTTGCGATCTCTGCAAAGATAAGGTCTCAGGTGATTAATGTAAGACGTATCAGGACAGATGCTGCACCAGTCAGTCTTACTGGGGCTCCACACTCTCGCTGTGCCCTTCAGAAGAAGAAGGAATGTAAACAGAGAAGTCCAACATATATTTTCTGTTCCACTTTAAAGAGATGCACATAGAGCATCCCTGCGTGTGTTAAAGAATTTATGTGATAATAATAGTTAATGTACTAGTTCTTTCTTCCACTTGCTTTCCCTCCCCATCAGGCAAGAGTGTACCGTGGTACCTCTACATATTAGTTTAATCCGTTCCAAAAGCATGCTCTTAAGTCAAACAACTTAAGTAGAGCAGCCCTATCTTAAAAATCAAATAAATAAATTGAAAAAATATAAAAAATGTAAGTAGAATCATAGACTCATAGAGTTGGAAGGGACCTCAAGGGCCATCTAGTCAAACTCCCTGCCATGTAGGAATCTCCATCGCAGGACGTCTGACAGATGGCCATCCAGCCTCTGCTTAAAAACCTTCAAAGAAGGAGGCTCCACCCCCCTCCGTGGCAGCATATTCCATTGCCGAACAGCTCTAACTGTCATGAAATTCTTCCTAATGTTTAAATTGAATCTCTTTTCCTGTAGTTTGAGACCATTGCCTGCGTCCTAGTCTCTGAAGCCATGGAAAATAAACATGTCCCTTCTTCAATGTGACATCCTTTCAAATATTTAAACATAGCTATCATATCCCCTCTCAGCTTTCTTTTTGTAAGGCTAAACTTTCCCAGCTCCCTAAGCCGCACCTTGTAAAACATTTCTTCCAGACCCTCATTCATCTTGGTTGCCATCCTCTGGACGCATTCAAGATTGTCAACATGCTTTTTAAATTGAGGTGCAGAGAACTGGACACAGTACTCCAGGTGGGGTCTGACCAGAGCAGAATAGAGTGGCACTATCACTTCCCTTAATCTAACTGGGAGTTGAGTTATGGCTACTGGACTTTTTTTTTGTTTAGTTTCTCCGATGTAGAGGTCTGAACACTCTTCACTGCATTGGACTGCAGTGAAGAGTGTTCAGACCTCTACATCGGAGAAACTAAACAGCTATTAAACAGAAGAATGGCCCAACATAGGAGGGGTAACAGCTCAGGACCAGAATCAGCAGTACACCTCCATTTGAAGGACAAAGGCCACTCTTTCAAAGATGAGGATGTACACATGTTAGACAAAAAAGAGAGGTGGTTTGAGAGAGGAGTAAGGGAAGCCATTCATGTTAGCATTGAAAATCCCTCCCTTAACAGAGGTGGTGGGCTCCGGCATAGTCTATCTGCTACTTATCAGGCTGTACTTTCCAAAGTACCCAGGCAAATCAAAGAGCCTTCACCACCAAGGTCACAGCTAACGACCCATTCTTGATGGGTTTCAGCACCTTAGGCCATGGTTTACCTTAAGACCATGGACACTAATGTCTCCCTAACGAGCCTATTCAGGCTATTGTTCATCTTATGAGCCAATCAGACCAGGGGACAAGAGGTCAAGCTGACTATAAGAAGGACTACTTGCACTAGCTGTATTCAGACCGATGAAGCTGTTTGGATGAACAGCGAAACGTTTCTATCTCTCAAAAAAGAAGTCCAGTAGCCATGACTCAACTCCCAGTTAAACGCACCTGGATGACTGAGAATCTTCACATACGTGTTTCCCTTAATCTAGACACGATGCTTCTGTTGATGCAACCAAGAATCGTGTTGACTTTCTTGGCTGCCACATCACATTGCTGACTCATGTTCAATTTGTGGTCCACCAAGACTCCCAGATCCCTTTCAGACCACATCTAAAATTTGTAAGGCAGCGGTTAAAATGGCAATCGTTTTTTGCTTTTAACTTGAGCCACTCATAAACAGAGGTTCCACTGTATGTTTATGGTTGGGAGAAAAGTGGGCAACGTTTATAAAACGTTATACATGAGTACATAGTTCAATGAATGAAGAATGTGTAGTGCATGTAGATTTTTCAAAAACAAACAAAAACTAGCTTTGGGCTAAAGTTGTTTTAAGATGTGAGAAATTGTGAAGCTCTTATGTTTATTTTGCTTTTGTTTATAGAAACTGCATAATTTGCTAACTGCTGATAATTAATTCCCCTCTCTCAGACACGATGATAACCACTTCATTTAGATTTCATAGAAGTTAAGTGATCATTTTTTTTGGGGGGGGGAATGCAACCCTTCATATTTGTCTGATAGATGTTTAAGAAAACAAAAGATGTAATTAACTGGAGAGCAGAAAGAGGGCCTGAGTGGTTTATAAGGATCCAAGGGAGGAGAGCTATGACCATCGCATTACGTTGACCCTGTTTTGTCTGATTTAGGAAGCTGAGCTGGCTCAAGTTCAGATATTACATGGATAGAGGGCCAAAGAATATCAGGGATCTCTACATAAGGCTAGGAAAGAACTCTACCTGAAGCCCTGAGGTGTTGCTTCCAGGCAGAGTTGGCACTGCTAGCTAGCTAGATCAACAGCCTGATGCCATATACCATAATGCAAAAGTTCTCCTTAAGCATAAGAGCATAAGAAGAGCCATGCTGGATCAGGCCAAAGGCCCATCTAGTCCAGCTTCCTGTATCTCACAGCGGCCCCAGCAGATGCGTTTGGGAGCGCGTGAGACTAGATATCTGTCTCCTGATACCACTCCCCTGCATCTGGCCCTTGAAGTACCCTGGTTTCTCCATCATGGTTTGTAACCTGTGATGGCCTTTTCCTCCAGGAATCTGTCCAATCCCCTTTTGAAGGCATCCAGGCCAGATGCCATCACCACATCCTGTGGCAGGGAGTTCCATAGACTTACAACATGCTGGGTGAAAAAATATTTTCTTTTGTCAGTTCTTACTCTCCCAGCCCTCAATTTGAGTGTATGTCCCCTAGTTCTGGTATTTTGGGAGAGAGAGAAGAGCTTCCCTCTATCCACTTTACTCATACCCTGCATTATTTTGTATGTCTCAATCATATCCCCCTTCAAGCGCCTTTTTTCCAGACTAAAGAGGCCCAAATGTTTTAGCCTTTCTTCATAAGGGAGGTGCCCCAGCCCAGTAATAATTTTGGTCGCTCTCTTCTGCACCTTTTCCAGTTCCACTATGTCTTTCTTGAGATGTGGTGACCAGAATTGTACACAATACTACAGGTGGGGCCTTACTATTGTTTTGTATAATGGCATTATAATGTTGGCTGTTTTATTTTCAATCCCCTTTTTGATAATCCCTAGCATGGAATTGGCCTTCTTCACTGCTGCCACACATTGGGGAGACACCTTCATGGAGCTGTCCACCAACACACCAAGATCTCTTTCCTGATCCGTTACGGATAACTCAGAGCCCATGAGTTGATAGATGAAGTTTGGATTTTTTGCCCCAATATGCATTACTTTACGTTTGGTTACATTAAAACACATTTGCCATTTCTCAGCCCATTCCCCCAGTTTGGAGAGATCCTTCTGGAGCTCTTCACAATCTTCTCTGGTTTTCACCACACGGAAAAGTTTTGTGTCATCTGCAAACTTGGCCACCTCACTGTTTATCCCTGTCTCCAGGTCATTTATGAACAGATTGAAAAGCACCGGTCCCAGGACAGAGCCTTGGGGCACACCGCTTTTCACCTCTCTCCATTGTGAAAATTTCCCATTGACACCTACTCTTTGTTTCCGGGATCTCAACCAGTTCTCAATCCATAAGAGGACCTGTCCTCTTATCCCCTGCCTGTGCAATTTTCTCAGCAGCCTTTGGTGAGGGACTGTGTCAAAAGCCTTTTGAAAATCCAGATAGACTATATCCACCGTTTCACCCAAATCCACGTGCCTGTTGACCTTTTCAAAAAATTCTAAAAGGTTTGTCAGACAAGATTTACCCTTACAGAAGCCATGCTGATTTTCTCTCAGCAAGGTTTGTTCTTTTAAGTGTTTTAAGATTTTCTCTTGGATGAGGCTTTCCACCATCTTCCCTGGGACAGATGTAAGGCTAACTGGCCTATAGTTTCCTGGGTCCCCCCTCCTTCCTTTTTTAAAAATTGGTGTGACATCTGCCATCTTCCAGTCCTCCGGCACTGTGGCCATTTTAAGAGACAAGTTGCATATAACCGTTAAGAGATCTGCAATTTCATTTCTCAGTTCCCTAATAACCCTTGGGTGGATGCCATCTGGGCCCGGTGACTTGTTAATCCTCAATTTATCGATTAGTCCTAAAACCTCCTCTCTTTTAACCTGTATTTGATTTAATTCTTTAGTCAAGAGGGGCGGCTCAGGCAGCGGAATCCGCTCAAGGTCCTCTGTCGTGAAGACAGACGCAAAGAAGTCATTCAATTTCTCTGCAATGTCCAAGTCCTCCTTAACCTCCCCTTTTCCTCCCTCACCATCCAGAGGGCCAACTGGTTCTCTGGCAGGTTTTCTACTTCTAACATATTTAAAGAAGCTTTTATTATTACCCTTTATATTGCTAGCCATGCGTTCCTCAAAATCTTTCTTTTCCTCCCTTATCATCTTCTTACATTTCTTTTGCCAGAGTTTGTGTTCCTTTTTATTTTCCTCATTTGGGGAGGATTTCCATTTACAGAAAGATCTCTCCTTGCACTTTAAAGCCTCTCTAACTCCACTCGTTAACCATGCCGGTGTCCTCTTGGACTTAAATGAGCTCTTCTTTCTTTGTGGTATGCACTTGTGCTGGGCCTCTATTATTGTTGTTTTAAACAGGCTCCATGCACTCTGAAGATATTGGATTCTTCTAACATTCCCCTTCAATTTCTTTCTAACTAGTTTCCTCATCTGAGGGAAGTTTGCCCTTCGAAAATCAAGGGTTTTTATGTCTGATTTGGTTGACACTCTTCCTCCGACATGCATGGCAAAGGAAATTGCAGCATGGTCACTGTTCCCCAGAGGCTCAGTGTTTGCGGCGTGCTTTTATGCTTGCCAGACTGAACATCCTTCCCTCAGCAGTTCTTTCAGGAAGATACTACAACGTTCCATTTGAGAATAGACTCTGTAAACTATGTTTACTGGAACCGGACTCAACCTCTCATATCCTTCTCTCCTGCCCCTCGCACCACAAGCTTCGCCTTCGCCTTCTGACCCCTTACATTTCTAATTTTTCTGGATCCCCAGAGAGTATAACAAAGCGTCTCCTTGAGGACAAACATCCGGAATTGACAGCCTCAGTGGCTGAATATTTGGCCACTGTTTTAAATATCAGTAAATAGTTTGGGGCCAAGGCCTGCTATTAACCCAATTTTTAATTCATTTTAAACCTATTTATTTACTTCCTACCTCTTATTTTACATTTTGCTGCCTCTGTTTTATATGAATGTATGCCAATAAAGGTTCTTGTGATTGTGATTGTGACATTCACATCCCTGACCAGGTCCTGAGTATCACACAGTATTAGATCCAGAGTTGACTGTTCTCGGGTGGGCTCCATGACAAGTTGCTCTAAGGCACAGTCATTCAGCAAGTCGAGAAACCCAGTTTCTCTTTCTTGCCCAGAGCTCGCATTGGTCCAGTCAATGTGGGGATAATTGAAGTCCCCCATGATTACTATCCTATCCCTCTTAGCCACCTCCATGATTTCTCTCCTCATTTCAAGGTCCCCCTCAAGTTTTTGATCTGGTGGACGATAGAATACTCCAACTATCACATCACTCCTGGGAGCTGGTAATTTAACCCACAGTGATTCTATGGTGGAGTCAGACCCTCTGTCCATCTCCATTCTGCTGGATTTTACCCCTTCTTTGACATAGATGGCCACTCCTCCTCCAACCCGCCCCTCTCTATCCCTTCTATAGAGTTTATAGCCTGGGATTGCTGTATCCCACTGGTTCTCCACATTCCACCAGGTTTCTGTTATGGCTATTATATCTATGTTATCCCTAGCTGCCAAATGTTCAAGTTCTCCCATCTTTGCTGGGAGGCTTCGAGCATTGGCGTAGAAGCACCTGTACAGTGTGTCCCGCAACAACAGCTGCTGCCTTGTTCTTTTCCCCTCACAGCTTTTATTTTCAGTAGACAAACTGTCACAGTCCATTATTCTCCCAGTGCTAATACCTGCTATGTCATCTCTATGTGATTCTCTACCCTCTCTAACCTCATTCCCCGAGGATGAGGTGTTCCGAACCAGATGCCACTCAGCTCCTGTCGGCTTTCCCCCCCTTGGTCTCCATTAAATCTCTTCTCTGTCTGAGTCAGGGGTGGGAAACCCATGGTCCTTCAACTGGTTGGTAAATTCCTCCGTCCATCATCCCACTATTTGTCAGGCTGACTAGGGATAATGGGAAATGTAGTCTAACAACATCTAGAGGACTGTGGGTGTCCCAGTCCTGATCTGTGAATTTCCCGACCCACTTGGTAGTTATGATAAAAATTTGTCATTGTTCCACCTTGCCATAAACCTGAAGGCAAACTGTTTTATGCAATTCCATCTATGTATGCATGTTGGAGAATGGGTGTAGCTCAGTGATCCCCACTCTGATTCCTGGGGGAAGGGGCATCTGTCAATCAGTTAGTCATGAGCTTTATTGGCATCAAACAAATCATACAATACAATAGGCAATAACACCTGCACATGCAAGAAGTATGTGCCCAATTAAAATTGCACAGGTGCTAAAATACTGTATAGAACAAGACATGGTATGGCGAAATACGAAATGACATGATATGTGCATTTGAAAGGTATTTGGCCATCAACCATGAAACTCTGGCCCACCTGGGGATAGTCATCCTTGTCCTAAGAGTGCAAAGCAAAAGACCCTTTTGGTAATGGTAACCTGCGTTGCTGGACCAATAGATTAATGTGCGTATATGGCAATCTGACAACACCACCCAGCAAGCACACCTGCTGCTGCTGCTGCTGTCCTTG